>CM022760.1:22251545-22979045 GCA_012411365.1 Ameiurus melas
ACGGCTGTCAGTGTCGCTGCAATTAGCTCAGGCGCTAGCTAGTCACTCACCGTTTTTTTTATTTATCTTCCAAATATGTTACACATACAGCGTCTCTCTTTAAAACCCGCAATAGACGCGACCGTCATCTCATTTCATGCAGGGTGTAGTGAGCTCTGCTAACCTGCTCCCCTCGCCTTGTCCCACACCGTTATCTGAGCTCGGTTTGCCAGTCCCCGTTGCAGCAGACACGCACACACACCGCCTGTCAGTCCAGCTCCGACTATCAGCACTCGAGACATACTGAGAAAGAAAGTCAATAATTACACTTGTAAGAGTGAGCTTAATGTTGCCGTCAAATGTCAGCACTATAAACACGCCCTGTCTCTTTCAGACCTATGTTGTTGGCCAACTAAAACATTCCCGTGGTTCACAGTAGACCGTTCAGAGAAGAACACGAGGATACTGGAAAGTTGTGCATTACTAATACTGTTGCTTTAAACAAACATCATTTGAATTTGAATACGTTATAAAGGTACTTCCTAAAAATAACTATTCAACGAAGCAATTTTTTTAATGTTAATGCCTTAAAACAGTGAACATGGACGTTGTATCTATCCTCCTTTCCTCAACACCTAAATACTTTATCAATTAAAATATACTATAAATGCCAATAGTAGTAAATTCTCTGTTTAATAGTATCTGTAACTAATTGCTTTTTATCCTCACCTTTATATAGCCCTATTAATAACTATAACAATGAAATACAGTGATGGGAACAGTTCACACCGCATCGCACTATCTCTTATCCCTTTGAATTCACACTGTGTGTATATTTCACCTCTGAAACAGTAAATATATCTAAAGTGAAAGGGGAAGTCACTGGGGTGTACTACCTGTATCCCCTGCAAAACCCCGCCCCCTGATGGAGGATTGGCCAATGGTCGCAGTAGTAGTTAACACTCACAGACAATTCGCCGAACAGACCGTCTGCAGGTGCGATCAGCCAATCATCGCTCAGGAAGCAGTTTACAGCGAGCCAATCCTGTGGTAGAGGAGGTGGGATGATCAGGAATACTGACGGTTGAAAAATGACATCGCTTTGAGTTTCGGAGGATTTCAGGACGCAGTTTACTTGGGATAGGTGAGTGCTTTCGAAATGATCAGGTCTCTAGTTATTAGTTGTTTGTGGCAACTTAATAATAATAAAAAAAACACAAAACATTTTACTCCTTCGGGATTAAAAGGTGCGATTTAACTCCATCGTTAATAAGCGGTGTCTTGTTTGTGTTATTGCACTGTTGTTACACAACATTTTGTATTTAAATGAAGCAGATTTCATGTATTTGTTGTCACTGCACCTCTTCATCGTGTTATTTACAGCTTCAACTACGACAGTCACAGAAACATTTTCATTTGCTGTACTTCTTCATACTTTTTTTAGTATGTTAGTAGTTTTATTTCAGTGAATTAATAGGTCCCACATTAGCTAAAGTACATCAAAAGCCTAGGGGGACTATTTAGTAAAGTAGTTCGAGGTTTGAGACGTATTTAAATGTATGGATCAAAATGGAGGAAAATATGTTTTTTTATTTGATTTGCTTACCTTTCCTAAAGTTGAAATAAAATGCCTATTCAGGCATAAAGTCTCATTTATGAATGGAGTTTTGAGAAAACTACATTAAGTCAATGTAAGTGTAGAAGTAATACACTTTTTAAAAAATGTGTATTTACTTATTTCCTTGTTTATCTATCCATCCATTCATCTATCTATCCATAACTATGCCTCTCTTTTGTTCTTAGATCTGCAGTCATCATGTGGCTACAGTTATGTTTGGGAATGTTTGGTTTTTTCCTGGTCCAAGCTACGCAGCCTGCCTTGAAAACCACCCAAAAGCTTGATCCTGAAATCAACATGAATATTGTAAGTATTCCGTATCTGTTGGTAGGATGCATTTCAGAAATTGCAGACTGTTACATTTTGTTTACATTCGCACATTCATGATCCCTACATTATTATTATTGTTGTTGTTGTTGTTGATGTTCTTCTTCTTCTTCTTCTGATTATTATTATTATTATTATTATTATTATTATTATTATTATTATTTAAGCTTTACCCCAATTCAGTTAATTACATTTAAAAACATGAAAGTTTTTCTTAGAATTTTTTTTGACACATGCTGTTCTTCACATGCTGTTCCCACTTTAGCATGTGATCACTATGAGACTGCACTTTTCCTGGGGAGATCTCTTTTTGAAACCTTTTGTTCTTTGACCCTGAGAGCCACCGCTGCATACAGAGCACACTATTAGCCTTTTTAAACCTTCTCCTGTGTATGTGAAATATATATATATATATATATATATATTATATATATATATATATATATATATATATATATATATATATATATATGTATGAGAGAGAGAGAGAGAAATACACAATATTCACAATAATGAAGAATGTATTCTTCATTATTGGAAACACATGTATTAGGAAGAATTGGTGTCAGAAAGTATTTCCAAGGCAAATCACAGGTTTATATTAATGCACTGATATTAATATGTTTTCAGTTCTATAGTAGCAATTTACACAGCGACTAGTTTGGCCGACGCAGGCAGGTTTTTTTTGTTTTTTTTTGAAAGCAGATATTTATTTAGCATTGTTGGAAAGAGTCTCCAGATTCTGTGCTTTGTAACAGTAAGACAACTTCAGTCCTGACTTTCCGTCATTAAATAATAATTTAGTCTTTTGCATATTATTCTGGACCCTATAATCCTCTGAAGGGCTGTGTACTTCATTAAAGGCTGTATTTGCTGGTTTTGTCAAAAATTAAAAAGAAAGAAAGAAAGAAAATCCAATTCAAACCATGTAAATCTGTGGGTTTTTCATTGATTTTGTAATTTTTTAAGTCATATGAACCACAGCACCGAATATTCAAATATTAATCAAATAATAACTAGGAAAATGTGACTGAAAATCTTTAATACAAAACATATTTTAAAAATAAATATTTTACTATACAAGTGCTTGTGCTGTAGGTAAAAACAATGTGAACGTGCATAGTGAAGCATAATGAAACTAGCCGAATTTCTGTTCTGTTAAAACTGCTGGATAAACCACAATCACTGTTTAAACATTTGCACAGTTAAACAACCAATTTATAGCAAATCATGGAAACAGAATCAGATAAGTGTATTGATTTATATGTCAAATGCTTTCTCCGAAGCACAGAGCAGTTGGCTGTATTATATTTATTTCAGCTGTAAAAAAAAAAAAAAGTCTTTCTTCTGGCTTTAAGTGTTTGAGACCTGCTTTTTTCCCCCCTCAGCGCTGCCTATGTTCATGCTCAGAACTAGAAGTGAGCAGAGACAGGGAGAGATAAGCATGAGGCAGCAGTGGGTTTATCCTAAAGTGGCCTAAAGTAGAGCGTGCAGACTGCAGGCCCCGGGGGAAGTGGGAAATTGCGGTGCCTTTAATTATGCATGAGGAGATTGCACGGCGGCCCTGGAACCAACAGGCTCACACAATTTCTTTTGAAGTTCCTGATTAGAATGCATTTCATATTTAGAGCGAGGGGGGAAGTTGACTCTAGACAACAGAATTAAAACTGCTTCCGCAGTGACAAATGGATTACTTTTCAATGCAGAAGTGTGGAAATGGGTTCTATTTATAGGGATTTTGCCTCATGCCGTTGTGTAATATTGTGCCAAGTGAACTGTGTTATTATGTGTAATTGGATACCTCATTAAATGGATACATCTTATTTCAAACACACTTAAATATTTGATTTCAGCTACACTGGCAGTCAAATGTAAATCAAAAAATAGTTAAGCTTGATCAGTAAATGCTTTAGCCTGGTCAGGGTCGCAATACACAAGGTTGGATGAAACCGGAAAAACCCAGAGGAAGCCCACACAGACTTGGGTAGAACATATGAAACTCCATATAGACAGTAATATGAGCTCAGGTTTGAACCGGGAACCCTGTGATGCAGAAACTCTACCCATTATACCAGTGTACTTACCCAGTGTATTAACATTTTTGTTTAAAATGTAAGAATTGTGTTGAAATGAAATACTTTAGAATTTTAAAGCCTAAGTAAGAAATAGTTATAAGCCAAGAAGTTTCACTTTCACAAGTTTCACTTGTGCTACAGTTGCACTCTCCTACCCAGACATAGTGCCAAAATGATAAATGAACTCTTACATAGTACAAAAAGTAGCAAACTGTAAACATTGAACACAAACAAAAGACACTGCAAGATTATTAATGTGCAAGTAATAATAATAATAATAATAATAATTAAATAATAATAATAATACTGATAATAATCAGCATCATCATAACCTGTAAATATTGTAAGCATTGTATGCAGTCAAAAAGTTACATAGTGGGAGATATTGCACATACAGTACAAGGACAGTCAGAGTCCGATATCAGTGTCTCCATCAGTCAGAGTCCAGTGTAAATGTAAATGTAAATTTGCATGGCAGATAGAGTGGGTTGTGCTTGTGGTGGTGTTATTAAGAGAACCCATGTCACACCCCTCTTCATCTCCCTCCACTGGCTTCCTTTAGCTGCCCGCATCAAGTTCAAGGCCTTGATGCTCACATACAAGACCTTGTCAGGAACATCACCCTCCTACCTCAACTCTCTCCTGAAGGCCTACGATCCCACTTGCAATCTGCGATCGACATTTAGTAGTTCCCACTCTGCGTGGCACAAGGTCCTCAGTGGTGGAATGCACTTCCAATTTCAGTCCGGACCGCAGAATCTCTCACCATCTTCAAAAAACAGCTAAAGACCCAGCTCTTCCGTGAACACCTAACCAACTCATAAAAAAAAAACAACAACAACAACAAAAAAAAAGTTTGCACTTGCACCTCTACTCTGTGCACTTTGCTTCCTCTGGAACTCAATTAATGGATCTTGTATGGCAGCACTACTTGTATTGTTCTCTGCTTGATATATCGCTTTGCTTGTTCATTTTTAAGTCGCTTTGGATAAAAGCGTCTGCTAAGTGAATAAATGTAAATGTAAATGTAAATGTTATTATGAGACTTTTGGGGAAAAGATCTAGATTTAACTAAAAATGTTTGGATCCCATTCACATCAATCTAATTAGGTACTTCTCTTTGTCCGACAGTGGATACTAACACGTAAACATTGTATATATGTTGTGAAATAAAATTCAGGCATCATGATATATTTGCTCATCATCTATTTTTGCATGTCTCTACACAGTGCACGTCTAGTTTGACCATGACTGGAACACTGTATCAGTGTGTATACAGTTGAGATCTGACTCGCAGGCCTTTCCGCCACAGAGCTAATGTGATTCACATCAATTTATTTATAGCATAAATGACATCATGGTCTAGAGTGTGGAAATAAAGCTGTTCATGTATGAGACTAAGAATAATATATGAAACCATTTGCTGTGCTTTGTGTCTGTGTTATTATGATAGAATATTATGTGACTAATAATTAATGATTGCTGTTGATTTTCCATTTAATTTACACTGCTATCTGTGTGCTGATGTGCCACTTGGACTTTGCTCATATTTATTGGTTGTGTCTTTGTTTGACAGAGTGAGGTCATCAGACACTGGGGTTATCCGGCAGAAGAGTTCGAAGTGGTCACCGAGGACGGCTATATCCTGAGCATCAACAGGATCCCACACGGCGTTCAGAGTAAATTCCAGCAAGGTTAGATTTTAGAGATTTCAGATATGGAGTGCTCTTAAACCCCTTAGCTAGAAGCCTTAATCTTGATATGTGAGCACAGCTTTTGACACATTCATGTGGTTTTTGCAACGATTAAAGTTACACCCTTCCTCTGCAACAGGACAGAAGTAACAGCACGCTCAAACATGGTTTCACAAATTCTCAAACACCCTCCATTTCGAAATAGTCACACCACCACAAAGCAAATGAGAAGTAGGTTCAGGATTAGTCAGCTTTCTGTGTGCAGGGGAGGATCACTCATGCTATTATAAAACCATGCTTGAACAGAAGGTGCAACCCACGCGTGACCTTGGTTTTAAGTAACATTTTAGTTTTGTACTTGTGAGCCTCATTTTCATAGGACATCTCTGTACTGCATATGGATGATGATTAAATGAATAATATAAATTTATCAGGTCAGACCTCTTGGAAGAAAAGTTTGCATGCAAATACGTTTATTTTAGCTATTCACAGGCTGATGGTTCATGCTTAAGCATGCCCAGTATAGTGTTATTCATTGCAACAGGAAAAAAACAGGAGACACTGTACCACATTTTTGATAACTAAGTTTTATAATGACATATTTCTGATTCAGGAATGATTTGTGTATTTAGTTTTACAGCACAAATTGCACAAGGTTGCATTCATTATATTATTTCTGCTTGTACAGTTCAGTAAAATATCGCTGGTGGAAATTGTCCTTCTGTTCCCTCCTCATTTATGTGATCTATATTTCATTTATGAGCATTGTGATTTTTAAAAGCTGCACGCATATAATATTTTCACCAGGGGAAAACTGCTGGAGTGTAAAAAAAAAACAATTCAGCTGTTGTATATCAAGCTGATTTCTTTACACCAACATGAAATGATTTCACTATCAGAAATCTGCTAGAATATGTCAGGGTCTGCAAGGAACGCTGGCCATGTGTCATGTGTGTATGTGTTTTAAATGAAATTAGTCATGCGAGGCTATGTATTTAAGCTTATTGAAAATAAGTGTGTGTGCTTTGAAGCAATTCCTGTATGATGGTTAAATTATCTGGTAACTGTTAATAATGAATTCTGACGTGTGATAAATAAGTAAAAAGCTCATCAAACAGTTTATGCCGGTTGATGAGTGTAGCGGCGTCGAGCGTATTCAGCGTGATAAGCTTTAGAGCTCAGCAGGAGCTCTGGAGACGCATCTCATTTCCTGCTGTCCCACTTCTCCTTGCCACATGGGATAGATAGAGTACAACATGCCTCAAAGGAACACAAAACCAAAACGTAACAATTTCTGGAAGAAAGAAGAGATTTCATTCAAGCTTAGCAGTTAGGCTAAATTAAAACCGACAGTTAAGGTAAAAACATAAGGGAGAATGGCAGATGTCCATCTAGAATTTAAACTCAACATTTCTCTTTAGCCCCTTAATTATGTCTTAAATGCAGTAGTCAATTCATTTCAAATGAAAATGTGGTTTGAATCGACATTTTCCCACGACCGTACTTACTTCCTTTCTCATGTGTAGTGTAACTAAATCTTGTGCAATCATCACTTTCATATGAGATTACCAGTGTAAAACCTGGTGCCAAACCTCAGTTTCACAGGTCAGGCTGTGACTTGGGGTTATGGGTTAGGACGTGGGTGATGGAGCACCAAGAATGGCTTGTATGAAGTAAAACAATCCTATTAGGTCCTAAAGAGGACCAGCTTACTTCCTGTATCTGATGGAGATCTGTGATAAAGCTTCCAAAAAGAAAATGTGGAAATGCATGGGTGACTGACTTTGGCCTAAAGCTGGTACATATATTCCCTCTGCTGGCTGCACACAGAATCACTGCTTTGTGAGAGATTTTCGAAGCAAGAGCACAATGGCATAATATCTATAGCATATGCATTAATTATTACTTGAAGAAGAAAGCCTTTATTTGTCACATATGTATATCATAATACACTGGAATTTTTTCACATATCCCAGTTTTATTCATTTATTTATAAAACTGGGGTCGGAGTGCAGAGTCAGCCATGATACAGGTCCCGGGAGCAGAGAGGTTTAAGGGCCTTATTCAAGGGCCCAACCGTTGCAGCTTTTCAGTGTTGAGGTTTAAAGCCCTGACCTTCTGATCAGTTACCCACAGCCTTAATGACTTTGCCACCGCTGTCCCTGGCTTCTCTTACCTGTTTGTGGCAGAGCCCAAGCCTGTGGTGTACCTTCAGCATGGGCTCCTGGCTGCAGGAAGTAACTGGGTGACCAACCTTCCCAACACCAGCCTTGGCTTTTTGCTAGCCGACGCTGGATTTGACGTGTGGATCGGCAACAGCCGTGGGAACACCTGGTCAAGAAAACACGTCAGCCTCACACCTGACCAAAAAAAGTACTGGCAATTTAGGTGAGTTTCCATTTTACTGTCTTCTTTTCCACACATATTCATTGTATCACCTTTATATCATCTTATATCTGAAGTGATTAAACATTAATAATAATAATCATGATCATAATTTATAGAGCACATTTAAGACAAGTGGATCAAAGTGCAGTACAATTGGGTATTAAAAGATTAAATGATTAAAATAGGTAATAGAATGCACAGGATAAAATAAAAAATGAAGAGAAAACAGCTCAAATGTAAGTACAAAAAAGTGTAAGGAGATAAGAAATAAACAAATATAGAATAAAATGAAGTCTATTTATAAAAATAGAATAATATGGCACAGTGGTGGTTAGTACGTTTGCCTCACACCCATGGGGTTGGGCCCTGTTTGCGTGGAGTTTGTATGTTCTCCTCATGCTTCTGAGGTTTTCTCCGGCTAATCCACTGTCCTCCCCCAGTCCACAGACACGTGTTGTAGGGTGATTGACATTTCCAAATTGTCCATAGTGTATGAATGGGTGTGTGAGTGTGTGTGCAACTGTGCCCTGTGATGGGTTAGCAGCCCATCCAGGGTGTCCCCAGCCTTGTGCCCAGAGTTCCCTGGTATAGCCTACAGGCTCCCTCGTGACCCTGTGTAGGATAAGCGGTAAGGAAAATAGATAGATGGTTGAAATTATAAATACCAAAACAGAGAGAGTACTTTCAAATAAAATCCAAATAAAAATCTCTTTAAATACTTTTTTAGCATTTGAATACAGAATACAGAACTGAAAATTTAACACAGAACACAGCTAAGCGGTTAAGATTCTATTTAATTATGTAATACTGATTAATTAACAAAGTAGCTTATGTAGTTTAATAAGCATCCTTCTCAGGCAACTAAGTAATGTTTCATGTAAACCCAGGTCTCACAGTTCTTTCCTTTTGTTGTTGTTGTGTGTCTGTGTGGCAGTCATGATGAAATGGCTAAGAAGGACCTTCCAGCAGTAATAAACTTCATCACAAAAACCACAGGACAAGAGCAGATTTTCTATGTTGGCCATTCTCAGGGAACCACCATTGGTAATATATAAAGATCTCGTCCTCAGAGGCTTAATAAACCGAGCGAGATTTCTTACAAAGTCAGAAGTGGCTTCTGATCTAGTTTTGATATTGCTTAATTCTGTACTTTGAACCACAAAAATGTGTGCTGTTGACATTTAGACTTTTTTTTTTAGTAAGTTATTTAGAAATCATTTATTATTTCAACTTTATGGAAGTGTTTGAAATAAATGTGTCTGCTCTGAAAGTACAAAGAACCAAACATGGATCTAGATGCTATGCTTAATCGCTGACCTGATCTTTTTGTACCTTTGTAGCCTTTATGGCTTTTTCCACAATGCCGGAGCTGGCTAACAAAATCAAGATGTTTTTTGCACTGGCCCCTGTAGCCACAGTAGCCTTCACAGAAAGTCCAATGGGCAGACTGAGTATGCTCCCAGAGTTTTTCATCTGGGTGAGTATGAGCACTTCAGATCCACACACACTACATATACATCACAAGCACACCGCACTCCTCTCAAATGTTCAACATTCTGTATTCTTTATTCAGAAATTATTCGGGAACAAAGACTTTTTACCTCAGAGTGCCCTCATCAAATTTTTTGCCACCCATTTCTGCAGCAAGAAACCAATCAGCGTGTTGTGTGGAAACATATTTTTCCTTTTGTGTGGTTTCGATGAGAGAAACCTGAACATGGTAAGTCGTTCAGGTGCATGTCTTCACCGTGGGCTAAGAAAAATTTAGGCATAGTTTTGCATTTCTTCGAGGCTAAAAAGTTTGAATAATGATTTTCTAGGCTAGTACATAGACATAGTATTTTCTTTCTCCTTTCTCTCACCAGACCCGAACGCCTGTGTACACGACACACTGCCCAGCTGGAACCTCTGTCCAGAACATGGTGCACTGGGCTCAGGTCAGAACAGCTCGTGTCAACTCGAGTGTATATTTATTTTTATTCTACACCTCAACATCTATGTTAATGCATAAGTTCCTAATTATGAGAACTAAAAATTTAGCAATGCTTCAAAAAACACAATCAAACCATTGAGTATTTGAGACTGGAGGGAACTAGTTATATCAACTGCTACTTGATTAACCCTAATGCCACTTCAGCGTGATTTTCTTCATCCAATCGGTTATGAAAAGGCCGCAAATAATTCAAATAGTTCTGGCTGGAAATGTGCAGATTTTTGTGATTTTTAGTCAAAATTTTCAACCAATATAGCATTTTGACACTCAGGGGCGGCTGTGGCGCAGTTGGTAGAGTGGGTTGTCCACTAATCGTAGGGTTGGCGGTTCGATTCCTAGCCTGGGTGACTCCACATGCCGAAGTGTCCTTGGGCAAGACACTGAACCCCAAGTTGCTCCCGATGGCAACCTTGCATGGCAGCTGTGCTACCATTGTTGTGTGAGTGTGTGTGTGAATGGGTGAATGAGACACAGTGTAAAGCGCTTTGGATAAAAGCGCTACATAAGTGCACATTTACCATTTACTCAGAGTATAACGTATCGGTGTATTAATGCAATAACCTTAGCATTAAAATGTGTACTACATACATATTTAAGCAAGTTTGGAGGCTAATTGCTTTTAGTGATTATATATTACTTTTAATAAAACCACTATATTATTTTATCTTTTATCAAGTTTATCTGAATTAGAAATTTTCTTGGAAAAGATTCACACTCACCTCCAATTCCCCTTGTGGATATTTTCTGCAATAAACATAAAAAAGTTATGCAGTACACCCGTCAATAAAGCCCTGTATTTTCACCCAACTTCTCTATTGTAGTTGAAACTGTGACAAATGTTTCATTGACAATTCTTTTAACAGGCTGTAAAGTATAGGAAACTGATGGCATATGACTATGGAAAAGCTGGAAATATTGCTCATTATAATCAGGTAAGTAAGATTGCACTATAAAAGTACTATAAATGCAAATATCCATTACACTATCACAGGTTTCCAGCACCTTATAAGCAGAAATCATTATACTGTACAAGCACAAATTTGTACAAGTGCTTAAGAGCTCTTATAGCTAATTCTGTCTAATAACTTCTTCTGTCCGACATCAGTCAACCCCTCCTCTGTACAACGTGCGGGACATGAAGGTGCCAACAGCGTTGTGGTCCGGGGGACACGACACGCTGGCAGACCCAAAGGACGTGAACTTGCTGCTCACACAGATCCCTAACCTGGTGTTCCATCGCAATATCAAGCACTGGGAGCACCTGGACTTCATCTGGGGCCTGGACGCCCCGCAGGAGATGTACGAACCGCTGATCAAGCTGATGAGACAGAATGTCTGACCGCCTTTTTACTCTTAGCAAAGAGACTGATTTTTATGCTTTTTAATATGGAGGCTTATTTTATAACTACAAACAACCAGCACTATGCATTCCTTAACAATACCTTAGCAGGGAATTATGGCAACTAATACTTGACTTTTTTTTAACATTATTCGTTTTACCTCAAATCTGTCTTACCTCATCTAACACATTATTTGATTAGTAAATATGCGTTTAACACTAAATCTGCTTTCTTATTTGAATGTATCCGAGTACTTATTGAGCCATGTGTTGAGCAGGCATGAATTTCCCCATTGTGTTTCACAGGAAATACTGTGTTTAATGTGAATGTCGGATTTTAGCCTCTAATTATAGAGTAATCTTTTTTTTTTTTCTTTGTGAGATTGTATTTTACATTTTCTAAAGGCTGTCCAAAAAGCATTCTCTTTTAGTAGGATAATTTGACTTACTTTATAAATCAATGGACTCAAACCCAATAAAAATACATAATCAAATAAAAATGAGTATCACATTCATTTTAGACCTCAACAACCTCAAGAGAAAACATCATCTGTACAACATGAATACTTTTATGTAATTATAGAATTAAAAATAAAGTGAGTAGTACTAAAAGTACTTGTTTGAGAAAGAAAACAATGGCGGTCAGATTTGTGTTCCTTGTGATGGAGAGCGACTTAACATGTCATTTTAAGCTTTGTAAATCAGTAAAAACACAAACAGCTTTCAATGTTTAGAACAGTTATATTTAGTATCCAATTTGCAATACATGGTACACGTGTAAACATGTGGTTTAACCATTTTTAGAACACGTCACATGAATTGCCAGTAGTGAAAAAAGTATTGTCAAACCTGACACAAACACAGAATATCTGTAAACACTTTAAACCTGAAGATTTTTTTTAAACCTAGTCAGTAATTTCCTAATGACCCCATGTAACATTCTAGAACTAATACTCTTAAGTAGTAGTCTAAAATTTTTACTATTTCTCCCAAAAGCTAAACAGAAAATGTAAGTATGTGTCCCTTAAGTGTTTAAATGAGAAAATGGTAAAAAGCATGATCAGTCACATTTTAAACTTGAGTTATTGTGAATGCTGGTTTATTGACCTGAAGACAACTTTTCAGTGTAGATGTTGGGAGTGCAGGCCATTTCATATCACAGCTGAACACCAGTTCAAAACCATCCTTTTTCAACCAAATAGGCAATGTTGTCATTTTGATTTTACCAGCATTGCTACAATTGTTTTGAATTTGAGTCTGATTGCAATATCCAGTGGTGTTTCACCATCCTGTAAGGAAAAGACAACCGTAACCATCAGCATAGTTAGTGTTCACTCTTAAAATATAATCCTTATACATATGTAATACTTGTATAAAAGTAGACCTATGTTTAATAAAACATTTAATAAAAGACTTTCAAAATGTATGACTACAGTAAATGAGTTGCCACCTCTATTCTAATATAAACTCCTTAAAGTTTCACAAAATTAGCGAGTCACTATTTGTCAGATTATGTACCACACTACAGTTATTTACTGTATGTAAGAAATTAATGAATTATGCTTTAGGTAGATTTTATTCTATTATGCCAAAACATTGCATATGTTGACTGCTTGATTCTTGGTAAGAAGGCAATGATTAACAGACCAACTTGGATATTAATGTAAACCTTGTATCCAAGAACGATGTGCCCCTCCCAAAAAAAGGAGGGGGGGGGGGAGATTGCTAATATGGTGAAGAATTATGTGAGAAAATGTTTAACATTTTTGGAAGGAATTTAAGGTAACCAGGCCTTCTGTCACAGGAAAATGTTTTCTTGGTAACATGCATTTTACCAAAAAGAAAGCCTGGTGAGGAAATTACTATTCTAATTACAAGTGCTACAATGAAAGTGAACAATAGGAACATGTTTCACAGACGTAAAAAAAATTATGATGTCGTTCTTTAATTAATAAACCCATTGTAATCGTTTGCCAATCGTTGTTGTGGTAAAAGATGAATAAAACACTTCTGGACATGTTGTTATTGGAAAATAATCATATCAGACTGCACCACACCACTTCATGATGGATTATTTTTCTACTTGCCTGTTTGTGTTTGCTCCTGGTTTATTTATCATGTTTCATTGATATAGAAAAAGAGACCTACAGATTATACCTGCTAATATTATACCTGCTTACTTACTTTGTTTTGTATCAAAACATCTGCATTTGCCTCCAGTAACAGTGGAACGAGTTTGTGACTTTTACACTGGCAAGCATAGTGAAGTGCAGTGTTGCCTTTCTGTTAAAGAAACATACATGAATAACACAGCAAACATGTCTATGAACATCATTTTGTGGCTACAACTACAATCCCCTCTGAAAGTATTGGAACAGCAAGGCCAATCCTATTGTTTTTGCTATACATTGAAGACATTTGGGTTTGAGATCAAAAGATTATGTGATAGTAGATCAGAATTTCAACTTTCATGTCCTGATATTTATATCTAGATTTGTTAAACAACTTAAAACATGGCACCTTTTGTTTGAACCCACCCCCCCAATTGATCAAAAAATATTCGAACATGTGACTGATGCTGTTTCTTGCTGCCCAGGTGTGGCCTGTTAGATTGACTAAAGAGCTGTCTATGCGAGAAAAGCAAGCCACTTTGAAGTTGAGAAAAAGGGGGGACCTATCAGAGCCATAACACAAGTATTGGGAATAGCCAGTACAACAATTTGGAATGTCCTGAAAAAGAAAGAAACCACTGGTGTATGAAGAACCAGACATCGGAGAGGTTGGCCAAGAGAAGCAACAGCAGTTGATGACAAACATTGTGAGAGCTGTGAAGAAAAACTCAAAAACATCAGCCAGTGACATCACCAATAACCTTCACAGGGCAGGGGTATAGGTATCACAATCCACCATTTGAAGAAGAGTTCAAGAGTAGAAATCAAGAGTAGAAATATAGAGGCCATAGTACAAGATGCAAACCCCTCATCAGCAGTAAGAATCAGAAAGCCAGATTGGAATTCACAAAGAACGACAGATGAGTCACAAAAGTTCTGGAACCATGATTAACCTCTACCAAAGTGATGAAAAGGCCAAGTGTGGAGAATGAATGGATCTGCTTATGATCCAAAACATAGAAGCTCATCAGTCAAGCATGGTGGAGGTAGTGTCATGGCTTGGGCTTGCATGGCTGTGTCTTGAATGACCAGACTAATCTTTATTGATGATGTAGCTCATGATGGTAACAGCAGAATGAGTTCAGAAGTTTACAGAAACAATCTGTCTGCCAATTTTCAGAGAAATGCATACAAGAGAGAAACCGCTGAAACAGAGAGACAACTGAAAGTAGCTGCAGTACAAGTCTGGAAAAGCAATAGAAAAGAAAAATGCAACAGTTTGGTGATGTCAGTGGGTCACCAGCTTAATGCAGTTATTGCAAGCAATGGATAAACAACCAAATATTAAGTGTTATTTACTTTACTTATCTGTTCCTATATTTTTGCTCACCTAAAAATTGGGTGGCCTGCCATCACAGGTGCCATGTTTGAAATTGTTTAACACATCTAGATGTAAATATCAGGAAATGAATGCTGAAATTCTGATCTATCCTCTCAATCATCTTTTGATTGCAAACCCAAATACCTTCAGTGTATAGCAAAAACAACAGAATTATCCTTGCCGTTCCAATACTTTGGGAGAGGACTGTAAACTTTTAGCATTACTCACATAGTCCACAGCATTAATGTCTGCTTTACTGTTTAACACCATCTCCAGCAGCTTCACATACTGCTTCTGTTTCTTGTTCTGGTAAAGTGGTAAAACCAGTTATATGGAGTATCTTGATGAAAAAAAAAAACTACTGTCATATCTGATGTGCCAGTTAAGCTCATCAGCATGCACGAGCTTTTCTACGATAATACATTTTCCACATTCTCAAGCAGATTCATGTGTAGAGCATGACACTATTAGCAGTAAAAGTATACTGTACCAATATAAGATACCCAATCAATAGGATGGGCATGAGAATAACAATCATGAGGTAATCCAAGAAGGACAATGTCCTTTTAGCAACATAGTGAAGGCAAGTCCTTTGTTTCTAAAGGCAGAAAAGGATGCCATTATTCCAAGCAAGCAAACACAAATGCATTCACACACCATTTCACACACCATTTCACAAACCTTAAAATAAACTTTAAAAATTCACATGGGTTACTGTACAAGGTTGAGATACAAACTGCAGATGATACCTTGTTTCTTATAGATACATCAGCTTTCTGATCCAAAAGGTATTTGACGGTGCTGATATTTCCACTCTTACAGGCAGCTATGAGGGGTGTGTCTCCAAATAATTCATCTTGAACATTTAAATTTTTGCCATCAGCCTTGAGCAGATGGTATACCTGGTGGAGTTCACCCTTGTAAGCTGCTTGGCAAATGGGCTACAGAAATAAAACGAGGACAAATCAATGTGAATATCTGCTATATTAGATATATAACAAGAAAATCAATAGAATATTTACCATCTGAAGAACTAATAGTTAAAATGAAGCACATCATACAGATTTACGTAGGTCACAAATGTCTTAAACATTGCTCTAATACACATGAAAATGAAAAACACATGCTAGGACTTGATTCTGGCACAGAAGTAATGTTTTAATTCAATACATAAACCTTTGTCAGGTCAAACACAGACTACATACTGTATATCACCTATTCCATCCCTGTAAAGGCATGTGTCACACATTCAGTTTTCACAGCAATTTGACAACTATCATGAATTTATTACTGAAAGTCATGTATGTTTTACCCCCATATACTAACATTTAAGACTGTGGAATGTCCATTCAGCAAGTTAGTCCCTATTATCACTTTACAACACATCACGACTATATTTTACTTGACAACAGCTACATTATATGGCAAAACTATGTGGGCACATGACCATCACAGCCGCACATACCCATTCATTCAAAAACCCTCCATTAACATGGAGTTGGTTCGCTGTTGCTGTTATAAAAGTCTTCACTCTTCGAAGACTTTCCACTGGATTTTGGAGCTTGGCTATGGGGGTTTGTGCCACAAGAACATTAGTGAGGTCAGGTACTGATGTCAAGTGAGGAGGCCTGGTGCACAGTCAGCATTCAAATCCAACAGTGTTCATTATGGTTGAGCTCATGGCTCTGGCAACTGGAGTTCTTCCACACCAACCATGGCAAACCGTGTTTTTATGGAGCCTGCTTTGTGCACAGGGGCACCATCATGCTGTGACAGGTTTGGACCGCTTAAATCCATTTAAATGAAATTGTAATACATCATAGACACTCAAGACAATTGTGTACCTAAAACTTTGTGGCAACAGTTTGGTGAAGATTTGGAGCTTGGCTGGTCAGGTGACCAAATTTGGTGCATGTGATGGTCAGGTGTCCACTACTGTTTGTCTGAATAGTATATAAATACTTTCACTAGGCTCACTTTTTCTATTACTTGATATTAAGACACAAATATCAGTTGACCAATTTATCTAGAAATTGCACAATAATTTCCAGATGACTTTGCTGTGTTGACACACTTCAAGTTACAGCTTTATCTCTGTAACACAGCACTGGTACTGAAGGCTTCTTCTAAAAATATCTCCTCACAAAAAAGTTAATTACATCAACAATTAAATACATAAAAAAAATGCATTCACGTGCTGCATCAAGTCCCTGTACAAGTTGTTACTAGAAAAATGCTACTATAGAATACTAATACTACTCATACTATTATTATAGAATACTATAGATACATATTAAACAAGCACATTAATATAAACCTTGCAGTTGAATCTAAAATCAGAGTTGTTGTTACAGAAAATGGTAGTGTTGGGTTCAAGTCCATCTTAACCAAGACTGAATCAAAACTGAGACCAGGCACTCAGATGTGGTAATTTGCAGGTTGTAGTATCTTTCTAACCTGATCTGAAATTTCTCTTGAATAAAAACTAAAATAACCCATCTACTTTGGTATTATCATTTTTGTACACGCAAGTACACAGGACATAGGCTAAATAGAACATGTTAAGTATGGTCCAATCTTATAACAAAGTGTTGCCGAGGAATCCTAATTTATATCATTGCTACATAAAGCATACATGGGGTGGGGTGGCTAGGGAACATGTGTGAGCTAAATAAAAGAAAACAGAGTTTGCTAGTTATACAACAGATTCAGTTCAGCAGATTTAAAGAATTGAAAATCAAAGCACATCTTTGATTTAAGCACACAGCAGCTAAATAAAATGCATTAAAAAACAGGCTTTGTTTTGGCTCATACAACTTTCTGAGACCAAACACAACTGTGCATTACAAGTACTTCTGCTATATCATTTTAACGTAAGATGATGAACTATTTTGAAACACAATTGCTTGAAATATACAGGCACTACATAACTCACATGCAGAGAAAGATATTTACATTTTGTACTGTAACGGGACCATTTTGTCCAAATATGTAACCAAAAAAAATACCATTACAAACCATCAGCTAACCATAAAAACAATTACTGGTCCTTAAAAACTATCCACTAGACATATCATGCAATCAATAAAAATGCAAGACATTACCAGTAGAGATCCATTTTCCATTAAGATCAATGCAATTCCCATTATAACCATTACAAATTCTAGCAGCTCCACTAAATAGCCAATATATTATTGTACACATTAAAATAATAAGCCTGATATTTGAAAAGTGAATTCATCTATCATCTAGTGAAATCCTCTAATCAAGGACAGTGGTGGCTTGGCGGTGGAGGTTCTGGGTTATTGATCAAAAGGTCAGGGGTTCAAGCCCCAGCACTACCAAGATGCCACTGTTGGGCCCTTGAGCAAAGGCCCTTAACCCTCTCTGCTTCAGGGGCGCTTCCTAACATGCTGGTATATGAATAATAATAATAATAATAATAATTTCTTTGTGCTGTAACGTATATCTGTAACGTATATGAGACTAATAAAGACTCATTATGAAGGTTTTTTTTAAAATGTGTATTTATTTATTACACTTAAAGGGTTAAAGGGGTCCCACAATGTTTTAAGTTTGGCAACCCCTGGTATAAGACTCGGAAGAGATCATTATGTGTGAGAGAAAGAACATTAGCTCTAAGATACACACGCGTTAAAAGCAGAGGACATCCAGTAGCCAAAAGTAGCGTTTAGGGTGTAGCTGGAGCACTAATTTACACAACACATACACAAGGTCATTCAAAAGTCAGCGGTTAAAAGTGACACTTCCTGTAACCCGTAATCAGCACAAAGGTAACTTAATATAGTTAGCTTAATATTCACAAACCTCTGAATAAAGGATCCCCATAGCGCGGTCGCAGGTCTCAGTCACGTGTCAAATGAATGTCATACTACCCGGAAGTTACTCATACTTTGCTCATGTCACACAGGTGTAGGTAACATTTACCGGTAGATGCAATTCATCGGCACACGTATTCAATATAAAGTATGCGCATTGTTCAACCCAATCTGGTCTATTTGCTCATTGACTGCTGGACACTGACCATTTAAAGCTGATTATTAATTAGCATTTTTATGTACAATAGATGATCAGTGTGTGCAGTAGCCTATGTAAGCATTAAATATGGCCTAAATGGCTAGAAAAGGTTAAAATAGCATAGAAAATGTCATTCGCTTTAAGCACGGTGTCAAGTGCAGGTTTATTAAAGCATCATTTGCATTACACATGATACAACTGCATGAAATAATATGCTTTGTACATTCGGGAAAACACCTAGACAAAAGTAGAAAAGCTAATACATATCAGTAGTATGTATTTTCATGTATGTATGTATCAGCAATATGTAAATATCATATTAAATATAAATAATGTGATTTTTACTAGCCGGCGGTGGCCGCTGCAGCAGCAGTAGTAGTATGGAAGGCCACTGGTGCCAAAACTCCAACAATCAGCTACACACAAAATCGTAAGCACAAGACATTAGGCTAATACACACTCACCGTGCACTTTATTAGGAACACTGGACTAATACTTGGTAGAGCTCTCAAAATAGGCTTAATTATTCATGGCACGGTTTCCACAACATATTGGAAACATTCTTTTCAGATTCTTTTCCATGTTGAAATGATTGATTTTTGAGGTACACTTTCATGCTGTGAATCAACCACGTTTAGTAGTTCCCACTCAGTGTGGCGTAAGGTCCCTTTCCAGAACCTTCACGCTTACCGTTCCCCAGTGGTGGAATGCTCTTCCGATCTCAATCCGGACTGCAGAATCTCTCACTATCTTCAAAAAACAGCTAAAGACCCACCTTTTCCGTGAACACCTAACCTACTCCTAGAGAAGAAAAAATAATAAACCCACACACGACGCACTTACACCTCTACTCTGTGCACTTTGCTTCCTCTGGTATTCAATTAATGGATCTTGTATAGTAGCACTACTTGTATTGTTCCCTGCTTGATATATCGCTTTGCTTATTTGTAAGTCGCTTTGGATAAAAGCGTCTGCCAAGTGAATAAATGTAAATGTAAATGTACAACAAGCCAAAGGTGTTCTAGTGGATTCACATCCGGTGACTGGGAATTCCACTGAAGAACACTGAACTCATTGTCCTAATCATAAAACCAGTTTGAGATTACTTTTGCTTTGTGACATGGTGCATTATCATGCTGGAAGTAGTCATTAGAAAATCGGTAAATTGTGGCCATGAAGGCATGCACATGGTCAACAACAATATTCAAAAATTGTGGGGGAGGGGTGTATTAATTCAGCTGTCAGCAGTTGGGTTACACAAAACTACCCCCAAACTACCCAAGACTGAGAAAATAATGCAATTAATTTGACACAAAATGCTCATGCCGGCATTTGGGTAGAAAAACAAAAACCAGCATTTTTTGTTGTTTTGTTGTGTGGTTGTTTATGTAGAAAAAGCATTAATTGTTGGAGACTATAATATTAATTTTGATCATCTGCAACACCCTCGAAGAACAGCATTTGTGTCCATTCTAGACTCAGTATGTGTTAATCAGACAATTATGGCTGACACACCCTGGATTTAATACCGACATTTGAATTAAATATAGAAAACATGGTCACATTACCCCAATCTGAAATTATCTCTCATGACTACCTCATTTCATTTATATGTCTTAGTTGTAACAAATGCACCTCACCACACTTCTACATCAAGCATACAATCACATCGGCTACTGTACACAATTTTATTGAAAATCTTCAAGAGGTGTTGACCTTGATTGGTTCACCATCTGACCCCACAGAACTCTATCAGGTGACTGAATACTTGTGTGTGTGTGTTATTTCTTTGCCTTCATTATGCTGGCTTTTGCTTTGGCTTTGTTCTGTCTTCATTGTCAAGCATTTAAATTTGTTGCATGCAAATTGACATTATTTCATACGACTTTATAAGTAAATAATAGTTTTTACTTATAAAAATATATCATGGTTTATCTTGTATGTTTTTAAATTAAATCAGATTAAATTGTTAGAGGGGGATTTTAAGCCGTCATACGGTCATGTTACGCGTCCCTTACATGTTACAATGTGCCCCACCTATGGGGCAAGTTCTAACATTTCACTTCTCTTCTGTTAAGTTAAATAATGAAAAAAGTATGTTTTATTCATAAAACAAGACCAAATATTTGTACTAGAGATTTGTAAAATGAATGTGAAAAAAGAAAAATAGTTTTCCAAAAACTTAAAATAAAGAAAATTAATTTTTAGGTTGTTCCTCGCTCTCCTCTATTAATTACAAATGGCATTAGAAAAAGCAAACTTCTTTCTTTTATTATTTTTTCCACCCCTAATTCTTAGAATTTTTTTGCTCATGTTACCATATTTGTAAAAATCAAGTATTATATATTGCCAGATTCAGTATAATTAGAGGTAATTGTAATTCCGTAAAATTCCTGTACACTAAAAGTAAGGATTGGCAAAATGTTAACAAACAAACAAACAAACAAACAAAAACAATAACAACAACTACAACAAAAAGATTTATTATTCCATTTTACAGACTGTGGGATTATAATAATAATGGGACTGTCACATTTAGTGGGCAATGGCGCCACCCTGTGGTTTTATTTGCCCAAAACACACCTGCGTGTCTAGTCAAGGACAACAAATTTTGTGTTGCTTTTAACACAATCAGTGTTTTAATACATTTAACACATACTGTGTGTTAAACATTTCCATACAAAGATGTGTTAAAAAATAACAAAATAACGTACGTTCTTTGTACTTTTTCCCCAAATGCAATTTATTTGTATGCTAAACTTCTACTAAAATGCTCTACTAAAATGTCCCTGCCATCCCACTCTCTTCCATTTGAAAAGCTGTAAAAGAGCAAAAAGAGTGTTGGTTAGTTGTTAGCTTTACAATATGGACAAACACCTTTGGGCTTTAACTGAGAAATTGCGTAACAGAATCCCAAATTGTGTATTTGGAAATGTGACCTCCACTCTCCCAATGAATAAAATGGTGCTGTGAACTCAACAGGAAAATCTAGCTTACTTTCAAATATTTATTTTCCTTCCTTTAGGACCTTACTGCCAATTTTTTTTCACAACCTAATTACATCAACCAACATTACAGACAGTGAAAAACATTACAACCTAAAACTCATCCTCTCTTTTTGTCATTTTAACCTTGTGAAAAACTTTTTTCCTTGATATTACTGAGCTAGCTAAGTTCTGTTAGCCACTGACTATCTGCACCTGTTAACCAGCATTAACATTCACCGAATTAATTACATTAATAACATTAATCTGCTCGCTGTATTACATCATGGTGAATAGCTGTAATGCTAGGTTAGCATTAATTTTCAAAACGGGAATGGGAATATCTAGCATTACCGCGAACTGTATGCTAAAGTAGTGTTATTAACTCAAGTGAGCGTCACTCAAGTTAGCATCACTCATCCTTACTGTGATTGGTGACAGCATCCAACTAGCTAACCCCAACCCAGAGCTGCAGATAAGATGTAGACCCAGAGAATTATAGAATAACCTCAGTCCGTATTTCACAGCCATCATAAAGACATAAACACATGACACTGGTGTTTAACGCCAACATTGATGAAGCAGTACATGATATTCACTTTTGAAGCTGCCGGGATAGGTAAAGTTAATTATCACTCCCCCAAATTATCACTGTTTTCAAATGAATACATTTTTGAGCACTCCCTGCCTAAATATCACAAACTTGGCCAGGCATTTTCAGCAGCATTAACACTAAATAGTGATGAATGCTAACTTATCGGTGGTCATTTGGTTTTCTCGCCTCTGGACTCTGTTTCTGCGGTGACAATCAGAGATGAACTTAGATTTGGATGATGGCATCAGCTGGTCAGTCAGCAACATGATTGGACAATAATTTAACACATGTTGTGTTGGTCCCTCGTGAGATTTTTTTTTTCTTTTTAACACAATTATTGGATAATTTAACACAACATGTGTTGAAATAGTAATAACACAAACGGTGTGTAGGATATTTATTAACACATCCTTTCTGATTGTAGAAATTAAAATCTCATTTGATTAACAAATTTTGTGATAATATACAATGGTAATGCATGCTTAGAATATTTACAGTTATTCACTAAACCAGTGCAAAAAAAAGTAGTAATGAATGCTTTATGCTTTTTTAATGTAAAATCAGATTTACACTCATGAAAATGTTGTGTGAAGTGTAATATAACTCCAGATAAACCAACAATTTGCTAGCACTTATTAATGGGATACAGGATGCAGTGCCAGTATGTGCATCAAATCAAAATAGTGATGTAGGTTTGGTGTAAAATCTGAAATTAGATACAAAGCCTTGTAGAGAGTGGTGTGCTTAACTGTTCGCATGTTCCCATGTCTGCTCTGCTCGCTCTACACGACATCTACACAAGGTGATGCAGTACAACAGCTACTAAAATCTTCAGGGACTCCACCCACCCCTGTAACTGTCTGTTTAGCCTGCTGCAATCAGTCAAGTACTTCTGTAATCTGATGCCTAAAATTGAGAGGATCAGGAGGAGCTTGTTCCTTCAGGCCATCAGACTCCTCAACACGGACATCCCTTAGGTCTCCATAAGAACTCTACAGTTCACTCTGCACTACACTGAAACTCCACACACTGCACACTGCATTTTGTATTGTATTATTACTACACGTACATACTGCATATTTTGCACATCCATTTTCTACACATCTACACATTTCTACACATTATTTCACTTAATTTCTGATTCTATTTTGAATTTAGTGTTTCATGCACAGTCTAAAGAGGAGTAGGCCGGTTTTCATTTCACAAGTTATATACTGTATATAATTGTGTATGTTACAAATAAATTCTTGAATCTTGAATTATGTCTCTTGATTTGGATAAGCTGCAATGTGATGCACAAACACAGTCCTATCGTTAGTTGTGGGCTCTTTCCATAAAAGGTTGAGAAGTCTTAAAATGTTATAATGATGAAGCAAACTACATTACAGTTCTTGCGTAGGCCTACATCGTAACTGTAACTGCACTTTTAAAAATACGCTATTTAAGAGAGAGCGGTCTCCTGAGATGACAAGGATACAAACCCAAAGGCTCTGGAGCTGCAGTGTCCATCATCCCCTGAAGGGGGACAGCGAGGAAAACAAAGGGATTAGCATTTTACACACTCACTCTTGCCACTACAAACACTCTCCATACCATTCAGATTTTCCTCCACAAACACACCTCCTATCTGTACTCACATACTTACTTCATTTCTTCACTCCTCAAAAGCTCTCACTCCACTGTAACTTAAACTTAAACATAAAATGGCATTTTGACTCACTGACAAGATGGTTGGTCTCATAGATTTATGTAAGGTTGAAAATTTGCTAGAGCATCAGTAACAATAGCTAACTAAGAGGATGGAGGTGATGGCCTGCTGGAGTGCCTTTGGCTGGACAGATCCTGATTAAATTATTTAAAGAAAGAAGTCCAAACACATTTAGCTCCATACAGTCATTTACTTTGTTGTGATGGCAGTGTGTTTTGAGTCATTGTCTTGCTGTATGATGAAGTTCCTCCAAATTAGATTGGATTCATTTCTCTGTAAATTAGGAGACAGAATGTTTATGTAGACTTCTGAATTCATTCTGCTTCTACCATCATGAGTTACATTATCAATAAAGATTGGTGAGCCCATTACAGAAGCAGCCGTGCGAGCCCAAGCCGTGACACTTCCTCCACCATGCTTGACTGATGAGTTGCAGTGGGTGGCCTGGTTACTGCTCCTCCTGTCAGGGGAAACCCAGCTTGTAGCCCAACAACTGCTGGAGTACATGGACCTGAAGTGGGCAATATAGCAACGAGTTGGCCACACCTCCGATGCTAAAGGAGTAGTCGACCTCATGGTATTGGAGCAGTTTGTTGTCTGGCTACTGGAAGTGATGGCAGAGTGGATCCAGTGCTACTGCCTGGTGATGCTAGATGATGCATTCCAGCAGGCAGAGGACTACCTGTCATCGTATCTGGGGGCAGGCAAGCCCCAACCTTCTCTTTCTCTCTCTCTCCCTTTTATACTTCTCCTACTCCTCCTTGCCCTCCCCTTCCATCCCCACCACGACTGAGGCTCCCTCAGAGAAGCAGCAATACTGATCGGAATTCCTGATGCGGTGCAAGCCTCCCCTGATCGACCAGGAATTGTAGAGATAGTAGACATCAGGCCATCAAACCCTGCATACTTAGATGACATAATCATTTATAGTAATGATTGGCAGCACCATTTGCAAGATCTAAGGGCTGTCTTGAGATCCTTGAGGTGGGAGGGACTCACAGCTAACCCAAAAAATTGTGCAATTGGGTGGGTGGAAATACGGTATCTGGACTTCCACTTTGTAATGGGCAGGTGTGTCCTCAAATTGGTAAGACAGTAGCAATTGCGGTCTGCACGATACCCAAGAGCAAAAAGGGGGAGAGGCTTTGTTTGATTTGTTTCTCTTTGTGTTTTCAGTTCTCCCTGTAGAGGCCAGCGGAAGAGCCAGCCATGTGTGCACGCCTGCATATATATATATATATACAGTGGTGTGAAAAAGTGTTTGCCCCCTTCCTCATTTCCTGTTCCTTTGCATGTTTGTCACACTTAAGTGTTTCGGAACATCAAACCAATTTAAACAATAGTCAAGGACAACACAAGTAAACACAAAATGCAATTTTTAAATGAAGGTGTTTATTATTAAAGGTGAAAAAAAATCCAAACCATCATGGCCCTGTGTGAAAAAGTGATTGCCCCCCTTGTTAAAACATACTATAACTGTGGTTGTCCACACCTGAGTTCAATTTCTCTAGCCACACCCAGGCCTGATTATTGCCACACCTGTTCACAATCCAAGGCATGACTTAAATAGGAGCTGCTTGACACAGTAAGGTCCACCAGAAGATCCTTTAAAAGCTACACATCATGCCGAGACCCAAAGAAATTCAGGAACAATTGAGAAAGAAAGTAATTGAGATCTATCAGTCTGGAAAGGGTTATGAAGCACCATTTCAAAGCTTTGGGAATCCAGCAAACCACAGTGAGAGCCATTATCCACAAATGGCGAAGACATGGAACAGTGGTGAACCTTCCCAGGAGTGGCCGGCTGCCCAAAATTACCCCAAGAGCGCAGCGACGACTCATCCAAGAGGTCACAAAAGACCCCACAACAATGTCCAAAGAACTGCAGGCCTCACTTGCCTCAGTTAAGGTCAGCGTTCATGCCTCCACCATCAGGAAAAGACTGGGCAAAAGGCGCCTGCATGGCAGCGTTCCAAGGAGAAAACCACTGCTGAGCAAAAAGAACATCAAAGCTCGTCTCAATTTATCCACAACAAATCTTGATGATCCCCAAGACTTTTGGGACAACATTCTGTGGACCGATGAGACAAAAGTGGAACTCTTTGGAAGGTGTGTGTCCAAGTATATCTGGCGTAGAAGGAACACTGCATTTCATAAAAAGAACATTATACCAATAGTAAAATATGGTGGTGGTAGTGTGATGGTCTGGGGCTGTTTTGCTGCTTCAGGACCTGGAAGACTTGCCGTGATAAAAGGAACTATGAATTCTGCTGTCTACCAAGAGATCCTGAAGGAGAATGTCCGACCATCTGTTCGTGTACTTAAGCTGAAACGAACTTGGGTTCTGCAGCAGGACAATGATCCTAAACACACCAGCAAGTCCACCACCGAATGGCTGAAGAAAAACAAAATGAAGACTTTGGATGGCCTAGCCAAAGTCCTGACCTGAATCCTATTGAGATGTTGTGGTATGACCTTAAAAAGCGCCGTTCATGCTCGAAAACCCTCTAATGTAACTGAATTAGGACAATTCTGCAAAGATGAGTGGGCCAAAATTCCTCCAGGACGCTGTAAAAGCCTCATTGCACGTTATCGCAACGGCTTGGTTGCAGTTGTTGCTGCTAAGGGTGGCCCAACCAGTTATTAGGTTTAGGGGCAATCACTTTTTCACACAGGGCCATGATGGTTTGGATTTTTTTCACCTTTAATAATAAACACCTTCATTTAAAAATTGCATTTTGTGTTTACTTGTGTTGTCCTTGACTATTGTTTAAATTGGTTTGATGTTCCGAAACACTTAAGTGTGACAAACATGCAAAGGAACAGGAAATGAGGAAGGGGGCAAACACTTTTTCACACCACTGTATATATATATATAGTGAAAAGTGAAATATATAAAAGTGAAAGTGAGAGAATAAAGCCTTTTTATTTGTTCCAATTCCGCCTCCAGCTTTCTCATTTCCTCCCTGTATTTGTGAAGCGTTACAGAACCTTCCATTAAAACCAATACAATTCCCATTATAACCATCAAAACATTACAAATTCTTTGAGGGTTTCTATTGTTTTTTATTTTATTTAATTTAATTATTATTTAGCAGGGTTACCATCTGGCAAAGATGGTCCACCAGCTTGACCAGATCAGCCTGTGCTTTGACATCTGGTTGCTAGTCAGTCTAAGTCACTATAGCATTAAATACTCCATTTAGCCACATAGTGCCAGGATGTTGGAGAAAGTTTGTCACTTGTGGCTTTCCATACAGCAGGACTCACTATAGTGTCATTGGTTCTCTCCACCCACGTTATGTGTCAAAGAGCCGCTGTGCTGCTCATGCGCTCCTGTCCAACCGCTTATATTACAGAGGTTATGTCGTTAAAGAGCAGGTTTTAGGCATAGCTGCCGTAAACCTCGCCTATACCCTGTTTATGAAGTGCAGAGGTGAAACGAATCGCGGTTTTGTCAGAGGAAAGAGCTGATCATTTTACTGACACAAGTCTTGGGTTGTGTAAGCATGTGAGGAGGACAGGAGCGCGAGAGGGATGCAGAGCATGGGACACCAGCAGTCCACTTACCGGTAATTATTTTAGAATACGTTCGTATTTATTTATTTATTATTTACCAATTTATTTACCCATTGCTTTTTTTTCCACCTTTAATGCAGAATTTCTAATGCTGGCTGGTGTCAGTGCTTTTTGTCAGATTAATGTTCCCGTGGATTTGTAATAATTCATTACTCAAGAATAAGTCATATTAAGCAGGTTATCTTCTAAGGATCTTTCATCCTTTACCGTGTCTATGTTAAGCACTAAAACTCTTCCTGTTACACTTTCACTCTCAGAGCAGTATCAGATTCTATATGAAAATCAGTGCATGTGTAGTGAGAGATTTATTTTGGGCACACTGTCCACTCTTAGAAAGCAAAAAAGGAGAACCTTTTTACTTGTAAAAGTTTAAAGAGAACTTAAAGGTTCTATGTAGAACCCTCCATCTGAGTGTTGCTCAGAAATTATTCCAGACTAGAACCCTTTTACGAAGCTAAGAACCCTTAACTGCACTGACCCAATGGACCCAAATGGACCATACTTGTCACCATGTTGCAGAGAAATCCAGAACGTACCGAAGCTGTAGGAATACAGGTGATCGAAGTTTCCTTTTTCACAAGCGTGCTTAGTATGGGGTGGTGGTTTTGTTCAGTCAGCACTAAAGGTATGCTGCACTACCACTTATTGCATCACTCGCTTTCACAGTGTCTCTATTCTGTCTGACTCTTTGAACAACCTCAAAGGTGTTCAAAAGTCTCTAAATGGTGTGGGCCTAAGGTTTTGTGAATCACTAAGCCACTTTGTATGGCCTGCATTGATGTTAATAACTTAGAAATCAATTATTCAGTAAATACTGGCTTTCTCCAGTGTATGTCATTTTCATTCCTTTGTTAAAAATGCCTTGAATTGACTAGATAGTCTTGCACTATGTAGTATTAACAGAGGTCATCAGTGAGGATTTGCACGTTAATAGAATAAAATGCAGATATCTGTGTATTTTCACAAATTCAGCTCTTGAGAGAGAATGTGGATCCTTTTTTAAAAATTTGAGATCATTAGAACCTGGTGGCCATTCACATTACATGGTCATATGCAAATGGACTGACCCAGTTTTTTCATTACTAGTTATCCATGCACATGATTTATGTAATTTATGTTGATGGAAAAGCTGACAAATCAGATGTGTGAGGTGCTGGATATAATTTGATCAGTGCTAAATTGCATGTATACATCTCCTTTGCACCAGGTCTTTATTCTTACTCCACATCCATTTCACGTTGCCATGGCATCATCAACCTGGGTGCCACAGTGTTTGGTAAGGAACCGTTCTGCTGCATCTATCATAAATTCAAAAGTGTGGCCAAGTAAAAAAGCCTCATACAGGAGAAGTGGCTAAGGTTCACTGAGATGTCTTCTTTGTGCGAAAGCCCACCAAGTCTCTCATTGTTTCTTTTTTTTTGTTCCACAACTGATATTCATGACTCACCATATTTTTCTGCATGGTTACAAGCTGTCATAGCAACTGTAGCACAGTTTCTGCCCTGAATAGAAGTGTGCATTGCTGTTTTGGACCAAAACCCGCTGTGTTTTAGTGAATAATATAATTAATAATCTCTCTACGGAGACTGATGCACCCCCACATTGTAACCCTGTAAATGAATTAAGGAATACTATCCCGAAGCAGAGGTGTCAAACTCAGGAGGACAATAGCTTCATTCAGCACAGCGAATCAGAAGGTTAAGTGAGCTATAATACTAAATTCTGCCGTGCTGTGGACCTTGAGACTGCAGACTGACATACCTGATCTAAAAAAAAAAAAACCGATAGAAGCTTTAGTCTGTAGGTTGGTGTTAGTTTGAGTAATGGAAGGTGGAGTCAGAAGGTAAAGTGAAAGGTCTGCATTTAGCAGGCTTTTATGGCCTTTTAGGAGGCTGTATCGACCCAGTGGCCTCGCAGATGTCTGGCTCATGATGTCATGATGTCAAGCTGACACTTGTATTTTCCTTTTCCCTCAGTGAGGAATCATCTTGGGAGATGACAGATGGAGACATCGGTACGATCGAAGCCTGCCAGCCTGCATCCTAAATGCGCCATGGAGCAGGAGTTCAGCTTCAGCGCACTGGTGAGTGATGGGGGTATGGAAGGGTTTGGGCTGGGGTGGGGTGGTTAATGGGTCAGTTTTCTGAGTGCTGGGGAAGAGTATGAGGGGGCAGAAGGGCTGGAGTGTGTTTCTGACTCACCCATTAGCATGCTCAATGCAGCTTCGCTGTCATTCACATCCTTCCATCCTGAAGTAGGTGGGAGTGGGGAAGGAAGGAACGGATGTAAGCCCCCTTCACTCTTTGCTTCCTTTCTTCATGAATAGATGATTAAAAACAAAGAGAGTGTTCTCATCGTTTGGTTCAGTAAATAAACGTGCCCTCTTGCCTCTTTCCCCTCGCTGACTAACAACCGTGGACTTTTTTGTAGCGCTTCAATTAAGCTCGCCATTGTTGTTCGTTGTTGTGTTCAGAAGTGCAACTGGTCGTCATTTCCAGCAAGTGTTGAGTGCTCAGCCAATCTTTCTTCCAGGTCTGTCGTTCCCTAGTGAATGGTAATAAAAAAGCCCTCTCTCCTCTATGATAATTCAAAAGCCGCTCTGTGTGGGTGTTAGTATGGGTGCCGATGGCCAAAGCTTGTGGCTTCCGGTCTGTCTCACTTCTGAACGAGCACTGAGAACAAACAACAAACAGCGCTAATTCATGTGTGTATCTGTGTTCTCATGTGGTGATTCAGCTCTGCTCTTTATTTGCAGAAGAAGCTGGCAGCTGAGCCGGACTATACGGATGTGACGCTGCCGGCAGTGGAGCGTGTCCGAGCGCTCAGTAAAATGGGTTACAACATTGAGATCAGCGAAGACATTGCGCCACGCCGCTACTTCCGCTCAGGGGTCGAGATGGAGCGCATGGCTGCCGTCTACCTGGAGGAGGGCAGTCTAGAGAACGCCTTCGTCCTCTACAACAAGTTTATCACGTACTTATTAAACACCGCTTTCACACACCTTTTCCACTATGGATAGAGGATAACTGTGCTACATTTTAATCACTGGGGCAAAGTATAAATTAAGTACACTTAATCAGTAAGGCAGAGAATGAACGTGATCCGGACTTGGTCAAAGAATGAAACGTGCTGCGTTTAATCATAATGGCAGCTGTAAGGCATTCATTTTTTTCAAGGATATTCCATATGAATCATTCACTTTTGTTATATTCACAAATTGCGATGCAATGTTGACATTTGTTAAAATGAACCTATGATCAGTTTGCAGGTAATATAAAATACAGTATGTGTAAAGCTTCTTTTTAAGCCATAAATGGCCTTTTCATAGACTTTTACCAGCACATCTGAGAGAAAAGTGATATTCTGAACAGTTCTTTCATGTTTTTGTCACTAGGCCTTCAGAGGGCCTGTATAAAAGATTCAATAGCTATGAATTAGCTAGCTAGAATGTTAAATTCAAAGTGCATGTTTCTCAACAATAGTTCACTTATGATTTTAGTCACTTTATATCGTAAATGGATAAACTCCCAATTTCTATTTGAACTAGATGTGTCGTTTGTGAACAATTCAGTCTTTTTAAGCAAGTCATTAAGGTGAACAACTTGGTATTAGTATTGGTCACTACCTTTTGTTCAGTGGATGCTGATGGGCTTCACAATTCCAAAAGGCAAAACTGATCTGGAAGCCAAAGCACTACATTCCAATAGAAATCTGAGTTCAACTGGCTTTAGATCTACACATTCTACATTTGATTTTTCAAATATAGATTTTACATGAATTTACAGTTATTTGTTGTTCTGTCAGTGATATTTGCAAGTCTGTGTATGCCTCAACCTACACCATGCCTCTTTGGTAATGGCTGCCTTATGGTACGTGCACACTGAACACAAATTCACCATCTGAATTCATCACCCATTAATTTTTCATTTCGTATTCCATTTTCATTTTCTCTGTAAGAATCATGCACTAAAAGTTATAAATGGCAGTAGCTTGGTTCTCTGCGCAGTTCTCATACAGTCTGAATGATTAAAGAAAAAAAAGAAAAGAAACAAAAATAAAACCCCAACAACATTTAACTACTGATTTGAATGCACCAGTTATGACGAAAGATGGATGTTGTATTGTTACTTATGTATTTTAATTATGGAAAATTTGCGAGGTGTAATATACATAAGCTTGTGTGCACTAACAGCTTATAAGTGGAAAGAACATTTTAACTAATTTTATTTATCAAAAGCATAGCCTTCCATTATACTTTCATGGCTTTTAACGTACAATGCTTATGCTTTATGTTCACTCTGCAGTTTGTTTGTGGAGAAACTCCCCAGTCATCGGGACTATCAGCAGTGCAATGTCCCTGAGAAACAAGTCATAATGAAGGTAAGCCCCTGGCAGCCTGCACTTGAGTGATGGAGCCCAGTGGCGCTGAGCCCACTGTAAATCGTATTAGCATTATGCTTCATTAGCACAGACACACTAACACACTCATTCCCACTGAGACATCACAGAAAATGTCTTCAGTGTACTACTGTTGTTGCGTAGGCAGTTCAGTCTAGAAATGCAGACTCACTGCATGGTGCATGTCAGTTCACAGTCTTTTTTTAGGCAAATGGAGTTTTTCAGTTAGTAAAGCTATCACTTCTGCTTGTAGGGTTTGTTGTTTTTTCCCCCTATTTAGTTTATTCTTAATTCGTGACTCCTTTTGAAACTGTTCTTTCTGTTGTAGAAGTGAAAGATTTCATAAACCCCCATGATCCTGCCGGCATGAGCACCAGTTAATGTGATGTGCTTTAGAGTGGGTGGGCAGAAATATCGTACGATTATATTTTTTAGGATAGCAGTGCCAGCAAAACTTTCAAAAGAAGGTGGATATTAAACTTTGGATACACTAGAAAGTCAATAAATCTCTCTGATGACTATCATCAAACGGCATATAAAATTTATCACTATTACACTTTCATCTTGCCTAGAGCAAATATTCCTTGAATATGAATTCCTTTCACACCTTTCATTCTGTTCATTTTCACACTTTGCTTTTTTATAGAAATTGCAAGAAGTGGCTTTTCCCCGCAAGGATCAACTGAGGAAACTCCTTCATGAAAAATACAGCAAAGAGTACAGTGAATATCTGAAGAGGCAGGTAAGCTCAAGGTGCACTTGAACAGATTAAACTCGCATCATACTGTCAGCTCTTTGTGACTATAAGCCGCGTGTTTCACCATTTTGTAATCTAAGCTGCACTAGGTTTTACATACAGTAGAGACACATACAAGCTATTGAAGTAAGCAGAGCTAGAACTGATGCAGTCCTTGTCTTTCTGTTTTTTTGTGTTGTATTTTAATTAATATTGTGTGTGTGTGCATGTGCTTTTAGAGCCAGGCCATGCCTGTAGCTGTGTGTGGAGAACAGTTACAGAGGCTGTCTTTGCTGGAGGAAGAGAAACAGCGCGTGGCACAGTTAAGAAAGATGCAGCTGGAGTCAGAGCAGTTCCGCTACTTCGAGGACCAGCTGCGGCGTCAGGAGCAGGCTAACCGTAAACAGGATGCCGGCCCTAAAGAACCTGAACAAACGGATGGCTCGTGCCTGTCCCAGACTCCAAAAAACCACACGCGCCTTGACCCCAACCGCAACAAACAAGCCACGCTTCTCCCCAAACCTGCAGCTACATTAGCTGCAGTTCAGAGTGAGTTACACAGGGAAAGTGCTTTGTGTTCATTACTGGCTGAGTTTGTATTCAGAGTGTGTGTGCAGACAGTGCATGTGTTTGTGTGTGTGTCTATACTAGATCAGCAAGTGGAAGGCCTGAGGCGGGTTCTAATTCCTCGAGACCTGACATACAGGTTTCTGCTGCTGGCCGACCGCAACACAGCCAGAGGCATAGAGACATGTGGTGTGCTCTGTGGAAAACTGGTATTCACTCTAGTTCAATTCGTCAATGCTTTGAACAATGGACTTTGTCACCCAGCAGTTTTACAGAAATCCAGATCAAATTTTTTTATTTTAATTTATCCCGATGGTATGAGCTTTGTCAAATCGAACAGCTTTAATATGTTCTTCGTGTTTACTTTATGTTCTTTAGGTTACCAGCTCCATGATGCTTCCTTTTTATGCATTCATTGGGTGCTAGAAATTTAAGTGACGTGTTCAATGGAGTAGGCATATACAGAGTTCCAGTATTGTGAATGAGGTCATTTGATTTTTGTTCTATGGTTATACATAGTCCAACCTGTTTCTCTTCAGTTTGCATTTTCTGGCATAAGAGTGCCTATGTGTAGAATAGCTGTGGTGATACTGAAACTGGGCGTGGAGCGTATTCAAGGCTTGCTCACTTCTCACACAATGGTTCCATAAACATTTGATAAAAGGTTGCACTTTGGCTTTGTTTGCTTAGTTGGCTAAAATGGCCTCACAATGGACAGAATGGAAAAAAAACCCCTCTTTGTTATTTTTTCCTAACCCCCAGACTCACAACGAGTTCATGCTCACCCACGTGATTGTGCCCAAACAGTCATCCGGGCCAGACTACTGTGATATGGAGAACGTTGAGGAGCTGTTTAGTTATCAGGACCACCATAACCTACTGACACTTGGCTGGATCCATGTAGGACACTCTTTACCATTCTCATCAATTTGCTGCCTTTGTCTTATTTATGTATTTATGTATTTATTTATTTATTAAATTATATGCTTTTTGTATTGACAGAGAAAACGGATATAGCTGAGTCTTTTCTGAAAACATAATGGGATGTTAATAAAAAGCAGATTGCTTTATTCAAAATGACTACTAGTTGGTCCTATTACCTGTTGGATCAAATGTAATGGGGCTTTAGGCAGAGGGTCACCATGGTAACATCCCTAATAATTTTCATAATATTCTCAGTTCCTGTCAAGCTGGCTAGTGATCACGAAAGAACCGATTATGTAAAGATGTTGATTATTAACCTGTGTGTGTGTATGTGTGTTTATATATGCATGCCTACAGACGCATCCCACACAGACAGCTTTTCTTTCCAGTGTGGATCTGCACACACACAGCTCCTATCAACTGATGCTGCCCGAGGCCATTGCCATTGTCTGCTCACCCAAGCATAACGAGTGAGTATAATCAAACACTCTCCTCCCCATCTCATAGTTGCCATGCAGGGAACAGGACCAAGTTACTTTTTCAGAATGATACAGCTTATGAATAAACAAAGCATCAGTAAGTCTCATCAGTCAGCCTTTCCACTCTGCGTATGCAGAGTTTGCATATTTTCGCTGTGATTTGGGGGTTTCCTCCCCAGTCCAAAGACATGTTTTGTAGGTTGTAGATTGGCATTTCCAAATTGTCCGTAGTGTGGATGTGGGTGCGAATGTGCCCTGCGATGGGTTGGCACCCCATCCAAGGTGTCCCCCACCTTGTACCGCGAGTTCCCTGGGATAGGCTCTAGACTCCCCCGCAACACTGTGTAGGATAAATGTTACAGAAAATGGATGGATGGATGGATGGACGTAATGTGAAAGTAACATGCCAGTAAAAGCAAGACAAATAATAAAAGCTAAAATGAAAAAAAGAGTTAGCTGTATTTTTTTTATATGAGTGATTGATGGAGCCAGATGAATATTTATTGATGATGTGTTCCAGATCTGTGTTAAGATTTGTATAGAAGGCTCGCATGGGATGATATTAAGTCTCAATTTATCCATTTATCAGGCATTTGAGAGTTCTAAAACATTAAGAGTTTAAAAAACATGTAAGAAAAGTTTGTAGTTAATTCTAAAGGAATCCGAGAGACAGTGGCATAATGCTAAAACGGGTATAAGATAATCTTGTTTTCTAGTACGTGTTAATATCCGTGCTGCTATATTGTGCAGAAAGTTTGGTTGTTATAGTTCTAGGAAGTCCTATGAGCAGTGCAGTATAATAGTCAGTAGTCAATATTATCTGCTCTGGATGTGTTGGGGGGGATGGGGTGCACTGTGTAAAAAAAGATGGTCTTCTCACACTGTCTGCCTCTACGCAGTACCGGAGTGTTCCGCCTCACCACTGCTGGAATGACTGAGGTGGCTGGCTGCAGACTGAAAGGCTTTCACCCGCACTCAAAAGACCCTCCCCTCTTCACCGTAAGGCTCTCAGCCATCCTTTTTTCTAAATGAATAGCAAAAGCATAGGTTTGGTTCTAACATTGCAACCACTAGTACTGAATTGCTAAGGATTAATAATACACATAAATGCTAAAAAAAAAAAAAGAAGAAGAAAGAATACAAAATAAATAAATAAAAAAAGTCAACTAGCTAACATTAATATTAACTAGCTAACAAGTCTATGTAATGAATGTGTGACTAGAGTTAGCTAGCTAGCACCAACTTCTCTGATAGTCCTTTTTCATTGGAAACTTAGGTAGCATATTTCTTATACATTGATTGGTCGCATTTGTTAAACAAAAAGCCCCTATTATCTTTTTGGTCATTTTCAGTACCATGTTGTTACATGTGTTGACCAAATCACAACTTTAAATTTGGAAAAGGCAACTAGCACTATATAACTAGATACTAGCTAGCTACACTAGCTAACATTGCTGCAGTATAATGTTACAACTCTCTTCACTGTAAGACCCTCAGTCGTATTCTTCTGATTAAATACCAAAAGCATAGTTTAGGTTCTAACATTAAACACGCATAAATACACAAGTATATTCCTAAATTACTATCTTTTTATGATTCAAAATTTCACTTAGCTACAGTTTAGGCCTAATCACTACACTGCTGTAAGACCTCATCTGAGACTGTGGCAACATTTGTTACCTCAGTCAAGGCTATTTCTGAGTTCTTTTTGTCTCTGTTACTATTAATTTGATGCTGGTTCATTAAATTACAGAATCGCACAGCTATAACTAGCTAACCATTTTTGTTAAGAATTTGAAACTACAGTCTCTGGCTTCAACATTTGTGCTAGTCCTGTTTCACTGGAAAACATAGCTAGCATATTTCTTAGACATTGTTTTGTTTTTCATTGATCAATGTAAATATTTTTGCCTTTGTGGAACCATGATGCTACAAGTGTTGATGAAAGTATGACATTAAGTTTGGGCAAGGCAGTCTAGCACCATCTAGCTAGGTAGTTGCTAGCTACACTAGCAGAGACAGTTTTTTGCTAATGATAGCGTAGTGTGAAGTTATGGCAATTTTACTATTCAACCCCTGAATCATTACATCTTTGGGTGATCCCATGATATTCAACTGATTTGCCAGCTAGCTCACTTTGCTTTATTCACCCATTCTTTTGCTTGCTTGTTCTCCTAATATTTTTCTTTACTAATTGGTGTAAGGAAAGCGTGATTATAGTACAGTCAATCAAACGAGTGCCTTGTTGAGCGGCTTCAACAGCGAGTTGGTGATTGATGTACCCTGTGGCGCTAATAAACATGACGTATCACTAAAAATACTGTTGGGGACAGTTCAAAACTGCTGATCAGGATTATGTCATCCAGAACCCAATCTATGTCAAAGTTAAATAACATGTTATTACAGACTCTTGGCTCCTTAGATGTGGCTCTGTAAGTGGGACACAAGCACATCTTTTTAAGGAAAGTGAAAATCAAATGTGTGTAATTTACAGATCTGTAAGCACGTGGTTGTGAAGGACGCCAAAACGACAGTGCTGGACCTCAGGTGACAGATGAGGGGAGGACATGCTTCAGTTGAAGCCACAGGCCCAGAAGATTTATTTTTTATCTTTGGCTACTTGAAAGCTTTTTTTTTGTATTTATTTATTTATTAAACAAAAAAGTACTGTGAAGTGGAGTCTGTGTTGCACAGGTTGCTGTAGGCATCTTGTAATGAAGCTGTAAAGCTTGTAAGTAGTGTTTTATTTTCTTCTTCCCCCCTCTGGCTCTATTTGGTTATGGAATTTTTAAACAGCTTGCTTTAGCTTTTGTGCCTGTTCAAAAGCAATCTTTTTGGACCGCTTTGTGATCTGATCTGACTGCTCATCAGGTTTAATATTACAGTATGTCCTGAAGGTGGCGTCTTTTAGCTATTAATGACACAACCAAATGTAAACTTTTTCTAGGATGCAAAGCTGTTTTTAGACAGTTGCCTTATGTAAAATGATGTGATTTAGATTTTTTTAAAATTTTATTTCTTGCTATATACTAAGATACCTTTTATCCAATATGTATTGAAACATTTGTATCTTGTCAATTATGCTAAAACTAATTGTTACAGCTCCAATGTTTTGTCAAGGGACCTCAAACAATAATCAGTATGTATTGTGTGGTATACAGCTACAAGCAACCATTTCCAGCTAGAGAACTTCAGGTCATTGAGGGTGATGTTTGACTTGAAGGAGTGGCAGGTTTTATGTAACTGAAACCGTTGAATTATGTTGACCTATTTTTCATTCATCATGGTGCTCAGGAGTTTGAGCCTTACAATAAATGATAAAGTTGAGCAGCATAAATAGGCAGATGTCCCCCAGTTTTGCCTCACTTTTTCCGTAACCAAAGCACCTACAGTACAGTAAAATAAGCAAAGAAGCCTAATACGCCTTATTAGAGGAGCTACTGCCATGGAACTAGAGGCTTGATAGAACCAGTGATCTCAGGTATCATAGTCTCATGATAACTTAAATCAAACAGTGGCTCCTCCTCTGTTTTTCAACTTTCCATTCCATAGTGGTACAACAGAAAATTAGTGTTCTGAGTTTTGATATCCTCTTTGATGTTGAGTGAGTCTTGTTAGCAGATTGCGGATTTTGTGTGTGCTGTGGCATTGTATTTTTTCCTCTTTTCTTTTGAGGTATGTCTATGTCTGGGTTTCAGTAGTTCCTCTGAAACTTTTAGTGCCGTTTTGCAACAGGAACTTGTGGGCAATATGATGCAGTGACTGTACAATGTTTTTCCCTCCCACTGCCATTTTTTTAAATAAAAGAAGAAAAAATAGCTTGTGAGCTTGATGATGTCATTTTTAAATCATACTAATCTCATTTGTAACAAGATTTTAGTCTTAATGAAATGATTTCAAATGAAGGCAGAAATCCAATCGATCTGAAGTCTATTACATCATAGCAAAAATTATCTACTGATTCAAAGCTTTCTGCTTCACCTTTTTAAATGAAGGTGCTGCCATCCTGCTCATGAACAAAGTAGCTTGTAACCCTGTTGGAATTTGTGTGAGCAAATAATAAAATGAATGACTATTAGGTTAGATGGTTTATCTGTACAGAATTTGGTTTCCGTTTTCTTCAGAAATGCGAATACATCTTCCAAGAGGTTGTCAAATAATACATAGAATCACTAAGTTATTCTTATCATGGTCTAAAGTGGAATCATGCGCAGAAAAAAGACAGTAAATACAGTTTCAGTATGCAGAGCTTTATTCATTCCTGGGGTTACTGTATAGATATCCATACAAACTGTCTCAAAGCCCTCAGCAGTGAGAAATCACATGCTAGGGGTATCTTATGGTGTTTGAAACACAAGAGGGAGTATGTGAGCTCTTTTCTTCTATAAATCATTACAAAACACCTTGCAATTATTCTCTCTCCCTCCATCTGGAGCCTTGCTATACCCCAGGAATCTTTCCAATCTGTTCATGTTGGCGGCTTTGCTCATCCAATGTAACAAAAACAATCAATGACGAGAAAAAAAATCCAAACATTCACGCAAGTGTGGGCAGTGCAAAGACAAAACAGGAGAGAAACCAGCGGATACATTCACAGTTTACAGGCTAGGAAGCGAGAGCAGAGTTTTGAGGGCTTGGGGCTGTCGAGTTTAGAAGCACTTGCGATGCACAATGGATGGACCGGCCTCGTCATACTCCTGCTTGCTGATCCACATCTGCTGGAAGGTGGAGAGGGAAGCCAGGATGGAGCCACCAATCCATACTGAATACTTTCTTTCTGGTGGGGCGATGATCTATGTACACACACACACACACACACACACAGGATGACAATTACAAAAGAAAGTTCAGTGGTATTATGATCTTCAGTTGTGCCACAAGGACTGACTAACTAAAACTGAGCCAAATCTTATATGATCTGAAAATCCAGCTAGTCAGTGTACTCACCTTGATCTTCATGGTGCTGGGGGCCAAAGCAGTGATCTCCTTCTGCATCCTGTCTGCAATGCCAGGGTACATAGTGGTACCACCAGACAGGACATTGTTGGCATACAGGTCCTTACGGATGTCAATGTCACACTTCATGATGCTGTTATAAGTAGTTTCATGGATACCAGCAGACTCCATACCTGGGAGGGAAAATCATAACTCAGATCTTAATGGATCAAATGGTGCAGAGAGAACCTGAGGAAAGAAGCAGAAATTGAGGAAACAGGAAAGAGGCATTACCTATGAAGGATGGTTGGAAGAGGGTCTCAGGACAGCGGAACCTCTCATTGCCAATGGTGATGACCTGCCCATCAGGAAGCTCATAGCTCTTCTCCAGAGAGGAAGAGGTGGCAGCAGTGGCCATCTCATTCTCAAAGTCCAATGCGACATAGCACAGCTTCTCCTTGATATCACGGACAATTTCTCTTTCAGCTGTATTAGACGGATAACTTCAGTAAATTGGCACTGTTGTTTTCACGTAAAATATTTTATGCTTCCATATCCAACAATACACAACAAAAAATCTGTGTTTTAGTGTTTAACAACTGCACTGTGCAAATTACAATACTCAGTCTTGTTTCATAATTTTTCATCATTCTTTTGTTGTTAAATGCACTATATTTTTGGCTTAAAGTTACAACAGATTTAAACAGAGAGTGTTTTAATAGTGTTTGCATTCACCAGTGGTCACGAAAGAGTAGCCACGTTCAGTCAAGATCTTCATGAGGTAGTCAGTGAGATCACGGCCGGCCAAGTCCAAACGCATGATGGCATGAGGAAGAGCATAGCCCTCGTAAATGGGCACATTGTGGGTGACACCATCACCAGAATCAAGAACAATACCTGCACAAAAACAAATGTTTGATCAGGCAAATGTTCTGTCACTCTGAGGTTAATGTAGTATGTTTTTTCCAAAGGGGACAAGAGTACGGACCTGTTGTGCGTCCAGAGGCATAGAGAGATAGCACTGCCTGAATAGCTACGTACATGGCTGGAACGTTGAAGGTCTCAAACATAATCTGAAGGAAGGGACAGTAGTGTTCACAGGTGAGAAGGAGCTAGGGAACTATTCTAACACTGTAATGATTTTTTTGTTATTGTTTTTTCTTTTTTACAGAAACCTTTTAGTTCCTTTGATCTCATAGAGGATTTTGATTTCTATCTAAATATTGGCTAGTGTGAACAGTGCAAACTGAGCCTAACCTGGGTCATCTTCTCCCTGTTGGCTTTGGGGTTGAGTGGGGCCTCTGTCAGCAAGGTCGGGTGCTCCTCGGGAGCAACACGGAGCTCATTGTAGAAGGAGTGATGCCAGATCTTTCAAAAGAATAAAAGCATTTTATTCATCATAAAAGAATAAAGGCAATTACTTTATGGGCAAATCAAGTCAGAGTGCCCAGATTATAATTAATCACTTACAAAGCTGATGAAAGTTTAATGGATCATCAACAAAAACCTGTAGTTTTCTTAATTGTGACACATGATCCTTATAATGAGTGAGATATGGAGTAGTCACAGAGAGCTAAGTGAATAATACCATCTGCTGCATGCATCTGCTAGTTGATGATGGTGTGTGCCTGAAGGATAATGTTTGACACATTAGTGTGTGTGGGTGCGTATGTGTTTGTATGTATGTATGTGTGTGTGTGTGTGTGTGTGTGTGTGTGTGTGTTTATTTGAGTCATGTGTGCAGTGAGTCATAAGGCAACACAGCTCTTCCAGGTATAAGTGGGGTCTATTTGAACACAGAAGATCAGATAAGAAGTCTAATGATAAGAACAATTGCATGTTAATTTCAGCCTATCTATCATAAGGCTCACATGCTATGTGTTACTATTTTGGGGAACTATTTGGCCTCTTGTTCTCTGCAAGTTCTGGTTTGTAATGATGCCTAAATTAGCAAGGTCTGCTTACTTTTTCCATGTCGTCCCAGTTTGTGATGATGCCGTGCTCAATTGGGTATTTGAGGGTCAGGATACCTCTTTTGCTCTGTGCTTCATCACCAACGTAACTGTCTTTCTGCCCCATCCCCACCATCACACCCTGAGAACAGACAGAAAGGCTTCAACATCATAATCAGATAAATGGAAATAAAAAAGATCAGTGTTTTCCATTCCACTAGCTAAATGTCATGGTTCCTGTAGGCGTATATTTTCTGTGTATTGTCTCTATGTGGTGTGGTTGGGGAAAGGTCACCTGGTGTCTGGGACGACCCACGATGGAAGGGAACACGGCTCGGGGGGCATCATCCCCGGCGAAGCCTGCCTTACACAGTCCTGAGCCGTTATCGCATACCAGAGCAGTGCTTTCTTCGTCGTCACACATGGTTCAGCTCGGATTTCCTTCTTCACTCCAACAGGAGACAATCACTACAAATGCACCAGTTGACCATCAATAAATCTGCTCTCTAGGCATGCAAAAAGCCTTGTTTTTTAAACATTTGTTATAAATTCAAACAAGTAATCAGAAATATTATTTACTGAATTTTGAATGTCTAAAAATCGCGTGTGTGTATGTGTGTGTGTGTGTGAGAGAGAGGGATACAGAGAGAGAGAGAGAGATAAGGACCACACCCTACTCCACAAAATCATAAATGCGTGGAATAATCAAACTGTTCCAATTGTTACAAAAGGATAAAATAACATAAAATAAGGTTCTACTAAAATTATTAATAATAAATATGCTAAAAGTAATCCAAATTAAAAAAAAAAAAAAAAAAAGGATGTCTCTGCAGAACTCAAAATGCCCCACTCCCATGTATCCTGAATCTTGTACTCCTGTCCCTGATGAATGAGTGCTTCACCATGGGAAAAATTCCTAATTTGGAAATAATGGGGAGGCATGTCTGCCTTTGGACTTCACAAACTCTCCCTGGCCCTCCCTGTCTACAACATTTAATGAAGAGAGAGAGAGAGAGAGAGAGAGAGAGAGTTGGGGAGTCACAGTGATGCCTCTGCTCAATTTAAGAAAACCATATTTAGGCATAAACCCTCACAAATCACACAGACTTTAATCCAGCAAGGGCCTCAGCCATTTAGCCTCAGGATCTTGTCTTCAAGCATCCGCTATATAAAACATAGCTTTTAAAGGTTATGCAGATTTATACATATTTACTGAAACGATGCATGCATATAGCAATTTATTACAGGTTTATAACACCATTACAGATAAATCTGCATTGTAACATTCATTAATGATACATATGCACTATAGCACCGATAAATCTGCATTATAACACTCACCAATGACAAGTATGCATTTTTACACCATTACTGATATATCTGCATTATAATTCCACTAATGATAAATGTGTCCAACATGTTACAGTCTAATCAAGGTACCTCCATCCTATTCACCATCTCAATAAATGTTTAGGTTTTTTTCATTCAGTGCCAAACAATACTGAAACCACAGCTCTCAATTTCCATTTCAAACCATCATAACAGCACCTGGGTCATAATGGGCCACAAATGATCATAAGCTGCAGTCAGATGCCAACATCAAGTAAGTTCTGAACTACTATCTGCATTCCTGTGTAGCAAATTTCACCTCAAAGTGTCCTGCTTTACATAGCATATCTCAGAGGGCGTGAAAAAAAAATACAGTGAAAGACAGAGAGATGGAGTGAAAGAAAGTGGGTGGAGGCCACTTACCCTGACAGTGCTGGGCCGGGGGTTTAGCCACTTGGTGATGGTGTGGCCCTGACCAGTGTGTGGAGCTCTTATGTAGCTCCAGTCTGTGCTTCTCTGCCGCCTCCCACCTCCCAAACATGGAGCCAGGGCCGCATGCAGCCCATCGGGTTCACTCTACTACAGCCTTATAGGGATGACTGGGGAGAACACTCCAATCCGGACGGCCATTGCTCAGGGCATTCCAGCCACTGTCTTTCTTTCTTCCTTTTTTTTTTGTTCTGAAAGGATGGGGACATCATCGTGCAGGAACATAAACACAGAACTGAGGCTAGCCCTCCTAATACACACATATGCACAAGCACATACTAGTCGGCCATGTACAGATATACTCGAGAATGGTGCACGAGTTTGAATTGCATCAATAAAACCTACACACTAGTAACATAGTAGAAGTGTCTGACAGTGTTATGGACACTATCCTAAAACTTGAGGGGAATTTAAATCACTCATGCATTGATTAAAACACTACAAATCTCTACAATCTATTGGTACCATTTAGTCTTATATATATTACAAATATATTTGATGCTTTTAAAATACCAAACAAAACAATAGCCTAAATATTGTAGATTAGAAATGACAGAAATGAAGTGACAGAGTAATATATGAGGAGTGATCAGACTATATGGATGTGTAATTTCCTTTTGTTCACTGTTCTGCATCATCCACAGCACACAGGACATACAGTACTGTACTGTATGAAAAGTGAATAGATCTTAAGGATAAGAACAGTTGAAATGGCTTGGATGCCTCATCCCTTCTGTCCATGCAAGCTTACTAATTAGTACTGATTGCTTGACAGGGCTCTGTCACTAACATTGACTCGGTATGTGTTCAGATTTCATAACCTGTAACTGACAGAATGTGTGCTGAGTGTAGTGGGAATAAGCTCTGCTCTTGAAAAGCCTGGTTGGTCTGCCTCTGGTTTCCTGATCTGCAGCTACACTGAGGCTGATTCCACTTTGTTTTTGCTATCAGGCTTGGCACGTGAAGGTCCTACTCAACTATTTAACGGAAGATTTTGAGGAATGTACAAGATTAGCTATTAGTGGCCAAATAAGAAGGAAAACATCTACAGGACCACAGTTAATGGGAGATGTACACATGTGCACATGATTATGAACTTAGAATACACACTATTACTACAGTACATTACTATTACTATATAATATTATACACATTATATAAGAAATAAATAATAAATATTGGTTATGATACCCTTACAAGTCTGAGCCATTTACTTTGGGTTCATTTCTTCACCAAGGGTTTGTCACTCTTTTTTTTTTTGATACATTCATGCCTACACAAGTTAAGGATTTCTTTCTCATGTAAACATTTCACTAGCACGTGTCTGACTTTTTTTTTAAGGCATGCTCCACACTCAGTGGTTCACAGTGAAATGCTACAGTTTTCTCCTCCCTGCTAGCTGTCTTTAATGCAGCACCAAAAAAGGAACTGTTCAGTAAATAAGGAGAGACTTGGCAGCGTGCTCCTCTCTCAGGCATGTAAGGAAAGAAAAGAACTCTGCGGAAGGAGTTGGTTGGGAAACTAACACAGTCTAGCATGGAGAATTACAGAGTGTGTATATATGGATGAATGCCTATCTGTCTACCTGTAGGTGTAATGCATGTTTATTTAGGAGGGGGAATAAGGACACAAGGCAAAGGAATGGGAATATATGAGCCTGGGAGATTCTGGGAGTGCTAACCATAAATGAGAGCTTCAGAGCTGGATATCCTTAATACAATTCATATTAGTAGGTCACTGTGCACATTTTCATTGCCATGTTTAGATATGCTTTCTTCCAAGTTGAGACTTCCTCTCCCTGTGCCACTGGCCTTCAGCATACTTGTATGCTAAAACAAGGCCTTTGAAGCACTGTACACATTATTATGGCTTTCATGCCTCAACACATGAAGGACTTGCTAATTGTTGAATAGGGTAAATCAGCTGTGTTAACGGTGGGAAAATAGAAAACTGTACAATGCATGATTAAGAGCCACTAATGTTGTCCTTCACAGACACTACATTTGCCTGCATAAGAACATTGGGGAAAATGCATTGACATGTGATATCTATCACCTCACAACATTGACTGTAGAGCAAAAGTGTTATCAAAACTAGTGGTAAAGTGTGACAAATCATCTTGAATCCTTTAAAATCAAACAGGACCAGCCTTAGATAATAATCTACCCTAAAATGTCTCAATAACTGAATGAGTTCAGTGAATGATTTAACTGAAATGCTTTCATTCTGGTTCAGTAGGTAATGTTTGCTACTGGGCGGTGGATGAACTTATGCTCTTTTGGCATGTGCTTTGACCGAAAATGGCAAGGCAGCTGTTCTCTTAAAGGACTCCTCCAGTCAGCATCTCATTGGACGCCTAGGATTAACACAATTCAACTCAGAATAAGCATGAGAATGCCTTAGTGCAATGCCTGAATACTCTCTCTCTCTCTCTCTCTCTCTCTCTCTCTCACTGTGTGTGTCTGAATCTCTAGTATCGCACCATTACTTATCCTTGCTTGGCTCTTGCATTCAACCTCTCTTTCTCTCTTTTGCCAAAATACCTGATATCTATATGTAACAAACTACAAAATACTGTGACAGAAAAAACTGTTAACATAAAGTGCAGCATTTTGTGTGTGTATATATATATATATATATATATATATATATATATATATATATATATATATATATATATATATATATATATATATATATATATATATATATATATATATATATATATATATATATATATATATATATATATATATATATATATATATATATATATATATATATATTTTATTATAAAATAAATGTATTATATATACATAATACATTTTATAACAAGGTCACATGCTCAGTAGTGCCACTTCAGTTGAGAAAAATTAGGTAGATTTTTGATGGAGGATAACTCATGCTAAATCTAGGCATCCTTCAGAATTCAGACTTATACTGTCTTATTACACAAATTATACTGTCTATTTGGTTACTAACATAAGATCATTGTGGTATTTCTTTTCTCTGCCATGTTTTGGCAAAGGCTTAACATAGACACAATTTCATAGCAGATTTGCCTGATAGTCTGTATTCAGTTTGACCTTCAGAATCACCATGACCAGTAATGACCGATTACAGATCATATGACACACTGTATTACCCTTAAATTTCCAGTAACACCATTTTGTTGCATAAGGTGCATTTTGTAACAATCTTTATAAAAAATGTGACACTCAGCATATCATGATTTCTGATCTGATGATTACAGGCATGAGCGGGTTTTGGTATGAGTGGGGGTGAGTGATGTATCATGTGATGATGTATGTCATTACAATCTTTTCTCCTGTCTGAGTCAATCAGCTTGTCCCTGGTCAGGATACATCTACATATGCTTTGTATCTCGTACAGCGGGAAGTCAATTTGTAACTCCTATACTGGTAAGGTCCAACGTTTCCTTAACTTGACAGTATCCAGCAGAGGGGAATATTTCTTACACATCCAGATGGTTCTATACTTTATAATAAAAAAATATATATAAATTCAAAGAATACAATATGTTTACTCTTTAAAACAAATAAGTAATGCTTCAGTCCTTAACTTTATAGCACCTATAAGAGGACAATGTAGCAGAGAGATGGAGAGACAGTAAGAAAAGCATTATCCTTTCCCTGCCACACAATTTATAATCTACACAACTTAAAATGGCAGGAGTCACTAAGTAAGGAAGTCTTTTGAACCAATTACAAAATAAAAGCACTAATAAATATGACATTATTTAAAAATTAAATATCATTATATACCCACAATATAACCATAATTATATAAATTAACACACAATACCAGGAGAAGAATTGGCTCTTACACTCTGTTTAGGACCTGATAATACTCCAACTACAGTGACTTGAAGTTACTCATTGCCGGTGTTCTAGATTTAGCTTGGATTTCATTGACACTGTGTAAAGCAGTGCTCTTCTGGTTTTGCTCAGTGTTGCTTACAGGGTTCAGCGCTTGGGTCTTAGTTTCCAAAGTTTCACTGGAATGCTATCTTTGTTTATCTAGAAATTAAAGGCTTTTTCCTGTGTTTATGTATAGTGGCAAAAGGTCTAATTCTCTACTGCATGCATTTATTTGAGTGTTCCTTTGATTTTTCAAGATCATTTCGCAGAATGCTGCCTGAAGAGCTGTCGGATTCATGTCCCATTTAGTGTGATGATTGCGTGGACCCCAGAGCCCACTTTCATAAAACACATCAGACTGGATTATGCTATAAACTAATTGGCACCAGATTGTAAAGTTTACAATCTGTCCTATTGTCATACAATGTGTAAATATTGTAATTAGTTTTTCTTTATTGCATATAATGCTCAAGCAGCCTTCTTGTTTAGTGCATTCACTGCTATTCTGAATTCGTTCTCAAGCGCACCCTCAGCCCCCCCCCAACGTACCATTACGACTTCTAATTACACTATATGGCCAAAACTTGACCATTGCACACAAATGTGCTATTCCAGATTTATTACCTCTTTAAAGTCCATTCTTCTGGGAAGGCTTTACATTAGATTTTAGATGTGTGGCTGTAGGGATTTGCTCATTCATCCACAAGAGCATTAGTGAGGTTAGACACTGTGCCTGGTGCGCAGTCAACATTCCAGATCATCCCAAAGGTGTTCAGAGGGGTCTGTGCAGGTCAGTTGAGTTCTTCTTCTCCAAACTTGGCACACCATGTCTTCATGGACCTTGCTTTGTTTACAAGTGGAACACCTGTTGTTCATGCTGGAACAAGTTTGGACTCCTTAGTTCTAGTGAAGGGAAATTGTAATGCCACACCATACAGAGAAATCCAATCCAATTGTGTGCAACATTGTGGCAATAGTTTGGGGAAAGCCCACATAAGGGTGTGATGGTCAGGGATCCACAAACGTTTGGCCATTTAATATTGGTCCTATTTGTCTCCATCTAGTTGGTATACAATTGGGAGATAATATCAAATCATTATCTCATGTGCCATAGGCCATGTTAATTGAAACTCATGCAGATTCAGTAATTTTGCTTCTTTCTAGCAAAAACCACTTGAAATGTCAAGCTTGAAATATGAGCGAAAATATCAAATATATACTATATAAAATAAAATCTAGTTAAAGTTGCCGAGATTAAAGATATTTTTAATTGCTAAGATATCATTTTAAAATAGGGACACCCTAAAAGCAGCTTCTTTCACAAAAGAAGGGGGACTTATCAGACTAAGGGGGCTTAGAAAAGGGAATGTAACATTTAGTCAAGGCAAAGACAGTTCTCTAAAAAAATATTCCACTATATTTATGACCTACCGTGACTCAGAAACACTTCCCTACACTACCTCATCTGTATCAACTTGACATGATATATTTTCCACATGTCTATCTGACAAAGCTGGTGAATTGAAAAGTAATGTTTAGAATAGAGAGTACTGGTCTTCAGTTCATACACACAGGACAGTAACATTAAGTTTGAAACTTGAATACATGCGTGTTATATTAAATTTAATTTTTTTCTGATTCAAAAAGAAAACCAGGTGACTAGATGTACACAGACCCCACACAAACCCCTTCTTTCTGTGTATGACTCATGCATGGTTTTAGCTTGCCTCTTTTGCCACCCAGTGGCCAAATATGTATATGTTAGAGAAGTGGAAATTCCCCAATTTCACTCAGCTGGGACTTTCAGTGCAATATCTAAATGACACATGCTCATGAACATATGGCCTAAATAAATATATACCCTATGGTTTATTTATTGATTTATTTATTTAACATAAAATTATGTTAGTTAACATATTTTAATATATTAGTATGGCATACAGTTATAAGTTTTTAATGGCTCAACTTTGTTCTAATTTTTTTAAATGATAAAAAGTATTTATTATCCACCCATCCATCCATTTTCCATACCACTTATCCTACACAGGGTCAAGGGGGAGCCTGGAGCCTATCCGGGGGAACTTGGAGCACAACCCATCGCAGATCACACACACACACACACACACACACACACACACACACACACACACACACACACACACACACACACACACACACACACACACATTTGCACACTACAGACAATTTGAAAATGCCAGTCAGCCTACAGCACATGACTGGGGGAGGAAGCCGGAGTACCCAGAGGGAACTCCAGAAACACGGGAGAACATGCAATCTCTGTGCACACAGGGCATAGGTGGGATTTAAACCCCCAACCCGAGAGGTACAGGGCAAACGTGCTAACCACTAAGCCACCATGCCTCCCATATTCATTATTATTATTATTATTATTATTATTATTATTATTATTATTATTATTATTATTATTATTGCTGCTCTACATAGGCAAACAGAAGTAATTACACCAAATGGAAATAATAATAACTTCATTCATGTTCAGTAATCTCTTTAGCCTGATCTGGGTCACAGTGAATTCTGAACCTAACCTGGAAACACTGGGTGTGAAGTTGGACCATGAATGGGATGCCAATCCCTTATAGGGCACCATGCAAACACACATTCATTCACACCTAGGAACTTTTTGAAATGTCCAATTATATGTGCTGTAGGTACATAAAGAGAAATGTAATTGATTTCACTGCATTTTCTTTTTCCTCACTATAGTATTTACAAGGTACAACAGAAAGTTAGAACAAATAATACCCAATCTGAATGACAAGCAACCATATATAGATCAGTCAATCATGATGTTATTATACTGTGGGCATTTACACAATTAGATTATTTATAGTAGTTGTTAGACAAGTTTTTGTAAGTTATGTTTGCATGTTTCATTGTTTTACCTAATGCTGGAGAGAATGGGAGGGCTTTGGTATCTAATCTTGAAGTTCTGGGACTTTCCCTTTACAGTTTCCACTTCTATACGCAATCACTTTCCACAAAAGGAAGGCAGGAGATTTCATCATCAGTCATGAGTACAAGGTTATGTACAAGTTATGTGGAGTTGATGAAAGTGCATGCAAACTATAGAAAGTGCGTGTTCCCACCCATCACTGCTGGCCCAGTGTCTGGAATAGAAAAAATTTTTGGTTTTGACATTTTTTTTTTTGAGTTTTGTGAACTTCAATAGAAAAGTTCACTTAACAAATAAAAAAGTAATTGTAACTTATAAAATATAGTTGGGAAGTCATCTCAACTTCTTCATTCAACTGCAATCTAAGTTGGCTCAACTAGCATTCAAGTTAGATGTATTCAATATTAATAGTTCATTCAAATAAGATGTATTCAATATTAGTACATTAAATATAATTGTATCAAAAATGAGAATAAAAGTATAAAATTAACAAAAAACACAGCATTATCACACTTCAAAGGCTCAGTACATTTATTGTCTACAAACATGCAGTATAAGCCTTGTACAAAAGCTGACCAATAAAATATTGCTGAAGCCAACAAACCAGTGTGTAATTGTGATCAGAAGCAGTTAAAAGTGTTAGTTCACCCAAAAATGAAAATTTACTGATAATTTACTGCAGGTCATCCATGATTTGTATGCCTATGCCTTTATCAGAACACATAGGTCCATAAAATGTACATGAAAGGGTGCCAGAACTTTCAGTCCAAACAGCAGATAAAGGCTGCATCCATGCAATTCCACCGTGTAAATTAATGTGTTCTGAAGCCAAACGTTAGATCTATGTAAAACAATGGAAAAATATTAAAGTGTAAAATATAAAACTTTATTAGTCATAATTATTTGCATTTGTAATGGAGCCTACTGAGGTCGCACTTCCTTTCAAGTAATGCAGGTTCGAAACTGCACAGGAACTGATGTCATTGCTGTTTAGACACCCAAGATAAGAAGAAGTAAGCACCATTTTGAAAAGAATATAAATGTGATTTTGCAAATAAAATTCCATTACATATATGAAAGTGCAACCTTGATAGGATCCAATATAAACGTGTATAACCATTGACCGGAAGCTCAAAGCTCAATTACTTGTGAAGGAAACGTAACGGCTTGCGGAAGTGACGTAAACAGTAATATAATTGGTTGATAGTAATTATCAATCAATTATATTGGTTGATAGTATAATTGGTTGAATTCAACGTGGTGAACTTATTTGTGATTCCATATCAATAATTAAATGTTGATCCAACTCATTTAAATAGGTCAATACAAATAAATCAGCTATTAACTGGATCAACTGAATAAAATAAGTTGAACTCAGTCTAAAAATATTTTTTACAGTGTACACATCGTACATTTTGAAACATGTTGGATATGATATTCACATGATTCACTATCAGTAGGCTCAGGCTGTACTGGTTTGCAAGCAACCAACGGAAACTTATTATGATTTTCTATTAGGAAAAAACCCCCAAACCATTTTGAAACAATAGCCTACCACCTCCGGATGTGTCACCAAACGTGATTATCGTTTTCATCTGTCTACACAATAGCCTCAGTGTTTCACAGTGTTGATCCAGTAGAACCTGTTAGAAATCATTAGAAAAAGTGCCACCTTGCTTTAATACACACGATTCAACGCAACTCAATCAGCTTGTTGTAAGCCTAACTAATAGCTAACAATAATGCGCTACATTTCAGAGACATTTTTTTCTACTTTACATGTGTTTGACTATTCTTTTGGTGTCCCATATTCTTTTGGTATCTCCATACATAGGGGAAACTAGCACTTTATTTACTTTAAAATCTTCTGCATACACACACTGAGTCGTCTCTCCCAAGCTTGATGAACTTGATAGTTTGGTGTTAGGCATGTAATTGTGTGTCCATCTTCCATGATCCAGCCATGATATATTCAGCCATTGGTGAAAAATATAGCAGTCACTCTGCTGAAAAAAGCAACTCTCAAATGTAGAAATTGACCTAACTATTGTTCCATCTTGTAATGATTTCATTGGAATGGAATTTTAATGTAATGTAATATAATGGAATGAACTGGAATGGAAATTTAATGGTTAATAGAATCCAAAGAAAGAGTGACAAGAATTATATGTAATTGAAAGGTATATGGCAGCAAAATGTACTTTATACACACACATGCACACACATGCATACATGCACATACACACACGTACCTATGCACAAAAATTCATGGGAAAATTGTGTGTGTGTGTGTGTGTAACAAATGTAACAAATGTTGACCTTAATAGGAGGTGAGAATTTCTGATGTAAGCGATGATGAATGTTAACTGAACCGCAGCATCTTAAACTGTATCACACACGTAGCAATGGCCCTCCCCTGCTGCTGTTGAGGTTTAGAAAATTTTCACATGTGATAAGCCATCTATGAGATCAGATAAAACAAGAGAGGAAAAATTAACAAGAGAAACCACGAGAGGCAAGATCTTGTGAGAAACTAGCTAAGCAACTTCAGACATGTTCAGACTGGACATGTAGATTGTGGATGAGTGGTTAAATGAAACACCTCACCTGCCTTTCAAATGAAATGACCCAGGATATTTTCAGGGTAATATACTTTTTTGCTGCAATTCTACTCCTACATATATGTTCTAAATCATTTATAAAAAAAAAATTACTCAATCACTGACCTACTTTCTTTCTTTCTTTCTTTCTTTCTTTCTTTCTTTCTTTCTTTCTTTAACAGAGACAATACAAATTAATCAAAATTAGTACTCATGATGTAAATGTTTCTGATTTAGCCTAATGGCTTATTTTCGTTTGCTGTCCCTCGGCAAGCTTTATGAAAAATTTTCACAAAGAAACATTAAAAGGTTACGTAACACTTAAACCTAACCCATAAAACACCAAACACATCAAATAACAGGTAACACAATCCATAATACAATCTTAACATTCATTTATGTGAGCAATGCTATACATGCTATATAACTACACATCATTTTGGCACTCCTGATTTATAATTATCTTGGAACAAATCAGTTTCTTAATTCAACAGGAAGTTCATTCCAAGCATGTGACTCATGAAAAAGCATTTCAAAACACGTGATTCATGGTGATTGCATAATAAGGACATGCTGATTCTAACATGTTTATTTATTTAATGGTACTGTACAGTATTACACAATCACTAGTTCAAACAGCCATTCTACAGCATTTTATGCTTTCAACAGCCCTTTATGAGAGCTCTGAATCAAATATAATCTCCAGATTATTCAAACTCATTAACTCAATAACCACAAGTTTCTTTCCCTGTAAAAATAGAAAACATCTGGATCAGTGTAATAAGTTTCACTCATTCTTTCACCCATTCTCTCACTTGTACTTACTCTTATTCTTACTCTTACTCACTCTTTCACTCATTCTCACGCTTGTACTTACTCTTACTCACTCACTCACTCAATCAATCAATCAATCTCACCACAGACTCACTCACTGTTTCACACTTTCACTCACACACACTCTTATGCTTTCACTCACTCACTCTTATTTACTCACTCACTCACTCACTCAATCAATCACTCACTCTTATTCATTCACTAATTCACTCACTCGCGCATTCACTCTTATTCATTTACTCACTCATTCACTCACTCACTCACTCATTCACTCTTATTCATTCACTCCTATTCATTCCCTCATTCACTCACTCATTCACTCCTATTCATTCCCTCATTCACTCACTCACTCAAAACTATTTTACTCTCTCACTAACAGTCAAGCACTCATGTTCACAAACCTATACTCACTATCCCTTTTATGCACTCACTCACTTTTTTGTTCACTCAATCACTCACTCATTCACTCACTACATTACCAGTTTTATTGGCCTGGCCATATACAGGTACAATTTTCCCAAAGCATCAAAGAAGATATATTAAAAAACAGCTGACATGTAATGATAGGATTGGAAAGGCTGCTGTATTTTAGATGAAGGCAATGTCTAATAGACCTTAAAAATGTTTTTGTTTTTTTTAATCAGTAGTGAGAACTGACCTAATTCAGCTTTGTTTGTGTTTGTCACTTTTCTGTGTACTTGCAGAAATACACACCATACTCAGTAAATGTCCTTAAACACACCCTATTTTAACCTAGTCTATATTTATTAAAGCTGTCAATGCTTTTGAATTGATATGAAGACCAGCGCCTAAGGCGTGTGCTGAGCCACGTACTTACATCATGCCTAAATCACTGTTGACACATTAATTTATTATCCAAGTGAGAAAAACCAGCAAACTCTTTTTCTGTGATTACAGATTGAGCTGTCATCATCAACGAACAAAAATATTTACCAGTTTCCTTTATTGTAATTGATTTGCTCTCCTTAAACACATTTGAACATTTAGTGCTCTAATTATTTCACCTGTTAATATTCAGCCATCTCAATATTCAGCCAACACCTGTATATCTCAGCCAGGCTGTACACATGCAAACAATTATGGTAAAGAGAAATAGCAACAAGATGCTGTGTGACAGAAAAGAAAATTGTGGACGTTAATTTCAAAATGGTTGGTTTCTCTGCAGCATTTAAGGTTCTGTGCTAGTGAAGATTACATCGTGAGTTCAAATCCCAGGGATGTTCGAGACCTTCTACTGTTTAAACTGATATGCTCTATCAGGCTTTGGTAAACAAGCACGAATCAAACGTTGTAAACAAGCACCTCTGATATACTCAACCAGAAACACAAAGACTTTCAATTTTCATATTTCTATCAGGGCCCAATTTCCTGGGAACAATGATAAGTGAATATTCTCTGCTCTGCTTCCCTGTGATTGTTAGGTAACAGACCCTAAGGCAGTTTTTCAGATGTATGACTCATGTTAGAAGCAACATTGCTTTTGATATTGGATTTCTAACGAACTCATAAAATCAAATCTCATTTTCCCCGCTCTATTGTACAACAGTTAACCTTGTCTGGTTAAATGGGTTCATATTTGGGAGGGATTTTATGTGGAATTAATTTTCCAAACTGAAAATGAAGTGAAGAAAATTAAGTAATTAATGTTCCAAAGGATGCCACAAGGGAAAACAGCAAATTGCCAGGTTTTTTTTTGCAGATTCATTTTGTGGCTTTTCATTTTGTATGCGTCAGATTAGCTGGAATATTTGCAGACAGAAAAACAACTGCCTGAGGTTTTGGGGTTAGTGAACACAACTCTCATCTACACAGCTGGAATAGAGGACCATTGATACTGTTTCTCTCACTTCTTTTTTATTTTTTATTATTAAATCTGTGATCAATTTCCCTTCCTGTTAAATTTGAATGTCAACTGCGATGTCAACTGTTTCACTTCAGTGTGGCACATCTGCAATGTAGTGGCAGTGTGAAATTCAAGTTTCTGAAGTGTATTTCTATACTGATGTAATCACTAACCGCACCAAGTAAACCTCCTGCCCACAACTTGGCAAAAGCAACTTACGAAAATGATTGTGGTGTATATTCAAGGGTCACTTTTTCTTAATATCGAAATTCATATCTCTAAACATTTTGGTAAATTCTCTATGTTGTAGCAAAGCTATTGTAGAGCAAGAGTCAATATTTACTGAGCTAAGGTGATTCCGTTCCTGTTTAATAATAAACTTAGAGTTAATACATATCCTCTGTGTACACGGTCTCAAAGGTTAGTCACAATAAAATGCAAAGGAACTGATAACCTGTTACAATAATCCTTTGTTTTTATCATTGTAGATCAAGTAGTGCTTTATTTATTTATTTTTTGCTTCAACTGATAATGAGTGGTGAGGGAGGTATGCACATATTTAAAGGGAGGGCGAAATATTTTTCAGAGTGCCCATACTAACCCCTGTCCAGCACCAAAAGCACCTACAATAGGCACATGAGCATCAGAGCTGGACCATGGAGCAATGGAAGAAGGTGGCCAGATCTGATTAATTACATTTTCTTTTCCATCATTTAAATGGCCGGGTGTGTGTGCATTGCTTTCCTGGGAAAATGATGGTACCAGGATGTACTATGGGAAGAAGGAAAGCTGGTGGAGGAAGTGTGATGCTCTGTGCAATGTTCTGCTCTGAAACCCTGCATTCATGTCAATGTTACTTTAACATGTACCACCTACCTAAACATTGTTGCAGACCAAACGCAAATGCAGGCCTTCATGGCAACAATATTCCCTGATGGCAGTGGCCTCTTTCAGCAAGATATTGCATCCTGCCACACTGCAAAAATTGTTCAGGAATGGTTTGAGGAACCTGACAAGAGTTCAAGGTGTTGACTTAGCCACCAAATTTTCCAGATCTCAATATGATCGAAGATCTGTGGGATGCTAGACAAACAAGTCTGATCCATGGAGGCTCCACCTCGAAACTTGCAGGATCTGCTGCTAACGTTTTAGTGCCAGAAACCACAGCACACCTTCAGAGATCTTGTGCAGTTCATGATGTGACGGGTCAGAGCTGTTTTGGCGACACAAGGGGGTTAACTGGACGGTGCTTTTAATGTTATGGCTGAACAGTGTATATTTTATTTGTATCTGCTTATTTAATTCTAATGTCTTTTTAGAACTTAAGCTTATGAATGTTATAGAAATATTAGTGAAAATATTTTTCCTGTCTAGCCTAAGTCTTAGGCATGTATAAAGCTTTTCTCTTTCATGATCATACTAGCTTATTTCTGACGTTTCACTTTTTTAAATAAAACAAATGGTTAAAAAGCTTGTCAGAAAGGTTACTGTGAGAACTCCACATGTTTCCAAATCAATAGTAAATAAGAGCATTTTCATTTGCCATTTAAGCCTGTATTATATATGTTTTATAGCCTTTTGTTTTTCACACCATTCTGTGTAAACTCTAGAAACTGTTGAAAATCTCAGGAGATTCTGGATTCTGGAGCTTCTGAAATACTCATACCAGCCCATCTTTTACCAACAACCATGACACAAAATCAAAGTCACAGAGATCACACTTTTTCTTCATTCTGAAGTTTTAGTACATGTTGATGACATTACATGAAGCACTTGACCTGTGTCTTCATGATTTTTTTTTTTGCACTGCTGCCCCATGATTGACAGCTTTGATAGATGCATGAATACGCAGGTGTACAGGTGTTCCTAATAAAGTGGATAGTGAGTGTGTATAAATAGGCCTATATCCTTTCACTGTGTGTGTATTTTAATTTGTCATTCATCCACCATTTATGTTGCTTTTGCTGCTACATCTGAGCAGAAGAACCAGCTCATGAATAGTTTCAGACTAATTATTAACAGGCACAATGCTGTGTAATCTGACGAAATAATTTAGCAAACTTCCTGACTCTGTGGGACTTTTACGAGAGAGGGTATTTTATGACATTGACGTCTTTGAGGTGTGAACTGCGTATCATTAAAAAAAAATCCCTGTTAAACAACAAGTAATGTCAATAATGTCATTAATTAAGCAATTATAGTAATTATTAAATGGTTAATTTGCTATGCTGTCATTTGCACACTGGCTATGTTCAGGTCTGTAACATATTTGAATGAGTACCACACACAACCTACATACGTCATTCAAGACGGCCCTGCCTCCGTGCATCCGGTACTTAACAGGAAAATACATGTCTTTTGCAATTATGCAAGATTTGGCTTATATTTCATGCATTCATGTGCATGAACTTCAGACCTGAAGTTACCCAGGAATTCATGGGTCTTTTGTGTGTGCGTCTGTGTGTGTGTGTGTGTGTGTGTGTCCTCAGCAAATGCTACAAGCTGCTTCAATTTATTATTTAAAAATCACAGCCTGCACAATTAAATGTTCACATCATATGCTGTGTAGGTTTGAAAGATTTTCCACTTATTTTTAAAGAAAGCCCTCAGTCACACATCACAATTATACAAATATTTTATTTATTTCAGTCAATCAGCCAAAATATGTTTGGTCTTCAAATGTTTTTTACAGCTATATTTAGAGTGGTAGATCTGTTTTTAGAAGGTTGTTAGTATTCAGTCATGCTATGCAAGAGCTTTACTTGCTTTTCTGACAGGCCCATTTACCCACTTATCAAGAACTTGTCTCTGAGTATGAAAAAATATCAGAGGTTAAAAAAAACTGATAAAGTTCATCAGACTTCATTTCGAGTAAATGAAACGCACTTGTGTTTTGCTGAAACCTCACCCCATGCGAACAAATTGTGTGTAACTTCATAATTAACCATTGTACTGTTAGCCATTGAAATCAGCATCTGGAATCACTTCAAGCATTCTCCAGTGACCACTTTATCCTGAATAAGGTCACTGGAAATTCCCCATCTGGGAATTTCTGGACACAAGGCAGGTCACACCTTAGATAGGATGACAGAGACACATGCGCACACGTACACACATAAATGGCAGAGAAGCCATTTAAAACGTGAGTGGGACACTTAAACAATTGCTTTAACTTTTCATCTTATTATTGGTAAATGGAAATGGTCTGCACTTACAAGATATAATGCGTTTTTTTTTTAATTTTAGCAGTACTATAAAGTGCTTTACACTGTTTCTCTTTCACCCATTCACACTCAGAGCAGCCACGCAAGCTGCTATCCTGTCATCAAGAGCAACTTGCGGTTCAGTGTCTTGCCCAAGGACACATGGAGGAGATGGGGATCGAGCCGCAAACCTTGGAATTAGTGGACAACCACTTATCATCGCTCTACCATCTGATCCACAGCCGCCCCTGAAGTCTGATGACAGATTTCCAATGTTTTTCTTTTCATTTAATAACTGTTTTATCTCTCCATCACAAACAATTAGTCAAGACCTCTAGTTATATATCTGAATATTCATTTATGAATTCAGTAACCTATTCAGTAACCACTTTATCCTGGTCAGTAGTTTGCTGGATCTAGAACTGATCCAGGGAACACTGGGCTTAAGGCAGGAACACAACCTTAACAGGACAACAGTTTGTTGCAGTATATGAAAACAACCATGAGCAAAACTTTACTCTATGTATTCTTTTATTTAACTCCTCAGTTATGCAGTTGCCACTGTCACTGTAGGCCTTTCTATTGTCTCCATTATACTAATTACTAATAAAGATGGATTTAACAGCTTGAGATACTGATAGAGTACTGATCCTGTGGCAGTTAAATTTAGTCAACTTTCATGAACATTCTGAACATTACCAACATTAAGATTTTTGTTTTCCTTTATAACTGCCTCAGACACAGACACTGAGGTTTGTCTGGTTTGTCTGTATGGTTAACTGTGGCTAGATGGATCACTGACCCATATGCCTTGGACATATGAGGCTCTCCTTGGTTTTAACACTGTGCTACTACACTACACTAATCTTCATTCACATTTAGCTTAGTTCGAAAGTACAACCAATCAGCGACATCTCTTTGTGTTTTGTTGAGAAATAAACTTGTACCTACATGGTGGTGAAACTTCTTAACATAATTTTTCTTTATATAAAAAAAAGTATGGGGACAGGGTAACATTTATTTGAAAGTGAGGAGCTCCACTGTTGATCAATGAGGTAGCAAATGTTCATAATTGTGTAGTTTCTTCTGCACTTCCAGACAATAGAGAGCAACAAAATATTAGTGGGAATGGGCAAAACTCTTTTTTTGCTTACCTGTGATTATCCTTCATATCACCATTCTCCTAAATTACTGTATGTTCTAAAATGTTATAAAACTGGCATCATGGTGGTTAGCCCAATGTAAGCAACATGCTGATACATTGGGAAGTTCTTCAAAGTTCCCTGGAATTTATAGTACAGTTTCATAATTATTTGATATCTAAGCAGGGACATTAACTATTAACGAGTACGATTAAATTAATCTCTTAAATCTCGGCAACTCAACGTGCGTGACGTTTCACCACTCCAAAATGGTTCTTTATCAGTTCTACAGAACATGATACCACTGCCTGGAAATATAACTGGCATGGAACCAGTGGGAGGTAAATATGCTACTGTATATGTTAGATAACAACAGATATTTTCCTGCAGATCCTGTTGCGCATTTCCGATGTGACTGTTTTATAAGACTCAGGAGAGAAAAACAGGGCTAAAAACTTTCCATGTCTGCACATGCACTTTATGTAGACTGTTTGTAGCTCTTATTTAGTTCTGTGTTGTCTCATCTGGTTAGTGTGTTATTTTATGTAGCGCCATGGTCCTAGAATAACGTTGTTTCACTGTGTACTGTACTAACTGTATATGGTTGAAATGACAATAAAACCACTTGAACTTGAACTTGAACAAATAAACCTTAAAGATATTTTGTCAGCCATGACACCTATATTTTAAATCGTTCATCTTCAGTAACTGCTTTGGTTAGATGAGGATCTTGTTCATGGTCATGGTTTATTTAGAGCCTATCCCTGGAATCTGGGCATGAAGGATGCTGGTTCATCAAACTGAGGGAACCAGAGATACCAGAGGAAACTGACATGGACACATGGTGAACCAGCTCAGGGCTGAACTAGGAACACTAAAGCTGAGAGGTGGCATATTTACCTGCAGTGCTGCCAGCTGTGATATTAACAGTAAATGCCCAATATCAAGAAGTTCTATTCCCCAAAACTATCTTTGTACAATAAGTAGAACTTTAAAACACAGTGAATTCCTTAACCACCTAGCATTGTCCAGTTACTGTGCAATGGTACAAATGTGCAAGAAAATTAGAACATGTTATGGTAACACTTTACAATATAGATCCGCCATTAATGATTAGCTACACAGGAAGAAATGATTAATGCAATATTAACTTTCTAGTAACTACTATTAACTAACTAGAAAGTAATTAGTTCACTATTAGTTAATCAATAACTACTATTTATTTCATGCCTCCCAGAGAACTACTAAGAAACTATATACAGTTTAATAATTAATTCGAAACTGCTACTGTTAATGAATAGAAAAGATTGTTTACATAATCAATTGGTCATAGCAGACTTGTGATTTGGGTAAGCTGTTTGTGAGGGACAAGGGCAGTCAAGGCACAATGGACACAGTTTCTTTTCCAAAAAAAAGTGTTTAATGAATCAAAATATATGTTTACAAATAATTCAAGTGAAATTCAAATGATCAAAATCAATATTTAGGCTTATAAAAGAGGTCAACAGGTAATGCGGGCCACATCATATTCAATTCATTACGAACTGAACAGAACTAAACTCAAATAACTGAGGACTGAACAGAACCAAACAAATAAATCAACAGAGGCGGTAATACAGATGGACAAGTCCACTTTAGACACACAGCGGGGAAACAAAACACTACAAACTTCAAAGTACAACATTAAAAACAAGGCCAGCTGAATAACTGAAATAAAGATAGAAACAAATAAATCAAGAAAAATAAATAAAGAAATACAAAACATCCCATTCTCCCCACAGTCAATCTGCCTCTTGGTACTGGCAGGACCAAAAATAGCAGCGAATTTGGAGTGTCGGCCTTTAATGCGCACAGACCCCATTGGAGATTACGCAAGACAACTATACACCAGCCATCGACTCCTCAGATCATCCAACACAACGGCAACTTAACTCAAAGAAAACAGTATTAACAAAAGTGTGTACAGTACAACATATACTACATTTACATTTACATTTATTCACTTGGCAGACGCTTTTATCCAAAGCGACTTACAAATAAGCAAAGCGATATATCAAGAATGTGTGCACTCCAACTAGTTGAATCATGCACTGGAATGAATAAAGTATTTGAATGAAACATAAATTGAGTCTGAGTCTTAATATGTAGTGAATACCGATATGTGAATATGTAAACCATTGAGTGAACAGAAACAAAACAATTTAAGATAATGCAATTTCCCCCAGTTATGATGATTAAATATCATGTGCAACCAAACACTGAAGTCATTGTAAGGTTGTTGTAAAGTTTTGATTAGTAATTCCTTCTGAAGGATTTGGTAGCACTAGAGTCATTACTAGCACTTAGTAATTCTTTCTGAAGGATGTAGTAAAACTTAAGTCATTATTCCTAGAAAAAAATATTACAAATAAGAGAGTATTTCAAAGGCTTGACGGAAAATTGGTCACAGGACTAAGATCCCGAAATGTGCATTTCTACCATAAGATTTTTGGTAGCGAGTTAATAGTTTGGTTCCTTACTGAAATGTTTTGATAAGATTGTAAGTATCACAGCAGGGGATGCAAAATGAGGAACCTGTTCAAAACAAGGAACAATAACAGACACTGAGCTTTGGTAAACCTTCTGGTGGTGACAGTATTTTTACTCAATGCTTTTGTTGATTATGTGAATACATGCAGCAAATGGTTTAAATGTAACTAAATATGAACATTGTATTCTTTTTCCAGTTGAGCATTACACTTTAAGTTGGTTTTCCTTAATCTACAACTATGCCCTATTTGGGTAGTGGTGGCTCAATGGTTAAGTTACTGATCAGAAGGGCCGGTTCAACTGTTGGGCCCTTAAGCAAGGCTGTTAACCCTCTATTCTCTAGGACCACCATATCATGGCTCCTAACTAGCTGGGATATGTACAGAAAAGAATTTTGTTGTGCTGCTATGTATATGTGACAAATAAGGGATTCTTCTTCATCTAGGATTTTGGCTCCAGTTAATGTAGTTTATATGGTTTATGCATTAATGTGTGGTTCAGTTCCTGCACATCTTGTTTCCCCAGAAGTACACTTAAATTTATCTTTTAAGTTATGCTGCAAGTGAGGAGCTCAGAGATCGTATTAAAGAAACAGTGCAATAATGCTCAGAGCAGAATAAAAACCAGAACAGACATGGGGCTGAAAAGAGGAAGTGTGAAATTTGCTACGTCTCCTTTCTAAATTAAATATAGCTCAGAATGACTATTCTTTAAAAGTTGTAAACTATATAAAATGGGATTTGTAATTAATACAATTCTTCACAATTTATTTGTTACATGTAAACACAGGTACTTTAATGTTTTTTGCAAGTGGTAGAAGTCTAAAATTTGAATGAAATACTACATATATATTGGCATCACAACAATGTTCCTGAAAGTGAGAAGGAAATAAAAAGATTTCTGAAGAGGTCCATTTCCAAAGTCTGATTTGGAAATGGAAAGTGGGATGAAAGTGAATATTCTCACCTCAAGCACAAATTTCCTTAATAAACAATATTTGTATAGTGCTTTTAACAATATCCATTAACATAAAGCAGCTTTACAGACATATATATGCAGATTTATATTTAGATCTCAAACCAGAGGTAAGAGTAGGAAAGAGAAACTTTAGTCATTGGAAATGAGAAACTCATTCTGAAACTCAAACTCTGAGATTAAATGAGGAAGTAGCCAGACTCAAAAGAGAACCCATCACATAATGGGTGACATCAGATAAACTGATTATGGGGTTATTACACTGTGTGTACAATTATACAGGATGTCCACAAAGTCTCCACACATAGGGATTTAATTTAATTTTTTTTTTTTAGCAAAATGTCTTTTAGTTTGTTTTATATATATATATATATATATATATATATATATATATATATATATATATATATATATATATATATATATATATATATATATATATATATATATATATATATTTATTTTTTTATTCAATGGACTTTAACAGGAAATATGGCAAGCACATCACACAAAACACTGTTGCCGAACTGGGATCCAAAGTTGGGAAATATATGCGTGTTTACAAAGAAATAGCAATTGTGTAGAGGATGTTTTATAAATAAAGTTACATTTTGCTGAAAAGTGTTAAGTTCTTCTATATATGGATATTTTGGGACACCCTGAATTATAATAATAATAATAATAATAATAATAATAATAATAATAATAATAATAATAATAATAATAATAATAATTATTATTATTATTATTATTATTATTATTATTATTATTATTATTATTATTATTACCCTGTCCAGGGTTGTACCTTGCCTTGTGCCCGATGCTCCCTGGGATAGGCTCCAGGTTCCCTGTGACCCTGAAAAGGAGTAAGCGGTAGAAGATGGATTATTATTATTATTATTAAAAGAAATATATGTACCCAGTCTTCCAACTATATGCTGAAAATCCAAGGGTAGACCCATAACCCTGGTCAGGACAAAGAAGTTACTGAGGATCAGGGAATGAATGAAAGTATGCAATTTTGATGAATGGAGATTTTGAGCTGAGGGTTAGGACCTTAATCAAGGGTCCAACAGTTTTGGATGTCAATTCACAGCTGAGCTGCTGCTGCTGCTGTGTGTTAAAACTACTCCTATTCTAGATAGTAAGTAAACAAAAACAAATGGAGGTTGTAACCAGGTGTCTTTTGTAATTAAAATTGAGAAAATGTGCAGGCTGTAATCGGATGCCTTGTTCTATAATTTCAAGATAAATGTATACAGTACTTTTTTATGTAGTTTAAGATCAAAGCTAAAATACCAAGTCTGAGCCTTTTCTATGATCCTTCACGATCTTTAAACCTGACAAAGAATTAACAAACGTATAGTTTACAGTGTCTGTAATTAACCTGAACTGACCACCCAGACCTTCCCACTCGCATAATGTCAGCTGTAATAAATTATACATGCAGCTGTGAAATCAAATTTACTGTCAGATTAAATTATTCTATATTTAAATTATTCTGTGTGCTTTGCTAATTTAAATTAAATTGAAAGGAAACCCCAGTTATATTAATCTGATCATAACAATTCTGATTATTCTGATTCAACACACAAACATACATTGTATTTCATGTTCAAAGAGCTTTTTTAATACAGTTTATGGCATTTTGTTATTGGTAAACAAGCAAAACAAGCCATATAAATTACACTTCATAGATACCAGTTAAATACGTACAAACATATCAACATTCACAATCAGTTTGATAAGTTACTTTCAATAAATAGCATAACATTTAGCTGGTTTACAATAATAATAAATTTATTATTTAATGTTGTAGATTCATTGAATCCAAAAAAGTCTCTGAGATCATTTTGATGCAAAATGATATTATGATCTGAAAGTCCTTCTTTGCCTGTTCACTCTGAGTGAAGTGTCCCGAACAGCTTGTCCCAGTGAGTAAAGTATGGAGCGTAGTTGGCCTTGAACTTCTGGTGATGAAGGTCATGATGTGGCGCGCCTCCATACAGTCCAAAAGGAATAAGTCTGTGTGTGGCCCAGGGCAAGTCATACCCACAGTGGTCCTCGACTGACAGCCACATGTTCAGGATATGAAAAAGCATCTCAGTGAACGGATGGCAGCCCAACAGCATGGGGTTCATCGCCGCAAAGAGGCCAAGCGAGAGCGTCTCCCAAGCACCCGAGTACTCTGTAGTGAGGGCGAAGGTGGACGTGTGCTTATGGTGCACCTTGTGGAACGTGCGGTAAAGCCATGGCACCTTGTGATGCAGCACATGCCAGATGAAGTACTGGAAATCGAAGAGCAGCAAACAGCTCACCAAATGCCCGATGACTTCAAGGAACATGGGAGCATCTGCTGGGTAGATGACTGGTCTCCAGTACCAGTGCAGCACGCTCAGTGGGAAGATGTACACCACATGATTGTAGAGGGAGAGAGCCAGACAGGACCACATCATCCTCAAGGTCACTGGTTTCTGCTGGATTTTGTATTTCCTCACAAGGTCCACTCTGGAGGACAGGAGGTCCAGAAGCACAAATGGTAAACAGAAGCTTAAGTAGACTGCCAGTGAAAACAGTACAGGGAAAAGGGGAGACCGTAACCAGGTCTCGTACTGTAGGATACAGTTCCAGATTCCCTGGAGCTGAGACATATTGCTCTGTGCCTGTGTGAGCCGAGATATGTTGCTCTGGTCTTGTGTGAGCTGAAACATGTTGCTCTGGTCCTGTGTGAGCTGAGACATGCTGCTCTGTGTCTGTGTGAGATTGTGAGCTGCAGCTTGAGTATTTATCTGTAGCTACGCCCCCCTGTACTTACCCTGTTCTGAAAGTAAACGCTTCCTGTTGGAAATTCCAGTCAGTCAGACGTCACTATGTCTTTGATTACTTTGTTTTCCCTTCATGGATCTTCCGGCTGGAATTGCCTAGTCCTACCTCACTAAATAGCTCATCAGACTGCCTAATTTTTTGCTTTGAAGTGGGAAATTACATGTTGCGTACCAATTGGCTTAGCTAATATAGTTATTGTGGTTGTTTACAGATAGTGGTATTCTAAAGTATTATATAGTATATACTATATATATAGTATATAGTAAAGTATTTAGACATGATAATAAAAAGGCCAATGTAAAGTGTAAACACAAAACTAGCTAAAGGTTTACATAAAACCATAATGTTATACACTATCAAATTAAAAATAAAATAAAATTAAACTGTATCTTTCCATTTTGCTGAAATTTTAGCCTCAAGGGTACTTTTTTTTTTAACCATTAGTATGTATGTTTTAACTAGAAATGTGCACATGCTGTATTTTTAAACCTTTGCTATATAAACTACGTTAGTAATTTATTTTAATTTACTTTAAAAAAGTGCACTACATTCACAGGGGAAAGACTGGGTACAAAATAAGTATCCTTGAACATACATTCTCAGAAGAAATAGAGCTAAACTGTACCTTTCTTTGTCAGTGTATACAGTGTATACAGTAAAAGATCTTATACACTCAGATTTACTGAGCTAATATCTGCTGTACTAAATACCTAAAGAACCTAAGCAAAATTAAATTATGTGTGGCAGTGCAGAACCTGCTGAATAAAGTAGGCTAAATATCGCCACCTGTCGGATTTGATTATTACTGGTCATATTTTACTTTTTAAAAAGTAGTGGCAGCATCCGTGACAATCTGTAGAATGAAAAAGAAAGAAGACAACAAATAATCCGCCATATAGCTGTAAAACAGCTGACATTCGCCTGCAGAAAAATGTGTCAGGCTCGCTCCACCTTTTAGACTGTCCATTAAAAAAAAATAGATTTCTGATTTTTTCAAGTCATTGTGTCTTATATCATGGTGTATAATTGGACACTGTAAAATTAAAGGGAATAACGCAACTAACTTGTGAAATTCTCCAGCTGTGATCCTTGGAGATTTTTTAGCCACTCAAACCATCCTCTTCACAGTGCGTTGAGACAATATAGACACACGTCCAATTCCAGGTTGATTCATAACATTTCCAAATGACTGGAATTTCTTAAGTATTGCCCTGATGGTGGAAATGGGCATTTTCAATGCTTGTGCTATTTTCTTATAGCCACTTCCCATTTGTGAAGCTCAACAAATTTTTACCGTTCATCACAGCAATATTCCTTGGTTTTACCCATTATGATGAATGACTATGGGAATTTGGCCTATGAGTTACCTCATATTTATAATCCTGTGTAACAGGAAATCATTGTTGAACAATTTCCTGCTCCTATTCACCCAGGTGTATTAATTTTTTTTTTTTTAAATATCAATGGGAATATACTTCAAATATATTTCTCATATGAATTCATAGGGGTGCCAATAATTGTGCCACACATATATTTAACAATTATTATTATTATTATTATTATATTATTATTATTATTATTATTATTATTATTATTATTATTATTATTATTATAAACCTGTGTCTTGTTTGTAATTGTTTAATATCCATGAGAGCATGGATTATTATTGTGAATTTCTTTCTAACAAAAGATCAACTGGTTAAACAATAAAGACAAATTTTTCACAGCCTCCTTTGCTCATATTTGCCAAGGGTGCCAATAATAGTGGAGGGCACTGTAACTGATTATATATTTTGAGATTAGGAATTTATGTCATCCCTGACCTAAGTATAGCTAATTTAACCAGTCTTACCCATTAATTTTGTCATACCAGATAACGAATCTGATGAGTCTATTCACAGAGGGGAATAAACACATCGATAGGAAGTGAGTGAAACCAGGAAAGGCATTACAATTTTACCAATAGGTATGGGTGACTGGGTTGTCATTAGGATTGTTGTAATAGCACCATTCCACCATTATAAACTTCACAACCCTGCTAGAAAAATACTACCAATTTGACCTGCTCCCCCTGTGTTTTTGGCAGCTGGTAGGCAGTTTGACTAAGCTGGAATTTTTAGAAGAGAAACTGTGTTCTTTCCTATGCTGACATACATCTGTTATCACTGTGAATTAGATTAAACCCTCAAATAAAGGAATGTTCAGCATGTTGCGTTCACCTCAATGGAATAAAAAAAAAAAAGCAAAACAAATAAACAAAAATAAAACACCCCCATAAATGCACCCATACACATTAACTAGAAGTCACATTTGTTTTGCTTGTATAGTTACATTAAAATACAGCACTGGTACAACTCAAAAGGATTTTCACTGTCAAAAACACAACCATGCACACAAACACAACGCAAAAAACTAAATACATTCTTATTGTTCATCTGTTCAGTCCAATGTTGATTAAAGCTCTAATGAAAATGTGTGAGCTATAGTTTTTCTCATATTGTTACAACCTGCTACAGCTAGTGTTATGCGTTGCTTTTGGAGTAGGTTGTTACAATAGCACTTCCCGCATTTGCCTTGAGATTATATAAAAGAAGTGTAGATAACTGCTGTTTATACAGTAGTACACAGGTATGGGGTCCAAATATAATTCAAATATGGCAGATCTAACACCAAAATATTGTAGAGTAAAAGTTATATGTAAAGAGCTATAGATGTTGAGCACAACAAAATGTGTTGTTGTTATTGTTGTTGATGATGATGATGATGTTTATTAACCCTAAATGTCACAGTTAGTTAAATGACTTCAGGCAATGACACAATATGACGGTGTCATTTTCCTAATTGGGCCTACGTTTTAAAAATCAGTGATAGACTTATATTTGAGACTCAGTGACTTGACTGTTGAAATCCAGGTGTTTATAAAGACATCCAAACAGGTCTGCATTTAAAAAATTCTTCAGTTTCCATTCCTGAACCCATAAACGATTAATCAAATACCCTATATCCCTGTCGCTATAGTCTCTCTGTCTGATACACGGTATGAGAGGAGTAAGCACACTTTTTTTTTTTATATCAGAAAAAGTGTACTAAATTGTATTGTTATATGGGTGGTAACCTCAAGGCTACGTTATTTGGACCATTAGTATGTATCTTTTACCTAGAAAAGTGCATGCAAGGTAACTTTCTTTCCTTAACAGCTAATTAAAGCAACAACACTGACAGGGAAAGGTGCAGTCTCGTACCATCTTTTTCTGTGAGTGTATGGGTAACAGGATAGAAAAAAGTTAAGCCCAGAAACAGGTGGTAAGTAGTTTTTTGGTGACTTAGTCTGAGTCTGGAGAAAAGCCACAGGAGTCAATATTCCAACACACAATCAATTCACAGTCTGAAAAGACAGTCATATTTGTTGACAGTATAGAAAATATATCAAAAATATGTATAAAATTAGCTAGTACTTGTAATCAATGTGTATAACTCACTTCTGGATGTGTTGATGAGGTGTGTTCAATATGTAACCTGCATTTAGAATTACTCCTTAAAGTATAATCAAATAATGTGTATGGGTTAAAAAGCATAATCTATATGTATAATCAATAGATAGAAGCATAATCTAACTCCATAGAATAATGGTTTATCAAGTAATATTCTGAGTGTGGATTGAGTTAGGAGAATTCTGTGTCTTACTAAACAGTGGGACTAATTACTTTCTGTGGCAAATCTAAAACTATAAGATACTTCCAACAGGTCGTCTTCTAAGTGTGTAAAGTGTGAACCTGTGTTTGTTTAAACTCAGTTTCACCTCTAAATGTGTGGATTAGAGGTTTTGGGTTTTGTCTAAAGCAGACTTACTCTGTGGTAGTAAAACCAGAGCTTGTGTTTATCTAAATGCAACTTCACTTTATGGTAGTAATTTGGACATATTCCAGAACTGGCTTTCTAAAACAGAGCCTCTTAAGATTGTAAATCAGTGACAAAAGAAAAGATAAGAATCAACAGAAAGGTACCAAGATGCGGCTATAGGATGTGTCAGGGTAAACAAACCCGTGTCTGGTAAAACTTTTAAAGAATATACAACTGGCTGCGCATGCGCCACAAAGATAAGGTATCCTATGGACATGAATAATTAGTTAAAGCAATGGAGATTGGTCAGTTCTAAAAAGAAACATTGAATGCCACACCTAGGAATTAGGTTTACTGTTTTTGGGAAGTATATAAAGACATGTTTGTGTATGTACAAGTTGGACTCTCTGCAGACAGTCACCTTTGTTGGTTTCCATTAAAGTTTATTACTTTTGACATCTACTAAACTCTCTGTCTTAGAAGTTTTTTGACTTAGGCTAGAAAGGTTGATTTTATCCACAACAAATTGGTGACCCCGACGTGATTTGTCTAGGAGCAAAGAGGGAGACTCTCCGGCGGGGCTGACCCTGGAGAAACCGTGCAAGAGAGGCCTCTAAAAATAAGGTAAGCAGTTTTCTGCTTTTTTGGATAAATACTTGCGTGGTTTCCTATGGGTCAGCCTGAGACGGTGTTTCTTCCCTTACAAAAGCTCCTGTAAATTATGAACAAAATTTAGAAAAGAGAGTTTTTTAGATCTCAAAAGATATATGTGTGTGTGTGTCTGTTGTAGTGTTTTGTCTTGAGCAGTGTGTCTGCAAGCCTGTATTGTCTATGTGAGAAATGGAGTCAGATAGAATACAGAGGATTAAGGAATTGACACTCAAGGCCTAACAGTGTTTCACAGAAAGTTGGCGGATTTGCTGCACTAGTAAAAGGATCCGAAACAGCGCCGCATTACTCACCCTGTGCACTGGGCCGAGAGGGTTAGATGTGTGTTATGTGTTGTGAAGCTTCTTAGAGTAATCCTGCAGTTGATGTGACGTTCTAGGGAGAACGAAGTGACAAGTTCATAAGTGAGGTGAACTGTGTAAAAGTTCTAGGGAGAACTTAGAGATAAGACGTTCATAAGTGAGGTGAACGCATTGGGCCCAATAACCCCAGGTGGGGTCACGCAAGAGGCGTGTTGAAGTGGGAAACGGGTGTTTGTCTGGTTTGTCAATGTTTATATGTTCTGGGGTGTTAGTCCTGTACTGTTTTTATGTTACATGTGCTGAATGCTGTTTATATTTGCTATGCTTTGTATCTGCGCTGAATGTTGATTGTCTCTGCTATACGTTCATTATATCTGCTGAATGTTGGGTATGAGTGATGAATGCTGTTATAACAGGCGGATGGATGCTTGAGAGTTCTATAAGTGCTGAATGTTGATTTAAGCAATTTTTGTTTTTCCTTTTTTTCTTTTATGGAGTCGACTCTTGTTTTTATTTTCATTTAATTTACTTCATTATTATTTTATTGAGTGATTGACCCTAGTTTGGAGGTTGTACAGTGTTTGTCTTCTTTTCTTGAGTGAGTTTCTGACTGGCTGGCCACGTGACTCTGATCCATCCACGGCTCTCCGTGGGTGCGTCTGTATCAATTGACACTGAACCGTGGTATCGTAAAACTCCACATTGATCCGAGCAGGAGAACGCTCCAATTCTGATGAGTCAGCGTGTCTGATCTCCTCATTTTTGAGTGACGCTCTCTCGTGGTAAGGATTGCGGTGTCGTGGGGTTCGGTACCGTGGCGGTGTATGATTGTTAAACTCTCCCCGGTTAGTGAGTGCTAGAAAGGAGTTGAGGGTGTCCATGCCTAGCGAGATTCCACTTGAGTGAGGGGCAACATGTCGGGAGCCTTACATATTAGGAAGATATCACTCTATTATTACTAGAATAAAGTGTGTATATGAGCTCCATAAAATAAGGAGATGTGTACTTGATGAGCTCTGAATACTAGTTTCGGAGACAAGTGTGAACGTTTAATTGAGCAGTGTATGAATATGAGCTCCATACATAAGGAGACATGTATGTTTGATAAGCTCTGAAAATTAGTTTTAGAGACAAGTGTGAGTGGACGCCTCTGCAGACAGTCACCTTTGTTGGTTTCCAATAAAGTTTATTACTTTTGACATCTACTAAACTCTCTGTCTTAGAAGTTTTTTGACTTAGGCCAGAAAGGTTGATTTTATCCACAACAACAGTCAGATTTTTAATGAACCTATAGTTAAAATTGTTACCTCACTTTTATGGAATAGATTCTATATAGTAGGTTTGTTTTTACAGTGGAGGCAATACAAAATCTACACTAAGATAAACATTTGCATTTATGGTGCTGTTTTCCACAATGTATTGACAGTCTCCTCACAGCCTCACAATACTCTGGGTCAGTATTCAATCCCTTCAGATGAAGGGGTGATCTCATAGTTGTCACCACCTCTCAAAAGCTATGCCGATATTTATTCTCATTTTAGCACGGGCTCTGACACTTTCCCTTTGATGCTTCTTGGCTTTGACAGCAACTGATTCCACAGATGTCATTAAAATCTTTTAATTAAAAGTTGTATTTTTACATATTACAACTTTCTGATATGACAATGATTGCATTTAGAACAATCCAGATTAAAAGCAGCCATCTAGATAACAAGTTTTATTTTTAAGCAACTGTTGTAAAAGCAAGCTACAAACACTTCACCATCCTCAGCACCCACACATGCAATATAGTAGCCAGCTCTTCTGGGAGTGATTCTTTTATGGGAGTGATATAACCACACAAATATGAATAACATCACAAATGATGTCAACTGACATTTCCCGCAAAATCCAACCCGACAGCTCAATTTATAGATCATTATTATAGGCTTACCATTGTGAATCAGGGTAAGGTAAGGAGACAGTTTTGAACACTATTTTTAACGTACTTGCTCAATAATAGATTTTTTGTTCATTTTTAACTAAAAAAAGAAAAAGTTACATACTGCAGCCTTAAGTAAATAAATAACAAATTTTTAATTATACAGAACAAGCAAAGGCAGTACAAAAAGGTATTTAATTCAAATGTGTACATCTGTTCCACAGTGTCACGTTTCAAAGGTAGAGACAGAAGCAAGCGCAGATCTTCCAACATTTAATAAACAGTAAACACAAACAAAGGACTCAACAAACATACAAAATACTATAGCAAAACGAAATATGGTAGAATAGACAAAAGCATGGATAGACGATACGTAAGACAAGGATGGAGTACAAACAGTGACAAGGGCAAGGGCGCTTCTCCCCGAGCACCCAAAATGCACTCCTTCCTGCTGGCGGTCCTGTCACCCTGGGCAAAATGTCCCCAGCTGAACCAGGAGACTGAGCGGCATCCTCTGAACCGGGAGACTGAGCAGCATCCTTTCTTGCAGAGCGAGAAAGCAACGCAACATCCTCAGTGGAACAGGTAAGCAGAGCGATGTCCCCAGGGGGCAGGACAGCAGGACAACTTCCTCAGCAGGACAGGAGAGGGGAGTGATGTTCTACACGAGGCCAAAGAGGGGAGCAAGATTCTCTGCGAGGCCAAAAAGAGGAGCGATGCTCTCTGCGGAGCACAAAGGGGAAACGATGCCCTCTGTGGAGCAAGAAGGGGCAGTGACATACGGCGCGCAGTAAAGAAGAGGAACAACGTCTTCAGTGTAACATGGAATAAGAGCAACGTCCTCAGCGGAACATGGAGGAAGAGTGACATCCTCAGCAGAACATGGAGGCGGAGGGACGTCCTCAGCCAGGCAGGAAGGCGGAGGGACGTCCACAGTCGGGCAGGAAGGTGGAGCGACGTCCTCAGCTGCGCAGGAAGGCGGAGCGATGACCTCAGTGGTACCGAAAGGCAGGACGAGTTCCTCAGCAGACGAGGCAAGCACAGTGGCGTTGTGCACTGGGTTGGCAAACAGAGGGGAGCACTTAGATATGTCGAGAGACGGAGGAGCATCTTCAACAAACCAGGGCAACTGAGCGACATCCTCAGCTGATCCAAAAGGCTGAGCGGCATCCTCAGACAAGCAGGGAGGCTGACTTACGTTCTCCGCTGACTCTGTTTGCTGGACTAGATCCATAATAGGGATGGGAGGGTGGGAGATGGTACTAGCGCAGTTAACAGGCTCCCACTTGTACCCAGACTCATTCATGTCCTCCTGCTGCTTACGTGGTGCAGCTTGGTACTCCTCCTCCTGTTGGCGTGGCGTGGTATAGTTCTACACAAACATAGGTGGCAGAGTGAAAAAGCCCAGGTATCTCATGATGATCCACTGCATCCGTTGTAGGTCTTACGTTCTGTCACATTTCAAAGGTAGAGACAGAAGAAAGCACAGGTCTTCCAACATTTAATAAACAGTTAACACAAACAAAAGGACTCTATAACAAACATACAAAATACTGTGGCAAAAACTATATATGGTAGCATAGACAAAAGCATGGATAGATGATACGTAAGACGAGGAAGCGGTGGAAAGAGTATATATATATCCCCTGCTGATTTGTACGTTTGCCCACTAACAAAGAAATGATCAGTCAATAATTTTAATGGTAGGTTTATTTGAAAAGTGAGAGACAGAATAACAACAAGAAAATCCAGAGAAAAAAACGCATGTCAAAAATGTTATAAATTGATTTGCATTTTAAGGAGGGAAATAAGTATTTGGCCCCTCTGCAAAACATGACTTAGTACTTCGTAATGACTTAGTAATTACTTTTAATGTTCAATGCCCTGGCTGAGTGAAAGAGGTTCTCAAATGTATATGTGCTTTCTTGAGCAGGGGGACCTTGTGGGTGCTGCAGGATTTCAGTCCTTCACGGCGTAATGTGTTACCAACTGTTTTCTTGGTGACTATGGTCCCAGCTGCCTTGAGATCATTGACAAGATCCTCCCGTGTAGTTCTCACCCTCCCTGATTCCTCATTGTTCTCATGATCATTGCAACTCCACGAGGTGAGATCTTGCATGGAGCCCCAGGCCGAGGGAGATTGACAGTTCTTTTGTGTTTCTTTCATTTGCGAATAATCGCACCAACTGTTGTCACCTTCTCACCAAGCTGCTTGGCAATGGTCTTGTAGCCCATTCCAGACTTGTGTAGGTCTACAATCTTGTCCCTGACAAACTTGGAAAGCTCTTTGGTCTTGGCCATGGTGGAGAGTTTGGAATCTGATTGATTGATTGCTTCTGTGGACAGGTGTCTTTTATACAGGTAACAGCTAAGCAACTCACTTTAAGAGTGTGCTCCTAATCTCAGCTCGTTACCTGTATAAAAGACACCTGGGAGCCAGAAATCTTTCTGATTGAGATCTGATCAAATACTTATTTCCCTCATTAAAATACAAATCAATTTATAACATTTTTGACATGCGTTTTTCTGGATTTTCTTGTTGTTATTCTGTCTCTCACTGTTCAAATAAACCTACCATTAAAATTATAGACTGATCATTTCTTTTGTCAGTGGGCAAACGTACAAAATCAGCAGGGGATTAAATACTTCTTTCCCTCACTGTATATCTATATATACATACACACATATACACACACACATATATATATATATATATATATATATATATATATATATATATATATATATATATATATATATATATATATATATATGTGTGTGTGTGTGTGTGTGTGTGTATCTGTGTGTGTGTGTGTGTGTGTGTGTGTGTGTGTGTGTGTGTGTGTGTGTGTGTGTGTGTGTGATGTAGTATGGTGCAGTGGCTGCTGGGAAATGACTTCCAAAGTTACCTCTTTTACATATGTCACCCAGAAATGAAACATGTTACTTTGAAATAAATTCATCTCTTACATGTGTTAATTTAACATGTTGGTTCCATGTGAACTGATTTAGATAATCACAGTTTTGAATGTAGTTTCCTTCATTTGTTTTTGTACAGCTAAAAAAAACCCCAGCCTTTTTGAGGTAAAACTGCATGCAAGCTCCAAATAATGAAATATTTAATGAACATAATGAATGGCTCAGATTACTTGTGAATTTACAAACATTAAATTAACATTCTTAAGAAGTAAAGAATGTTCTTAGGAAGATAATGAAGTCCGTAGTATTATAAATGCCATTTTTTCTGAGAATCTGCATCTGTTTGTCTATTTTAATCAGTTTAATTCATGTATCTGAATATGTATTTTTTCTCTAGCAGAAACTCAAGACACAATTTATTAGATCATGAATATAAAAAAAGCAGGAAGCCAACATATAAAAGATATTGAATATATAAAAGATATTGCTTCCCTGGCTATAAATTGGTCCCAGACTGTGGTGGGGGGAGTGCCACGTGACAGCCTCTAGTCTACCAGGGAATCTTAAGATTGCAATAATAAGTATAATAAATCTGATAATAAAAAATCCAAAGACCCCTGGATATGCTTCACAGATGCCTGGGGGTCCCTGGATTCAACTTTGAGAAGCACCGATCTTATAAACTCAGTTGTTGTTTACCAAGCTTACCAAGTTATACATAGTCACACACTGCACTCGTAGAGCTTAATACAAGACACTTATACAATGTGTTTTGGAATGATGAATGTGTTGCGAGAGGATATACTGGATATCCTCTCTCAACACATTCATAACTCCCAAAGACATTGTATATGTATTGAACATGATCCTTGCTATAAGATTTGCTCATATTTACCAAGGGTGCCAATATTAGTGGAGGGCACTGTAAATACAGTGAAATGATCAGGACTCTTTATCTGTGTTTGAGCACTAAAATCAGATAATATTGGAGACAGAAATGAATATGACTAAGAAAAGCAGCAGGGTTCTTAAAACAACACTAACTATTGCCAAGAGAAGTATTTTTAGGCACTGGAAATCACAGAATACTGTCAATCTCACTCACTAGAAAAATGTTATAATTGACTATAAATCAATGAAAAAGTAACTATCAATCTAAAACAAAACTGCCAAACTCGATTCAATCTGGACATCACCTACTTACATTAGTGTCCCCCTAGCAATATAATATAATATACCGTAAACACAAGAACAACCAGTCAAAGCAAGCTGGACTCCTACAACTGTACACATCTGTAAACCTTCATTAAAACATATCTACATTACACACACACACACACACACACACACACACACACACACACACACACACACACACAGATTATCATTACAGCATTTGGCAGGTTCCCATATCCAGTGTGACTTACACTTATCTCATTTATACAACTGCGCAGTTGAGGGTTAAGGGCCTTGCTCAAGGGCCCAACAGTGCTGGGATTTGAACTCACAACCTTCTGATCAAAAGTCCAATGACTTAACTGATGGTTAACCACTGATTTTCACATTTTTATTAGTTTGTATTCCCCCATTCTTTACAGGACCTTACTAAGTAAAGCATCCGATAACACTATCAATGATTAAACTACTTCCAGTAGTGTCAGTGTTTCTTTTTTTGTCACACCAGAAATTTCAGTTAAGTGTGAAATGCAGTTTTATGCAAGGAATTTTAATCAGAACATACGAATATACAGAAAATATTTTTCTGAAATTAAGACACGCTGAACTTAGTGCTGTCTTAATCAGATACAAAAGCCTCATTTGGCAAGGCTGGGATTGAAACACACACCGTTTGAGATAACATGAGGCTTAAAGGCTAATATAATATGACAGCTGTTCATGGAGAACTGGAGTGACTATAAGGAAAGTGAATGGGAGCACAGTGGGTGCTGTGGGAGGAGAAAATGAAAACTAAATGAAGGTTGCTTCTCCATTTCATTCTGCAGGAAATATTAATACATGATGCTGTTTTCTTAATTACGTTTTTTTTTAATGAGTCTGACTTGATATTTGAGGCTCAGTTACTTCATTTACATCATTTACTATTTCAATCCATGTTATTACATTCTTATTTTCTTACTTAATATTATTATTATTATCATTATTATTATTATCATTATTATTATTATTATTACTATTATTATTATTATTATTTATTATTATTATTATTATTATTATTATTATTATTATTATTATTATTATTATTATTATTATGACGCCACATGCCGAAGTGTCATACCAAGTTGCTCCCGATGGCAAGTTAGCGCCTTGCATGGTAGCTCTGCTTCCATTGGAGAGAGAGAGAGAGAGAGTGTGTGTGTGTGTGTGTGTGAGTGAGTGAATGAATGGGTGAATGAGACAATGTAAAACGCTTTGGATAAAAGCGCTAAAAGTACAGACCATTTAGCATTACACATTCTTATTTTCTTATTTATTATTACACACGTATTTCTCCTTAATTATTATTAGATTCTTATTTGCTGATGATGTTATATAATTGAGGCTGCATTTGAAAAGCAAAGAGTTTCGGTTTCCATTCCTGAACCTATGGGTGGGGAAGTTAACAGCTCATATCCGTGTCAGCGCAGTGTCTCCGATCTGTTTTCACACTGTGATATACACAGAGATTGACCACGATGAGGTAAGTGCTGCCTTTCTGCCTACACACTTAAAAAAACTTTTCTTGGTCACTGGGGAGGGCACAAACAAACTGAAAATCACACCGTTAGTAAAGCGGGACTGAATGTAATTGTTAAATAGTCATTTAACAGGTGATAAAACAATGTATCACTACTGTTTAGATAAAAAGGAAAATCCAACTGTTAAAGCATGTAATAAGGTAAGGGATATATATATATATATATATACTGATTCGCTAACAAGATTGGTCGTGTCTGCTGCGCAATCAGCTGCGGCCAAAGGACAATCTGAAGCAAGCCAATTAGAGAGCAGCCTCAAGTCACCTGCTTTTCAAAAGTTTAAGTACCTACATACACACTCATTTGGTCGGTGCCATACACACATATGAACAAAATACAATTTAGATAAAATAAATAAATAAATAAATGCTTACATGACTAAAATAGTATGACTAAATTTTATTTCATAATTATTTAGCAATATATATTTAACTCATGTTTAAGTAGCATTCTTCTGTTGATAACTTAGAAGGGACGGTGCCCTAATGCCCAATATTGACCAGCCGCTACTGCACATAAGGGTACATTTTTGTACAAACATTAGTCTGTATCTATTACATAATGTGAAGTAACGTTCTAAAATAATTTAAGGTATATAATTTGACCTTAAGGACCACTTTTGTATTTATGTGTTTAAATCTTTTAATACGTTTATTTATAATATTTAAACACTATTTTGCAATGCTAGTATTATCTTGAAGTTTTTTGGAGGAGGAATTTACGCAGGCAGGCGTGTCCGAACACAGCAGTATGGGATATGTGAAGTTTCTACTAGACTCCAATTCTGAAGCTTTCAGCAACTTGGAGAGATCTGTAGAGCTCACCAAGTCTCGTGGAAATGACTGTGACAAGCTGCTTGTTGTTGCCTATGGAGACCTTGCATGGTTGAACTATATTATGGGTAATTTTGCAGAATGTGAAAGCTACCTGAATAAACTGAGCGAAATTAAAGAGAAATATCCATCTGTCCCATATGCCGAGGTGCTTGGAGAAAAAGGATGGACCTTCCTCAAGTTTTCTCAGAAATATTATGAAAGGGCAAAAGAGTGCTTCATGAAGGCCCTGGAACTGGACCCAGAGGAGGGTGAATGGAATGCTGGCCTTGCCATTGCTCTGTATCGGGCAGATGATATGCTCGAAGATCCAGTGGTAATTGATCAACTTAGACGGGCCATAGCCACTAACCCAGATGATGATGTTCTTAAAGTTCTGCTTGGTCTGAGATTGGCTGCTCACAAGAAGTATAGCGAGGCAGAGAGCTTGGTGGAGCAAGCCTTAGTGAGGTCTCCAGAACACCCCCATGTGATGCGATATGTTGGGAAGTATTTCCGGATTGAAGGATCTGTGGACAGGTCCATTGCCCTTCTAAAGAGATCGTTAGAGAAAGTGTCCAATGCAGCCTTTATACACCATCAGCTGGGACTCTGCTATAGGAAAAAGATCATAAATCTGATGCAAGCAGGTAGCCACCATACAAAAGGTGCTGAAATTAAGCGAGCTCGAGAGCAGTGTATCTACCATTTGGAGATGGCAACTGAACTGAAGACCAGTTTCATCATGGCTATGAATGAACTGGCCCTCCAGTATGGGGCGAACCGGGATATGCTGAGAGCAGAAGAAATGTTCCAGAATACATTTCAGGCAGCTAGAGAAAAAAATGATAACTACCAGTCTGTTCATCACTGTTATGCAGAATTCCAGCAGTACAGTATGAAATGTGAGCCTGATGCCATCAAACATTACACTGAATGTCTGAAGATAAATCCAAATACATATTATGGGAAGAAAAGTGCTAAAAATCTGCAAAAGATTGCAGAGAGAAGACAACCCAAGCGACGGAGAGGCCTTCGGAATACTTGGAATCATTCACAAGGAAAAAGGAGAAAAACAACAAGCCATAGAGTGCTTTGAGCAAGCGCTGAGCTTTGCAGACAACGAGGATTACCTCACAGATCTTTGTGAACTTAGGCTTTCATTACAGTAATATTACCAATATGCAGTATGATACACAGCCAATTATTTAAAATATTCATGAAATTTAATGGCAACCAATGTAGTATCTTGTAATAATATATGTACTGTGAATTTAACATAATTTGTTCATTATTACATTTGATCATAATTATATGTAGTAATAGAATACGATGGCTGCTTTACTCACTATTAATGTTTTACTAATGTCTGTCCTGCATTTCAATTCTGAAAAACACTTTCTTGTAACTGTAATTAAAGCACTTTCAACTATATTAATGTGATTTTCTGTGGGTGAACACAGGTGGATAAAAGTCAGTAAAGTGTTAAATACACCTGGTCATGAAATGTGGATGTCTAGTAAATACAGCTGTTTGCCAGAGTTGTACCTGGTCACACACGCTGCTGATGGCTTAATACAAGACACTTGTACAATGCATTTGGGAATGACAAATGTGTTGAGTGTGGATATACATACAGACATGATTACTGTGGAAATGAAAGCGAGCAGGACACTTTATCTGTGCTTAGGTAATAAAACATGATAAAGGCAACAAAATCAGAAGATTTTGGAGACACATCAGAGATTAATAACACCAAGTAAAGCAGCAGAGTTCTTTTTACATTACAAAATATATTCTAAGAAACTGGAAATTAAAAACAAAACCATTGACCTATATTCTATATGGATATCACTTATAATCTACATACACTCAAAAAAATTATTCAGGCCCTTCATAGATATGATGCATTTAAAATTTTTTCAATTTCTTTAAAAATATCTAATTAGGAGGAAGACATATGTATATTTAATTAGTCCAACATAAAATGTATAAATAGTGTCATGTATGAGATTTATTTCAATTTGATTAACACAAATTAGTTTCATTTGGAGAGTGCCATTTGCTCAGAAAACTCGCTCATAGTGTGTGACCACCATTTTCTCATGCTGGCTCTGCAAGGACCAATGTGGCTAATAGGCCTGCTTTTGTATACAGTGGCAAGAAAGAGCTTTCAGAGGATCTACGATCAAGAATTGTTGATTTACATAAATCAACATACATACTCGCTAGGGTCACAAAGTGATTTCAAAGACTTTAGAAATTCAGTTAGGCAAACATTCTACAAATGGAGACACTTTGGGACTGTTGCTACTCTACCAATAATTGGGCGCCTAGTCAAAATGACACCAAGAGCACATTGAAGACTCATCAATGAGGTAAAGAAACAACCCTGAATGACAGCAAAAGATTTGAAGGCATCTTTGGTACTGGCTAACAACTCTGTTTATGAGTCTACAATACGTAAAACATTGAACAATCAGGGTATCTACGGCAGGACATCACAAAGGAAGGCACTGCTTACTAAAAAGAACATTGCTGCATGCCTGAAGTTTGCAAAAGTGCACATTGACACTCCACAGTGGTATTGGCAAAATGTTTTGTGGACTGATGAAACTAAGATTGAACTATTTGGAAAAACCACACAGCACTACATCTGGCATAGAGAGGGCATGGCATATCATCATGAAAACATCATCCCAACCGTAAAGTATGGTGGAGGAAATATCATGATTTGGGCCTGCTTTGATGCATCAGGGCCTGTCCAGCTTGCAATCATTGAGGGGAAGATGAATTCCCAAGTATATCAGACAATTCAACCAGTTATTAATTCTAAGGGTTCACTTACTTTAACCACTGCCATTTTGAATGTTGAATGAGTGTGTTCAATAAAGACATGAAAGATCTGAATTTTTTTTGTGTTATTCTTTTAGGGACATTATATTTGTCAATACCCCTGACTTAGATGAAGATCAGATCCCATTTTATGACAAATTTATTCAGAAAACCATGAAATTCCAAAGGGTTCACATACTTTTTCTTGCCACTGTATATGTTGTTGGTAAGTATTTCTTTTTTCATAGTTAAGAATTGACCTCGCTGTCAAAGAATTTATATATCATAATGTTGAGTGAAATATGCAACAGCGCTCATACACAATGTTTATATTAGCATTGTCAGTGAGTACTCAATTCAACTTCTAAAGTTTGCTAGCCCAGGGAACAAATTTCAGTAACACAAATTGATTTATAGCTATCACGATGTCCGAGTCTAAAGAAATATGCCTTGTGTTTTGTCCCAGCACCTTTTTCCATCTTGCAAAACTTTCTAGCTAGACAGCCACTTGGCTGACCCAATATATTAAGATTTAACACATTAGTTGTTAAAATGATTGATCTGGTTTGCGCACAGTGGCTTAGTGGTTAGCATGTTTGCCCCACACGTCCAGGGTCAGGGGCTCGATTCCTGCCGGGGCCCTGTGTGTGCAGAGTTTTCATGTTTTCTCCGTGCTGCGGTGGTTTCCTCTGGCTACTCGGGTTTCCCATCCCAGTCGACAGACATGCATGGTAGGCTGATTGGCATGTCCAAAGTGTCCGTAGTGTATGAATGGGTGTGAGAATGTGTATGTGATTGTGCCCTGCGATGGATTGGCACCCCGTCCAGGGTGTACCCCACCTTGTGCCTGATGCTTCCTGGGATAGGCTCCGGGTTCCACGTGACGGTGAAAAGGATAAGCGGTATAGAAGATGGATTGATGGATGATTGATCTGTGTCTTCTGTGAAATTTTGTGTAATAAATTTTGTATTTATTTTTCTATATGTATTATGGGGAGTATATGTATTATGTAACATATTGGTACTCAACGTTACTAATATATCTGCAGTTGTGTTTGTGCCCAGTATGGGACCTTTTACTCTATAGTACACCAGTTAACCTACATTTGAGTTAAAGAACAAATTTCAGTGATGATTTTTAGATCTAAATGTCTTTTAAAAAAAAAAAGATCATCAACATGCACAAGCACAATTAAGTTAGTTGATTAGTTAATCTCTTAAAAAAATATTAAATGTATTCAAAAAACATTTGGACAGAACAAAAATATATTAAAAACAGATAAATACACATAAAAGGCAAAAAAAAATTGTAAATGTCTGTAACCCTTCTTTATAATATGATTAGACAATGGAACGAAATGAGCCATTTAAACTCTGAAATCAGTTTAATTACTTGTGAGAAGTGTAAAGTGTGTCATATTAAGTGAATATAAAGTTGGAGAAAATAGATTGATGTAAACAAAAAGATCTGTTTTCATATGAGTATTCAAATGCACTTTAGAGAAGGTCTATGAACTTTCAAGTACTTGTGCCCAATCCTAATATAAATCTTCTCTTTCACAGTTTGATGAACATCACCAAGTGAATGTGGCAACTTCCTAGTAATAGTAAGTCATATTTGGTCAGATAATCTGATTTACTTATGTCATTTGTTAAATATGGTGTCTAATAACACTTTTTATTCTTCTTTTAGGAGTGTGAATGTGGCAGTGTAAATAATGCAAATGGAAACTAACAGGCAGGTCTTTGCAAGTCTTTGTTGCTGCAGCATTTTAGGCGCAGTGGTGTCAAACTCATTTTCACCGAGGGCCACATCAGCATAATGGTTGACCTCAAAGGGCCAGATTTAACTGTAAAACAGTATAAATGTAACCAAATATAATGTATAATAAATGTAACTGCCGTAACTACTCTTATTGTTAAATAACTTTCTGTATTTATTACTTATTGAAGTTACAAATATTACATATGCATTTGCATTGCTTGTTGCTCTGTTACTACAACAATAATCCTTTAAATTTTCAGGTTAAGAAACCCACATTAGTCCATTGATCAACAATCAAACTATTCAAGTAAATAAAGAAAATATTATCAAAACACAAGTTATGACATTAACTTTGTTTAAAACATTTTTACACAGTCGAGAGGGTCAGAATAGCATATAACCAACCAGCTGCTAAGAACATGTGTGACAGATGTAGCATTTTACAAAAGTAAATGGCGGCACACAGCCTTGCAGGAGTAAACATTTGTCTGCATAAACACATAAACCTGTAAACAACAAACATATCTACATGCCACAAAGTAGTATAGTTTTTCCTCCACAAACGTTTTTTCGCTGGTGCACCATCTGTAGTTAATCCCACCAACTTTTCCCAGGGCAATCCAGTTTTACTTACTGACTTCTCCACAAATATCCCGTCCCGTTGTGGTCCCATGCATGGCAACTTCATCCAAGAGCTCCTCGGTGACAGAGAGGTCCGACTTCACGCCTCCTTAATAAAAAGGATAGCTGTGCAGTGTCCGTGTCGTCTGTGCCTTCATCAACAGCTAATGAAAAGGCTGTGTGACTCTTCGGCCAGCTGTGTGGACAGGTTTCCCGCTAGCTCCTTGACTCGGTCCGCATGGTGTTTTCTTGACAAACTGACATTTTGAAAAGTCTGCACCTGCTCAGGACACACCTGCTCAGTACACACCTGCTCAGGACACACCTGCTCAGGACACACCTGCTCAGGACACACCTGCTCAGGACACACCTTCAGCATGCACTGCTTCAAAAAGGCACCCTCTGAAAAAGACTTTGTGCCGGCGGGCATTTCTTCAGCCACAATAAAGCTAGCTGTCCCTTTGCCTTTGAAATTCTTTGGCAATTTGTTGTTTTTCTTGAAGACTAAATGTAGCATACTTGGCTCCGTGTTTGGTGTCCAAATGCCGACGTAGATTGTACTTTGTTGACCACCACACGCTCATAACACACCAAAGGCATACTGGTTTTTGTCCTTAGGCACAAACATATATTCGCCTTCCCAACTTTTCATGAAGCAGCCTTCCATCTGCATCAATCTTTCGCTTCCTTGACATTTTGGGATTATTTTGTGGATATTACTCAATCTGCTCAATCTCACTTGTCGCATTAATTAAACACTGATGTGGACACTGCAATCTAGTGGCGGGATGCCGTCACTTCGCGTGTAACATATAACGCCATGCATTGTGGAGAAATGTAGTTTATGGTCAATGCACGATTTAAAGCAACATAGACCTATTTTAAGACAACCTTTTTAAAAGACCAATTAAGCACTCGCGGGCCACATCGGCTTTAGCCACTCATTAGCAAGTGTCCTTTTCAAGACACGTAAATGCTTAACAAAATCACGAGTGAGGGTATTACTGATGTATTTTATGTCGTAGAATATAACGTGTGAAAAATATCTTGAGCTTGTGTTAACTACACACCTTATTTTAGGCATTTAACAAAAATAATATTGCAGGAATAAACGGTTGAAGATGGATGGAGGAATATTTACACACTGTGGTGTAATGTAATGTGTTGTAATGCATCTCCCGGGAGACAAGTGAAAATGGACCGTTAGCGCCGTCTGTTGGTTTGGAAGAGGAAAATGCTCAGATGCATTTGTGAGAAAAATAAATACTGTGTGTGTGTGTGTGTGTGTGTGTGTGTGTGTGTGTGTGTGTGTGTGTGTGTGTGTGTGTGTGTGTGTGTGTGTGTGTGTGTGTGTGTGTGTGGTGTGTCACAGGTAGGAAGGGAGGCAGGAGTTGCGCGCACACACAGCTGTATGGGATATGTGAAGTTTCTACTAGGCTCCAATACTGAGGCTCTCAGCAACTTAGGAAGATCTGTAGAGCTCACCAAGTCTCATGGAAATGACTGTGACAAGCTGCTTGTTGTTGCCTATGGAGACCTTGCATGGTTATACTATCACATGAGTAATTTTGCAGAGTGTGAAAGCTACCTGAATAAACTGAGCGAAATTAAAGTGAAATATCCATCTGTCCCATATGCCGAGGTGATTGGAGAAATGGGATGGACCTTCCTCAAGTTTTCTTGGAATATAATATTATTAAAGGGCTAAAGAGTGCTTCATGAAGGCCCTGGAACTGGACCCAGAAGGAGGGTGAATGGAATGCTGGCCTTGCCATTGCTCTGTATCGGGCAGATGATATGCTCGAAGATCCAGTGGTAATTGATCATCTTAGACGGGCCATAGCCACTAACCCAGATGATGATGTTCTTAAAGTTCTGCTTGGTCTGAGATTGGCTGCTCACAAGATAGTATAGCGAGGCAGAGAGCTTGGTGGAGTAAGCCTTAGTGAGGTCTCCAGAACACCCCCATGTGATGCGATATGTTGGGAAGAATTTCCGGATTGAAGGATCTGTGGACAGGTCCATTGCCCTTCTAAAGAGAGCATTAGAGAAAGTGTCCAATGCAGCCTTTATACACCATCAGCTGGGACTCTCCTATAAGAAAAAGATCCTGAATCTGAAGCAAGCAGGAAGCCACCACACGAAGGTGCTGAAATGGAAGTCGAGAGCAGTGTATCTACCATTTGGAGATGGTAACTGAACTGAAGACCAGCTTCATCATTGCTATGAATGAACTGGCCCTCCAGTATGGGGCGAACCGGATATAGTCGAAGAGCAGAAGAAATGTCGAGAATACATTTCAGGCAGCTAGAGAAAGAAACGATAACTACCAGTCTGTTCATCACTGTTATGCAGAATTCCAGCAGTGCTGTATGTAATGTGAGCCTGCTGCCATCAAACACTACACTGAATGTCTGAAGATAAATCCAAATACATATTATGGGGCGGAAAAGTGTAAAAAAACCTGCAAAAGATTGCAGAGAGAAGAGTTGAGAACAACCCGCGATGGAGAGGCATTTGGAATACTTGGAATCATTCATAAGGAAAAAGGAGAAAAACAACAAGCCATAGAGTGCTTTGAACAAGCGCTGAGCTTTACAGACAACGAGGATTACCTCACAGATCTTTGTGAACTTAGGCTTTCATTACAGTAATATTACCAATATGCAGTATGATACACAGCCAATTATTTACACACTCATGAGATTCAATGGTAACAGTGTAGTATCTGTAATAATATATGTACTGTTGATAAGACACTAAGATTAATCTTAGTAATGGTTTGAATTTAAGATCATTAGTTCAGTATGATATTTAATCATAAATACATTTCTTTTCATTATAATGGATATAAATTTCGTCTCCTGCAACAAAATGAACATAAAGATTGTTTTTTAAATCATTGTGTGTGTGTGTAAAAAAAAAAAAAAAAAAAAAAAAATATATATATATATATATATATATATATATATATATATATATATATATATATAAAATATATATATATATATATATATATATATGTGTGTGATATTTTTTAAAATAGGTCTCAAGACATCAAAACTTTCATAGTTCTTGTTACTCCGGTGTGAAGTTGGCCCCCCACCATCGCAAAACGTCAGCAATAAGTCTCAATCGTTTGTTCTTCGTTTGTGCTGGTTTACATTTACATTACATTTATTCACTTGGCAGACGCTTTTATCCAAAGCGACTTACAAATAAGCAAAGCGATATATCAGCAGATTAGTTTAGTCGTTATGTGCTTAGTTTTTTTTTTTTTCGTTCGGAGATATTAAAATATTTTTGGTTTTGGTGTCACTAGTCATCCCATGCTCCGAATTCACCCCAAATAGCACAAACGATTGAGGCTATTTCGGGTTAATTCGGAGCATGTGGGGGGCTGGGTGACCCCAGAATGACCTTTGAATATTCTTTTAATATCTCCGGAACCGAAGCAGCACAAACGAAAATTTTAACGGCACAAACGATTGAGACTATTTTGCGTTGATGGGGGCCAACTTCACTCAGGTCAAGTAATCTTAATTATTTATTTCTTTCAGAAAGTAAAATATGTATGTGTATAAAAGCCTTGCTTGGCAGCGGTGGATTTGGAACCCACGCCCCCGAAGAGACTGGAGCCTTAATCCAGCGCCTTAGACCGCTCGGCCACGCTACCATGGAAACAACGCTTCCGTTTCTTGGCGAGTTTGAAAGCGATTTGTAGTGTTGTTCAGTGATGCTGCCCTTTAAACTGTCAACTACACTAAAGTCCGAGATATAAAGTTCGTCTTTCTTTCATTATAGATTAACCTCATTGTCATATGTATGTACAGTAGTTTTAGAAAGTACACCTTAACTCCAGTAGTCTGTTCCGTTCGCTAAGAAAATAAGACATTGTTTTGTCTCTTTAAACACACGCCCACAGCCTCCATAGGTTTCGATTTCGACCTGCTTTGTCCTGATATGTTTGTCACTGCCTCATATTCCTCCACGTATTTTCCTCAGCGACACGTTAACGATCCGCCTGAATTTTCCCCCGAATCAACTGGGACGATCACAATGAGGTAGGCATTAAAACTGTAGCTATTATTTTAAAACATATTGTTGGCTTGAGTCTGTGAGGTGTCATGTGGGTCAGAATGAGCCATAGCTACAGTACAGCTATTCTGTTTTGTTACAGTTTAACAGAAGCCACACCGCTGAACTGTGCAAGCTTGAATGTCACTTCACTTGGGATCTGAAGAAAGAAGCCCTAGATCTCACAGATCTTTTAAATAGCCTTGAACAGCATGTCGACTTGAAGCTTGGTGGGGAAGCTGGACCTTGCAGACATACAACTGTTTGGGATTTGTGAAGTATCTTCTAGGGTCTCCTCATGACGCACTCACCTTCCTGCAGAAGAGTGTAGAGCTCACCAGAGAGTTCCGGAGAATGACTGTGACAAATGGCTGATAGTGCCCTATGGGAATCTGGCCTGGCTACAGTACAAAATGAAGTGCTTTAGTGAATGTGAGAGTTTCCGGGAGAAGCTTAGAAGTATTGCACAGAATTTCCCTGAGTCTGCTTTTGGTCATCATCATGAGTGTTTGGAGAAAGGCCTGGGCCTTCTTCAAGTTCTCTTGCAAGTACTACAACCAGGCTAAAGGGTGCTTTGAGAAGGCTTTGGAGCTAGAGCCCATGAATGCTGAGTGGAATTGTGGTTATGCCTTTGTTCTCCACAGACTAGAAAAAAAGTGCTCCCGGTGTAACCGACTCAGTTAAACAACTGCGGCGGGCCTTAGACACAAATTCGGAAAATGATGAGCTTAAAGCTATCCTAGCAGTCAAGCTTGCTCAGTCCATGGAGTACGATGAAGGGGAGAGATTAATGGAAGAAGCTCTGGAGTGTTCTCCAAATGCTCTTAATGTCATTCGATATGTGGGTAAATTTTTGAGGGCTTATGGCATGTAGAGAGGTCCATCGCCCTGCTAAAAAGAGCTTTAGAAAGTCACCCGCATCTGCTTTATACACCATCAGCTGGCTCTCTGCTACAAGAGAAAAACAACTTCTTTGCAACATGAAGGAAGTCACAACACTCGTAGTGCTGATGCTGAGATTCAGAGGTTTCGTAGTCAGTGCATTTATCATTTAGACAAGGCGACAGAACTGAAACCTGGCTTTATTATAGCTATGACTGAGCTGGCAATTCAGTACAGCGAGGATGGGAAACTTGATCGTGCAGAAGAGATGTTTCAGCAAACGCTTCAGATAGCTGAAGAGAAAAATGAAGGCCTACAACAAGTGCATCTCAGTTATGCACAGTTCCTGCAGTACAGAAGGAGAGACCTACCCCAAGCCATCACTTATTATATGGAATGTCTGAAGATAGACGAAGACACAATAAATGGGCGAAAAAGTGCTAAACATCTGAACAAGATTAATGATAGACGTTCATCTAAAAGCCCTGGGAGTGGAAGAGCCAGAGGACCCTTTGTAAGGAAAGAGGAGAGAAATGCACGGGCGTGAGAGCTGAGAAAATTCTACAAAATATTCACAAACATTTTTGAATATCTTAATATTCTGTGTATGCTGAGGCTGTCTTTATAACAGTGTAATTTATGAGTTTAAAAAAAGGCAACACTAATTGTTCTTATTTAACAGACACAGTCAGATGGGCAGTATTAAACATGTACACTTTATTTCTTTAATAGAAATAAATGTTCATTCAAGATAACAGCATTGGATCAGTACAGAAAATTTATTTCACTGGGCTAAGCTTTGATTAATCATAATTTAGTTTGAAACAGGTTCATTGTAAAATACATTGTAACTCTTTATTCTTTCATAAAATAAAGATGATATGTAAAACTAGCTCATAAAAAGGTCACTAAAACCTATTTTAATGTCACTTTACTTGATATAAACATTGTGTGACAACATGGCAGCTTCCAATAATCATCCAAGATTGGAGTGAGTTAAATCAGCACTGCCCTCTTGTGGCACTCATTTCTTTTCCAAGCTGAATCATGTTAACAAATCCTGGTCTTGCCTACTTCATGAAGTAGAATCATGAAGTCTTGCACAATTCTGTTCATAAGAAAATATACTTTTTTTTTTTTTTTTACTACGGTACAGTAATACTAGTGTAAAATGGAACACACTCTCAAGTTATATGACACTTTTGAACAAACACTTTATATTAAAAAACAAAAAAGGATGCAATATGCACCAACTCTAACTCACCTTTACTGTTTCCAACTTTTTATTCACAAGCTAAGAATTAAATGCTTTTCAACAGAAAGTTTGCCAGATAGAAAAGGCACATTAATGGGATTGGAGACTGAAAATGTGCTGGTAATGCTACAAGTGTTTTTTTCCTCCTGACCAACTTCTTAACATGCTCCTTGTACAAAAAAAAAATAACTATAGATCATTACATATATATATGTATACACACACACACACACACACACACACACACACACACACACACACACACACACACACACACACACAACACACACACACAAAGATTATCATTACAGCATTTGGCAGGTTCCCATATCCAGTGTGACTTACACTTATCTCATTTATACAACTGAGCAGTTGAGGGTTAAGGGCCTTGCTCAAGGGCCCAACAGTGCTGGGTTTTCAAAAAACCTTCTGATCAAAAGTCCAATGACTTAACTGATGGTTAACCACTGATTTTCACATTTTTATTAGTTTGTATTCCCCCATTCTTTACAGGACCTTACTAAGTAAAGCATCCGATAACACTACCAATGATTAAACTACTTCCAGTAGTGTCAGTGTTTCTTTTTTGTCACACCAGAAATTTCAGTTAAGTGTGAAATGCAGTTTTATGCAAGGAATTTTAATCAGAACATACGAATATACAGAAAATATTTTTCTGAAATTAAGACACGCTGAACTTAGTGCTGTCTTAATCAGATACAAAAGCCTCATTTGGCAAGGCTGGGATTGAAACACACACCGTTTGAGATAACATGAGGCTTAAAGGCTAATATAATATGACAGCTGTTCATGGAGAACTGGAGTGACTATAAGGAAAGTGAATGGGAGCACAGTGGGTGCTGTGGGAGGAGAAAATGAAAACTAAATGAAGGTTGCTTCTCCATTTCATTCTGCAGGAAATATTAATACATGATGCTGTTTTCTTAATTACGTTTTTTTTTAATGAGTCTGACTTGATATTTGAGGCTCAGTTACTTCATTTACATCATTTACTATTTCAATCCATGTTATTACATTCTTAGTTTCTTACTTATTATTATTATTATTATTATTATTATTATTATTATTATTATTATTATTATGACTCAACATGCCGAAGTGTCATACCAAGTTGCTCCCGATGGCAAGTTAGCGCCTTGCATGGTAGCTCTGCTTCCATTGGAGGGATGTGTGTGTGTGTGTGTGTGTGTGGTGAGTGAATGAATGGGTGAATGAGACACAATGTAAAACGCTCTTTGGATAAAAGCGCTATAAGACAGACCATTTACCATTACACATTATTATTTTCTTATTTATTATTACACACGTATTTCTCCTTAATTATTATTAGATTCTTATTTGCGATGATGTTATATACTTGAGGCTGCATTTGAAAAGCAAAGAGTTTCGGTTTCCATTCCTGAACCTATGGGTGGGGAAGTTAACAGCTCATATCCGTGTCAGCGCAGTGTCTCCGATCTGTTTTCACACTGTGATATACACAGAGCCTGACCACGATGAGGTAAGTGCGGCCTTTCTGGCCTACACACTTAAAAAAAAACTTTCTTGGTCACTGGGGAGGGCACAAACAAACTGAAAATCACACCGTTAGTAAAGCGAGACTGAATGTAATTGTTAAATAGTCATTTAACAGGTGATAAAACAATGTATCACTACTGTTTAGATAAAAAGGAAAATCCAACTGTTAAAGCATGTAATAAGGTAAGGATATATATATATATATATATATATATATATATATATATATATATATATATATATATATATATATATATATATATATATATATATATATATATATATATATATATATATATATATATATACTGATTCGCTAACAAGATTGGTCGTGTCTGCTGCGCAATCAGCTGCGGCCAAAGGACAATCTAAAGCAAGCCAATTAGAGAGCAGCCTCAAGTCACCTGCTTTTCAAAAGTTTAAGTACCTACATACACACTCATTTGGTCGGTGCCATACACACATATGAACAAAATACAATTTAGATAAAATAAATAAATAAATAAATGCTTACATGACTAAAATAGTATGACTAAATTTTATTTCATAATTATTTAGCAATATATATTTAACTCATGTTTAAGTAGCATTCTTCTGTTGATAACTTAGAAGGGACGGTGCCCTAATGCCCAATATTGACCAGCCGCTACTGCACATAAGGGTACATTTTTGTACAAACATTAGTCTGTATCTATTACATAATGTGAAGTAACGTTCTAAAATAATTTAAGGTATATAATTTGACCTTAAGGACCACTTTTGTATTTATGTGCTTTTAAATGCGTTTTAAACATATTTTAACTATACAAAAGATTCAATACACTATTTTCTGAGAATATGTATCTATAGTTTTACTTTTAATCCATTTCATTCATGCTTCTGACTCAGTTATTTCTTTCTCTACCAGTTCAACTCAAGACATCATTTTAGAAGCAAAACTTAATCAGCTGGAATGCCATTTTACTTGGGCTCTGAATGAAAATGATATAGATCTCACCGATCTTCTGAACAGACTCGAAGAACAGCTTAACCTGGATCTTGGAGGGGAGGCAGGAGTTGCACGCACACACAGCAGTATGGGATATGTGAAGTTTCTACTAGACTCCAATTCTGAAGCTTTCAGCAACTTGGAGAGATCTGTAGAGCTCACCAAGTCTCGTGGAAATGACTGTGACAAGCTGCTTGTTGTTGCCTATGGAGACCTTGCATGGTTGAACTATATTATGGGTAATTTTGCAGAATGTGAAAGCTACCTGAATAAACTGCAGCGCAATTAAAGAAAAATATCCATCTGTCCCATATGCCGAGGTGCTTGGAGAAAAAGGATGGACCTTCCTCAAGTTTTCTCAGAAATATTATGAAAGGGCGCAAGAGTGCTTCAGGAAGGCCCTGGAACTGGACCCAGAGGAGGGTGAATGGAATGCTGGCCTTGCCATTGCTCTGTATCGGACAAATGATATGCTCGAAGATCCAGTGGTAATTGATCAACTTAGACGGGCCGCAGCCACTAACCCAGATGATGATGTTCTTAAAGTTCTGCTTGGTCTGAGATTGGCTGCTCACAAGAAGTATAGTAGGCAGAGAGCTTGGTGGAGCAAGCCTTAGTGAGGTCTCCAGAACACCCCCATGTGATGCGATATGTTGGGAAGTATTTCCCGATTGAAGGATCTGTGGACAGGTCCATTGCCCTTCTAAAGAGATCGTTAGAGAAAGTGTCCAATGCAGCCTTTATACACCATCAGCTGGGACTCTGCTATAGGAAAAAGATCATAAATCTGATGCAAGCAGGTAGCCACCATACAAAAGGTGCTGAAATTAAGCGAGCTCGAGAGCAGTGTATCTACCATTTGGAGATGGCAACTGAACTGAAGACCAGTTTCATCATGGCTATGAATGAACTGGCCCTCCAGTATGGGGCGAACCGGGATATGCTGAGAGCAGAAGAAATGTTCCAGAATACATTTCAGGCAGCTAGAGAAAAAAATGATAACTACCAGTCTGTTCATCACTGTTATGCAGAATTCCAGCAGTACAGTATGAAATGTGAGCCTGCTGCCATCAAACATTACACTGAATGTCTGAAGATAAATCCAAATACATATTATGGGAAGAAAAGTGCTAAAAATCTGCAAAAGATTGCAGAGAGAAGACAACCCAAGCGACGGAGAGGCCTTCGGAATACTTGGAATCATTCACAAGGAAAAAGGAGAAAAACAACAAGCCATAGAGTGCTTTGAGCAAGCGCTGAGCTTTGCAGACAACGAGGATTACCTCACAGATCTTTGTGAACTTAGGCTTTCATTGGAGTAATATTATCAATATACAATATGATACCCAGCCAATTATTTAAAATATTCATGAAATTTAATGGCAACCAATGTAGTATCTTGTAATAATATATGTACTGTGAATTTAACATAATTTGTTCATTATTACATTTGATCATAATTATATGTAGTAATAGAATACGATGGCTGCTTTACTCACTATTAATGTTTTACTAATGTCTGTCCTGCATTTCAATTCTGAAAAACACTTTCTTGTAACTGTAATTAAAGCACTTTCAACTATATTAATGTGATTTTCTGTGGAGTGAACACAGGTGGATAAAAGTCAGTAAAGTGTTAAATACACCTGGTCATGAAATGTGGATGTCTAGTAAATACAGCTGTTTGCCAAGTTGTACCTGGTCACACACTGCTGATGGCTTAATACAAGACACTTGTACAATGCATTTGGGAATGACAAATGTGTTGAGTGTGGATATACATACAGACATGATTACTGTGGAAATGAAAGCGAGCAGGACACTTTATCTGTGCTTAGGTAATAAAACATGATAAAGGCAACAAAATCAGAAGATTTCAGACACATCAGAGATTAATAACACCAAGTAAAGCAGCAGAGTTCTTTTTACATTACAAAATATATTCTAAGAAACTGGAAATAAAAACAAAACCATTGACCTATATTCTATATGGATATCACTTATAATCTACATACACTCCAAAAAAATTATTCAGGCCCTTCATAGATATGATGCATTTAAAATTTTTTCAATTTCTTTAAAATATCTAATTAGGAGGAAGACATATGTATATTTAATAAGGTCAACATAAAATGTATAAATAGTGTCATGTATGAGATTTATTTCAATTTGATTAACACAAATTAGTTTCATTTGAGAGTGCCATTTGCTCGAAAACTCGCTCATAGTGTGTGACCACCATTTTCTCATGCTGGCTCTGCAAGGACCAATGTGGCTAATAGGCCTGCTTTTGAATACAGTGGCAAGAAAGAGCTTTCAGAGGATCTACGATCAAGAATTGTTGATTTACATAAATCAACATACATACTCGCTAGGGTCACAAAGTGATTTCAAAGACTTTAGAAATTCAGTTAGGCAAACATTCTACAAATGGAGACACTTTGGGACTGTTGCTACTCTACCAATAATTGGGCGCCTAGTCAAAATGACACCAAGAGCACATTGAAGACTCATCAATGAGGTAAAGAAACAACCCCGAATGACAGCAAAAGATTTGAAGGCATCTTTGGAACTGGCTAACAACTCTGTTTATGAGTCTACAATACGTAAAACATTGAACAATCAGGGTATCTACGGCAGGACATCACAAAGGAAGGCACTGCTTACTAAAAAGAACATTGCTGCATGCCTGAAGTTTGCAAAAGTGCACATTGACACTCCACAGTGGTATTGGCAAAATGTTTTGTGGACTGATGAAACTAAGATTGAACTATTTGGAAAAACCACACAGCACTACATCTGGCATAGAGAGGGTATGGCATATCATCATGAAAACATCATCCCAACCGTAAAGTATGGTGGAGGAAATATCATGATTTGGGCCTGCTTTGATGCATCAGGGCCTGTCCAGCTTGCAATCATTGAGGGGAAGATGAATTCCCAAGTATATCAGACAATTCAACCAGTTATTAATTCTAAGGGTTCACTTACTTTAACCACTGCCATTTTGAATGTTGAATGAGTGTGTTCAATAAAGACATGAAAGATCTGAATTTTTTTTGTGTTATTCTTTTAGGGACATTATATTTGTCAATACCCCTGACTTAGATGAAGATCAGATCCCATTTTATGACAAATTTATTCAGAAAACCATGAAATTCCAAAGGGTTCACATACTTTTTCTTGCCACTGTATATGTTGTTGGTAAGTATTTCTTTTTTCATAGTTAAGAATTGACCTCGCTGTCAAAGAATTTATATATCATAATGTTGAGTGAAATATGCAACAGCGCTCATACACAATGTTTATATTAGCATTGTCAGTGAGTACTCAATTCAACTTCTAAAGTTTGCTAGCCCAGGGAACAAATTTCAGTAACACAAATTGATTTATAGCTATCACGATGTCCGAGTCTAAAGAAATATGCCTTGTGTTTTGTCCCAGCACCTTTTTCCATCTTGCAAAACTTTCTAGCTAGACAGCCACTTGGCTGACCCAATATATTAAGATTTAACACATTAGTTGTTAAAATGATTGATCTGGTTTGCGCACAGTGGCTTAGTGGTTAGCATGTTTGCCCCACACGTCCAGGGTCAGGGGCTCGATTCCCGCCGGGGCCTGTGTGTGCAGAGTTTTCATGTTCTCCCGTGTCTGCGGTGGTTTCCTCTGGCTACTCGGGTTTCCCCTCCCAGTCGACAGACATGCATGGTAGGCTGATTGGCATGTCCAAAGTGTCCGTAGTGTATGAATGGGTGTGAGAATGTGTATGTGATTGTGCCCTGCGATGGATTGGCACCCCGTCCAGGGTGTACCCCACTTTGTGCCTGATGCTTCCTGGGATAGGCTCCGGGTTCCACGTGACGGTGAAAAGGATAAGCGGTATAGAAGATGGATGGATGGATGATTGATCTGTGTTTTCTGTGAAATTTTGTGTAATAAATTTTGTATTTATTTTTCTATATGTATTATGGGGAGTATATGTATTATGTAACATATTGGTACTCAACGTTACTAATATATCTGCAGTTGTGTTTGTGCCCAGTATGGGACCTTTTACTCTATAGTACACCAGTTAACCTACATTTGAGTTAAAGAACAAATTTCAGTGATGATTTTTAGATCTAAATGTCTTTAAAAAAAAAAAGATCATCAACATGCACAAGCACAATTAAGTTAGTTAATTAGTTAATCTTTTAAAAAAATATTAAATGTATTCAAAAAACATTTGGACAGAACAAAAATATATTAAAAACAGATAAATACACATAAAAGGCAAAAAAAAAATTGTAAATGTCTGTAAATCCCCTTTTTAATATTGATTAGACAATGGAACGAAATGAGCCATTTAAACTCTGAAATCAGTTTAATTACTTGTGAGAAGTGTAAAGTGTGTCATATTAAGTGAATATAAAGTTGGAGAAAATAGATTGATGTAAACAAAAAGATCTGTTTTCATATGAGTATTCAAATGCACTTTAGAGAAGGTCTATGAACTTTCAAGTACTTGTGCCCAATCCTAATATAAATCTTCTCTTTCACAGTTTGATGAACATCACCAAGTGAATGTGGCAACTTCCTAGTAATAGTAAGTCATATTTGGTCAGATAATCTGATTTACTTATGTCATTTGTTAAATATGGTATCTAATAACACTTTTTATTCTTCTTTTTAGGTATTAAATTTTGTTTAATGTGCTGCAGATTTTAATGCAACAGTTTCAGATTCATTTTTTCCGGGGGCCACATCAGCATAATGGTTGACCTCAAAGGGCCAGATGTAACTGTAAAACAGTATAAATGTAACCAAATATAATGTATAATAAATGTAACTACTCCGTAACCTATTGTTAAATAACTTTCTGTATTTATTACTTATTGAAGTTACAAATATTACATATGCATTTGCATAGCTTGTTGCTCTGTTACTACAACAATAATCCTTTAAATTTTCAGGTTAAGAAACCCACATTAGTCCATTGATCAACAATCAAACTATTCAAGTAAATAAAGAAAAATATTATCAAAACACAAGTTATGACATTAACTTTGTTTAAAACATTTTTTACACAGTCGAGAGGGTCAGAATAGCATACAACCAACCAGCTGCTAAGAACATGTGTGACAGATGTAGCATTTTACAAAAATAAATGGCTGCACACAGCCTTGCAGGAGTAAACATTTGTCTGCATAAACACATAAACCTGTAAACAACAAATACATTGCTACACATAAAGTAGTATATGTTTTTCCTCCACAAACGTTTTTTCGCTGGTGCACCATCTGTAGTTAATCCCACCAACTTTTCCCAGGGCAATCCAGTTTTACTTACTGACTTCTCCACAAATATCCCGTCCCGTTGTGGTCCCATGCATGGCAACTTCATCCAAGAGCTCCTCGGTGACAGAGAGGTCCGACTTCACGCCTCTAATAAAAATGGATAGCTGTGCAGTGTCCGTGTTGTCTGTGCCTTCATCAACAGCTAATGAAAAGGCTGTGTAACTCTTCGGCCAGCTGTGTGGACAGGTTTCCCGCTAGCTCCTTGACTCGGTCCGCGATGGTGTTTCTTGACAAACTGACATTTTGAAAAGTCTGTACCTGCTCAGGACACACCTGCTCAGGACACACCTGCTCAGGACACACCTGCTCAGGACACACCTGCTCAGGACACACCTGCTCAGGACACACCTGCTCAGGACACACCTTCAGCATGCACTGCTTCAAAAAGGCACCCTCTGAAAAAGACTTTGAAGCGCGGGCGATTTCTTCAGCCACAATAAAGCTAGCTGTCCCTTTGCCTTTGAATTCTTTGGCAATTTGTTGTTTTTCTTGAAGACTAAATGTAGCATACTTGGCTCCGTGTTTGGTGTCAAAATGCCGACGTAGATTGTACTCTTTGACGACCGACACCGCCTCATAACACACAAGGCATACTGGTTTTTGTCCTTGAAGCACAAACATATATTCGCCTTCCCATCTTTCATGAAGCAGCCTTCCATCTGCATCAATCTTTCGCTTCCTTGACATTTTGGGATCATTTGTGGATATTACTCAATCTGCTCAATCTCACTTGTCGCATTAATTAAACACTGATGTGGACACTGCAATCTAGTGGCGGGATGCCGTCACTTCGCGTGTAACATAATCGCCATGCATTGTGGAAAATGTAGTTTATGGTCAATGCACGATTTAAAGCAACATAGACCTATTTTAAGACAACCTTTTTTAAAAGACCAATTAAGCACTCGCGGGCCACATCTGGGCTTTAGCCACTCATTAGCAAGTGTCCTTTTCAAGACACGTAAATGCTTAACAAAATCACGAGTGGGGTATTACTGATGTATTTTATGTCGTAGAATATAACGTGAAAAAATATCTTGAGCTTGTGTTAACTACACACCTTATTTTAGGCATTTAACAAAAATAATATTGCAGGAATAAGCGGTTGAAGATGGATGGATGGAATATTTACACACTGTGGTGTAATGTAATGTGTTGTAATGCATCTCCCGGGAGACAAGTGAAAATGGACCGTTAGCGCCGTCTGTTGGTTTGGAAGAGGAAAATGCTCAGATGCATTTGTGAGAAAATAAATACTGTGTGTGTGTGTGTGTGTGTGTGTGTGTGTGTGTGTGTGTGTGTGTGTGTGTGTGTGTGTGTGTGTGTGTGTGTGTGTGTGTGTGTGTGTGGTGTCACAGGTAGGAGGGAGGCAGGAGTTGCGGCGCACACACAGATGGTAGGATATGTAAAGTTTCTACTAGGCTCCAATACTGAGGCTCTCAGCAACTTAGGAAGATCTGTAGAGCTCACCAAGTCTCATGGAAATGACTGTGACAAGCTGCTTGTTGTTGCCTATGGAGACCTTGCATGGTTATACTATCACATGAGTAATTTTGCAGAGTGTGAAAGCTACCTGAATAAACTGAGCGAAATTAAAGTGAAATATCCATCTGTCCCATATGCCGAGGTGATTGGAGAAATAGGATGGACCTTCCTCAAGTTTTCTTGGAAATATTATGAAAGGGCTAAAGAGTGCTTCATGAAGGCCCTGGAACTGGACCCAGAGGAGGGTGAATGGAATGCTGGCCTTGCCATTGCTCTGTATCGGGCAGATGATATGCTCGAAGATCCAGTGGTAATTGATCATCTTAGACGGGCCATAGCCACTAACCCAGATGATGATGTTCTTAAAGTTCTGCTTGGTCTGAGATTGGCTGCTCACAAGAAGTATAGCGAGGCAGAGAGCTTGGTGGAGCAAGCCTTAGTGAGGTCTCCAGAACACCCCCATGTGATGCGATATGTTGGGAAGAATTTCCGGATTGAAGGATCTGTGGACAGGTCCATTGCCCTTCTAAAGAGAGCATTAGAGAAAGTGTCCAATGCAGCCTTTATACACCATCAGCTGGGACTCTCCTATAAGAAAAAGATCCTGAATCTGAAGCAAGCAGGAAGCCACCACACGAAAGGTGCTGAAATTAAGCGAGCTCGAGAGCAGTGTATCTACCATTTGGAGATGGTAACTGAACTGAAGACCAGCTTCATCATTGCTATGAATGAACTGGCCCTCCAGTATGGGGCGAACCGGGATATGTCAAGAGCAGAAGAAATGTTCCAGAATACATTTCAGGCAGCTAGAGAAAGAAACGATAACTACCAGTCTGTTCATCACTGTTATGCAGAATTCCAGCAGTGCTGTATGAAATGTGAGCCTGCTGCCATCAAACACTACACTGAATGTCTGAAGATAAATCCAAATACATATTATGGGCGGAAAAGTGCTAAAAATCTGCAAAAGATTGCAGAGAGAAGAGTTGAGAACAACCCAAGCGATGGAGAGGCATTTGGAATACTTGGAATCATTCATAAGGAAAAAGGAGAAAAACAACAAGCCATAGAGTGCTTTGAACAAGCGCTGAGCTTTACAGACAACGAGGATTACCTCACAGATCTTTGTGAACTTAGGCTTTCATTACAGTAATATTACCAATATGCAGTATGATACACAGCCAATTATTTACACATTCATGAGATTCAATAGTAACAGTGTAGTATCTGTAATAATATATGTACTGTTGATAAGACACTAAGATTAATCTTAGTAATGGTTTGAATTTAAGATCATTAGTTCAGTATGATATTTAATCATAAATACATTTCTTTTCATTATAATGGATATAAATTTACGTTCTCCTGCAACAAAATGAACATAAAGATTGTTTTTTAAATCATTGTGTGTGTGTATATATATATATATGTGATATTTTTTTAAAATAGGTCTCAAGACATCAAACCTTTCATAGTTCAAGTTACTACCTGCGTGAAGTTGGCCCCCCCACCATCGCAAAACGTCAGCAATAAGTCTCAATCGTTTGTTCTTCGTTTGTGCTGGTTTACATTTACATTACATTTATTCACTTGGCAGACGCTTTTATCCAAAGCGACTTACAAATAAGCAAAGCGATATATCAGGCAGATTGGTTTGTGCCGTTAAAATTTTCGTTTGTGCTGCTTCGGTTCCGGAGATATTAAAAGAATATTTATAGGTCATTCTGGGGTCACCCAGCCCCCCCACATGCTCCGAATTCACCCCAAATAGCACAAACGATTGAGACTATTTTGCGTTGGTGGGGGCCAACTTCACTCAGGTCAAGTAACTTGGTCAATTTATTTCTTTCAGAAATAAGGATGTGTATAAAAGCCTTGCTTGGCAGCGGTGGGATTTGAACCCACGCCCCCGAAGAGACTGGAGCCTTAATCCAGCGCCTTAGACCGCTCGGCCACGCTACCATGGAAACAACGCTTCCGTTTCTTGGCGAGTTTGAAAGCGATTTGTAGTGTTGTTCAGTGATGCTGCCCTTTAAACTGTCAACTACACTAAAGTCCGAGATATAAAGTTCGTCTTTCTTTCATTATAGATTAACCTCATTGTCATATGTATGTACAGTAGTTTTAGAAAGTACACCTTGACTCCAGTAGTCTGTTCCGTTCGCTACGAAAATAAGACATTGTTTTGTCTCTTTAAACACACGCCCACAGCCTCCATAGGTTTCGATTTCGACCTGCTTTGTCCTGATATGTTTGTCACTGCCTCATATTCCTCCACGTAATGTTTTCCTCAGCCACACGTTAACGATCCGCCTGAATTTTCCCCCCGAATCAACTGAGACGATCACAATGAGGTAGGCATTAAAACTGTAGCTATTATTTTAAAACATATTGTAGGCTTGAGTCTGTGAGGTGTCATGTGGGTCAGAATGAGCCATAGCTACATTACAGATATTCTGTTGTGTTACAGTTTAACAGAAGCCACACACGCTGAACTGTGCAAGCTTGAATGTCACTTCACCTGGGATCTGAAGAAAGAAGCCCTAGATCTCACAGATCTTTTAAATAGGCTTGAACAGCATGTCGACTTGAAGCTTGGTGGGGAAGCTGGACTTGCGCAGACATACAACTGTTTGGGATTTGTGAAGTATCTTCTAGGGTCTCCTCATGACGCACTCACCTTCCTGCAGAAGAGTGTAGAGCTCACCAGAGAGTTCCGGGAGAATGACTGTGACAAATGGCTGATAGTGCCCTATGGGAATCTGGCCTGGCTACAGTACAAAATGAAGTGCTTTAGTGAATGTGAGAGTTACCTGGAGAAGCTTAGAAGTATTGCACAGAATTTCCCTGAGTCTGCTTTGGGTCATCATCATGAAGTGCTTGGAGAAAAGGCCTGGGCCTTCTTCAAGTTCTCTCGCAAGTACTACAACCAGGCTAAAGGGTGCTTTGAGAAGGCTTTGGAGCTAGAGCCCATGAATGCTGAGTGGAATTGTGGTTATGCCTTTGTTCTCCACAGACTAGAAACAAAGTGCTCCGGTGTAACCGACTCAGTTAAACAACTGCGGCGGGCCTTAGACACAAATTCGGAAAATGATGAGCTTAAAGCTATCCTAGCAGTCAAGCTTGCTCAGTCCATGGAGTACGATGAAGGGGAGAGATTAATGGAAGAAGCTCTGGAGTGTTCTCCAAATGCTCCTAATGTCATTCGATATGTGGGTAAATTTTTGAGGGCCTATGGCGATGTAGAGAGGTCCATCGCCCTGCTAAAAAGAGCTTTAGAGAAGTCACCCGCATCTGCTTTCATACACCATCAGCTGGCTCTCTGCTACAAGAGAAAAACAACTTCTTTGCAACATGAAGGAAGTCACAACTCTCATAGTGCTGATGCTGAGATTCAGAGGTTTCGTAGTCAGTGCATTTATCATTTAGACAAGGCGACAGAACTGAAACCTGGCTTTATTATAGCTATGACTGAGCTGGCAATTCAGTACAGCGAGGATGGGAAACTTGATCGTGCAGAAGAGATGTTTCAGCAAACGCTTCAGATAGCTGAAGAGAAAAATGAAGGCCTACAACAAGTGCATCTCAGTTATGCACAGTTCCTGCAGTACAGAAGGAGAGACCTACCCCAAGCCATCACTTATTATATGGAATGTCTGAAGATAGACGAAGACACAATAAATGGGCAGAAAAGTGCTAAACATCTGAACAAGATTAATGATAGACGTTCATCTAAAAGCCCTGGGAGTGGAAGAGCCCAGAGGACCTTTGTAAGGAAAGAGGAGAGAAATGCACGGCCGTAGAGAGCTGAGAAAATTCTACAAAATATTCACAAACATTTTTGAATATCTTAATATTCTGTGTATGCTGAGGCTGTCTTTATAACAGTGTAATTTATGAGTTTAAAAAAAAGGCAACACTAATTGTTCTTATTTAACAGACACAGTCAGATGGGCAGTATTAAACATGTACACTTTATTTCTTTAATAGAAATAAATGTTCATTCAAGATAACAGCATTGGATCAGTACAGAAAATTTATTTCACTGGGCTAAGCTTTGATTAATCATAATTTAGTTTGAAACAGGTTCATTGTAAAATACATTGTAACTCTTTATTCTTTCATAAAATAAAGATGATATGTAAAACTAGCTCATAAAAAGGTCACTAAAACCTATTTTAATGTCACTGTACTTGATATAAACATTGTGTGACAACATGGCAGCTTCCAATAATCATCCAAGATTGGAGTGAGTTAAATCAGCACTGCCCTCTTGTGGCACTCATTTCTTTTCCAAGCTGAATCATGTTAACAAATCCTGGTCTTGCCTACTTCATGAAGTAGAATCATGAAGTCTTGCACAATTCTGTTCATAAGAAAATATAATTTTTTTTTTTTTTACTACGGTACAGTAATACTAGTGTAAAATGGAACACACTCTCAAGTTATATGACACTTTTGAACAAACACTTTATATTAAAAAACAAAAAACGATGCAATATGCACCAACTCTAACTCACCTTTACTGTTTCCAACTTTTTATTCACAAGCTAAGAATTAAATGCTTTTCAACAGAAAGTTTGCCAGATAGAAAAGGCACATTAATGGGATTGGAGACTGAAAATGTGCTGGTAATGCTACAAGTGTTTTTTTCCCCTCCTGACCAACTTCTTAACATGCTCCTTGTACAAAAAAAGAAAGCTAACAGATCATTACATATATATATATGTATACACACACACACACACACACACACACACACACACACACACACACACACACACACACACACACACACACACACACACACACACACAGATTATCATTACAGCATTTGGCAGGTTCCCATATCCAGTGTGACTTACACTTATCTCATTTATACAACTGAGCAGTTGAGGGTTAAGGGCCTTGCTCAAGGGCCCAACAGTGCTGGGATTTGAACTCAAAACCTTCTGATCAAAAGTTCAATGACTTAACTGATGGTTAACCACTGATTTTCACATTTTTATTAGTTTGTATTCCCCCATTCTTTACAGGACCTTACTAAGTAAAGCATCCGATAACACTACCAATGATTAAACTACTTCCAGTAGTGTCAGTGTTTCTTTTTTGTCACACCAGAAATTTCAGTTAAGTGTGAAATGCAGTTTTATGCAAGGAATTTTAATCAGAACATACGAATATACAGAAAATATTTTTCTGAAATTAAGACACGCTGAACTTAGTGCTGTCTTAATCAGATACAAAAGCCTCATTTGGCAAGGCTGGGATTGAAACACACACCGTTTGAGATAACATGAGGCTTAAAGGCTAATATAATATGACAGCTGTTCATGGAGAACTGGAGTGACTATAAGGAAAGTGAATGGGAGCACAGTGGGTGCTGTGGGAGGAGAAAATGAAAACTAAATGAAGGTTGCTTCTCCATTTCATTCTGCAGGAAATATTAATACATGATGCTGTTTTCTTAATTACGTTTTTTTTTAATGAGTCTGACTTGATATTTGAGGCTCAGTTACTTCATTTACATCATTTACTATTTCAATCCATGTTATTACATTCTTAGTTTCTTACTTATTATTATTATTATTATTATTATTATTATTATTATTATTATTATTATTATTATTATTATTATTATTATTATGACTCAACATGCCGAAGTGTCATACCAAGTTGCTCCCGATGGCAAGTTAGCGCCTTGCATGGTAGCTCTGCTTCCATTGGAGGGAGTGTGTGTGTGTGTGTGTGTGTGTGTGAGTGAATGAATGGGTGAATGAGACACAATGTAAAACGCTTTGGATAAAAGCGCTATAAGTACAGACCATTTACCATTACACATTATTATTTTCTTATTTATTATTACACACGTATTTCTCCTTAATTATTATTAGATTCTTATTTGCTGATGATGTTATATACTTGAGGCTGCATTTGAAAAGCAAAGAGTTTCGGTTTCCATTCCTGAACCTATGGGTGGGGAAGTTAACAGCTCATATCCGTGTCAGCGCAGTGTCTCCGATCTGTTTTCACACTGTGATATACACAGAGACTGACCACGATGAGGTAAGTGCTGCCTTTCTGCCTACACACTTAAAAAAAACTTTTCTTGGTCACTGGGGAGGGCACAAACAAACTGAAAATCACACCGTTAGTAAAGCGGGACTGAATGTATTTGTTAAATAGTCATTTAACAGGTGATAAAACAATGTATCACTACTGTTTAGATAAAAAGGAAAATACAACTGTTAAAGCATGTAATAAGGTAAGGGATATATATATATATATATATATATACTGATTCGCTAACAAGATTGGTCGTGTCTGCTGCGCAATCAGCTGCGGCCAAAGGACAATCTGAAGCAAGCCAATTAGAGAGCAGCCTCAAGTCACCTGCTTTTCAAAAGTTTAAGTACCTACATACACACTCATTTGGTCGGTGCCATACACACATATGAACAAAATACAATTTAGATAAAATAAATAAATAAATAAATGCTTACATGACTAAAATAGTATGACTAAATTTTATTTCATAATTATTTAGCAATATATATTTAACTCATGTTTAAGTAGCATTCTTCTGTTGATAACTTAGAAGGGACGGTGCCCTAATGCCCAATATTGACCAGCCGCTACTGCACATAAGGGTACATTTTTGTACAAACATTAGTCTGTATCTATTACATAATGTGAAGTAACGTTCTAAAATAATTTAAGGTATATAATTTGACCTTAAGGACCACTTTTGTATTTATGTGTTTTTAAATGTGTTTTAAACATATTTTAACTATACAAAAGATTCAATACACTATTTTCTGAGAATATGTATCTATAGTTTTACTTTTAATCCATTTCATTCATGCTTCTGACTCAGTTATTTCTTTCTCTACCAGTTCAACTCAAGACATCATTTTAGAAACGAAACTTAATCAGCTGGAATGCCATTTTACTTGGGCTCTGAATGAAAATGATATAGATCTCACGGATCTTCTGAACAGGCTCGAAGAACAGCTTAACCTGGATCTTGGAAGGGAGGCAGGAGTTGCACGCACACACAGCAGTATGGGATATGTGAAGTTTCTACTAGACTCCAATACTGAGGCTCTCAGCAACTTGGAGAGATCTGTAGAGCTCACCAAGTCTCATGGAAATGACTGTGACAAGCTGCTTGTTGTTGCCTATGGAGACCTTGCATGGTTATACTATCTTATGGGTAATTTTGCAGAGTGTGAAAGCTACCTGAATAAACTGAGCGAAATTAAAGAGAAATATCCATCTGTCCCATACGCCGGGGTGCTTGGAGAAAAAGGATGGACCTTCCTCAAGTTTTCTCGGAAATATTATGATAGGGCAAAAGAGTCCTTCAGGAAGGCCCTGGAGCTGGACCCAGAGGAGGGTGAATGGAATACTGGCCTTGCCATTGCTCTGTATCGTGCAGATGATATGCTTGAAGATCCAGAGGTAATTGATCAACTTAGACGGGCCATAGCCACTAACCCAGATGATGATGTTCTTAAAGTTCTGCTTGGTCTGAGATTGGCTGCTCACAAGAAGTATAACGAGGCAGAGAGCTTGGTGGAGCAAGCCTTAGAGAGGTCTCCAGAACACCCCCATGTGATGCGATATGTTGGGAAGTATTTCCGGATTGAAGGATCTGTGGACAGGTCCATTGCCCTTCTAAAGAGAGCGTTAGAGAAAGTGTCCAATGCAGCCTTTATACACCATCAGCTGGGACTCTGCTATAGGAAAAAGATCATAAATCTGATGCAAGCAGGAAGCCACCACACAAAAGGTGCTGAAATTAAGCGAGCTCGAGAGCAGTGTATCTACCATTTGGAGATGGCAACTGAACTGAAGACCAGTTTCATCATGGCTATGAATGAACTGGCCCTCCAGTATGGGGGCGAACCGGGATATGCGAGAGCAGAAGAAATGTTCCGAAATTCATTTAAGGCAGCTAGAAGAAAAAAACGATAACTACCAGTCTGTTCATCACTGTTATGCAGAATTCCAGCAATACTGTATGAAATGTGAGCCTGCTGCCATCAAACATTACACTGAATGTCTGAAGATAAATCCAAATACATATTATGGGAAGAAAAGTGCTAAAAATCTGCAAAGACTGCAGAGAGAAAAATTGAGAACAACCCAAGCGATGGAGAGGCCTTCGGAATACTTGGAATCATTCATAAGGAAAAAGGAGAAAAACAACAAGCCATAGAGTGCTTTGAACAAGCGCTGAGCTTTACAGACAACGAGGATTACCTCACAGATCTTTGTGAACTTAGACTTTCATTGGAGTAATATTATCAATATGCAATATGATACCCAGCCAATTATTTAAAATACTCATGAAATTTAATGGCAACCAATGTAGTATCTTATAATAATATATGTACTGTGAATTTAACATAATTTGTTCATTATTACATTTGATCATAATTATATGTAGTAATAGAATACGATGGCTGCTTTACTCACTATTAATGTTTTACTAATGTCTGTCCTGCATTTCAATTCTGAAAAACACTTTCTTGTAACTGTAATTAAAGCACTTTCAACTATATTAATGTGATTTTCTGTGGAGTGAACACAGGTGGATAAAAGTCAGTAAAGTGTTAAATACACCTGGTCATGAAATGTGGATGTCTAGTAAATACAGCTGTTTGCCAAGTTGTACCTGGTCACACACTGCTGATGGCTTAATACAAGACACTTGTACAATGCATTTGGGAATGACAAATGTGTTGAGTGTGGATATACATACAGACATGATTACTGTGGAAATGAAAGCGAGCAGGACACTTTATCTGTGCTTAGGTAATAAAACATGATAAAGGCAACAAAATCAGAAGATTTTGGAGACACATCAGAGATTAATAACACCAAGTAAAGCAGCAGAGTTCTTTTTACATTACAAAATATATTCTAAGAAACTGGAAATTAAAAACAAAACCATTGACCTATATTCTATATGGATATCACTTATAATCTACATACACTCAAAAAATTATTCAGGCCCTTCATAGATATGATGCATTTAAAATTTTTTCAATTTTCTTAAAAATATCTAATTAGGAGGAAGACATATGTATAATTAATTAGTCCAACATAAAATGTATAAATAGTGTCATGTATGAGATTTATTTCAATTTGATTAACACAAATTAGTTTCATTTGGAGAGTGCCATTTGCTCAGAAAACTCGCTCATAGTGTGTGACCACCATTTTCTCATGCTGGCTCTGCAAGGACCAATGTGGCTAATAGGCCTGCTTTTGTATACAGTGGCAAGAAAGAGCTTTCAGAGGATCTACGATCAAGAATTGTTGATTTACATAAATCAACATACATACTCGCTAGGGTCACAAAGTGATTTCAAAGACTTTAGAAATTCAGACTTAGAACTACAAATGGAGACACTTTGGGACTGTTGCTACTCTACCAATAATTGGGCGCCTAGTCAAAATGACACCAAGAGCACATTGAAGACTCATCAATGAGGTAAAGAAACAACCCCGAATGACAGCAAAAGATTTGAAGGCATCTTTGGAACTGGCTAACAACTCTGTTTATGAGTCTACAATGCGTAAAACATTGAACAATCAGGGTTCTACGGCAGGACATCACAAAGGAAGCCACTGCTTACTAAAAAGAACATTGCTGCATGCCTGAAGTTTGCAAAGAGCACACATTGACACTCCACAGTGGTATGTTTTGTGGACTGATGAAACTAAGATTGAACTATTTGGAAAAACCACACAGCACTACATCTGGCATAGAGAGGGTATGGCATATCATCATGAAAACATCATCCCAACCGTAAAGTATGGTGGAGGAAATATCATGATTTGGGCCTGCTTTGATGCATCAGGGCCGGCCAGCCTGCAATCATTGAGGGGAAGATGAATTCCCAAGTATATCAGACAATTCAACCAGTTTTTAATTCTAAGGGTTCACTTACTTTAACCACTGCCATTTTGAATGTTGAATGAGTGTGTTCAATAAAGACATGAAAGATCTGAATTTTTTTGTGTTATTCTTTTAGGGACATTATATTTGTCAATACCCCGGACTTAGATGAAGATCAGATCCCATTTTATGACAAATTTATTCAGAAAACCATGAAATTCCAAAGGGTTCACATACTTTTTCTTGCCACTGTATATGTTGTTGGTAAGTATTTCTTTTTTCATAGTTAAGAATTGACCTCGCTGTCAAAGAATTTATATATCATAATGTTGAGTGAAATATGCAACAGCGCTCATACACAATGTTTATATTAGCATTGTCAGTGAGTACTCAATTCAACTTCTAAAGTTTGCTAGCCCGGAACAAATTTCGTAACACAAATTGATTTATAGCTATCACGATGTCCGAGTCTAAAGAAATATGCCTTGTGTTTTGTCCCAGCACCTTTTTCCATCTTGCAAAACTTTCTAGCTAGACAGCCACTTGGCTGACCCAATATATTAAGATTTAACACATTAGTTGTTAAAATGATTGATCTGGTTTGCGCACAGTGGCTTAGTGGTTAGCATGTTTGCCCCACACGTCCAGGGTCAGGGGCTCGATTCCCGCCGGGGCCCTGTGTGTGCAGAGTTTTCATGTTCTCCCTGTGCTGCGGTGGTTTCCTCTGGCTACTCGGGTTTCCCCTCCCAGTCGACAGACATGCATGGTAGGCTGATTGGCATGTCCAAAGTGTCCGTAGTGTATGAATGGGTGTGAGAATGTGTATGTGATTGTGCCCTGCGATGGATTGGCACCCCGTCCAGGGTGTACCCCACCTTGTGCCTGATGCTTCCTGGGATAGGCTCCGGGTTCCACGTGATGGTGAAAAGGATAAGCGGTATAGAAGATGGATGGATGGATGATTGATCTGTGTCTTCTGTGAAATTTTGTGTAATAAATTTTGTATTTATTTTTCTATATGTATTATGGGGAGTATATGTATTATGTAACATATTGGTACTCAACGTTACTAATATATCTGCAGTTGTGTTTGTGCCCAGTATGGGACCTTTTACTCTATAGTACACCAGTTAACCTACATTTGAGTTAAAGAACAAATTTCAGTGATGATTTTTAGATCTAAATGTCTTTAAAAAAATGATCATCAACATGCACAAGCACAATTAAGTTAGTTAATTAGTTAATCTCTTAAAAAAATATTAAATGTATTCAAAAAACATTTGGACAGAACAAAAATATATTAATTCAATTCAATTCAATTCAATTTTATTTGTATAGCGCTTTTTACAATAGTCATTGTCTCAAAGCAGCTTTACAGAAATAAAAAACAGGTATGAACAGTCAGAAACATCTAAAGAGAGACAAACAGGAACAGATAAACAGAGACAAACAGGTAGAAAACAAAAAAACATAAATACACATAAAACGCAAAAAAAAAAATTGTAAATGTCTGTTTACCAATCCCCTTTTTAATATTGATTAGACAATGGAACCAAATGAGCCATTTAAACTCTGAAATCAGTTTAATTACTTGCGAGAAGTGTAAAGTGTGTCATATTAAGTGAATATAGAGTTGGAGAAAATAGATTGATGTAAACAAAAAGATCTGTTTTCATATGAGTATTCAAATGCACTTTAGAGAAGGTCTATGAACTTTCAAGTACTTGTGCCCAATCCTAATATAAATCTTCTCTTTCACAGTTTGATGAACATCACCAAGTGAATGTGGCAACTTCCTAGTAATAGTAAGTCATATTTGGTCAGATAATCTGATTTACTTATGTCATTTGTTAAATATGGTATCTAATAACACTTTTTTATTCTTCTTTTTAGGAGTGTGAATGTGGCAGTGTAAATAATGCAAATGGAAACTAACAGGCAGGTCTTTGCAAGTCTTTGTTGCTGCAGCATTTTAGGCCAGTGGTGTCAAACTCATTTTCACCGAGGGCCACATCAGCATAATGGTTGACCTCAAAGGGCCAGATGTAACTGTAAAACAGTATAAATGTAACCAAATATAATGTATAATAAATGTAACTACTCCGTAACCTATTGTTAAATAACTTTCTGTATTTATTACTTATTGAAGTTACAAATATTACATATGCATTTGCATAGCTTGTTGCTCTGTTACTACAACAATAATCCTTTAAATTTTCAGGTTAAGAAACCCACATTAGTCCATTGATCAACGATCAAATTATTCAAGTAAATGACGAAAAATATTATCAAAACACAAGTTATAACATTAACTTTGTTTAAAACATTTTTGACACAATCGAGAGGGTCAGAATAGCATATAACCAACCAGCTGCTAAGAACATGTGTGACAGATGTTGCATTTTACAAAAGTAAATGGCTGCACACAGCCTTGCAGGAGTAAACATTTGTCTGCATAAACACATAAACCTGTAAACAACAAATACATTGCTACACATAAAGTAGTATATATTTCCTCCACAAACGTTTTTTCGCTGGTGCACCATCTGTAGTTAATCCCACCAACTTTTCCCAGGGCAATCCAGTTTTACTTACTGACTTCTCCACAAATATCCCGTCCCGTTGTGGTCCCATGCATGGCAACTTCATCCAAGAGCTCCTCGGTGACAGAGAGGTCCGACTTCACGCCTCTAATAAAAATGGATAGCTGTGCAGTGTCCGTGTTGTCTGTGCCTTCATCAACAGCTAATGAAAAAGCTGTGTAACTGTGTGACTCTTCGGCCAGCTGTGTGGACAGGTTTCCCGCTAGCTCCTTGACTCGGTCCGCGATGATGTTTCTTGACAAACTGACATTTTGAAAAGTCTGTACCTGCTCAGGACACACCTGCTCAGGACACACCTGCTCAGGACACACCTGCTCAGGACACACCTGCTCAGGACACACCTGCTCAGGACACACCTGCTCAGGACACACCTGCTCAGGACACACCTTCAGCATGCACTGCTTCTCAATCTTCTCAATCTCACTTGTCGCATTAATTAAACACTGATGTGGACACTGCAATCTAGTGGCGGGATGCCGTCACTTCGCGTGTAACATAATCGCCATGCATTGTGGGAAATGTAGTTTATGGTCAATGCACGATTTAAAGCAACATAGACCTATTTTAAGACAACCTTTTTTTTAAAGACCAATTAAGCACTCGCGGGCCACATCTGGGCTTTAGCCACTCATTAGCAAGTGTCCTTTTCAAGACACGTAAATGCTTAACAAAATCACGAGTAGGGTATTACTGATGTATTTGCGTCGTGAGAATATAACGTGGAAAAATATCTTGAGCTTGTGTTAACTACACACCTTATTTTAGGCATTTAACAAAAATAATATTGCAGGAATAAGCGGTTGAAGATGGATGGATGGAATATTTACACACTGTGGTGTAATGTAATGTGTTGTAATGCATCACCCGGGAGACAAGTGAAAATGGACCGTTAGCGCCGTTTGTTGGTTTGGAAGAGGAAATTGCTCAGATGCATTTGTGAGAAAATAAATGGTGTGTGTGTGTGTGTGTGTGTGTGTGTGTGTGTGTGTATGTGTGTGTGTGTGTGTGTCACAGGTCATTTAGCTATTTGTTACACCTCTGCGTTTTCTCTAAAATTACCGTTTTCATTTGCAAATCGCTTTTTATTTGTTTGAGAGTCGAGTTTTTCTTTGCATAGCAGATAGAAATCCGGAGGAGAAAACGAAAGCTAAATGAAGGCGGCTTCTGTATGAAATATTAATACACGATGCTGTTTTCTTAAACATGTTTTTAAAATGAGTCTGACTTCTGAGTCTGATATCTGAGGCTCAGTTACTTCATTTACATCATTTACTATTTTAATCCAAGCGATTACATACGTATTTTCTTATTTATTATTGCATTCTTATTTCTCCTTTTTTATTATTACATTCTTATTTCTCCTTTTATATTATTACATTCTTATATATCCTTATTTATTATTACACACGTATCTCTTCTTAATTATTATTAGATTCTTATTTGCTGATGATGTCATATACTTGAGGCTGCATTTGAAAAGCAAAGAGTTTCGTTTTCCATTCCTGAACCTATGGGTGGGGAAGTTAACAGCTCATATCCGTGTCAGCGCAGTGTCTCCGATCTGTTTTCACACTGTGATATACACAGAGATTGACCGATGAGGTAAGTGCTGCCTTTCTGCCTACACACTTAAAAAAAGAAAAACCTGACTAAACCTATTTTTTTTGGTCACTGGACTAGTACCCATGTGGGAATTATTATTATTTTTTCTATTTATTTATTTATTTATTTATTTATTATTATTATTTTTTTTTAACTTTTGTCTCTATCTATTACATAATGTGAAATAACGTTCTAAAATAATTTAAGGTATATAATTTGACCTTAAGGACCACTTTTGTTTTTGTGTTTTTAAATGTGTTAAACATATTTTAACTATATATAAGATTTAATACACTATTTTCTGAGAACATCTTTTTGTTGTTTTTCATTGAAGCATTTCACTCTTTCTCTTTCTCTACCAGTTCAACACAAGACACAATTTTAAAAACCAGACTTATTCAGCTGGAATGCCATTTTACTTGGGCTCTGAATAAAAATGATATAGATCTCACCGATCTTCTGAACAGACTCGAAGAACAGCTTAACCTGGATCTTGGAAGGGAGGCAGGAGTTGCACGCACACACAGCAGTATGGGATATGTGAAGTTTCTACTAGACTCCAATACTGAGGCTCTCAGCAACTTGGAGAGATCTGTAGAGCTCACCAAGTCTCATGGAAATGACTGTGACAAGCTGCTTGTTGTTGCCTATGGAGACCTTGCATGGTTATACTATCTTATGGGTAATTTTGCAGAGTGTGAAAGCTACCTGAATAAACTGAGCGAAATTAAAGAGAAATATCCATCTGTCCCATACGCCGGGGTGCTTGGAGAAAAAGGATGGACCTTCCTCAAGTTTTCTCGGAAATATTATGATAGGGCAAAAGAGTCTTTCAGGAAGGCCCTGGAGCTGGACCCAGAGGAGGGTGAATGGAATACTGGCCTTGCCATTGCTCTGTATCGTGCAGATGATATGCTTGAAGATCCAGAGGTAATTGATCAACTTAGACGGGCCATAGCCACTAACCCAGATGATGATGTTCTTAAAGTTCTGCTTGGTCTGAGATTGGCTGCTCACAAGAAGTATAACGAGGCAGAGAGCTTGGTGGAGCAAGCCTTAGAGAGGTCTCCAGAACACCCCCATGTGATGCGATATGTTGGGAAGTATTTCCGGATTGAAGGATCTGTGGACAGGTCCATTGCCCTTCTAAAGAGAGCGTTAGAGAAAGTGTCCAATGCAGCCTTTATACACCATCAGCTGGGACTCTGCTATAGGAAAAAGATCATAAATCTGATGCAAGCAGGAAGCCACCACACAAAAGGTGCTGAAATTAAGCGAGCTCGAGAGCAGTGTATCTACCATTTGGAGATGGCAACTGAACTGAAGACCAGTTTCATCATGGCTATGAATGAACTGGCCCTCCAGTATGGGGCGAACCGGGATATGCTGAGAGCAGAAGAAATGTTCCAGAATTCATTTAAGGCAGCTAGAGAAAGAAACGATAACTACCAGTCTGTTCATCACTGTTATGCAGAATTCCAGCAATACTGTATGAAATGTGAGCCTGCTGCCATCAAACATTACACTGAATGTCTGAAGATAAATCCAAATACATATTATGGGAAGAAAAGTGCTAAAAATCTGCAAAAGACTGCAGAGAGAAGAATTGAGAACAACCCAAGCGATGGAGAGGCCTTCGGAATACTTGGAATCATTCATAAGGAAAAAGGAGAAAAACAACAAGCCATAGAGTGCTTTGAACAAGCGCTGAGCTTTACAGACAACGAGGATTACCTCACAGATCTTTGTGAACTTAGACTTTCATTGGAGTAATATTATCAATATGCAATATGATACCCAGCCAATTATTTAAAATACTCATGAAATTTAATGGCAACCAATGTAGTATCTTATAATAATATATGTACTGTGAATTTAACATAATTTGTTCATTATTACATTTGATCATAATTATATGTAGTAATAGAATACGATGGCTGCTTTACTCACTATTAATGTTTTACTAATGTCTGTCCTGCATTTCAATTCTGAAAAACACTTTCTTGTAACTGTAATTAAAGCACTTTCAACTATATTAATGTGATTTTCTGTGGAGTGAACACAGGTGGATAAAAGTCAGTAAAGTGTTAAATACACCTGGTCATGAAATGTGGATGTCTAGTAAATACAGCTGTTTGCCAAGTTGTACCTGGTCACACACTGCTGATGGCTTAATACAAGACACTTGTACAATGCATTTGGGAATGACAAATGTGTTGAGTGTGGATATACATACAGACATGATTACTGTGGAAATGAAAGCGAGCAGGACACTTTATCTGTGCTTAGGTAATAAAACATGATAAAGGCAACAAAATCAGAAGATTTTGGAGACACATCAGAGATTAATAACACCAAGTAAAGCAGCAGAGTTCTTTTTACATTACAAAATATATTCTAAGAAACTGGAAATTAAAAACAAAACCATTGACCTATATTCTATATGGATATCACTTATAATCTACATACACTCAAAAAAATTATTCAGGCCCTTCATAGATATGATGCATTTAAAATTTTTTCAATTTCTTTAAAAATATCTAATTAGGAGGAAGACATATGTATAATTAATTAGTCCAACATAAAATGTATAAATAGTGTCATGTATGAGATTTATTTCAATTTGATTAACACAAATTAGTTTCATTTGGAGAGTGCCATTTGCTCAGAAAACTCGCTCATAGTGTGTGACCACCATTTTCTCATGCTGGCTCTGCAAGGACCAATGTGGCTAATAGGCCTGCTTTTGTATACAGTGGCAAGAAAGAGCTTTCAGAGGATCTACGATCAAGAAGTGTTGATTTACATAAATCAACATACATACTCGCTAGGGTCACAAAGTGATTTCAAAGACTTTAGAAATTCAGACATTCTACAAATGGAGACACTTTGGGACTGTTGCTACTCTACCAATAATTGGGCGCCTAGTCAAAATGACACCAAGAGCACATTGAAGACTCATCAATGAGGTAAAGAAACAACCCCGAATGACAGCAAAAGATTTGAAGGCATCTTTGGAACTGGCTAACAACTCTGTTTATGAGTCTACAATACGTAAAACATTGAACAATCAGGGTATCTACGGCAGGACATCACAAAGGAAGCCACTGCTTACTAAAAAGAACATTGCTGCATGCCTGAAGTTTGCAAAAGAGCACATTGACACTCCACAGTGGTATGTTTTGTGGACTGATGAAACTAAGATTGAACTATTTGGAAAAACCACACAGCACTACATCTGGCATAGAGAGGGTATGGCATATCATCATGAAAACATCATCCCAACCGTAAAGTATGGTGGAGGAAATATCATGATTTGGGCCTGCTTTGATGCATCAGGGCCTGTCCAGCTTGCAATCATTGAGGGGAAGATGAATTCCCAAGTATATCAGACAATTCAACCAGTTATTAATTCTAAGGGTTCACTTACTTTAACCACTGCCATTTTGAATGTTGAATGAGTGTGTTCAATAAAGACATGAAAGATCTGAATTTTTTTTGTGTTATTCTTTTAGGGACATTATATTTGTCAATACCCCTGACTTAGATGAAGATCAGATCCCATTTTATGACAAATTTATTCAGAAAACCATGAAATTCCAAAGGGTTCACATACTTTTTCTTGCCACTGTATATGTTGTTGGTAAGTATTTCTTTTTTCATAGTTAAGAATTGACCTCGCTGTCAAAGAATTTATATATCATAATGTTGAGTGAAATATGCAACAGCGCTCATACACAATGTTTATATTAGCATTGTCAGTGAGTACTCAATTCAACTTCTAAAGTTTGCTAGCCCAGGGAACAAATTTCAGTAACACAAATTGATTTATAGCTATCACGATGTCCGAGTCTAAAGAAATATGCCTTGTGTTTTGTCCCAGCACCTTTTTCCATCTTGCAAAACTTTCTAGCTAGACAGCCACTTGGCTGACCCAATATATTAAGATTTAACACATTAGTTGTTAAAATGATTGATCTGGTTTGCGCACAGTGGCTTAGTGGTTAGCATGTTTGCCCCACACGTCCAGGGTCAGGGGCTCGATTCCCGCCGGGGCCCTGTGTGTGCAGAGTTTTCATGTTCTCCCTGTGCTGCGGTGGTTTCCTCTGGCTACTCGGGTTTCCCCTCCCAGTCGACAGACATGCATGGTAGGCTGATTGGCATGTCCAAAGTGTCCGTAGTGTATGAATGGGTGTGAGAATGTGTATGTGATTGTGCCCTGCGATGGATTGGCACCCCGTCCAGGGTGTACCCCACCTTGTGCCTGATGCTTCCTGGGATAGGCTCCGGGTTCCACGTGATGGTGAAAAGGATAAGCGGTATAGAAGATGGATGGATGGATGATTGATCTGTGTCTTCTGTGAAATTTTGTGTAATAAATTTTGTATTTATTTTTCTATATGTATTATGGGGAGTATATGTATTATGTAACATATTGGTACTCAACGTTACTAATATATCTGCAGTTGTGTTTGTGCCCAGTATGGGACCTTTTACTCTATAGTACACCAGTTAACCTACATTTGAGTTAAAGAACAAATTTCAGTGATGATTTTTAGATCTAAATGTCTTTAAAAAAATGATCATCAACATGCACAAGCACAATTAAGTTAGTTAATTAGTTAATCTCTTAAAAAAATATTAAATGTATTCAAAAAACATTTGGACAGAACAAAAATATATTAAAAACATAAATACACATAAAACGCAAAAAAAAAAATTGTAAATGTCTGTTTACCAATCCCCTTTTTAATATTGATTAGACAATGGAACCAAATGAGCCATTTAAACTCTGAAATCAGTTTAATTACTTGCGAGAAGTGTAAAGTGTGTCATATTAAGTGAATATAGAGTTGGAGAAAATAGATTGATGTAAACAAAAAGATCTGTTTTCATATGAGTATTCAAATGCACTTTAGAGAAGGTCTATGAACTTTCAAGTACTTGTGCCCAATCCTAATATAAATCTTCTCTTTCACAGTTTGATGAACATCACCAAGTGAATGTGGCAACTTCCTAGTAATAGTAAGTCATATTTGGTCAGATAATCTGATTTACTTATGTCATTTGTTAAATATGGTATCTAATAACACTTTTTTATTCTTCTTTTTAGGAGTGTGAATGTGGCAGTGTAAATAATGCAAATGGAAACTAACAGGCAGGTCTTTGCAAGTCTTTGTTGCTGCAGCATTTTAGGCCAGTGGTGTCAAACTCATTTTCACCGAGGGCCACATCAGCATAATGGTTGACCTCAAAGGGCCAGATGTAACTGTAAAACAGTATAAATGTAACCAAATATAATGTATAATAAATGTAACTACTCCGTAACCTATTGTTAAATAACTTTCTGTATTTATTACTTATTGAAGTTACAAATATTACATATGCATTTGCATAGCTTGTTGCTCTGTTACTACAACAATAATCCTTTAAATTTTCAGGTTAAGAAACCCACATTAGTCCATTGATCAACGATCAAATTATTCAAGTAAATGACGAAAAATATTATCAAAACACAAGTTATAACATTAACTTTGTTTAAAACATTTTTGACACAATCGAGAGGGTCAGAATAGCATATAACCAACCAGCTGCTAAGAACATGTGTGACAGATGTTGCATTTTACAAAAGTAAATGGCTGCACACAGCCTTGCAGGAGTAAACATTTGTCTGCATAAACACATAAACCTGTAAACAACAAATACATTGCTACACATAAAGTAGTATATATTTCCTCCACAAACGTTTTTTCGCTGGTGCACCATCTGTAGTTAATCCCACCAACTTTTCCCAGGGCAATCCAGTTTTACTTACTGACTTCTCCACAAATATCCCGTCCCGTTGTGGTCCCATGCATGGCAACTTCATCCAAGAGCTCCTCGGTGACAGAGAGGTCCGACTTCACGCCTCTAATAAAAATGGATAGCTGTGCAGTGTCCGTGTTGTCTGTGCCTTCATCAACAGCTAATGAAAAAGCTGTGTAACTGTGTGACTCTTCGGCCAGCTGTGTGGACAGGTTTCCCGCTAGCTCCTTGACTCGGTCCGCGATGATGTTTCTTGACAAACTGACATTTTGAAAAGTCTGTACCTGCTCAGGACACACCTGCTCAGGACACACCTGCTCAGGACACACCTGCTCAGGACACACCTGCTCAGGACACACCTGCTCAGGACACACCTTCAGCATGCACTGCTTCTCAATCTTCTCAATCTCACTTGTCGCATTAATTAAACACTGATGTGGACACTGCAATCTAGTGGCGGGATGCCGTCACTTCGCGTGTAACATAATCGCCATGCATTGTGGGAAATGTAGTTTATGGTCAATGCACGATTTAAAGCAACATAGACCTATTTTAAGACAACCTTTTTTTTAAAGACCAATTAAGCACTCGCGGGCCACATCTGGGCTTTAGCCACTCATTAGCAAGTGTCCTTTTCAAGACACGTAAATGCTTAACAAAATCACGAGTAGGGTATTACTGATGTATTTTATGTCGTAGAATATAACGTGAAAAAATATCTTGAGCTTGTGTTAACTACACACCTTATTTTAGGCATTTAACAAAAATAATATTGCAGGAATAAGCGGTTGAAGATGGATGGATGGAATATTTACACACTGTGGTGTAATGTAATGTGTTGTAATGCATCACCCGGGAGACAAGTGAAAATGGACCGTTAGCGCCGTTTGTTGGTTTGGAAGAGGAAATTGCTCAGATGCATTTGTGAGAAAATAAATGGTGTGTGTGTGTGTGTGTGTGTGTGTGTGTGTGTGTGTGTGTGTGTGTGTGTCACAGGTCATTTAGCTATTTGTTACACCTCTGCGTTTTCTCTAAAATTACCGTTTTCATTTGCAAATCGCTTTTTATTTGTTTGAGAGTCGAGTTTTTCTTTGCATAGCAGATAGAAATCCGGAGGAGAAAACGAAAGCTAAATGAAGGCGGCTTCTGTATGAAATATTAATACACGATGCTGTTTTCTTAAACATGTTTTTAAAAAGGAGTCTGACTTGTAGTCTGATATCTGAGGCTCAGTTACTTCATTTACATCATTTACTATTTTTAATCCAAGCGATTACATACGTATTTTCTTATTTATTATTGCATTCTTATTTCTCCTTTTTTATTATTACATTCTTATTTCTCCTTTTATATTATTACATTCTTATATATCCTTATTTATTATTACACACGTATCTCTTCTTAATTATTATTAGATTCTTATTTGCTGATGATGTCATATACTTGAGGCTGCATTTGAAAAGCAAAGAGTTTCGTTTTCCATTCCTGAACCTATGGGTGGGGAAGTTAACAGCTCATATCCGTGTCAGCGCAGTGTCTCCGATCTGTTTTCACACTGTGATATACACAGAGATTGACCGATGAGGTAAGTGCTGCCTTTCTGCCTACACACTTAAAAAAAGAAAAACCTGACTAAACCTATTTTTTTTTGGTCACTGGACTAGTACCCATGTGGGAATTATTATTATTTTTTCTATTTATTTATTTATTTATTATTATTATTTTTTTTTAACTTTTGTCTCTATCTATTACATAATGTGAAATAACGTTCTAAAATAATTTAAGGTATATAATTTGACCTTAAGGACCACTTTTGTTTTTGTGTTTTTAAATGTGTTAAACATATTTTAACTATATAAAAGATTTAATACACTATTTTCTGAGAATATCTTTTTGTTGTTTTTCATTGAAGCATTTCACTCTTTCTCTTTCTCTACCAGTTCAACACAAGACACAATTTTAAAAACCAGACTTATTCAGCTGGAATGCCATTTTACTTGGGCTCTGAATAAAAATGATATAGATCTCACCGATCTTCTGAACAGACTCGAAGAACAGCTTAACCTGGATCTTGGAAGGGAGGCAGGAGTTGCACGCACACACAGCTGTATGGGATATGTGAAGTTTCTTCTAGGCTCCAATACTGAGGCTCTCAGCAACTTAGGAAGATCTGTAGAGCTCACCAAGTCTCATGGAAATGACTGTGACAAGCTGCTTGTTGTTGCCTATGGAGACCTTGCATGGTTATACTATCACATGAGTAATTTTGCAGAGTGTGAAAGCTACCTGAATAAACTGAGCGAAATTAAAGAGAAATATCCATCTGTCCCATATGCCGAGGTGCTTGGAGAAAAAGGATGGACCTTCCTCAAGTTTTCTTGGAAATATTATGAAAGAGCTAAAGAGTGCTTCAGGAAGGCCCTGGAGCTGGACCCAGAGGAGGGTGAATGGAATGCTGGTCTTGCCCTTGCTTTGTATCGGGCAGATGATATGTTCAAAGATCCAGTGGTAATTGATCAACTTAGACAGGCCATAGCCACTAACCCAGATGATGATGTTCTTAAAGTTCTGCTTGGTCTGAGATTGGCTGCTCACAAGAAGTATAGCGAGGCAGAGAGCTTGGTGGAGCAAGCCTTAGAGAGGTCTCCAGAACACCCCCATGTGATGCAATATGTTGGGAAGTATTTCCGGAATGAAGGATCTGTGGACAGGTCCATTGCCCTTCTAAAGAGAGCATTATAGAAAGTGTCCAATGCCTTTATACACCATCAGCTGGGACTCTCCTATAAGAAAAAGATCCTGAATCTGATGCAAGCAGGAAGCCATCACACGAAAGGTGCTGAAATTAAGCGAGCTCGAGAGCAGTGTATCTACCATTTGGAGATGGCAACTGAACTGAATACCAGTTTCATCATGGCTATGAATGAACTGGCCCTCCAGTATGGGGCGAACCGGGATATGTCAAGAGCAGAAGAAATGTTCCAGAATTCATTTCAGGCAGCTAGAGAAAGAAACGATAACTACCAGTCTGTTCATCACTGTTATGCAGAATTCCAGCAGTGCTGTATGAAATGTGAGCCTGCTGCCATCAAACATTACACTGAATGTCTGAAGATAAATCCAAATACATATTATGGGAAGAAAAGTGCTAAAAATCTGCAAAAGATTGCAGAGAGAAGATTTGAGACCAACCCAAGCGATGGAGAGGCCTTCGGAATACTTGGAATCATTCATAAGGAAAAAGGAGAAAAACAACAAGCCATAGAGTGCTTTGAGCAAGCACTGAGCTTTACAGACAACGAGGATTACCTCACAGATCTTTGTGAACTTAGGCTTTCATTACAGTAATATTACCAATATGCAGTATGATACACAGCCAATTATTTACACATTCATGAGATTCAATGGTAACAGTGTAGTATCTGTAATAATATATGTACTGTTGATAAGACACTAAGATTAATCTTAGTAATAGTTTGCATTTAAGATCATTAGTTCAGTATGATATTTAATCATAAATACATTTCTTTTCATTATGATGGATATACGTTTACGCTGTTCTCCTGCAACAAAATGAACATAAAGATTGTTTTTTAAATCATTATATATATATATGTGTGTGTTATTTTTAAAAAAGAGATCTCAAGATATCAAACCTTTCATAGTTCAAGTTACTACCTGCGTGAAGTTGGCCCCCCCACCAACGCAAAACGTCAGCAAAATAGTCTCAATCGTTTGTTCTTCGTTTGTGCTGGTTTACATTTACATTACATTTATTCACTTGGCAGACGCTTTTATCCAAAGCGACTTACAAATAAGCAAAGCGATATATCAAGGAGTTTGATTTGTGCCGTTAAAATTTTCGTTTGCGCTGCTTCGGTTCAGGAGATATTAAAATAATATTTATAGGTCATTCTGGGGTCACCCAGCCCCCCCACATGCTCCGAATTCACCCCAAATAGTCTCAATCGTCTGTGCTTCGTTTGTGCTGGTTTGTGCTGATAAAAGTTTCGTTTGTGCTGCTTTCGTTTTTAAAATATTAGGCATTGAATTATGGTGCGGTGACGTCACCAGCCCCCCACATGCTCCGAATTCACCCCAAATAGCACAAACGATTGAGACTATTTCGGGTTAATTCGGAGCATGTGGGGGGCTGGGTGACCTTTGAATATTCCTTTAATATCTCCGAAACCGAAGCAGCACAAACGAAAGTTTTATCGGCACAAACGATTGAGACTATTTTGCGTTGGTGGGGGCCAACTTCACTCAGGTCAAGTAACTTGGTCAATTTATTTTCTCTCAGAAATAAGGATGTGTATAAAAGCCTTGCTTGGCAGCGGTGGGATTCGAACACACGCCCCCGAAGAGACTGGAGCCTTAATCCAGCGCCTTAGACCGCTCGGCCACGCTACCATGGAAACAGCATTTCCGTTTATGATTTAAAATACTATGTGAAAATATAATTGCGTGAGAACACTTTCTTATAGATGGCGAGTTTGAAAGCGATTTGTAGTGTTTTTCAGTGATGCTGCCATTTAAACTGTCAACTGCACTAAAGTCCGCGATATAAAGGGCGTCTTTCTTTCATTATAGATTAACCTCATTGTCATATGTATGTACAGTAGTTTTAGAAAGTACACCTTAACTCCAGTAGTCTGTTCCGTTCGCTAAGAAAATAAGACATTGTTTTGTCTCTTTAAACACACGCCCACAGCATCCATAGGTTTCGATTTCGACCTGCTTTGTCCTGATATGTTTGTCACTGCCTCATATTCCTCCACGTAATGTTTTCCTCAGCCACACGTTAACGATCCGCCTGAATTTTCCCCCCCGAATCAACTGAGACGATCACAATGAGGTAGGCATTAAAACTGTAGCTATTATTTTAAAACATATTGTAGGCTTGAATCTGCTTTGGGTCATCATCATGAAGTGTTTGGAGAAAAGGCCTGGGCCTTCTTCAAGTTCTCTCGCAAGTACTACAACCAGGCTAAAGAGTGCTTTGAGAAGGCTTTGGAGCTAGAGCCCATGAATGCTGAGTGGAATTGTGGTTATGCCTTTGTTCTCCACAGACTAGAAACAAAGTGCTCCGGTGTAACCGACTCAGTTAAACAACTGCGGCGGGCCTTAGACACAAATTCTGAAAATGATGAGCTTAAAGCTATCCTAGCAGTCAAGCTTGCTCAGTCCATGGAGTACGATGAAGGGGAGAGATTAATGGAAGAAGCTCTGGAGTGTTCTCCAAATGCTCCTAATGTCATTCGATATGTGGGTAAATTTTTGAGGGCCTATGGCGATGTAGAGAGGTCCATCGCCCTGCTAAAAAGAGCTTTAGAGAAGTCACCCGCATCTGCTTTCATACACCATCAGCTGGCTCTCTGCTACAAGAGAAAAACAACTTCTTTGCAACATGAAGGAAGTCACAACTCTCGTAGTGCTGATGCTGAGATTCAGAGGTTTCGTAGTCAGTGCATTTATCATTTAGACAAGGCGACAGAACTGAAACCTGGCTTTATTATAGCTATGACTGAGCTGGCAATTCAGTACAGCGAGGATGGGAAACTTGATCGTGCAGAAGAGATGTTTCAGCAAACGGTTCAGATAGCTGAAGAGAAAAATGAAGGCCTACAACAAGTGCATCTCAGTTATGCACAGTTCCTGCAGTACAGAAGGAGAGACCTACCCCAAGCCATCACTTATTATATGGAATGTCTGAAGATAGACGAAGACACAATAAATGGGCAGAAAAGTGCTAAACATCTGAACAAGATTAATGATAGATGTTCATCTAAAAGCCCTGGGAGTGGAAGAGCCCAGACGACCTTTGTAAGGAAAGAGGAGAGAAATGCACGGCCGTAGAGAGCTGAGAAAATTCTACAAAATATTCACAAACATTTTTGAATATCTTAATATTCTGTGTATGCTGAGGCTGTCTTTATAACAGTGTAATTTCTGAGTTCAACAACAACAAAAAGGCAACTCTAATTGTTCTTGTTTAACAGACATAGTTAGATGGGCAGTATTAAACATGTACAATGTTCATTCAAGATAACAGCATTGGATCAGTACAGAAGATTTATTTCACTGGGCTAAGCTTTGATTAATCATAATTTAGTTTGAATCAGATTTATTGTAAAAGACATTGTAACTCTTTATTCCTTCATAAAATAAAGATGATATGTAAAACTAGCTCATAAAAAGGTTACTAAAACCTATTTTAATGTCACTGTACTTGATATAAAGATGGCAACATGGCAGCTTCCAATAATCATCCAAGATTGGAGTGAGTTAAATCAGCACTGCCCTCTTGTGGCACTCATTTCTTTTCCAAGCTGAATCATGTTAACAAATCCTGGTCTTGCCTACTTCATGAAGTAGAATCATGAAGTCTTGCACAATTGTTATATAAAAAAAAAAAAATATTATATATATATATATATATATATATATATATATATATATATATATATATATATATATATATATATATATTTTTTTTTACTACAGTACAGTAATACTAGTGTAAAATGGAACACACTCTCCAGTTATATGACACTTTTGAACAAACACTTTACATTAAAAACAAAAAACGATGCAATATGCACCAACTCTAACTCACCTTTACTGTTTCCAACTTTTTATTCACAAGCTAAGAATGAAATGCTTTTCAACAGAAAGTTTGCCAGATAGAAAAGGCACATTAATGGGATTGGAGACTGTGAAAATGTGCTGGTAATGCTACAAGTGTTTTTTTTTCCCCTCCTGACCAACTACTTAACATGCTCCTTGTACAAAACAAAAGCTAACAGATCATTACATATATATATCTATATCTATATCTATATATATCTATATCTATATCTATATTATATCTATATCTATCTATCTATCTATCTATCTATATATATATATATATATATATATATATATATATATATATATATATATATATGTAATCATATAATTTTTTACTACAGTACAGTAATACTAGTGTAAAATGGAACACACTCTCAAGTTATATGACACTTTTGAACAAACACTTTATATTAAAAACAAATAACGATGCAATATGCACCAACTCTAACTCACCTTTACTGTTTCCAACTTTTTATTCACAAGCTAAGAATGAAATGCTTTTCAACAGAAAGTTTGCCAGATAGAAAAGGCACATGAGATTGGAGACTGTGAAAATGTGCTGGTAATGCTACAAGTGTTTTTTTCCCTCCCGACCTACTACTTAACATGCACCTTGTACAAAAACAAAAGCTAACAGATCATTTACAGTAAATGATAGGTCCAACACTATAAGACTTTTGCAGTATAAAACTCCACCTGTTTGGTTTCACATGCTTCTGGTGTGGACACTTTGCTTAGTGAGTTCCTCGAATTTCTCTGGCAGTGGCGGACCACGGTGAGGATGCACAGCAGGAGAGCACTGGAGATGAGCGCAAAACCACTGAGAAAGAATGTCGCTGTATAGGTGCCAGTGGTGTCCACCAACCAGCCTGAGCAGAATAAGAATCAATCATCAACCATATTAGTACAAATTCATCTTCATTCAATCTTAATTCAGTAACAATTATACAACTTTAACCAGCTGTTTCTTCATCATCTGCTTCAGTGTTGTTTGTGTCTACACTACTGGGACACTTATTTTCCAGTAAAAGACTACCAATGGGACAAATTTAGAACAGCTAGTGGTTTAAGATAGAAAGCATATGTAATGCACAGCAGTAAATGCCTGGTGATACTCACCTCCAATAGGGGGACTAAGCAGGTATGGAATAGCATGCAGGAAGTACACAACACCAAGTGCAGATGACAGGCATGCTGTGCCCACTACATCTGATGTCACCACAGGAATAAGGGCCACATAGGCACCATCAAAATATCCATAGAGCACTGAGAAGGGTACTAGCAGAGTGAATGTACGTAGGAGAGGGATGAGGAGGCAGCAGAGACCCTCCATCCCCACAGCAGCCATGTAACAAACACTCCTGTACTTCTTCAGGCACCTGCACAGGATGGAAAAGGATGATGTGAATATAATGTACACTCATCATTGAGTTTCTGCCTCTAATTAACGACTGATATCTATGAAAGTTTTCAATCAGGTTATTATGAAATATTAGTTGGAAATTTGGAATTTACCACCCTGTCTGAACTAAAAAAAACATCTCAGAGAAGTGGCAAAATATCATCAATGACATGTCATAAATCCTTGTACTGCCCTTACAACTAGAGATCACTGACCTGTCCACCTAGATTTAATAAGCAATAGTAACAGCTAAGAAGAAAAAGACTCTTTAATTGTGTGGTCATCTGGGAAAACTCATAGGATGTACAGTCCCTTGCAAAAGAATTCACCCCGCTTGGTGTTTTTCCTGTTTTTCTGCATTACAACCTGGAATTAATATTTGGATTTTTATTAGAATTTTATGTAATGGACCCCAAATTGGAATGAAGAAAAAAAAACTTGGAAAGTTGTTAGTGCATATGTATTCACCCTCCTTGCTATGAAACCCCTAAATAATTTCTGATCCAACCAATTAACATCAGAAGTCACATAATTAGCCGATTAAGGTCCAACTGTTTGCATTGAAAGTGCCGCATGATCTGTCATATGATGTCAGCATAAAGACACTTGTTCTGAAAGGCCCGAATCTGCAACACCACTTAGTAAGCAATGTGAAGCCCAAGGAATATTTTCTCTGTGATCAAAGAGGCAAGTTTTACAAACTTTGTGAAACTCTAAAAAACCCCAAATATATTTTACCACAATGAGACAGAAATTATTTGATTTACTTTTTAAACTTGCTTAAATTTTCCTGGAAAGATCATCTCGGGTAAAATGTCAGTTTAACAAATGTGTCATTCTGCTTAAAAATGAAAATGAATATCAGATTTTGATCAAGTTGTTGGACAGTAAAATGGACATAAGCCAATTGAGTTTGTGATGAGATGCTGGCTGTCAAAATATCTCTGATAGACCTGGATTGTTCAAATTAAATTTTCTCCCTTTTAACTTTTGGGGGCAACCAGATTTTACAATACTGTAAGTCTACTCTGTTGTTTTCTGAACAATATATATACACAGGTGACCCTGACACAATGTTTTATCAGCATTAAATTCTGCAAGCATCCATTGTAGTTCACCTTCTGTCTGTGAGCCAGCCGAAGGTGATGTTGCCCACAATGTCAATGACACCTAAAATAGACATAAGAAAGGCGGCATGGTGGTGACTGACACCTGCGTCTAGAGCGTAGGGCACCAAGTACACAAATGGCAGGCTGCAGCCGCTGGCCAGGAACAGGAAGGAGCCTGCTAAGACCAAGAAGTTGGGCATAAGCAGGAAATGGTAGTCCTGCAAGAAGTGCATGCAGCGTTGCTTGATGTGTTTCTGGTCTTTGTTGTTCATCTCTTTCTGGTCAGATGTGAGAGGTGTTGTACTGTATCCACACTCAGAGTCCACTGGCAGGGGCAAGGCTTCCTCTTCTTTGAGAGTGATGGGCCGTAGTAGAGCTCCACACACACACAGGTTGGCCACCAAACCTCCCAGGATAAGCAGAGCACCACGCCAAGAGTAGTGTTCAATCAGTAGCTGCACCGCACAGGGCCAGACGCAACGTGCCGATGCCACTGCCAGACATAGCAATGCCGTAAGCAAAAGCCTTCCTCGCAGAAATAAACGCCAACCATAATTATGGCTGGTGTGTAACAGAGAGCAAAGCCAAATCCTGCAAAAAAAGCATGTTTCCATGTAGCAACAGCCAACCATTTATAATATTATCCCATTTATACAATATACACATAATTTCTTGAGCATAGCTGAGACTGAATGAATCTGTATTAATGTAGGGTGCCTTACCGGTTAAGACACCTAGAGAGAGGTAGAGATACTCTAAACTGGTGGCAAAAGAGCTAAGCACCATTCCAGTAGAGGCCAGGAATCCTCCAAGTATCACAGCAACACGACATGAAAGCTGATTCCCAATCAGGCTTCCCAGAGGAGCTACCATTGGAACAAAAATGGTAAAATAACAGACTAACATTGGTAAAGTCAAACACAGCATCAATGATAATCTGATGTTTTTGCTAACTCATTTATCATGGTAAAAATGACATTTTATCTAGTTTATATACTGTACAGCAGGACATTCAAGCATTTCATGTTGCTATAGATTAGCTTTGTTAAGTCAGTCGACTTTATTTCCATAAGAGTTCATTTTAAATGCAAAGCTAAGAGACATTTTACTTTTTAACTTTATTTTAACTTTTACTTGCTGTATCAGATTTTTAATGGGTCAAAAGTTTACATACACTTTGTTGTATTTGGAATCATTGTTTTTTAATTGCTTAAACTTGAATCAAAAGCTTGGGGTAGCCCTCCACAAGCTTCTCACAATATGTTTGCCCATTCTGTCTGACAGAACTGGTGTAACTTGTCAGGATTGTGGGCCTTCTTGCACAGACATGTTTTGTTCAGTTTGGTCCACACATTTTGTGTGAGATTTAAGTCAGGACTTTGATAAAGGTGATGACCACTACTGTCCAATACTTTCAATTTGTTGTCTTTAAGCTATTTTGTGATAACTTTACTTAGGATCACTGTCTTGCTGGAAGACCCAGTTCTGACTGACTTTTATCTTTCTGGCTGATGTCTTGAGGTGTTGCTTCAGTATTACTAGATATTCCTCCTTCCTCTTTATGCCATTAACTTTCTCAGGTGCACCAGTCCCTTTTCCAGCAAAACACCCCCAAACCATAATGCTTCACAGTTGGGATGGTGTTCTTTTAAGATTAAACATTTCACAATTTTTCCTCCATACATAGCATTGATCTTCATAGACAATTGGTTAAATTTTTGTATTATCTGACCAAAGAACACTCCACCAAAAGGCTGGTGATAACCTGTAAACTTCACTCTGGCTTTTAATGCTGGTCTTTGAGTTGCAAATCAATCTTTCAGATCATGGTGTTGTAGGACACTCCTAATGGTGGATGTACATTCTCGTTACCTGATGCCTCCAAGTTCATAAAGAGATAGTCAGAGATAGTTGGTATATGTAATCTTCTGACCCACTGGAATTGTGATTAAGCAAATTGAACTAAAAAAACAACAACCTGTCTCTAATTGATTGTCTCATTTGTTATCTCTAATGTAGATGCCCAGGTCCAAATGTAATTGACTCGCTAAACGAAATCAATGATAACATGAAATGTGTGGAGTTGTGAAAAAGTGAGACTGAATATCTTTAGCCTAGGTGTATGTAAACTTGGGGCCTCAACTGTGTAAAATGTGGTAAATGTGGTAAAACTACTTCTGCAGATGAATTCTGGGAAACAGTCAAAATGATGAAAAATCAGGTTTTGATGAGAATTGCATTTTACAGTCTATAAAATGCATTGACACCATGACTTTAAGGCGTAAATATATTTCACCAAAATAATGAAGATATTTTTATTGTTTGTTTACTTTTTATCTTGCTTTGGCTGTGCTGTGGTAAAAAACACCCAGCCTGCCCAAAGAAGTCTAAAACCTTGATAGCTAAGTGTGATTTCTTCACATCAGATTTCACTTAGCCATTGTGCCACAGTGGATTGAAAATGAAATATTTAAAGGCAATTTTCACTTTTGAGGGTAACCAGACTTTAAAATGCTGTAACGTTACTTCTAGTTGAGACACATTCAAAAGGCTGTTTCCAGATTTCATTATATTAACTGCAAAGCTTGCTGTTTTTTTTTTTTTTAACTTGGTAGGATTTTGGTCAACAAATGCGATGCTATCAGTTTGCTGATAAGAAAATTACCACGTCAGCTAATGGCAGCAAATGAAGACTTCATGTCAATAAATCAACAGCTTTGATTAGGACTGTTCACTTTTTTTATTTTATTTTTGGAAGCATTCAGTTCCTTACAAATTCTAGGTGTTGTGACAGCAGACATTATTGAGCAGAACAAAAACAAATAGGCATGCTGTTACAAGTCAAGCTGTGTCTTGCTAACTTTTAAGAGAGAGAGAGGGTTGAGCCTCTGAAAAATGACATTTTACCATTGCTACATAAAAGGCCAGATTGCTCATATTCATTTGAAAAGACTATAGTGCTATAGTGCAGTAATTAAAATCCAAAAAATATCACGTACCACACAGCATGGTGGTGCAGTCTACTAACGAGTGGATCCATGCAGTCCCAGAGTAATCATGTGCAAAGTGCATTTGAAATTCGACAAAAAAGATGGAGATGCATCTAGAAAGCATAAATAAAGTCATTACAAGTCTAATATAAGCAATAAAAGTCAAAAGCATGTGATACTCATTGATGACTGCCATATCCCCCTTGAAACATCCCATTCAGTAATTACTAAGAATCACCTTCTATCAAATGAGAGGAGACACTGCAATTACTGCTGCTTAGCTGGACAGTAAGAAGCTGAGCTTTTGAGTCCTGGGGGGCTTTTGAGTTGGAGAGCTGGGAAAGGGGCTAATGAGGCACAAGCCTCATCACAGCCTGCCTGCACCTGAACAAACACGGTGAAAGCACCAAGCAGGAGACCAGGGTCAAATCACTGAGAGTGAATATGACAGCCAATGACTCTCACATACTTCATCATTGGCCAAACAACACACATGCAATGACAGCCAGGGGCCATCGGAGGGAGAGGTGTCTTTCAATCTACTGTTCAGGCTTGTTAGAGCCAGCTTATGGCCAAGTGTTTCTTCAGGTTCTATACCACACTCATCAAAGCTGGATAAACATTTAGAAAACATTAAATTGTCAGTTGCTCTTTCACCTCTAAAGAGACTTTTGATATGGACTTAGTTGTTTATTACCACAAAACAAAACTTTGCATACTGATATATTTTTATTTTATTATTAAAATATTTATTTTATTAAAAATTAAACAGATACCTTAAGGGATCCGTTTCTCTGTGTATAATGGTGAGATATACCATGAAAGACATACTATCTGCTTTGCACTACAATGGAAAAAGCAGTTTTTTCCTCAACCACACCTTTCTTAACCAGTAAAGCAGGGACATCATAGGCCTATTTTGCAAGATGTAAAATGGCAGAGAACAGCACATTCCAGCCACGGTACATCAGCCATCGGGCACTTTCACAACTGCGGAACACCTAATGAACTACAATATATATTTCCCCTTCATTAATTTTTCACAAAGTATCACAGACAGGAGACATGGCATAGATAACAACACTTAAAAATACTACAGTTCTCAATATAGGGCACCAAACAAGTGTTCATATTACACTATATCTGACTTTACTCAAACAAAAACCAAACAGTTAAAATCACACTTAATCCCAGGTAAATTAATGTACATTACAGTGTACAGTGAACTATTGCCTGTAAAACCAGTATGACTGCTGTGGACCCTTGTTTGACAGCTTGCCAAGTTGTTTACCCATGTCGCAAATGTAACCTGAACTGGCCATGACAGAAAACCCACATACTTGCTGTGCTCAGTTTATTTTCAAGAATTCTCGCTGCAGAGTGAACTAAACATAGTTCTGCATGGTATCTGCTGCTCATATGTCTAAGTTTGAGCACAGGATAAATACATAAGAAACAGTCAGCCTGAATGAATCAGAAATATTCATATACTGTGTTTGTTTACACAGTTTCAAAGTCAATGGTAAAAAGGATTAGAGACTTTAGAGACAATGCTGTGGTGGTGTGTATAAAAATGGCACAATATTACAACACAAGCCATAATGATGTGATCCAATCTGGTTTTTACCTTGTTACAGCACGAGTGCAGACAGTGACCATGAAACAGCCGGCCACGATCATCCAGCCCCAGCCACCATCTGGAGGTTGCACTCCTGCTGTCTTCTTTCTCTTCTTTTCCTGAGCCATGGAAGCTACACCCACCTCCAATTCTTGCCACTTAACAGAAAGTCCAAAATACATTCATTCATATATGAACACACACACACGCACCCACACAGAATCTTTTCCCACCCTGTCTTTTTAAGTATGCTCCCAATCACTGGGCAGCCTTCATAGAGGCAAATAAGTTTCTGAACAATGCATTTAATGAACATTTGAAATGACTAAAAAGGAACCAAAAAACTAAACAGAAAACAAAAAGTACTTTGAGCCCTCATGTGCATTGTAGAACTTCGCGGATGCTTATTTGCCAAAAAATGTTGCAGTCACCTTCACCATTCCAGTTTTTAGATCCTGAATCAAGCGTCAAAAATAACAAAAGTCATGCCAATGTTGTTGTTTCAGGTTTTATTCTGCGCAGATTGAGTCGGCATGAAGTGGTAATAATCGGTTTAGAAGCATTTGCGGTGGACGATGGAGGGTCCAGATTCAACATACTCCTGCTTGCTGATCCACATATGCTGGAAGATGATGCAATGGAAGATGATGCAATCAGATGCGGCAATGATCTGCAAAGACAAGACGAGCATTAGTCTCACATTAAAGCATTTACCTGCCTTTTCATTCATTAGCCACCCGCGATTTATAAACCAAGCTCATCTTAATTTTCATTGTGCTAGGGGCCAGGGATGTGATTTCATTCTGCATCCTGTCTGGAATGCCAGGGTACATCGTGGTACCACTGGACTGTACAGTGTTGGCATACAGATCCTTACGGATATTCACGTCGCACTTCACAGTGGAGTTGAAGGTGGTCTCATGGATTCCACAGGACTCCATACCTGAAGATCAAGACAGTATTAGGCAAGGTCTCCAGAAGCACTTGTGGCGGAAATTAGTCATTTTTACTATGTAATAGTTTTGTTTTTCTTGTTCTGTTCATGCTCATGTTCATGAGAGGATAACGTCAAAGAAGGTAATGTCATGTCATTTAGATTAGTACAGAATGTTTATCTGCTTTCAGAGACACAAACACGTTTTTCTGTTAAGGGATCGACCTTGAAACAAAGCCTGTTTCAACTGCCTCAAATTGTTCCTTATCGGTACATAGATTCTTCTATCCTGTATTCACCCTTCTGTAATAAACTTTTTTTTTTTTATTTCCATGACACACTAAACAGTACAAGTGCACTAAAGACAGCACTTGTTAACTTCTTACCCAGGACAGATGACTGGAAGAGAGCCTCGGAGCACCCAAACCTCTCGTTTCCAGTGATGACGACCTGTCCATCAGGCAGATTGTAGCTCTTCTCCAGAGAGGAGGAAGAGTCAAGGGCAATGTAGCAGAGCTTCTCCTTGATGTCACGAACAATTTCTCTCTCGGCTGTGGTAGTGAAGCCATAGCCTCTTGGTCAGGATCTTCATGAGGTAGTCAGTCAGGTAAAGGTCAGCCAGGTCCAGACTGAGGATGGCATGGAGAAGGCCATAACCCTCATAGATAGGAACAGTGTGGGTCACACCATCACCAGAGTTCATCACAATACCCGTGGTACAACCGGAGGCATACGGGGACAGCACGGCATGGATGGCAACATACATGGCTGGCGTGTTGAAGGTCTCGAACATAATCTGAAATGAGAAAATAAAGGTTTAATCCCCGTTTTGTTCTATTAGGTTGTCGCTACAGGCCATGCAGGTAGTTAGAATAAAGACAAGTCAGAAATGGAGCGAGAGAAGTGTATGTAAACAAAGACTGCACACAAAACAAAGTGCAGAAAGACCAGGCAGGGAAAGAAATAACCTGCTGGTTTCAACAGATGAGAAACTCAGGAGTTCAGAGGAGATGAAGCCTGGAGAAAGTGAATGAATTGGATGAACTTAAAGAGAAGAGTAATAGGTTTAAAAATGTCAACCGAAAGGCAGATTCACGTTTCAAATGTTAAACCAACCTGGGTCATCTTTTCTCTGTTGGCTTTGGGGTTCAGGGGAGCCTCAGTAAGCAGGACATTGTAGAAGGTATGATGCCAGATCTTCTCCATGTCATCCCAGTTGGTGACAATACCGTGCCCAATGGGGTACTTCAGGGTCAGGATGCCTCTTTTGCTCTGAGACTCGTCACCAATGTAGCTGTTCTTCTGTCCCATACCAACCATCACACCCTGTAAAAAGCAAGACAATCATGTTAAAGAAAAGATTTGCCGTACCGAAAGAAAAACAATACAAATTATCAGTGTAAATAAATTATTTTAAAAGCCAAGCTACAACTCTTTTATGGCGCAGGTTTTGGATGTACAGGGGGTAAAACAAAAAAAAACATATAAAAGAATATAAAGGCAGCTATTTTGCCCTGGTTTACAATAGTGAATCCTTGAGGACACATTTAACCTGTACCTTAGGGAACAAAAACAGTGTCTTATGTACTGCTAAGTGTACCATAACCGTTTTTTCTCAGAGAGGACTCCATTAAAAAAATCTGTGTTTCAGCTTGTAAAGTTTAACTAAACATTTAAAATCTTGTCCTGTATTTTCCTGGGGACACTATATTTACACTATGTTATACTCATGGCAGAATGATCCGGGTTCCATGTTAGGAAGATCCACTCATAGCCCTGATTATTGGTGCTGTCCAGCCTGTAGAGGATGTACGAAGGCATGTCATCATCCAAGAAAGGCAGGATGTAAATCCAGCTCCCATTTTTGCACTCAGACATGGTCCCTCAAAAACACAAGCTGTTCTGAAGAACACAGTAGAACTCTAGGCTCAGCACAGAGATCTCTCTTCACCTTATATGGATTCTAATAGTCACAAACCAAACCACAGAGCTTAGGGCCAGCCTTCAAACCTACCATTTTCAATGATCACCTTAAGGAGTCTGTACTCTCCACACCATGCCTTGGTGAAGATCTCCTTCACCTCTGCCGTGGCTGTTGATACAGAGCAAAAACAAAAAAACAATCTGACCACATGTACGTAAGAGAGTATTAGTCAGATCGATAAGTCGACTGATTGATGGCTTTTGGGGATTAATTAGCACCAATAAGCGATTTAAAAATCCAGTTTTTCCAGGTTGTCTGTTGTGGGAGTGGTGGAGAAGGGCCTGCTACAGTATGAGAGTGGCCTCTAGAGGCAAAAGAAAAACTGGCACAGTTTGCTGTGTTATTTGAAGTGTCTCTTTTTTATTAATTTTGAATGCCTCTATTTTTATTTGTTTTGTGGAATGTTACTTTTTGGTTCCATTTGGATGTATATATTTTATTTACTTTAATATTTCTTAATAGTTAATATATATTACTATTGATACATTTATTTAAAGTCTGCCTTCATAGTAACACTGTTTTCAACGCTATTAAGACATCACTTGACTAGTAGGATTGTGGGCTGCCCACTGACCCAAAAGTCATTGTTGTTGTTCCCACAGCTGACAACCTATTGAACCCTGACAAACTACCAGCACTACAAGCAGCCATCGAGCCCATGGGACCCTCACCTTCATTCATCTATCCATTTTCCTTACTGCTTTTCCTGGGAACCTGGAGCCTATCCCAGGGATTTCAGGGCACACGGTGGGGGACACCCTGGACGGAGTGCCAACCCATTGCAGGGCACAATCACTCATACACCCATGTGTGTGTGTGTGTGTGGGGGGGGTATACCTGGAACAAAACCCCCGAAGCACGGGGAGAACATGCAACCTCCTCGCACACAGGGCACGGGTTTTTATCTGGCAACCACTCAGTACATACAGCACACACTGTGCCAACAGTCAAAAACAGTTTAATTTGTCTGTCTGTTTGAAACTTTTTTTTTTTTTTTTTTAAATAAACCAAGTGAAAAAGAAAAGATCCTGTGACTGCACATGTCAAAGCAGAAAGCAAAACCTGAAATTACATCAACAGGTCCATCACGGTATCCATTAACTTGAAATTGAGTGCTACAGGAATTTTGTAGGCCAGCCTGGAAGTCAAGTCAACATCACCCTGATTCCCTCAACAAAAAGCCAATAGGAATTTTCTATCTGATTATGGATTATTGCAGACAATAATCTCTGTGACAAACAAAATGTATTTATTTATTTAGTTTACACGTTGATTTTTCAAGATAATCTTCACAATAAACTTTTTATGTAGTTTGAAGCCTAAATACAGAAATAAAAAAAGCTATAGTTGGAACAGTACAATTGGACAATACTAAAAAATTGATAAATCTACAAGTTGGAAAGTTTGAGTTGTAATAGTTTGCGAGGATCTAGTAGATGAGTTGTGATGACCTCTGTAGTCCCATTTAGCCACTCGTTTGCAACCATCTTTATCAAGACACGTAAAAGCGTAACAAAATCACGAGGGGGGTATTACTGATGTATTTTATGAATAATACGTGAAAAATATATTGAGCTTGTTTTTAATGACACACTTATATCTCAGTCATTTAACAAAAATAATTTGGTTTGGAAGTGGAAGTTGCTGAGAAAATAAAGCTGGAGGAAAAAAGTCACGTTTCATATATATATATATATATATATATATATATATATATATATTAGCATGGATCTCTTAACTATATTTTTTTCTTTTAAAGTGTGAAAAAGTATCATTGTTTTAAAATTATGAGGAGTTAAGAGTATCGGCAGGTACCCACTTGAATCACGACACAACGTTCAGGTTAATTGGGCCAGCTGTTAAGTTAAAATGGGGCAATTTAAAAAGGGAACAAGACAAGTAATTTCTAGTGATATCATTTTAATTTTAACAGTAAATTGACACTATTGTGTTCAGTGTACCATAGCAACAACACCATTAATATATTTCTTTTAACAAATTTTTAATTGAAAAATGCACTTAAAAAGACACTTATCATGTTGTATTGGTGTGTGTTTCTGTGTATTAGTGTCTTTTGTGTTTGTGTGTGTATGCTTGTGTAAAATATTTGTCAAAGATTTTATTAAAGATTAGAACATCTTTGACCAAAAAAACCCACAAAATACATTAACCTAGTCAGGCCAGTTACATCTTTTCCTGCATTCCTTTCAAATGCAGTCTTTGCAGATGTAACTGTCTTCATCACAGACGGCAGTGTCCTCTCCCAGCTTTCCTTGTACCATGAGTTGAACTGACAACAGCACACCCTAAATGTTCCAGCTGCATTGAATGCTGCAAGGACTGTCATGATCTCTTCTTTCTCCCCAGCAGTTACCTCTACACAGGGCTTTCCCACCTCCCCAACCACACGGGTAGAGCAAAACTGGTCTTGCAGGACAAATACATCGCAATTCCGATGTACAAGGTTGCCTCCAGCAGGTCTTCATACCGCCGAAAACCACTTTCCTACCAAACCAGGGTTCAGCCCTGCTGCTCCTGCTGCTGAAAGGGCCTCTGGTGTCCTGATGCTGTGGTCTGGATTCCGTTTAAAAAAAGATTCTAAACCAGTAATACCCAGCAGTGCCTTTTACTTCAGAGAAGCCTTTGATATTATTGGCCTTTACATAATTGAATGCAATTCCCTGGACATCTCTTTTGGTAAGGGGAAAGCTTCTTTTGGAGAGGAGCTTGATAAGACTGGCCAGTTCTTTCTGAGATTCCTCTGACAGGTACTACTTCCTCCCAGATGCATAGCCAGAGCCAGCAACTTTGCCATTAATGTGCCTATGCAAAGTGGTCTTTGGAATGTTCCAAGGCCTTGCTAAAAAGCGAACATTTAGTCTGTCAACTATCTCCTGGTATTCATTAATGGCACCCCTCATTCGGTCCTTCCTCTACTGGTTGTATTGACATCTTCCTTTACCTTTCTCTTCTCTCTTCTTCTCTCTCTTTTTCCTTTCTTTGCCTGTCCTCCTGCCATACTGTCTGCAATGCAAAATATTTCAAAAGATTTTGTTTGGATATATTCCTAAGTCTATGAACCTACTTTCACCCTCAATTTCTGTGTAATTTCTGTGTAAGTGTGTGTGTGTGTGTGTGTGTGTGTGTGTGCGTGTGTGCGTGTGTGTGCAGCCCATTTTAAAATTGTGGCCCATTTTAGCTAGCTGGTGAAGCTAAAATGGGCCACTACCGAAAATGCCTTTTTTTTTTCCTCGCAAAAATCAAAGTTTCTTTCTAAATACGTTTTATTTGAAAAAGCCTGTCAAAACATTGTTCATAAAAATTGTTCACTGCTTCATTGGTAAGCTTACTTATAATTGCTTTATCACCCTTATTAGTGATGAATGAAATTTACCATGCCATGCTCACTTACCACACAATTTCTCAGACATGTTTAATATAACACTCTGCCACGCCCACTTTAAGAACCTTAGACAATCAAAACTACTGTTATTTGTTAACTAGTGTTGAATCAACAATGTAAGATCAGCTATTGTGATTGGCTGTAAAGCCTTAAATTGCTATGGCTCCAAGCTTATCTGGCCCATTTTACATGATGGCCCATTTTAGCTGACTTCACCCTATTTGTTTGAGAGTCGAGTTTTCTTTTGTAAAGCAGATGGAAATCAGGAGGAGAAAACGAAAGCTTAATGAAGGCTGCTTCTGAAGGAAATATCAATTCACGATGCTGTTTTCTTAGTCATGTTTTTGAGTCTGACTTGATATTTAAGGCTCAGTTACTTCATTTACTATTTCAATCCAGGCGATTACATTCTTATTTTCTTTTATTAAGCTATTATTGCATTCTTATTTCTCCTTATTTATTACTGCATTCTTATTTCTCCTTATTTGTTATTGCATTTTTATTTTCTTATTTATTATTACTTTCTAATTTCTCCCTATGTTATTAGATTCTTATTTGCTGATGATGTCATCCAATTGAGGCTGCATTTGAAAAGCAAAGAGTTTCGTTTTCCATTCCTGAACCTATGGGTGGGGAAGTTAACAGCTCATATCCGTGTCACCGCAGTGTCTCCGATCTGTTTTCACAGTGTGATATACACAGAGATTGACCATGATGAGGTAAGTGCTATCATTCTGCCTACACACTTTAAAAAAAAGGGACTAACCCTAACTTTAGGGACCTGCGTGAAGTTGGTTCATAAGGGTGATTTATTATTTTATTTTTTGTAATTTTAGTCTGTATCTATTACATAATGTGAAATAAGGTTATAAAATAATGGTATATAATTTGACCTTAAGTACCACTTTTGTAGTATTACCTAGTTTTTATGTTTTTAAATGTGTTAACTTTTAACTTTAATTTTTTCTATATCAAAGTTTCAATACACTATTTTCTGAGAATATCTATCTATTGTTTTACTTGTAATCCATTTCATTCATGCTTCTGACTCAGTTATTTCTTTCTCTACTAGTTCAACACAGGACACAATTTTAAAAACCAGACTTATTCAGCTGGAATCCCATTTTACTTGGGCTCTGAATAAAAATGATATAGATGTCACCGATCTTCTGAACAGACTCGAAGAACAGCTTAACCTGGATCTTGGAAGGGAGGCAGGAGTTGCGCGCACACACAGCTGTGTGGGATATGTGAAGTTTCTACTAGGCTCCAATACTGAGGCTCTCAGCAACTTGGAGAGATCTGTAGAGCTCACCAAGTCTCATGGAAATGACTGTGACAAGCTGCTTGTTGTTGCCTATGGAGACCTTGCATGGTTATACTATCATATGGGTAATCTTGCAGAGTGTGCAAGCTATCTGAATAAACTGAGCGAAATTAAAGAGAAATATCCATCTGTCCCATATGCCGAGGTGCTTGGAGAAAAAGGATGGACCTTCCTCAAGTTTTCTCGGAAATATTATGAAAGGGCTAAAGAGTGCTTCAGGAAGGCCCTGGAGCTGGACCCAGAGGAGGGTGAATGGAATACTGGCTTTGCCATTGCTCTGTATCGGGCAGATGATATGCTTGAAGATCCAGTGGTAATTGATCAACTTAGACGGGCCATAGCCACTAACCCAGATGATGATGTTCTTAAAGTTCTGCTTGGTCTGAGATTGGCAGCTCACAAGAAGTATAGTGAGGCAGAGAGCTTGGTGGAGCAAGCCTTAGAGAGGTCTCCAGAACACCCCCATGTGATGCGATATGTTGGGAAGTATTTCCGGAATGAAGGATCTGTGGACAGGTCCATTGCCCTTCTAAAGAGAGCATTAGAGAAAGTGTCCAATGCAGCCTTTATACACCATCAGCTGGGACTCTGCTATAGGAAAAGGATCCTGAATCTGAAGCAAGCAGGAAGCCACCACACAAAAGGTGCTGAAATTAAGCGGAGCGCGGAGCAGTGTATCTACCATTTGGAGATGGCAACTGAACTGAAGACCAGTTTCATCATGGCTATGAATGAACTGGCCCTCCAGTATGGGGCGAAGCAGGATATGCTGAAAGCAGAAGAAATGTTCCAGAATTCATTTCAGGTAGCTAGAGAAAAAATGAGCACATAGAGTCTGTTCATCGCTGTTATGCAGAATTCCAGCAGTGCTGTATGAAATGTGAGCCTGCTGCCATCAAACTCTACACTGAATGTCTGAAGATAAATCCAAATGCATATAATGGGAGGAAAAGTGCTAAAGTCTGCAAAAGATTGCAGAGAGAAGAATTGAGAAGAACCCAAGCGATGGAGAGGCCTTCGGAATACTTGGAATCATTCATAAGGAAAAAGGAGAAAAACAACAAGCCATAGAGTGCTTTGAACAAGCGCTGAGCTTTGCAGACAACGAGGATTACCTCACAGATCTTTGTGAACTTAGGCTTTCATTACAGTAATATTACCAATATGCAGTATGATACACAGCCAATTATTTACACATTCATGATATTTAATGGTAACAGTGTAGTATCTGTAATAATATATGTACTGTTGATAAGACACTAAGATTAATCTTAGTAATGGTTTGAATTTAAGATCATTAGTTCAGTATGATATTTAATCATAAGTATATTTCTTTTCATTATGATGGATTTAAATTTAGGCTGTTCTCCAGTTTTTTCTCTCAAATTTTTTAATTATATATATATAAAATCATTGTTTTTTTTTTTAAGATCTTAAATGATCAAACTTTTCCTAGTTCAGATTAATTGCTTAAAATACAATATGTGGAGAGAGGAAAAGTGAAGGAGTACAATGGATTTTATACAGATTTTCATTAAAACCCTCAGGTAAAGCCACCCACCCACACACACACAAACAGGGGGTATTGAAAGGTTGGAGGCAGGTAACATGTTTACTATAAAACCGAGAGATGATATGTTGCTGTAATAAAACCAAATGACCAGTTGTCCTTATTGTCCTTTGATTTTGTCTCACATTATTTGCACTTAACAGTGTACATTTCACTAACACTAACCCTTAGTTGTGGAACAAGTAAATAACACTCTCAGTGGTCCTCCAAGAAAGAAACAGAGAAGTTAAGTACAATCAGTGATGCACATCAGAAGTGTCAATGTAAATGAAATGTGAAGTGCAGGCTTACTCGCGAACACATACACACGTCCAATTTATTTTCTCTCAGAAATAAGGATGTGTATAAAAGCCTCACTTGGCAGCGGTGGGAATCGAAACCACGCCCCCGAAGAGACTGGAGCCTTAATCTAGCACCATAGACCGCTCGGCCACACTAGCATGTAAACGAGCAAGACCGGTTATGCCTTAAAATACTATCTTAATATATACTGTTAAAATATTAAACTCTACATAAAAACACTTGTTGGAAGCTGGACTTGCGCAGACATACAACTGTTTGGGATTTGTGAAGTATCTTCTAGGGTCTCCTTATGACGCACTCACCTTACTGCAGAAGAGTGTAGAGCTCACCAGGGAGTGCCGGAAGAATGACTGTGACAAATGGCTGATAGTGCCCTATGGGAATCTGGCCTGGCTTCAGTACAAAATGAAGTGCTTTAGTCAATGTGAGAGTTACCTGGAGAAGCTTAGAAGTATTGCACAGAATTTCCCTGAGTCTGCTTTGGGTCGTCATCATGAAGTGCTTGGAGAAAAGGCCTGGGCCTTCTGGGGAACCTCAGGTCACAGACTTCCAGGGACATCTCACGTTCTCTGAATCTTACCCCAGTCAAGCTTGCTCAGTCCATGGAGTACGATGAAGGGGAGAGATTAATGGAAGAAGCTCTGGAGTGATCTCCAAATGCTCCTAATGTCATTCGATATGTGGGTAAATTTTTTGAGGGCCTATGCCTATGTAGAGAGGTCCAAGAGGTAAAAAGAGCTTTAGAGAAGTCACCCGCATCTGCTTTCATACACCATCAGCTGGCTCTCTGCTACAAGAGAAAAACAACTTCTTTGCAACATGAAGGAAGTCACAACTCTCGTAGTGCTGATGCTGAGATTCAGAGGCTTCGCAGTCAGTGCATTTATCATTTAGACAAGGCGACAGAACTGAAACCTGGCTTTATTATAGCTATGACTGAGCTGGCAATTCAGTACAGTGAGGATGGGAAACTTGATCGTCAGAAGAGATGTTTCAGCAAACGCCAGGTAGCTGAAGAGAAAAATGAAGACCTAGAACAAGTGCATCTCAGTTATGCACAGTTCCTGCAGTACAGAAGGAGAGACCTACCCCAAGCCATCACTTATTATATGGAATGTCTGAAGATAGATGAAGACACAATAAATGGGCAGAAAAGTGCTAAACATCTGAACAAGATTAATGATAGACGTTCATCTAAAAGCCCTGGGAGTGGAAGAGCCTAGAGGACCTTTGTAAGGAAAGAGGAGAGAAATGCACGGCCGTAGAGAGCTGAGAAAATTCTACAAAATATTCACAAACATTTTTGAATATCTTAATATTCTGTGTATGCTGAGGCTGTCTTTATAACAGTGTAATTTCTGAGTTCAACAACAACAACAAAAAGCAACGCACTAATTGTTCTTGTTTAACAGACACAGTCAGATGGGCAGTATTAAACATGTACACTTTATTACTTTAACAGAAATAAATGTTCATTCAAGATAACAGCATTGGATCAGTACAGAAGATTTATTTCACTGGGCTAAGCTTTGATTAATCATAATTTAGTTTGAAACAGGTTTATTGTAAAATACATTGTAACTCTTTATTCTTTCATAAAATAAAGATGATATGTAAAACTAGCTCATAAAAAGGTCACTAAAACCTATTTTAATGTCACTGTACTTGATATAAACATTGTGTGACAACATGGCAGCTTCCAATAATCATCCAAGATTGGAGTGAGTTAAATCAGCACTGCCCTCTTGTGGCACTCATTTTTTCTTTCAAGCTGAATCATGTTAACAAATCCTGGTCTTGCATACTTCATGAAGTAGAATCATGAAGTCTTGCACAATTCTGTTCATAAGAAAATATACTTTTTTTTTTTTTTTTTTTTTACTACAGTACAGTAATACTAGTGTAAAATGGAACACACTCTCAAGTTATATGACACTTTTGAACAAACACTTTATATTAAAAAACAAAAAACTATGCAATATGCACCAACTCTAACTCACCTTTACTGTTTCCAACTTTTTATTCACAAGCTAAGAATGAAATGCTTTTCAACAGAAAGTTTGCCAGATAGTAAAGGCACATTAATGGGATTGGAGACTGTGAAAATGTGCTGGTAATGCTACAAGTGTTTTTTTTTTCCCTCCTGACCAACTACTTAACATGCTCCTTGTACAAAACAAAAGCTAACAGATCTATCTATATATATATATATATATATATATATATATATATATATATATATATAATATATAGATCATTTACAGTAAATAATGATAATGAGTCTTTATTGATCACATATACACAATGAAATTCTTTTCTTCACATACCCCAGCATGTTAGGAGGTTGGGGTCAGGGCACAGGGTCAGCCATGATGCAGCACCCCTGGAGCAGAGAGGGTTGAGGGCTTTGCTCAAGGGCCCATCAGCGGCACCTTGGCAGTGCTGGGGCTTGAACCCCAAATCTTCTGATCAATAATCGAGAGCCTTAACCACCAAGCCACCACTGCCCCCCTAAATGATAGGTCCAACACTATAAGATTTTTGTAGTATAAAACTCCACCTGATCGGTTTCACATGCTTCTGGTGTGGACATTTTGCTTAGTGAGTTCCTCTAAATTCTCTGGCATTGGCAGACCACGGTGAGGATGCACAGCAGGAGAGCACTGGAGATGAGCGCAAAACCACTGAGAAAGAATGTCGCTGCATAGGTGCCAACCAGCCTGAGCACAATAAGAATCAATCATCAACCATATTATAGTACAAATTCAGCCCAAACTCTTAATTCAGTAACAATTATTCAACTTCAACCAGCTGTTTCTTCATCATCTGCTCCTGTGTTGTTTGTGTCTACACTGGGGCACTTATTTTCCAGTAAAACTGTACCAATGGGACAAATTCAGCTAGTGGTTTAAGATAGAAAGTATATGTAATGTGCAAAAGTAAATGCCTGGTGATTTTCACTTCCAATAGCAGGTATGGAATAGCATGCTGGACCTTAAAAAAGCGTCCGACTGGGATTTCTAATATTGAGAAAATGTCCAGGATATGGATTTAGTTTCATTATGATGTGCTTATTGTCTAATAATGCATCGTGTGTGCACATGTTTGCATTGCTTTAACCACTGTCTGCAATTCCCACCTTCTCACACAACTGATAGATTGCAGTAACTATTGGCCAAATTCCTGCCTGTCAACCATTAGCTTGCTCTCAGCGAACGTGTAAAGTGTTGTTGTGTACAGCATCAAACAGTAGCTTAACAGCAAATGACATCTATCCTGAATCGAAACAATGCCCATAGCCATATAAGTTCATTTTTAATTATCACATTGCTTCATATTGAAATGGTGATTCATGTGTAATGGTGTAGACGGGAAGGTACACTCGCGCATGTAATATTTTATTTTATTCAATGGACATTCAAAAGAATGTAGGAAAAAATTATATTTGGGCAGAGTGAAACCTATTTTATTTATATATATTTATGTGATGCTAATAGTGTGTCATCGGGCACAAGGCGGGGTACACCCTGGACAGGGTGCCAGTCCATCGCAGGGCACAATCACATACACACTCACACACCCATTCACTTTAGACACACCAATCAGCCTACCATGTATGTCTTTGGACTGGGGAGGAGGAAACCGGATGTACCGGAGGAAACCCCGCGCAGCACGTGGTAGAACATGCAAACTCCACACACCATTAACTTGAAATTGAGTGCATAGGGGTTACGTATTGTGTAGGACAGCCCAGAAGTTAACATCACCCTGGTTCCCGCACAAAAAGCCAGTAGGATTTGTCTATTGGTTTTAGATTATTGCAGAAAATAAGCTCTGTGGTCAACAAAATTCTTATTTTTACATGTTTTGTTCAAGATAAACTTCACAAAGATTATCTTAGCAATATTTCTGAGATGAAAGAAGGCTATCGTAGTAATATTATCTACATGAGCATCAAATGAAAGACTGGGGTCAATAATCACACCATGGTCTTTTACTGCTGCACATGAGGAAATGGAAAGTCCATCTAGAGTTACTATGTGATCAGAAAGCCTACTTCTAGCTACATGTGGTCAAAGTACAAGTATTTCTGTCTTGTCAGAATTAAATAAGAGGAAGTTAATAAGCATCAATGTATATATGCGAAATGCGAAATAATGCAAAAATAATATAGGTATATAATAGGTAAATAATTTGACCTTAAGGACCGCATACTCATGCCAGGCACCTACTGACATACGCAATGCACTTTTCCACCTTGATGAGTTGGCTTCAGACTCAGAGCTAGCTTCAATATTTGATAATCTCTAACATCATATGTTTGCAGGTGACACTTTTTTATATTGTGTTTTCTAGTGCAATTAAATTCATACATTCATACAGTAGTTACTCACCTTGGCAATGATTTTACAAACAAGATTTGCATGTAAATTTGTGTGCACCTTGGTAGTAGGGGCATTTTGGTTGCCTTCCTTCTGTACAAGTGTAAAATAGTAGTCATCTTACAATTTGAGTGAAATATACTTCCAAAATTATTTGACATTTTTATTCTTACTAATGTGCATTTTTATGACATAGTACTCATTGATTAAGCTAGATTTAAGATTGTATACTGTATTAATAGTGGTATTTCCCATTAAATTAACAATCACTAAATATTAAAACACAGTTCTTTGTCCTGTGCCATACTAAGCTAAGTGTTTTTTCATAATTCTCTAGAGTGAGACTGCATCAGATTTCTCTGGATTGGACGAATTAGATGATACGATCCACTTCACAAAATTGGCACAGACACAGGGATGGACACAGTTCTCAAACCAACAGGCTCAATGACAAAGGCAGAGGCTCTGCTGTTGATAATGAGCGATGCTGCTGTATAATATTACTGGCTGTCAACTGGATGACTTGCTGAAGCTTATTAATTTCCTTTTCGATAATAAAGATACCCCAAGGTTACAAACATATGTTCAATAAGGTATTTCAAAACAGCTCAGAAATAGCAGAGTTTCATCTTTACTGTAAAAGCTGCAAATATCACATTGGAACACATAAAAATAGTTACTGGCCAGAACATTACACAGTGTCCATCCTGTAATGAACCAATTGTAATCAGTTCTTTAAATAATGGTAGTTTTTCATCAATTTGTCAAATAATTGCACCAATTAATTGCACCACAAATTCAGAACATTCTGGAAAATCCAGAAATTCAAGAGCACCTCAGCTATCGATTTTACAGGCCACACAGTGACAACAATATTATTTCAGACATCTATGATGGAATTATGTATGAAAGATTGTCACAACCTGGTGGAATTCTTTCAAACAATTTTTATTCTGATGGGTCCCCTGTATACAAATCTTCAAAATTTCCTAGATGGCCTATACAGCTACCCTTGAATGAACTGCCATAATTCGATTTAGGCATGTAATCCTTACTTGTCTCTGGTTTGGAAAACAAGAACCAGCTATGCAAGTCTACCTGAAACCATTTATAGAACAAGCAACGTCATTCATTTCTAAAGGTGTGTTGTGGAGAAAAAATGTTGCTTAACTAAATACCAAAAATGTTGGCATCTGTTGCGGTGTAGACTCCAAAGCAAAACCTGCAATACAGAACACCACTCAGTTTAATGGGTATTATGGATGTGGTTCCTGTCTTCATCCCAGAGTTTTAGTTGAAAGACAGATTAACTACACTATGTTAGTTTCAGGACATGATAACAGAGACTGAAAGTCTATAATAAAGAGACATGGAGGCAGCCTTAGTTGATGGTAGGCCTGTCAGTGGAGTTAAAGTTCCATCACAACATATGAACATGCCATACTTTGATATTGTATATGAACATGATTCTATGTTAATGATTATATGCATGCTGTCCTTCTTGGTGTAACCAGACAGATCACAGAGCTTTTACTTCAGTGTAGTGACCAGCCCTATTACATTGGAAGACCAGACACATTATAATAATAGAAATCACAATAGAAAATCACATCTGAAAAATCCAGCCTCCACATCTCATTACCCGCTTACCTAGGCCACTTGACAAGTTCACCTATTGGAAGGCATCAGAATGGAGAGCTTCATTGTTTCTTTGTTGTTTACTACATCTTGAGGGTGTGCTTGAGTTTTGGTATTTGAAACATCTCAGTCAACTGGTCTCAGCTGTCTTCGATCCTTTTACAGGAATCTATCACCCGTGAGAGGGTCAACAAAGCAGATGTCATGCTTCTTGAATTTGTCATAAAATTTCAGTTAATTTATGGAGAGACAGTCATGACTTTCAATGTGCATCTTCTCACTCACTTTGCAAAGTCAGTTAAACTTTGGGGTCCACTGTGTGCACACTCTGCTTTTTGTTTTTGAAGTGCAAATGGTGGGTGTGGGGGTGTTAGTGAGTGTCTGGTATATGAGTGGGTGTGGTGGTGTTAGTGAACATCTGGTGTAAGAGTGGGTGTAAGGGGTGTTAGTGAGCGTCTGGGTATATGAGTTTGTGTGGCGGTATTAGTTAGTGTCTGGGTGTGTACTGGATGTGGGGGTGTTAGTGAGTATCTTGTGTATGAGTGGATGTCGGGGGGGTTAGTGAATGTCTGGTATATGAGTGGGTGTATGAGGGGTGTTAGTGAGTATCTTGTATATGAGTGGATCTGGGGGTGTTAGTGAGTGTCTAGTATATGAGTGGGTTTGTGGGGGTGTTAGTGAGTATCTGGTGTATGAGTGGATGTGGGGTGTAAAAAAAATAGTGAGTGTTTGAGAAAAAGTGTGGTGGCATCAGTCGGTTTGTGGGGTATGGGTAGGTGTATGGTTGTGGGAGATGTTTAGTGAGTGTATGTCTGTGAGGAGGGGGAGAGAAGGTAGAGGCGTGTCACACAGTACAGATCTTGTGGTGTAGTGTAAGCTGCTCTTCATTTTTCTTTCCCTGACATTCAGTTCAGTTTGCATCTCCCTGTGCTGCAGGGGTTTCCTCAAGGTACCGTCCCCCAGTAACTCCACCAGTCCAAAGACATGCATGGTAGACTGATTGGCATGTCTAAAGTGTCCGTAGTGTCTGAATGAGTGTGTAATGTGTATGTGATTGTGCCTCTGGCGGATTGGCATCCTGCTATGGATGGACATTCAATCTGTTCTCGCTTCTCAATGCCCACAACACCCCACACGCCACTCCAATAGCACACACACACACACAACTTACTTTCAGATCTCTGCTACTGTAATTAACCATGTTTTTTTCCCACTGAAACCTCCCAATTCAAACTTGCCAGGGGTGGACAAGGCATCCGGGGTTACCACTGTCTTGTCATAATTAATGTAACATTGCCAGAGCAGACAAAAGATGTTGAGGAAAAATAAATGTGACATTTCAATTTGAATAACAAGAATTTTTTTTTTTACTTATTTTACATTTAACACAACAAAATTGATATTATAGCTTTGGTGCTTGTGTTTATAGTTTTAACGGAATGTGTTTGGGTATATCTAAGGTACATACATAAACCCAGTAGTAGTAAGTGTTAAGTCTCAGTCGGTCCAGCAGTTTTATATATGTATCTCTAAAATTGTCTGAATGGGAGTCAAAGAAATATAAACTTGTGTGTATTGGATTACAGGGTTGAAAAAAGAGATATAAAATAAAAGTTTATGGGGGCTAGACAACTTAAAATTTAAGTTATGTAGCGGGAAAGGGCGATGCACAGAGACACGGAGGTGGGAGTAGAGTAAAAGCTCAGGCTTTATTCTTGTTTTTGTAGAGTGTAGGTCCGGGGGCGTGTGTATAGGTCTCGGGGCCGGGCTGACACCGGGCCGAGGGGGGCGTGTCGGCGGGGGGGGGGGGTGGGGGAGATCCCGGAAGAAGCCTCGGGCTCTTGAGCCGTTCCTCGGCGTGCCCTTGTCTCGGCCGGGCGCCCGCCTCGTCCGCGTCGGTGCCTCCCCCGAACGTATATAGCACGAGAGAGAGAGAGAGAGAGAGAGAGCAATTAGTCACCTTTTTAAAGGGAGTACGGGTGAATACCTGTACAAGAATTCGCTTCGGACGTCAACCGTTTCGGTAAGTCGGTACTCAACTTTGCCGGGGGGGGAAGGGCGCCCTTTATTTCCGCCATCCAGGTAGAGAGTGGTGGAATTCTTCCGTCCGATCCTCCAATCCCGGACGGTACGGCATCGGGTGGGTCCTCCCGGCGTGGCGTCCTTTCCGGTTAACGTTAGGTCCGCGCGGGGTTGCGTCGGCCGGCGCGCATCGGCAGTTGGAAAAGGAGCTATTCCCTTTCCTTTTCCCCTGTCCCTAGCAGAACAGGGAGGCAGAGCAAGGACTACAGCCGGGCAGACAGGCTGAGCGATGCTCTCATCGACGCTTGGGAGCGGTGCAATGTCTTCAGGCTTGACGTGGAGGCTGAGTGGCGTCCTCAACTGAACGTGGAGGCTGAGCAGCGTCTTCAGCTGGATGTGGAGGCTGAGCGGCGTCCTCAGCTGAACAGGGCTGCTGAGCGGCGTCCTCAGCTGAACAGGGCTGCTGAGCGGTGTCCTCAGCTGAACAGGACTGCTTGGAACAGCCGGAACAGCCGGCTTGGACGAGAGGTCAGGAGCTCGAGACAGGACTTGCGCTTTGCCTGCTGAGACCTGGGACATGACTTGGACGAAAGACATGGCTTGAACTTGAGCTTTAGACATGGCTTGGATGAGAAACATGGCTTGGATGAGAGACATGGCTTGAGTTTGAGACATGGCTTGGACGAGAGACTTGGCTTGAGCTTGAGACATGGCGTGAACGAGAGACATGGCATTAGAGCTTGAGACATGGCTTGAGCTTGAGACGTGGCTTGGACAACAGACATGGCTTGAGCTTGAGACATGGCTTGGACAAGAGACATGGCTTGAGCTTGAGCCATGGCTTGGATTTCCGGTCCCTGAGACTTAGCTTGGATGTCAGGGCCTTGTGAATTGCCTGGAACGTCAGAGACTTGTGACATGACTGGGTTGTCATGGACTTGGGACTGGGTCTGGACTGGGATGTCGAGGACTTGGGACTTCGATTTGACTGAGCCTTCCAGCTCCTGCATTTTGGCAGTCAGGTCCTTATTCTGTCTCTCCAGCTGCTGCTGAGCAGTCTCACTCCTCTGAGACTTGCTGCACTCACCTGCTAGCTCAGTGCTCAGCGTGTCCACATGTGCATTTGCCTTCTTCAATTGGTCATTAAAGAGTTCAATGTTGCCCTGTTTCTTTTCAAGTTTCTCCTCCAGCTGTGAAATACGAGCCCCAACCAACGCTTCTCATTATTCAAAGCAGATATCTGGGAGTTACAGCTGGTCACTTCCTCATGTAAGCTCATTTCTCATCTGCTGAACCTGACTGCGATCAGCAGCAGAGAGAAACTCATGGAACCGCACATTTTCTTGCGCCCATACTCTTGACCTTGGCGTTCACTCTCTCTGCGCTGCTCTGTGCAGCATCTCTCGCTGCTCGGAGTGCATCCACATCCCGCGCAACTGATCCTTTAATTGAGTCTGTACTCTCTCAGCTGTCCCTGTACTTCATCTTGGAGCTTTAATGGCCTGGATGAGTTGAGCTTCCCGGCCAGACAGGTCAAGCTCCAGCTTCTTCTTTGCTGCTACAGCCAGCGCTTTCTGTTTTCTCTCATTCTCCAGCTTTGCCCCCATTTCAAGCAACTTGTTCCAATTTCTTTTCCAATTCTGACATTTGTGTCTGAACGGGGTGAAGCTGGTTCTCTGCAGTCTTCCTTCTCACCTTTTCCTCCTCCAGAAGCTCCCTTAGTCGATTTCGTTCTTCCTCTAGTTGACAAAGCCGTATGCTCAGTTTCCGGAGTGTCTCCTTTGCAGCAAAACCTGTAGTAGCTTTGACGTAGCTACTCTGAGTGACTGTGCCTGGAGCTTGAGGAATGGCTTGGGTAGGAACTTGGATGGGAGGTATGTTCTGTGGCTAGGCCTGGACCAGAGACGTGGCCTGACTTGAACTTGGGACGTGGTTGGACTTGACTTGAACTTGAAATGTGAGACTTGACTTGGGCTTTGAAATTGGAGACTGGAGCTTGTACAGGAGACGTGACTGAGCTTGAACTGGAGGCGTGACTGTGATTGGAACATGAACTTGAACTTAGCTTTGAGCGGAACTATGAGAATTGGGTCAGCAGATGTGGAAATGAATGAATTTTGCGTCTGAACAGGATGCACGCTGATTGCTCTGTCTCTTTCCTCATCAGAGAGGTGGAAGGCCGGGTCAGCCGGGGACTTGGCTGTGACCTGGGGCTGTGGTTTGGCCTGGACAGGGACTTGAGATATTTTTCGGACAGGGACTGGAGACTTAACTTGGACAGGGGCATGGACCTGAGACATGGCAGGGACCTGAACGTAGGCAGGGACCTGGACCTGGGACGTGGCAGGGACCTTGGATGTGGCAGGGACCTGACCTGGACGTGGCAGGGACTTGAGCTTTGACGGGCTGGGACTGGAGACTTGACTTGGACTGAGACTTAGAGATGAGCGGAAACTCGCTTCACTGGATCAGTGGTCAGGAGTCCTGTCCATCTCCGCCGACGTCTCTACCCGCCATAGTGCATAGGGAAGAGGGGCTCTGCATGCCGCCTACCCGCTCTCCCTCAGCACTTTGTCCAGGTCGTAGTTCTGCCCTGGTTTTCCTAACTCCACCAAAAATTCCCAAACACACGTGACCCCATGAACTATGAACCTTCACGTAGGCGAATGCCAAAACCTGACGTCAACCCCTGAAGAGGTCCGCTGTTGTAATGGGGAATCTCACATGCTGGAAGCATCATGTATGTTGTATCTTTTTTATACTCTACAGTTTTTTTTGTCACATTAAACAGAAATGGAAAAAATGATCGGTGGGGTGTTCTGAAAGTTCTTCACATTTACACATGATACTAAATGTTATATTATTGTTATATAAAGACTATGTCTGTTTCACATTGTAATTTGTGTACAAGTCTATTGGATACCAAATTTTCTAAATAAAAAGGCTATATTTGGTTAACAACATATGGTAAATGTATTTGTTCAGACAATATTTTAATCTGGTAGATTCACAGCATGCTACAGATTTTATGTTATAATTTATTTGTACATCCAGTTTAATAATTTTGTCGTAGAATTTTCCAATATATTTTAGATTACAACAACTGAAATATGTAGTTAAGCTTATGATACGTACCCCGCTCCTGACTACTCTGAAATTACCCTCACTTAGTAGGATAAAAGGATCTAATTAGTAAATTAGATAAGATAAACACGCAGCTTGACAGAAAAATCAGCTGACCCACCATTTAAAAACATCTAAACACCAGCTTTGCCAGGCTGGGAGACCAGCTGACCCACCAACCATTTTAAAACCAAATGAACACCAGCTTTGCCAGGCTTGGAGACCTTCTTGACCAACTTGGCCAGGTTGGGAGTCCAGCTTAACCAGCTACATCCGGCTTAAACCAGCAAAGACCAGTGAACCAGCCTAGGGTGGCTTTAGCTGATTTTATCAGTAAGGTAGCTGCTGAGAAACAGGCAAGGTGGTAACAGCATTAAATTGAAGCAATTTTTTATGGATTGGAACAAGTGTCAGGGGATTTCTTTGATTGTTTACAATAGCCTGTGAGAAATAAGATGATCTTTCAGTCAAAATTAATGCTCTGTAATCACCCAGAAGATCCTTCCACCTCGGAAAGAATTATCAAGCCAGTAAAGCGCCATTTATGCTCCATTTTCAGACAAGCAGCCTTTCTAGAGCGTAGATTGTCATTATACCAGGGAGCAGAGCGGGGGTAATATAACCTTTATATGACATTAGGAAGCAAAAGAGTCTAGATTAATAGCAAGAGTAGAATTTAATCGCGGAAGTTTCTCTTCCACTGATGAGGGATGAAGATCGCTTTAAGGTGGAAACAACTGAATTGGAGAAATCTCTCTGATCAATAGACTCTCCACTTCGGAAGGTTACTGTTCAGATGGTAGGCTCACTTGAATTATACAGATCCAGGTTAAAGAAGACAGCTGACTTACATTATTATTTTTCTTATTTATTATTACATTCTTATTTGCTGAGATCATCCAATTGAGGCCGCATTTGTAACGCATACTTCTGGTTTTCATTTCTGAACCGATGGTGGGGGAAGAAAAAGCTTTTATATCAATGTCAGCACAGTGTCTCCGATCTGTTTTCACAGTGGGATATACACAGAGATTGAGCAGGATGAGGTAAGTGCTGTCTTTTTGCCTAGCACACTTAAAAAAAAAAAATAGGGATTAAACCTAACTTTTCTTAGTTAATGGACAATTAAATTACATTTTTTTTTTGATCTAGTACATAATGTGAAGTATCATTGTGAAATAATTTAAGGTATATATTTGGACCACTTTTTTGTAGTATTACCTAGATTTGATATTATGTTTTAAAAGTGTTAAATGTATTTTAACTATCTGTTTTGAGAATATCTATCTATTGTTTTACCTAGTGCCTAGCAACGCCTGCAAGCTCCTGGCCCGTGGCAGGGCCCGATACGGTCCTGGAGACGGGAGCCATCAACTACCGCCTGCAACAACCCGGTAAGCGGGACGGAAGTTATACCACATCAACCTGTTGAAGAGGTGGGTGGAACCAGCCCGATGGTTTCGCGCAGTGGCGGACACAGATCCTGACAAGCGTGCCTTGGGCGACTTTGGGAAGACCTCCCAAGAGACAGGAACTCAGCGAGATGGTAGACCATTAGCAGGCGTTCTCCTCCCCCGGGATGACCCAGGTGGTTCACCACGCGATCAAGACACCCCTGGCATGGTAGTTAGACAGAGGCCCTACCGGGTCCCTGAGGCCCGGCGGAAGGCCATCGAGGAGGAGGTGGAGCGAATGCTAGGGATGGGATCGCCGAGGAGTCATCCAGCCCCTGGTCCAGTCCCATGCCGCCGTCAAACCCGACGGAAGCATGCCTGTGTAACAACTTCGGAGACTGAACCAGGTATTGGACTTCGATAGTTACCCCTCCCAGTGGATGACCTGGTGGAGCGTCTGGGGAGGGGCCGCTACTATCCACCTTGGACCTCACCAAAAGGGGTATTGGCAAGTTGCCTTAGCGCCCGATGCCCAGCCCAAGACGTGCCTTTAGTACCTCCACTGGCCACTGGCAGTCACCGGGTCCTCCCCTTTTTGGCCTACGGGCACCAGCCACACCTCCAGCGGCGCTGATGGACATCGTCCCACGACCACACCGCAGCTATGCGCCTACATGGGCGGCGTTGTGGTCCACTCCCCTGGTGGGACCACCTGTTTCCATCTGGGGGAGGTCCTGAGGGGGCTCGGAAAGCCGGACTGACAGCCAACACCAAGAAATGTCACCTGGGATTAACGAGGCACAGTACCTGGGGTACCGCATTGGGCGGGTGGTTGCTGAAGCCACAGATGAGGGAAGATCGAGCCGTAGAGACCTCCCGCCCCTCATCGAAAAAACAGGTACGATGCCTTCTTGGGGTTGGCAGGGTACTATCGAGATTTGTGCCTAACTTCGCGATAGCTGCACCTCTTTCAGATCTCACCAAAAAGGGCCAGCCAGGGTGGGAAATGGTCAACCGAGGAGGGGCCTTCAAGCCTGAAGCGGGCCCTCACAGGCGCCCGGTGTTCGTGAACCCGGATTTTCACTCCCCTTCACGGTACACACGGCGCATCTGAACCAGGGTTGGGCGCGGTCCTCTCCCAAACCGACGGAGAAGAGCACCGGTCCTCTACATCAGCGGAAACTTGCCCGCGGAAAGAGGTACGCCGAGGTGGAGGCGGGAAGCCTCTGGCAATCAAGTGGGCCATTGAAGAGTTGAGGTATTACCTAGCGGGCCCGACACTTGTCCTGGTCACAGACCCGCACGCCCCTACAAAGGATGGCCAAGGCCAAGGACACAACGCCCGGTGGTCAGCCGATTAAGGTCCAACTGTTTGCATTGAAAGTGCCGCATGATCTGTCACATGATGTCAGTATAAAGACACTTGTTCTGAAAGCCCGATCTGCAACACCACTTAGTAAGCAATGTGAAGCCCAAGGAATATTCTATGTGTGATCAAAAGGCAAGTTTACAAACTTCGAAACTCTAAAAAAACCATAATATATTTTACCACAATGAGACAGAAATTATTTGATTTACTTTTTAAACTTGCTTAAATTTTTCCTGCAAAAGATCATCACCGGGTTAAAATGTCAGTTTAACAAATGTGTCATTCTGCTTAAAAATGAAAATGAATATCAGATTTTGATCAAGTTGTTGGACAGTAAAATGGACATAAGCCAATTGAGTTTGTGATGAGATGCTGGCTGTCAAAATATCATTGATAGACCTGAATTCTTCAAATGAAATTTTCTCACTTTTTACTTTTGGGGGCAACCAGATTTTACAATACTGTAAGTCTACTCTGTTGTTTTTCTGAACAATATATATACACAGACGATTCCCTGACACAATGTTTTATAGGCATTAAATTCTGCAAGCATCCATTGTAGTTCACCTTCTGTCTGTGAGCCAGCCGAAGGTGATGTTGCCCACAATGTCGATGACACCTAAAATAGACATAAGAAAGGCGGCATGGTGGTGACTGACACCTGCGTCTAGAGCGTAGGGCACCAAGTACACAAATGGCAGGCTGCAGCCGCTGGCCAGGAACAGGAAGGAGCCTGCCAAGACCAGGAAGTCGGGCATAAGCAGGAAATGGTAGTCCTGCAAGAAGTGCATGCAGCGTTGCTTGATGTTTTTCTGTTCGTTGTTGTTCATCTCTTTCTGGTCAGATGTGAGAGGTGTTGTACTGTATCCACACTCAGAGTCCACTGGCAGGGGCAAGGCTTCCTCTTCTTTGAGAGTGATGGGCCGTAGTAGAGCTCCACACACACACAGGATGGCCACCAAACCTCCCAGGATAAGCAGAGCACCACGCCAAGAGTAGTGTTCAATCAGTAGGTGTACCACAGGGGCCAGCACGAACGTGCCGATGCCACTGCCAGACATAGCAATGCCGTAAGCAAAAGCCTTCCTCTCACAGAAATAAACAAATAAAAGTGTTTAACAGAAAGCAAAGCCAAATCCTGCAAAAAAAAAGCATGCTTCCATGTAGCAACAGCCAACCATTTATAATATTATCCCATTTATACAATATACACATAATTTCTTGAGCATAGCTGAGACTGAATGAATCTGTATTAATGTAGGGTGCCTTACCGGTTAAGACACCTAGAGAGAGGTAGAGATACTCTAAACTGGTGGCAAAAGAGCTAAGCACCATTCCAGTAGAGGCCAGGAATCCTCCAAGTATCACAGCAATACGACATGAAAGCTGATTTCCAATCAGGCTTCCCAGAGGAGCTACCATTGGAACAAAAATGGTAAAATAACAGACTAACATTGATAAAGTCAAACACAGCATCAATGATAATCTGATGTTTTTGCTAACTCATTTATCATGGTAAAAATGACATTTTAACTAGTTTATATACTGTACAGCAGGACATTCAAGCATTTCATGTTGCTATAGATTAGCTTTGTTAAGTCAGTCCTTTATTTCCATAAGAGTTCATTTTAAATGCAAAGCTAAGAGACATCATTTCAACATTTACTTACTGTATCAGATTTTTAATGGGTCAAAAGTTTACATGCACTTTGTTGTATTTGGAATCATTGTTTTTAATTCCTTAAACTTGAATCAAAAAGCTTGGGGTAGCCCTCCACAAGCTTCTCACAATATGTTTGCCCAATTCTGTCGCAGAACTGGTGTAACTTGTCAGGATGTGGGCCTTCTTGCACAGACATGTTTTGTTCAGTTTGGTCCATACATTTTGTGTGAGATTTAAGTCAGGACTTTGATAAAGGTGATGACCACTACTGTCCAATACTTTCAATTTGTTGTCTTTAAGCCATTTTGTAATAACTTTACTTAGGATCACTGTCTTGCTGGAGGACCCAGTTGTGACTGACTTTTATCTTTTCTGGCTGATGTCTTGAGGTGTTGCTTCAGTATTACTAGATATTCCTCCTTCCTCTTTATGCCATTAACTTTCTTAGGTGCACCCTTTTCCAGCAAAACACCCCCAAACCATAATGCTTCACAGTTGGGATGGTGTTCTTTTAGATTAAACATTTCACCATTTTTCCTCCATACATAGCATTGATCTTCATAGACAATTGGTTAAATTTTTGTATTATCTGACCAAAGAATACTCCACCAAAAAGGCTGGTGATAACCTGTAAACTTCGCTCTGGCTTTTAATGCTGGTCTTTGAGTTGCAAATCAATCTTTCAGATCATGGCGTTGTAGGACACTCTAATGGTGGATGTACATTCTCGTTACCTGATGCCTCCAAGTTCATAAAGAGATAGTCAGAGATAGTTGGTATATGTAATCTTCTGGCCCACTGGAATTGTGATTAAACAAATTGAACTAAAAAACAACAACCTGTCTCCTAATTGATTGTCTCATTTGTTATCTCTAATGTAGATGCCCAGGTCCAAATGAAATTGACTCGCTAAACGGAAATCAATGATAACATGAAATGTGAGGAGTTGTGAAAAAGTGAGACTGAATATCTTTAGCCTAGGTGCATGTAAACTTGGGGCCTCAACTGTGTAAAATAATGTGGTAAAACTACTTCTGCAGATGAATTCTGGAAACAGTCAAAATGATGAAAAATCAGGTTTTTGATGAGAATTGCATTTTACAGTCTATAAAATGCATTGACACCATGACTTTAAAGGTTTGTAAATTATTTCACCAAAATAATGAAGATATTTTTATTGTTTGTTTACTTTTATCTTGCTTTGGCTGTGCTGTGGTAAAAACACCCAGCCTGCCCAAAGAGCGTCAAAACCTTGATAGCTAAGTGTGATTTCTTCACATAGTGAATGTCATGCTTTTGAACTCTCACTTAGCCACAGTGGATTGAAAATGAAATATTTAAAGGCAATTTTAATTTTTGAGGGTAACCAGACTTTAAAATGCTGTAACGTTACTTTAGTTGAGACACATTCAAAGGCTGTTTCCAGATTTCATTATATTAACTGCAAAGCTTGCTGTTTTTTGTCTTTTTAACTTGCTAGGATTTTGGTCAACAAATGCGTGCTATCAGTTTGCTGATAAGAAAATTACCACGTCAGCTAATGGCAGCAAAAGGAAGACTTTCGTCAATAAGTCAACAGCTTTGATTAGGACTGTTCACTTTTTTTATTTTATTTTTGGAAGCATTCAGTTCCTTACAAATTCTAGGTGTTGTGACAGCAGACATTATTGAGCAGAACAAAAACAAATAGGCATGCTGTTACAAGTCAAGCTGTGTCTTTCTAACTTTTAAGAGAGAGAGGGGGTTGAGCCTCTGAAAAATGACATGCAGTAATTAAAATCCAAAAAATATCCCGTACCACACAGCATGGTGGTGCAGTCTACTAACGAGTGGATCCATGCAGTCCCAGAGTAATCATGTGCAAAGTGCATTTGAAATTCGACAAAAAAGATGGAGATGCATCTAGAAAGCATAAAAAAGTCATTACAAGTCTAATATAAGCAATAAAAGTCAAAAGCATGTGATACTCATTGATGACTGCCATATTCCCCTTGAAACATCCCATTCAGTAATTACTAAGAATCACCTTCTATCAAATGAGAGGAGACACTGCAATTACTGCTGCTTAGCTGGACAGTAAGAAGCTGAGCTTTTGAGTTCTGGGGGGCTTTTGAGTTGGAGAGCTGGGAAAAGGGCTAATGAGGCACAAGCCTCATCACAGCCTGCCTGCACCTGAACAAACACGGTGAAAGCACCAAGCAGGAGACCAGGGTCAAATCACTGCGAGTGAATATGACAGCCAATGACTCTCACATACTTCATTATTGGCCAAACAACACACATGCAATGACAGCCAGGGGCCATCGGAGGGAGAGGTGTCTTTCAATCTACTGTTCACGCTTGTTAGAGCCAGCTTAGGGCCAAGTGTTTCTTCAGGTTCTAAACCACACTCATCAAAGCTGGATAAACATTGAGAAAACATTAAATTGTCAGTTGCTCTTTCACCTCTAAGGAGACTTTTGATATGGACTTAGTTGTTTATTACCACAAAATAAAACTTTGCATACTGATATATTTTTATTTAATTATTAAAATATTTATTTTATTAAAAATTAAACAGATACCTTAAGGGATCAGTTTCTCTGTGTATAATGGTGAGATATACCATGAGAGACATACTATCTGCTTTGCACTACAATGGAAAAAGCAGTTTTTTCCTCAACCACACCTTTCTTAACCAGTAAAGCAGGGACATCAAAGGCCTATTTTGCAAGATGTAAAATGGCAGAGAACAGCACATTCCAGCCACGGTACATCAGCCATCGGGCACTTTCACAACTGCGGAACATCTAATGAACTACAATATATATTTCCCCTTCATTAATTTTTCACTAAGTATCACAGACAGGAGACATGGCATAGATAACAACACTTAAAAATACTACAGTTCTCAATATAGGGCACCAAACAAGTGTTCAAATTACACTATATCTGACTTTACTCAAACAAAAACCAAACAGTTAAAATCACACTTAATCCCAGGTAAATTAATGTACATTACAGTGTACAGAGAACTATTACCTGTAAAACCAGTATGACTGCTGTGGACCCTTGTTTGACAGCTTGCCAAGTTGTTTACCCATGTCGCAAATGTAACCTGAACTGGCCATGACAGAAAACCCACATACTTGCTGTGCTCAGTTTATTTTCAAGAATTCTCGCTGTAGAGTGAACTAAACATAGTTCTGCATGGTATCTGCTGCTCATATGTCTAAGTTTGAGCACAGGATAAATACATAAGAAACAGTCAGCCTGAATGAATCAGAAATATTCATATACTGTGTTTGTTTACACAGTTTCAAAGTCAATGGTAAAAAGGATTAGAGACTTTAGAGACAATGCTGTGGTGGTGTATATAAAAATGGCACAATATTACAACACAAGCCATAATGATGTGATCCAATCTGGTTTTTACCTTGTTACAGCACGAGTGCAGACATTGACCATGAAACAACCGGCCACGATCATCCAGCCCCAGCCACCATCTGGAGGTTGCACTCCTGCTGTCTTCTTTCTCTTCTTTTCCTGAGCCATGGAAGCTACACCCACCTCCACTTCTTGCCACTTAACAGCAAGTCCAAAATACATTCATTCATATATGAACACACACACATGCACACACACAGAATCTTTTCCCACCCTGTCTTTTTAAGTATGCTCCCAATCACTGGGCAGCCTTCATAGAGGCAAATAAGTTTCTGAACAATGCATTTAATGAACATTTGAAATGACTAAAAAGGAACCAAAAAACTAAACAGAAAACAAAAAGTACTTTGAGCCCTCATGTGCATTGTAGAACTTCGCGGATGCTTATTTGCCAAAAAATGTTGCAGTCACCTTCACCATTCCAGTTTTTAGATCCTGAGTCAAGCGTCAAAAATAACAAAAGCCATGCCAATGTTGTTGTTTCAGGTTTTATTCTGCGCAGATTGAGTCGGCATGAAGTGGTAATAATCTGTTTAGAAGCATTTGCGGTGGACGATGGAGGGTCCAGATTCAACATACTCCTGCTTGCTGATCCACATATGCTGGAAGATGATGCAATGGAAGATGATGCAATCAGATGCGGCAATGATCTGCAAAGACAAGACGAGCATTAGTCTCACATTAAAGCATTTACCTGCCTTTTCATTCATTAGCCACCCGTGATTTATAAACCAAGCTCATCTTAATTTTCATTGTGCTAGGGGCCAGGGATGTGATTTCATTCTGCATCCTGCCTGGAATGCCAGGGTACATCGTGGTGCCACTTGACCGTACAGTGTTGGCATACAGATCCTTACGGATATTCACGTCGCACTTCACAGTGGAGTTGAAGGTGGTCTCGTGGATTCCACAGGACTCCATACCTGAAGATCAAGACAGTATTAGGCAAGGTCTCCAGAAGCACTTGTGGCGGAAATTAGTCATTTTTACTATGTAATAGTTTTTCTTGTTCTGTTCATGCTCATGTTCATGAGAGGATAACGTCAAAGAAGGTAATGTCATGTCATTTAGATTAGTACAGAATGTTTATCTGCTTTCAGAGACACAAACACGTTTTTCTGTTAAGGGATCGACCTTGAAACAAAGCCTGTTTGAACTGCCTCAAATTGTTCCTTATCGGTACATAGATTATTCTATCCTGTATTCACCCTTCTGTAATAAACTTTTTTTTTTTAATTTCCATGACACACTAAACAGTACAAGTGCACTAAAGACAGCACTTGTTAACTTCTTACCCAGGACAGATGACTGGAAGAGAGCCTCGGGGCACCTGAACCTCTCGTTTCCAGTGATGACGACCTGTCCGTCAGGCAGATTGTAGCTCTTCTCCAGAGAGGAGGAAGAGTCAAGGGCAATGTAGCAGAGCTTCTCCTTGATGTCACGAACAATTTCTCTCTCAGCTGTGGTAGTGAAGCCATAGCCTCTTGGTCAGGATCTTCATGAGGTAGTCAGTCAGATAAAGGTCAGCCAGGTCCAGACCGAGGATGGCATGGGGAAGGCCATAACCCTCGTAGATAGGAACAGTGTGGGTCACACCATCACCAGAGTTCATCACAATACCAGTGGTACGACCGGAGGCATACGGGGACAGCACGGCATGGACGGCAACATACACGGCAGCGTTTTGAAGGTCTCGAACATAATATGAAATGAGAAAATAAAAGGTTTAAAAGGTTTTATTTTGTTCTATTAGGTTGTCGCTACAGGCCATGCAGGTAGTTAAAGACAAGTCAGAAATGGAGTGAGAGAAGTGTATGTAAACAAAGACTGCACACAAAACAAAGTGCAGAAAGACCAGGCAGGGAAAGAAATAACCTGCTGGTTAGCACATGAGAAACTCAGGAGTTCAGAGGAGATGAAGCCTGGAGAAAGTGAATGAATTGGATGAACTTAAAGAGAAGAGTAATAGGTTTAAAAATGTCAACCGAAAGGCAGATTCACGTTGTTTCAAATGTTAAACCAACCTGGGTCATCTTTTCTCTGTTGGCTTTGGGGTTCAGGGGAGCCTCAGTAAGCAGGACGTTGTAGAAGGTATGATGCCAGATCTTCTCCATGTCATCCCAGTTGGTGACAATACCGTGCCCAATGGGGTACTTCAGGGTCAGGATACCTCTTTTGCTCTGAGACTCGTCACCAATGTAGCTGTTCTTCTGTCCCATACCAACCATCACACCCTGTAAAAAGCAAGACAATCATGTTAAAGAAAAGATTTGCCGTACCGAAAGAAAAACAATACAAATTATCAGTGTAAATAAATTCTTTTAAAAGCCAAGCTACAACTCTTTTATGGTACAGGTTTTGTATGTACAGGGGGTAAAAAAAAAAACATATAAAAGAATATAAAGGCAGCTATTTTGCCCTGGTTTACAATAGTGAGTCCTTGAGGACACATTTAACCTGTACCTTAGGGAACAAAAACAGTGTCTTATGTACTGCTAAGTGTACCATAACCGTTTTTTCTCAGAGAGGACTCTGAGGACTGTGTTTCAGCTTGTAAAGTTTAACTAAACATTTAAAATCTTGTCCTGTATTTTCCTGGGGACACTATATTTACACTATGTTATACTCATGGCAGAATGATCCGGGGACCATGTTAGGAAGATCCACTCATAGCCCTGATTATTGGTGCTGTCCAGCCTGTAGAGGATGTACGAAGGCATGTCATCATCCACGAAAGGCAGGATGTAAATCCAGCTCCCATTTTTGCACTCAGACATGGTCCCTCAAAAACACAAGCTGTTCTGAAGAACACAGTAGAACTCTAGGCTCAGCACAGAGATCTCTCTTCACCTTATATGGATTCTAATAGTCACAAACCAAACCACAGAGCTTAGGGCCAGCCTTCAAACCTACCGTTTTTAATGATCACCTTAAGGAGTCTGTACTCTCCACACCATGCCTTGGTGAAGATCTCCTTCACCTCTGCCGTGGCTGTTGATACAGAGCAAAAACAAAAAAACAATCTGACCACATGTACGTAAGAGAGTATTAATCAGATCGATAAGTCGACTGATTGATGGCTTTTGGGGATTAATTAGCACCAATAAGCAATTTCAAAATCCAGTTTTTCCAGGTTGTCTGTTGTGGGAGTGGTGGAGAAGGGCCTGCTACAGTATGAGAGTGGCCTCTAGAGGCAAAAGAAAAACTGGCACAGTTTGCTGTGTTATTTGAAGTGTCTCTTTTTTATTAATTTTGAATGCCTCTATTTTTATTTGTTTTGTGGAATGTTACTTTTTGGTTCCATTTGGATGTATATATTTTATTTACTTTAATAGTTCTTAATAGTTAATATATATTACTATTGATACATTTATTTAAAGTCTGCCTTCATAGTAACACTGTTTTCAACGCTATTAAGACATCACTTGACTAGGAGGATTGTGGGCTGCCCACTGACCCAAAAGTCATTGTTGTTGTTCCCACAGCTGACAACCTATTGAACCCTGACAAACTACCAGCACTACAAGCAGCCATCGAGCCCATGGGACCCTCACCTTCATTCATCTATCCATTTTCCTTACTGCTTTTCCTGCACAGGGTCGCAGGGAACCTGGAGCCTATCCCAGGGATTTCAGGGCACACGGTGGGGGACACCATGGACAGAGTGCCAACCCATTGCAGGGCACAATCACTCATACACCCGTGTGTGTGAGTGTGTGTGTGTCGGGGGCGGGGGGGGGGGGTGGGTAGGATACCTGGAACAAAACCCCCGAAGCACGGGGAGAACATGCAACCTCCTCACACACAGGGCACGGGTTTTTATCTGGCAACCACTCAGTACATACAGCACACACTGTGCCAACAGTCAAAAACAGTTTAATTTGTCTGTCTGTTTGAAACTTTTTTTTTAAATAAACCAAGTGAAAAAGAAAAGATCCTGTGACTGCATATGTCAAAGCAGAAAGCAAAACCTGAAATTACATCAACAGGTCCATCACGGTATCCATTAACTTGAAATTGAGTGCTACAGGAATTTTGTAGGCCAGCCTGGAAGTCAAGTCAACATCACCCTGATTCCCTCAACAAAAAGCCAATAGGAATTTTCTATCTGATTATGGATTATTGCAGACAATAATCTCTGTGACAAACAAAATGTATTTATTTATTTAGTTTACACGTTTATTTTTCAAGATAATCTTCACAATAAACTTTTTATGTAGTTTGAAGCCTAAATACAGAAGTAAAAAAGCTATAGTTGGAACAGTACAATTAGAAAATACTATAAATTGATAAATCTACAAGTTGGAAAGTTTGAGTTGTAATAGTTTGCAAAACGAGGATCTAGTAGATGAGTTGTGATGACCTCTGTAGTCCCATTTAGCCACTCGTTTGCAACCATCTTTATCAAGACACGTAAAAGCGTAACAAAATCACGAGGGGGGTATTACTGATGTATTTTATGAATAATACGTGAAAAATATATTGAGCTTGTTTTTAATGACACACCTATATCTCAGTCATTTAACAAAAATAATATTTACACACTGTGGTGTTATGTAATATTTGTTGTAATGTTTTTCCCGGGACCGATAGCGCCATCTTTTGGTTCGGAAGTGGAAGTTGCTGAGAAAATAAAGCTGGAGGAAAAAAGTCACGTTATATATATATATATATATATATAAATATATATAAATATATATAAATATATATATATATATATATATATATATATATATATATATATATATATATATAGAGAGAGAGAGAGAGAGAGAGAGAGAGAGAGAGAGAGAGAGAGATAGAGATAGAGATAGATAGATAGATAGATAGATAGATAGATAGATAGATAGATAGATAGATAGATAGATAGATAGATAGATAGATAGATAGATAGTGTGTGAAACACAGGTAATTGGCTATTTGTTACACCTCTGCGTTTTCTCTCAAATTACCGTTGCAAATCGCTTTCTACTGCGAAGTTGGCTAAAATGGGCCACTTTTTTTGTAAATGATTTATAATACCATTCCTTTAAGCTATGCATGAGATCTAATGATATTTTTTTAAATATAAATTAGCATGTTTCTCTTAACTATATTTTTTTCTTTTAAAAGTGTGATAAAGTATCATTGTTTTAAAATTATGAGGAGTTAAGAGTATCGGCAGGTACCCACTTGAATCACGACACAACGTTCAGGTTAATTGGGCCAGCTGTTAAGTTAAAATGGGGCAATTTAAAAAGGGAACAACACAAGTAATTTCTAGTGATATCATTTTAATTTTAACAATAGATTGACACTATTGTGTTCAGTGTGCCATAGCAACAACACCATTAATATATTTCTTTTAATATAAAGTGTAACAAATATTTAATTGAAAAATGCACTTAAAAAGAAACTTATCATGTTGTTATTATTATGTTGTATTGGTGTGTGTTTCTGTGTATTAGTGTCTTTTGTGTTTGTGTGTGTATTCTTGTGTAAAATATTTGTCAAATATTTTATTAAAGATTAGAACATCTTTGACAAAAAAACCCCCCACAAAATACATTAACGTAGTCAGGCCAGTTATATTTTTTCCTGCATTCCTTTCAAATGCAGTCTTTGCAGATGTAACTGTCTTCATCACAGACGGCAGTGTCCTCTCCCAGCTTTCCTTGTACCATGAGTTGAACTGACAACAGCACACCCTAAATCTTCCAGCTGCATTGAATGCTGCAAGGACTGTCATGATCTCTTCTTTCTCCCCAGCAGTTACCTCTACACAGGGCTTTCCCACCTCCCCAACCACACGGGTAGAGCAAAACTGGTCTTGCAGGACAAATACATCGCAATTCCGATTGCAAGTTCCTCCAGCAGCTCTTCATACTGTCGAAACCACTTTCCTACCAAACCAGGGTTCAGCCCTGCTGCTCCTGCTGCTGAAAGGGCCTCTGGTGTCCTGATGCTGTGGTCTGGATTCCGTTTTAAAAAAGATTCTAAACCAGTAATACCCAGCAGTGCCTTTTACTTCAGAGAAGCCTTTGATATTATTGGCCTTTACATAATTGAATGCAAATCCCTGGACATCTCTTTTGGTAAGGGGAAAGCTTCTTTTGGAGAGGAGCTTGATAAGACTGGCCAGTTCTTTCTGAGATTCCTCTGACAGGTACTACTTCCTCCTAGATGCATAGCCAGAGCCGGCAACCATTAATGTGCCTATGCAAAGTGGTCTTTGGAATGTTCCAAAGCCTTGCTAAAAAGCGAACATTTAGTCTCTCAACTATCTCCTGGTATTCATTAATGGCACCCCTCATTCGGTCCTTCCTCTACTGGTTGTATTGACCTTTACCTTTCTCTTCTCTCTTCTTCTCTCTCTTTTTCCTTTCTTTGCCTGTCCTCCTGCCATACTGTCTGCAATGCAAAATATTTCAAAAGATTTTGTTTGGATATATTTCTAAGTCTATGAACCTCAATTTCTGTGTAATTTCTGTGTAAGTGTGTGTGTGTGTGTGTGTGTGTGCGCAGCCCATTTTAGCTGAAAATTGTGGCCCATTTTAGCTAGCTGGTGAAGCTAAAATGGGCCACTACCGAAAATGACTTTTTTTTTTCTCACAAAAATCAAAGTCTCTTTGGGCTGGGTTTTATCAGCACAAACAGCCGAACAGGAAGGCTGCGCGACGACCTCAGCTGAACGGGAAGGCAGAGCGACATCCAGAAGAGGGGAGGGAGGGCGGGATTCGGTCTCATCTCCGAGCATCTACTCCAACCCGTGTAACTTGGCATATTCCACAACGAACGCCGGGTGTGGTTTGGTGCATGCGCTGTCCCACGATGGTATTCCGAGTATGTGGCTACTCTGAGCTATCAGTACCCTCCACCTTCTTCCCTGCTCCGTTATCTTGAGATACCACTCCGCATAGGCGTTGCACCAGGCGTCCATCGGGGCAATCTGCTGCTTCTTAGTAAAGGTCTTTTGTTCTGTCACGATTTGAGGTTGAGGCAGAAGCAGTTGCAGATTTTAAACATTTAAGGTAAACAAATAGACTACTAGACAAACACTAAGACAACTTGGCAAGATACTATGGCAAGAAACAGAACACACTGACATGAAAGACAGAAGTCTCAGACAGCGAAAGACCAGGAGAGAGTGCAGACAAAGACTATATATACACATGGGTGCTCATTAACCAGAAACGTGGATCAGGTGCAGTTGTGGTGCATGTGGTCATGTGGTGCAGTGCAGTGGCTGATGGGAAATAGAGTCCAGAGTTTCCAGATACGTGACACTGATGTTTTGCGTTGGTGGGGGGGCCAACTTCACGCAGGTTAACTTTTCTTGGTCACTGGACAAGTATTCAGAAGGGTGATTTATTATTTTATTTTTTGTCATTTTAGTCTGTATCTATTACATAATGTGAAAAAAGGTTATAAAATAATGGTATATAATTTGACCTTAAGTACCACTTTTGTAGTATTACCTAGTTTTTATGTGTTTTTAAATGTGTTAACTTTAAAGTTTTCATTTTAATTATATCTATATCAAAGTTTCAATACACTATTTTTCTGAGAATATCTATCTAATGTTTTACTTTTAATCCATTTCATTCATGCTTCTGAATTATTCTGTTATTTCTTTCTCTACCAGTTCAACACAAGACACAATTTTAAAAACCAGACTTATTCAGCTGGAATGCCGTTTTACTTGGGCTCTGAATAGAAATGATATAGATGTCACCGATCTTCTGAACAGGCTCGAAGAACAGCTTAACCTGGATCTTGGAAGGGAGGCAGGAGTTGCGCGCACACACAGATGTGTGGGATATGTGAAGTTTCTACTAGGCTCCAATACTGAGGCTCTCAGCAACTTGGAGAGATCTGTAGAGCTCACCAAGTCTCATGGAAATGACTGTGACAAGCTGCTTGTTGTTGCCTATGGAGACCTTGCATGGTTATACTATCATATGGGTACTTTTGGAGAATGTGAAAGCTACCTGAATAAACTGAGCGAAATTAAAGAGAAATATCCATCTGTCCCATATGCCGAGGTGCTTGGAGAAAAAGGATGGACCTTCCTCAAGTTTTCTTGGAAATATTATGAAAGGGCTAAAGAGTGCTTCAGGAAGGCCCTGGAGCTGGACCCAGAGGAGGGTGAATGGAATGCTGGCCTTGCCATTGCTCTGTATCGGGCAGATGATATGTTCAAAGATCCAGTGGTAATTGATCAACTTAGACGGGCCATAGCCACTAACCCAGATGATGATGTTCTTAAAGTTCTGCTTGGTCTGAGATTGGTAGCTCACAAGAAGTATAGTGAGGCAGAGAGCTTGGTGGAGCAAGCCTTAGTGAGGTCTCCAGAACACCCCCATGTGATGCGATATGTTGGGAAGTATTTCCGGAATGAAGGATCTGTGGACAGGTCCATTGCCCTTCTAAAGAGAGCATTAGAGAAAGTGTCCAATGCAGCCTTTATACACCATCAGCTGGGACTCTGCTATAGGAAAAAGATCCTGAATCTGAAGCAAGCAGGAAGTCACCACACAAAAGGTGCTGAAATTAAGCGAGCTCGAGAGCAGTGTATCTACCATTTGGAGATGGCAACTGAACTGAAGACCAGCTTCATCATTGCTATGAATGAACTGGCCCTCCAGTATGGGGCGAACCGGGATATGTCAAGAGCAGAAGAAATGTTCCAGAATTCATTTCAGGTAGCTAGAGAAAGAAACGATAACTACCAGTCTGTTCATCACTGTTATGCAGAATTCCAGCAGTGCTGTATGAAATGTGAGCCTGCTGCCATCAAACATTACACTGAATGTCTGAAGATAAATCCAAATACATATTATGGGAGGAAAAGTGCTAAAAATCTGCAAAAGATTGCAGAGAGAAGAATTGAGAAGAACCCAAGCGATGGAGAGGCCTTCGGAATACTTGGAATCATTCATAAGGAAAAAGGAGAAAAACAACAAGCCATAGAGTGCTTTGAACAAGCGCTGAGCTTTGCAGACAACGAGGATTACCTCACAGATCTTTGTGAACTTAGGCTTTCATTACAGTAATATTACCAATATGCAGTATGATACACAGCCAATTATTTACACATTCATGAGATTCAATAGTAACAGTGCAGTATCTGTAATAATATATGTACTGTTGATAAGACACTAAGATTAATCTTAGTAATGATTTGAATTTAAGATCATTAGTTCAGTATGATATTTAATCATAAATACATTTCTTTTCATTATGATGGATATAAATTTACGCTGTTCTCCTGCAACTACCTGCGTGAAGTTGGCCCCCCCACCAACGCAAAACGTCAGCAAAATAGTCTCAATCGTTTGTTCTTCGTTTGTGCTGGTTTACATTTACATTACATTTATTCACTTGGCAGACGCTTTTATCCAAAGTGACTTACAAATAAGCAAAGCGATATATCAAGGAGTTTGATTTGTGCCGTTAAAATTTTCGTTTGTGCTGCTTCGGTTCAGGAGATATTAAAAGAATATTTATAGGTCATTCTGGGGTCACCCAGCCCCCCCACATGCTCCGAATTCACCCCAAAGTCTCAATAGTCTCAATCGTCTGTGCTTCGTTTGTGCTGGTTTGTGCTGATAAAAGTTTCGTTTGTGCTGATAAAAGTTTCGTTTGTGCTTTCGATTGGTCAGTTCTAAAAAGAAACGTTGAATGCCACACCTAGGAATTATTTTTACTGTTTTAGGGAAGTATATAAAGACATGTTTGTGTATGTACAAGTTGGACTCTCTGCAGACAGTCACACTTTGTTGGTTTTCAATAAAGTTGATTACGTTTGAACTCTACAAAACTCTCTGTCTTTGAAGTTTTTGACTTGGGCTAGAAAGGTTGATTTTATCCACAACAGAGCATATAGGGGGGCTGGGTGACCCCAGAAATACCTTTGAATATTCCTTTATTATCTCCGGAACCGAAGCAGCACAAACGAAAATTATAACGGCACAAACGATTGAGACTCTTTTGCGTTGGTGGGGGCCAACTTCACTCAGGTCAAGTAACTTGGTCAATTTATTTCTTTCAGAAATAAGGATGTGTATAAAAGCCTTGCTTGGCAGCGGTGGGATTCGAACCCACGCCCCCGAAGAGACTGGAGCCTTAATCCAGCGCCTTAGACCGCTCGGCCACGCTACCATGGAAACACCGCTTCCGTTTATGAGTTAAAATACTATGGTAAAATATAATTGTGTGAGAACACTTCGTGTGAATGGCGTTTGTCTGTTTCGGAAGCTCGGACGGAGAAAAATCCGAGTTTGAAAGCGATTTGTAGTGTTTTCAGTGATGCTGCCCTTTAAACTGTCAACTACACTAAAGTCCGCGATATAAAGGGCGTCTTTCTTTCGTTATAGATTAACCTCATTGTCATATGTATGTACAGTAGTTTTAGAAAGTACACCTTGACTCCAGTAGTCTGTTCCGTTCGCTACGAAAATAAGACATTGTTTTGTCTCTTTAAACACACGCCCACAGCCTCCATAGGTTTCGACTTCGACCTGCTTTGTCCTGATATGTTTGTCACTGCCTCATATTCCTCCACGTAATGTTTTCCTCAGCCACACGTTAACGATCCGCCTGAATTTTCCCCCCGAATCAACTGAGACGATCACAATGAGGTAGGCATTAAAACTGTAGCTATTATTTTAAAACATATTGTTGGCTTGAGTCTGTGAGGTGTCATGTGGGTCAGAATGAGCCATAGCTACATTACAGATATTCTGTTGTGTTACAGTTTAACAGAAGCCACACACGCTGAACTGTGCAAGCTTGAATGTCACTTCACCTGGGATCTGAAGAAAGAAGCCCTAGATCTCACAGATCTTTTAAATAGGCTTGAACAGCATGTCGACTTGAAGCTTGGCGGGGAAGCTGGACTTGCGCAGACATACAACTGTTTGGGATTTGTGAAGTATCTTCTAGGGTCTCCTCATGACGCACTCACCTTCCTGCAGAAGAGTGTAGAGCTCACCAGAGAGTTCCGGGAGAATGACTGTGACAAATGGCTGATAGTGCCCTATGGGAATCTGGCCTGGCTTCAGTACAAAATTAAGTGCTTTAGTGAATGTGAGAGTTACCTGGAGAAGCTTAGAAGTATTGCACAGAATTTCCCTGAGTCTGCTTTGGGTCATCATCATGAAGTGCTTGGAGAAAAGGCCTGGGCCTTCTTCAAGTTCTCTCGCAAGTACTACAACCAGGCTAAAGAGTGCTTTGAGAAGGCTTTGGAGCTAGAGCCCATGAATGCTGAGTGGAATTGTGGTTATGCCTTTGTTCTCCACAGACTAGAAACAAAGTGCTCCGGTGTAACCGACTCAGTTAAACAACTGCGGCGGGCCTTAGACACAAATTCAGAAAATGATGAGCTTAAAGCTATCCTAGCAGTCAAGCTTGCTCAGTCTATGGAGTACGATGAAGGGGAGAGATTAATGGAAGAAGCTCTGGAGTGTTCTCCAAATGCTCCTAATGTCATTCGATATGTGGGTAAATTTTTGAGGGCCTATGGCGATGTAGAGAGGTCCATCGCCCTGCTAAAAGAACTTTAGAGAAGTCACCCGCATCTGCTTTCATACACCATCAGCTGGCTCTCTGCTACAAGAGAAAAACAACTTCTTTGCAACATGAAGGAAGTCACAACTCGCGAGCTGATGCTGAGATTCAGAGGTTTCCGTAGTCAGTGCATTTATCATTTAGACAAGGCGACAGAACTGAAACCTGGCTTTATTATAGCTATGACTGAGCTGGCAATTCAGTACAGCGAGGATGGGAAACTTGATCGTGCAGAAGAGATGTTTCAGCAAACGCTTCAGATAGCTGAAGAGAAAAATGAAGGCCTACAACAAGTGCATCTCAGTTATGCACAGTTCCTGCAGTACAGAAGGAGAGACCTACCCCAAGCCATCACTTATTATATGGAATGTCTGAAGATAGATGAAGACACAATAAATGGGCAGAAAAGTGCTAAACATCTGAACAAGATTAATGATAGACGTTCATCTAAAAGCCCTGGGAGTGGAAGAGCCCAGAGGACCTTTGTAAGGAAAGAGGAGAGAAATGCACGGCCGTAGAGAGCTGAGAAAATTCTACAAAATATTCACAAACATTTTTGAATATCTTAATATTCTGTGTATGCTGAGGCTGTCTTTATAACAGTGTAATTTCTGAGTTCAACAACAACAACAAAAAAGGCAACACTAATTGTTCTTGTTTAACAGACACAGTCAGATGGGCAGTATTAAACATGTACACTTTATTACTTTAACAGAAATAAATGTTCATTCAAGATAACAGCATTGGATCAGTACAGAAGATTTATTTCACTGGGCAAAGCTTTGATTAATCATAATTTAGTTTGAAACAGGTTTATTGTAAAATACATTGTAACTCTTTATTCGTTCATAAAATAAAGATGATATGTAAAACTAGCTTATAAAAAGGTCAATAAAACCTATTTTAATGTCACTGTACTTGATATAAACATTGTGTGACAACATGGCAGCTTCCAATAATCATCCAAGATTGGAGTGAGTTAAATCAGCACTGCCCTCTTGTGGCACTCATTTCTTTTCCAAGCTGAATCATGTTAACAAATCCTGGTCTTGCCTACTATAGTACAGTAATACTAGTGTAAAATGGAACACACTCTCAAGTTATATGAACAAACACTTTATATTAAAAAAAACCAAAAACGATGCAATATGCACCAACTCTAACTCACCTTTACTGTTTCCAACTTTTTATTCACAAGCTAAGAATGAAATTTTCAACAGAAAGTTTGCCAGATAGTAAAGGCACATTAATGGGATTGGAGACTGTGAAAATGTGCTGGTAATGCTACAAGTGTTTTTTTTTTCCATCCTGACCAACTAATTAACATGCTCCTTGTACAAAAACAAAAGCTAACAGATCATTATATATTGTATATATATGCAGATCATTTACAGTAAATAATGATAATGAGTCTTTATTGATCACATATATACAATGAAATTCTTTTCTTCACATACCCCAGCATGTTAGGAGGTTGGGGTCAGGGCACAGGGTCAGCCATGATGCAGCACCCCTGGAGCAGAGAGGGTTGTGGGCTTTGATCAAGGGCCCAACAGCGGCACCTTGGCAGTCTTCTGATCAATAACCGAGAGCCTTAACCACCAAGCCACCACTGCCCCCCTAAATGATAGGTCCAACACTATAAGATTTTTGCAGTATAAAACTCCACCTGTTTGGTTTAACATGCTTCTGGTGTGGACACTTTGCTTAGTGAGTTCCTCTGAATTCTCTGGCATTGGTGGACCACGGTGAGGATGCACAGCAGGAGAGCACTGGAGATGAGCGCAAAACCACTGAGAAAAAATTTCACTGTATAGGTGCCAGTGGTGTCCACCAACCAGCCTGAGCAGAATAAGAATCAAACATCAACCATATTATAGTACAAATTCAGGCCAAAATCTTAATTCAGTAACAATTATACAACTTCAACCAGCTGTTTCTTCATCGTCTGCTCCAGTGTTGTTTGTGTCTACACTGGGGCACTTATTTTCCAGTAAAACTGTACCAATGGGACAAATTCAGCTAGTGGTTTAAGATAGAAAGTATATGCAATGTACAGAAGTAAATGCCTGGTGATTTTCACTTCCAATAGCAGGTATGGAATAGCATGCAGGACCTTAAAAAAGTGTCCGACTGGGATTTCTAATATTGAGAAAATGTCCAGGATATGGATTTAGTTTCATTATGATGTGCTTATTGTCTAACAATGCATCGTGTGTGCACATGTTTGCATTGCTTTAACCACTGTCTGCAATTCCCACCTTCTCACACAACTGATAGATTATAAAAGGCTTGCAGTAACTATTGGCCAAATTCCTGCCTGTCAACCATTAGCTTGCTCTCAGCGAATGTGTAAAAGTGAAGTGTTGTTGTGTACAGCATCAAACAGTAGCTTGACAGTAGCAGCAAATGACATCTGTCCTGAATCGAAACAATGCCCATAGCCATATAAGTTCATTTTTAATTATCACATTGCTTCATATTGAAATGGTGATTCACATGTGTAATGATGGCGGAAGGTACACTCATCGCATGTAATATTTTATTTTATTCAATGACAATTCAAAAGAATGTAGGATAAAATTATATTTGGGCAGAGTGAAACCTATTTTATTTATATATATTTATGTGATGCTAATAGTTTGTCTTTTTCAGTGTACTAATTTCTGCATTCATAGTAATACTGTTTTCAGTGTTATTAAGACTCTTGACTGGGAGGATTGTGGGCTACCTACGGAACCACATGCCATTGGCATTGTTCCCACAGCTGACAACCTACTGAACCTTGAAGAACAACCAACACTACAAGCAGCCATTGATCCCAGGGGACCATCACCTCCATCCATCCATCCATCCATCCATCCATTTTCCTTACTGCTTTTCCTGCACAGGGTTGCAGGGAGCCAGGAGCCTATCCCAGGGATCTCGGGGTACACGGTGGGGGACACCCTGGATGGGGTGCCAACCTATTGCAGGGCACAGTCACATCCACTCACACACCCATTCACATTCAAATGTCAATTCGCCTAAAACAAATGTCTTTGGACTTGGGGAGGAATCTTAATACCTGGAGCAAACCCCCAAAGCATGGGGAGAACATGCAAACTCCTCACACACAGGGCGCAGATGTCTATCTGGCAATCAATCAGTACATACAGCACACATTGGGCCAACAGTAAAGAACAGTTTTATTTATCTTGTATTGAATCTGTTTATTTGAAAAAAAAATTAATATACCAAGTGAAAAAGAGCCTGTGACTGCATACGTCAAAGCAGAAAGCAAAACATGAAATTACATCAACAGGTCCATCACAGTATCCATCCATCCATCCATCCATATTCTACCACTTACTCCTTCTTCAGGGTCACAGGGAACCTGGAGCCTATCCCAGGAATCATCGAGCACAAGGCGGGGTACACCCTGGACAGGGTGCCAGTCCATCGCAGGGCACAATCACATACACACTCACACACCCATTCACTTTAGACACACCAGTCAGCCTACCATGCATGTCTTTGGACTGGGGGAGGAAACCGGAGTACCCGGAGGAAACCCCCGCAGCACGGGTAGAACATGTAAACTCCACACACCATTAACTTGAAATTGAGTGCTACAGGGATGACGTATTTGTGTAGGACAGCCCGGACGTTAACATCACCCTGGTTCCCTCCACAAAAAGCCAGTAGGATTTGTCTATTGATTTTTAGATTATTGCAGAAAATAAGCTCTGTGATCAACAAAAGTCTTATTTTTACACGTTTTGTTCAAGATAATCTTCACAAATAAACGCACCTTTTTTATGTAGTTTGAAGCCTAAATACAATCGGCAGAAGTAAAAAGCTGAAGTTAGGCACGGTCACATGACTTCAACACCAGCAATAACTTTTATAGTGCTACAATTTGAACTACAATAGAAAAATGCTATAAATTGATAAATCTATAAGTTGGAAAGTTTGAGTTGGAATAGTCTGCAAAACGAGACTGTAGTAGATGAGTTTATTTCAGGCATTTAACAAAAATAATATTTTGGTGTAATGTAATGTGTTGTAATGCTTTTTCCGGGAGACAAGTGTAAATTGACCGATAGCGCCATCTGTTGGTTTGGAAGAGGAAATTGTTCAGATGCATTTGCGAGGAAAAAAGTCCCGCTTTATATATATATATATATATATAAAATGTGTGTGTGTGTGTGTGTGTGTGTTTGTCACAGGTCATTTAGTTATTTGTTACACCTCTGCATTTAATCAGGAGGAGAAAACGAAAGCTAAATGAAGGCTGCTTCTGCAGGAAATATTCATACACGATGCTGTTTTCTTACGTTTCTCACGTTTTTTAAATGAGTCTGACTTGATATTTGAGGCTCAGTTACTTCATTTACATCATTTACTACTTCAATCCAGACGATTACATTCTTATTTTCTTATTTATTATTAGATTCTTATTTGCTGATGATGTCATCCAATTGAGGCTGCATTTGAAAAGCAAAGAGTTTCGGTTTCCATTCCTGAACCTATGGGTGGGGAAGTTAACAGCTCATATCCGTGTCAGCGCAGTGTCTCCGATCTGTTTTCACACTTTGATATACACAGAGATTGAGCAGGATGAGGTAAGTGCTGTCTTTTTGCCTACACACTTAAAAAAATAGGGATTAAATTGAACTTTTCTTGGTTAATGGACAATTAAATAAAATTTTTGTAATTTTAATCTGGATTTATTACATAATGTGAAGTATCATTATGAAATTATTTAAGGTATATAATTTGGATCACTTTTGTAGTATTACCTAGATTTGATATGTTTTTAAAAGTGTTAAATGTATTTTAACTATCTGTTTTGAGAATATCTATCTATTGTTTTACCAGTTCTACCAGTTCAACACAGGACACAATTTTAAAAACCAGGCTTAATCAGCTGGAATGCCATTTTACTTGGGCTCTGAATAAAAATGATATAGATCTCACCGATCTTCTGAACAGACTCGAAGAACAGCTTAACCTGGATCTTGGAAGGGAGGCAGGAGTTGCGCGCACACACAGCTGTATGGGATATGTGAAGTTTCTACTAGGCTCCAATACTGAGGCTCTCAGCAACTTAGGAAGATCTGTAGAGCTCACCAAGTCTCATGGAAATGACTGTGACAAGCTGCTTGTTGTTGCCTATGGAGACCTTGCTTGGTTGAACTGTATTATGGGTAATTTTGCAGAATGTGAAAGCTACCTGAATAAACTGAGCGAAATTAAAGAGAAATATCCATCTGTCCCATATGCCGAGGTGCTTGGAGAAAAAGGATGGACCTTCCTCAAGTTTTCTCGGAAATATTATGAAAGGGCTAAAGAGTGCTTCAGGAAGGCCCTGGAGCTGGACCCAGAGGAGGGTGAATGGAATGCTGGCCTTGCCATTGCTCTGTATCGGGCAGATGATATGTTCAAAGATCCAGTGGTAATTGATCAACTTAGACGGGCCATAGCCACTAACCCAGATGATGATGTTCTTAAAGTTCTGCTTGGTCTGAGATTGGCTGCTCACAAGAAGTATAGCGAGGCAGAGAGCTTGGTGGAGCAAGCCTTAGAGAGGTCTCCAGAACACCCCCATGTGATGCGATATGTTGGGAAGTATTTCCGGAATGAAGGATCTGTGGACAGGTCCATTGCCCTTCTAAAGAGAACGTTAGAGAAAGTGTCCAATGCAGCCTTTATACACCATCAGCTGGGACTCTGCTATAGGAAAAAGATCCTGAATCTGAAGCAAGCAGGAAGTCACCACACAAAAGGTGCTGAAATTAAGCGAGCTCGAGAGCAGTGTATCTACCATTTGGAGATGGCAACTGAACTGAAGATCAGCTTCATCATTGCTATGAATGAACTGGCCCTCCAGTATGGGGCGAACCGCGATATGTCAAGAGCAGAAGAAATGTTCCAGAATTCATTTAAGGCAGCTAGAGAAAAAAAAGAGCACATAGAGTCTGTTCATCACTGTTATGCAGAATTCCAGCAGTACAGTATGAAATGTGAGCCTGCTGCCATCAAACATTACACTGAATGTCTGAAGATAAATCCAAATACATATTATGGGAGGAAAAGTGCTAAAAGTCTGCAAAAGATTGCAGAGAGAAGAATTGAGAAGAACCCAAGCGATGGACAGGCCTTCGGAATACTTGGAATCATTCATAAGGAAAAAGGAGAAAAACAACAAGCCATAGAGTGCTTTGAACAAGCGCTGAGCTTTGCAGACAACGAGGATTACCTCATAGATCTTTGTGAACTTAGGCTTTCATTACAGTAATATTACCAATATGCAGTATGATACACAGCCAATTATTTACACATTCATGAGATTCAATAGTAACAGTGTAGTATCTGTAATAATATATGTACTGTTGATAAGACACTAAGATTAATCTTAGCAATGGTTTGAATTTAAGATCATTAGTTCAGTATATTTTATCATAAATAAATTTCTTTTCATTATGATGGATATAAATTTAGGCTGTTCTCCTGCAACAAAATGAACATGAAGGTTTTTTAATTTTATATATATATATATATATATATATATATTCTTTTTTTTTGAAGCTTAGAAGTATTGCACAGAATTTCCCTGAATCTGCTTTGGGTCATCATCATGAAGTGCTTGGAGAAAAGGCCTGGGCCTTCTTCAAGTTCTCTCGCATGTACTACAACCAGGCTAAAGAGTGCTTTGAGAAGGCTTTGGAGCTAGAGCCCATGAATGCTGAGTGGAATTGTGGTTATGCCTTTGTTCTCCACAGACTAGAAACAAAGTGCTCCGATGTAACCGACTCAGTTAAACAACTGCGGCGGGCCTTAGACACAAATTCGGAAAATGATGAGCTTAAAGCTATCCTAGCAGTCAAGCTTGCTCAGTCCATGGAGTACGATGAAGGGGAGAGATTAATGGAAGAAGCTCGGGAGTGATCTCCAAATGCTCCTAATGTCATTCGATATGTGGGTAAATTTTTGAGGGCCTATGGTGATGTAGAGAGGTCCATCGCCCTGCTAAAAAGAGCTTTAGAGAATTCACCCACATCTGCTTTCATACACCATCAGCTGGCTCTCTGCTACAAGAGAAAAACAACTTCTTTGCAACATGAAGGAAGTCACAACTCTCGTAGTGCTGATGCTGAGATTCAGGGGCTTCGCAGTCAGTGCATTTATCATTTAGACAAGAAGGAGAGACCTACCCCAAGCCATCACTGGAGGCCATATGGAATGTCTGAAGATAGATGAAGACACAATAAATGGGCAGAAAAGTGCTAAACATCTGAACAAGATTAATGATAGATGTTCATCTAAAAGCCCTGGGAGTGGAAGAGCCCAGAGGACCTTTTTAAGGAAAGAGGAGAGAAATGCACGGCCGTAGAGAGCTGAGAAAATTCTACAAAATATTCACAAACATTTTTGAATATCTTAATATTCTGTGTATGCTGAGGCTGTCTTTATAACAGTGTAATTTCTGAGTTCAACAACAACAAAAAGGCAACTCTCATTGTTCTTGTTTAACAGACATAGTTAGATGGGCAGTATTAAACATGTACACTTTATTACTTTAACAGAAATAAATGTTCATTCAAGATAACAGCATTGGATCAGTACAGAAGATTTATTTCACTGGGCTAAGCTTTGATTAATCATAATTTAGTTTGAAACAGGTTTATTGTAAAAGACATTGTAACTCTTTATTCCTTCATAAAATAAAGATGATATGTAAAACTAGCTTATAAAAAGGTCACTAAAACCTATTTTAATGTCACTGTACTTGATATAAACATTGTGTGACAACATGGCAGCTTCCAATAATCATCCAAGATTGGAGTGAGTTAAATCAGCACTGCCCTCTTGTGGCACTCATTTCTTTTCCAAGCTGAATCATGTTAAGTCTTGCACAATTCTGTTCATAAGAAAATATACTTTTTTTTTTTTACTACAGTACAGTAATACTAGTGTAAAATGGAACACACTCAAGTTATATGACACTTTTGAACAAACACTTTATATTAAAAAACAAAAAACGATGCAATATGCACCAACTCTAACTCACCTTTACTGTTTCCAACTTTTTATTCACAAGCTAAGAATGAAATGCTTTTCAACAGAAAGTTTGCCAGATAGAAAAGGCACATTAATGGGATTGGAGACTGTGAAAATGTGCTGGTAATGCTACAAGTGTTTTTTTTCCCCTCCTGACCAACTTCTTAACATGCTCCTCGTACATTTTATATATATATATATATATATATATATATATATATATATATATATATATATATATATATATATATATATATATATATGCAGATCATTTACAGTAAATGATAGGTCCAACACTATAAGACTTTTGCAGTATAAAACTCCACCTGTTTGGTTTCACATGCTTCTGGTGTGGACACTTTGCTTAGTGAGTTCCTCTGAATTCTCTGGCAGTGGCGGACCACGGTGAGGATGCACAGCAGGAGAGCACTGGAGATGAGCGCAAAACCACTGAGAAAGAATGTCGCTGTATAGGTGCCAGTGGTGTCCACCAACCAGCCTGAGCAGAATAAGAATCAATCATCAACCATATTATTTTGTTTGTGTCTACACTACTGGGACACTTATTTTCCAGTAAAAGACTACCAATGGGACAAATTCAGAACAGCTAGTGGTTTAAGATAGAAAGCATATGTAATGCACAGCAGTAAATGCTTGGTGATACTCACCTCCAATAGGGGGACTAAGCAGGTATGGAATAGCATGCAGGAAGTACACAACACCAAGTGCAGATGACAGGCATGCTGTGCCCACTACATCTGATGTCACCACAGGAATAAGGGCCACATAGGCACCATCAAAATATCCATAGAGCACTGAGAAGGGTACTAGCAGAGTGAATGTACGTAGGAGAGGGATGAGGAGGCAGCAGAGACCCTCCATCCCCACAGCAGCCATGTAACAAACACTCCTGTACTTCTTCAGGCACCTGCACAGGATGGAAAAGGATGATGTGAATATAATGTACACTCATCATTGAGTTTCTGCCTCTAATTAACGACTGATATCTATGAAAGTTTTCAATCAGGTTATTATGAAATATTAGTTGGAAATTTGGAATTTACCACCCTGTCTGAACTAAAAAAAACATCTCAGAGAAGTGGCAAAATATCATCAATGACATGTCATAAATCCTTGTACTGCCCTTACAACTAGAGATCACTGACCTGTCCACCTAGATTTAATAAGCAATAGTAACAGCTAAGAAGAAAAAGACACTTTAATTGTGTGGTCATCTGGGAAAACTCATGGGATGTACAGTCCCTTGCAAAAGAATTCACCCCGCTTGGTGTTTTTCCTGTTTTTCTGCATTACAACCTGGAATTAATATTTGGATTTTTATTAGAATTTTATGTAATGGACCCCAAATTGGAATGAAGAAAAAAAACTTGTTAAAAGACAAATTAAAAACTGGAAAGTTGTTAGTGCATATGTATTCACCCTCCTTGCTATGAAACCCCTAAATAATGTCTGATCCAACCAATTAACATCAGAAGTCACATAATTAGCCGATTAAGGTCCAACTGTTTGCATTGAAAGTGCCGCATGATCTGTCATATGATGTCAGTATAAAGACACTTGTTCTGAAAGGCCCGAATCTGCAACACCACTTAGTAAGCAATGTGAAGCCCAAGGAATATTTTCTCTGTGATCAAAGAGGCAAGTTTTACAAACTTTGTGAAACTCTAAAAAACCCCAAATATATTTTACCACAATGAGACAGAAATTATTTGATTTACTTTTTAAACTTGCTTAAATTTTCCTGCAAAGATCATCTCAGGTAAAATGTCAGTTTAACCAATGTGTCATTCTGCTTAAAAATGAAAATGAATATCAGATTTTGATCAAGTTGTTGGACAGTAAAATGGACATAAGCCAATTGAGTTTGTGATGAGATGCTGGCTGTCAAAATATCTCTGATAGACCTGGATTGTTCAAATTAAATTTTCTCCCTTTTAACTTTTGGGGGCAACCAGATTTTACAATACTGTAAGTCTACTCTGTTGTTTTCTGAACAATATATATACACAGGCGACCCTGACACAATGTTTTATCAGCATTAAATTCTGCAAGCATCCACTGTAGTTCACCTTCTGTCTGTGAGCCAGCCGAAGGTGATGTTGCCCACAATGTCAATGACACCTAAAATAGACATAAGAAAGGCGGCATGGTGGTGACTGACACCTGCGTCTAGAGCGTAGGGCACCAAGTACACAAATGGCAGGCTGCAGCCGCTGGCCAGGAACAGGAAGGAGCCTGCTAAGACCAGGAAGTCGGGCATAAGCAGGAAATGGTAGTCCTGCAAGAAGTGCATGCAGCGTTGCTTGATGTTTTTCTGGTCTTTGTTGTTCATCTCTTTCTGGTCAGATGTGAAAGGTGTTGTACTGTATCCACACTCAGAGTCCACTGGCAGGGGCAAGGCTTCCTCTTCTTTGAGACTGATGGGCCGTAGTAGAGCTCCACACACACACAGGTTGGCCACCAAACCTCCCAGGATAAGCAGAGCACCACGCCAAGAGTAGTGTTCAATCAGTAGCTGCACCACAGGGGCCAGCACGAACGTGCCGATGCCACTGCCAGACATAGCTATGCCGTAAGCAAAAGCCTTCCTCTCGCAGAAATAAACGCCAACCATAATTATGGCTGGTGTGTAACAGAGAGCAAAGCCAAATCCTGCAAAAAAAGCATGTTTCCATGTAGCAACAGCCAACCATTTATAATATTATCCCATTTATACAATATACACATAATTTCTTGAGCATAGCTGAGACTGAATGAATCTGTATTAATGTAGGGTGCCTTACCGGTTAAGACACCCAGAGAGAGGTAGAGATACTCTAAACTGGTGGCAAAAGAGCTAAGCACCATTCCAGTAGAGGCCAGGAATCCTCCAAGTATCACAGCAACACGACATGAAAGCTGATTCCCAATCAGGCTTCCCAGAGGAGCTACCATTGGAACAAAAATGGTAAAGTAACAAACATTGGTAAAGTCAAACACAGCAGCAATGATAATCTGATGTTTTTGCTAACTCATTTATCATGGTAAAAATGACATTTTATCTAGTTTATATACTGTACAGCAGGACATTCAAGCATTTCATGTTGCTATAGATTAGCTTTGTTAAGTCAGTCTACTTTATTTCCATAAGAGTTCATTTTAAATACAAAGCTAAGAGACATCATTTCAACTTTTACTTGCTGTATCAGATTTTTAATGGGTCAAAAGTTTACATACACTTTGTTGTATTTGGAATCATTGTTTTTTAATTGCTTAAACTTGAATCAAAACCTTGGGGTAGCCCTCCACAAGCTTCTCACAATATGTTTGCCCATTCTGTCTGACAGAACTGGTGTAACTTAGTCAAGATTGTGGGCCTTTTTGGTTCAGTTTGGTCCACACATTTTGTGTGAGATTTAAGTCAGGACTTTGATAAAGGTGATGACCACTACTGTCCAATACTTTCAATTTGTTGTCTTTAAGCCATTTTGTTATAACTTTACTTAGGATCACCGTCTTGCTGGAAGACCCAGTTGTGACTGACTTTTATCTTTCTGGCTGATGTCTTGAGGTGTTGCTTCAGTATTACTAGATATTCCTCCTTCCTCTTTATGCCATTAACTTTCTTAGGTGCACCAGTCCCTTTTCCAGCAAAACACCCCCAAACCATAATGCTTCCATCATCATACTTCACAGTTGGGTTGATGTTCTTTTAGAGTAAGAGTTTCACCTTTTTTCCTCCAATATATAGCATTGATTTTCATGGAGAAATGGTTCAATTTTTGTATTATCTGAACAAAGAACACTCCACCAAAAGGTTGGTGATAACCTGTAAACTTCACTCTGGCTTTTAATGCTGGTCTTTGAGTTGCAAATCAACCTTTCAGATCATGGTGTTGTAGGACACTCCTAATGGTGGATGTAAATTATCATTAGCTGATGCCTCCAACTTCATAAAGAGAGTCAACTTGGTGTATGTGATCTTCTGACTTATTTGTTCTCTAATGTAGATGCCCTGGGGCCTCAACTGTGTAAAATAATGTGGTAAAACTAGTTCTGCAGATGAATTCTGGGAAACAGTCAAAATGATGAAAAATCAGGTTTTGATCAGAATTGTTCTACTGTCTATAAAATGCATTGACACCATGACACCACTTAAGATGAAAATATTTTTATTATTGTTTGTTTACTTTTTATCTTGCTTTGGCTGTGCTGTGGTAAAAAACACCCAGCCTGCCCAAAGAAGTCTAAAACCTTGATAGCTAAGTGTGATTTCTTCACATAGTGAATGTCATGCTTTCATCAGATTTCACTTAGCCATTGTGCCACAGTGGATTGAAAATGAAATATTTAAAGGCAATTTTCACTTTTGAGGGTAACCAGACTTTAAAATGCTGTAACGTTACTTCTAGTTGAGACACATTCAAAAGGCTGTTTCCAGATTTCATTATATTAACTGCAAAGCTTGCTGTATTTTCAACTCATTGAACTTGCTAGGATTTTGGTCAGCAAATGCTATGCTATCAGTTTGCTGATAAGAAAATTACCACGTCAGCTAATGGCAGCAAAGGAAGACTTTACGTCAATAAGTCAACAGCTTTGATTAGGACTGTTCACTTTTTTTATTTTATTTTTGGAAGCATTCAGTTCCTTACAAATTCTAGGTGTTGTGACAGCAGACATTATTGAGCAGAACAAAAACAAATAAGCCTGCTGTTACAAGTCAAGCTGTGTCTTGCTAACTTTTAAGAGAGAGAGGGGGTTGAGCCTCCTGTGGTGTTTCATTCTTTCTATTGTCTTATTCAAATGAAAACCACACACAGTAAAAGGTTTGCTTCTCTTACAAATGTATGCAAGAGAATGACCCAACTGGATATGTTTAAGGTATGCAAAAAAAAGCTCAACCTGATATTACATACATGGAAAATAATTAACACACACACAGTGAACACTAAACTAGAGAATTACATTTGTCTACTTCATGATTTAAATGGGAATGAAAGAACTGGTTTCAGACAATAGAATGACATTTTACCATTGCTACATAAAGGGCCAGATTGCTCATATTCATTTGAAAAGACTATAGTGCTATAGTGCAGTAATTAAAATCCAAAAAATATCACGTACCACACAGCATGGTGGTGCAGTCTACTAACGAGTGGATCCATGCAGTCCCAGAGTAATCATGTGCAAAGTGCATTTGAAATTCGACAAAAAAGATGGAGATGCATCTAGAAAGCATAAAAAAGTCATTACAAGTCTAATATAAGCAATAAAAGTCAAAAGCATGTGATACTCAATGATGACTGCCATATCCCCCTTGAAACATCCCATTCAGTAATTACTAAGAATCACCTTCTATCAAATGAGAGGAGACACTGCAATTACTGCTGCTTAGCTGGACAGTAAGAAGCTGAGCTTTTGAGTCCTGGGGGGGGGGGGGGAGGAAAGGAGGGGGCCCCCGCCTGCCTGCCCTCCCACACGGGGAGGGCCCGGCCGGGGCCGGTCAACTCGTGTGTTGTGTGAAGGCCTCATAAGCCTCATCTCCGCCTCCCTGCCCCTCCCCCCACCCCCGTGAAAGCAGGCCCCAGGCGGGGGTCCGGGTCAAACTTTTTGGTGTGGGGGGAGGGGGGGGAAAGGGGGCAAAACCCCCACCCCCCCCCCCCCCCCCCCGGACCAAAAAGGGGGGACCCCCCCAAGGCGGGGACCGGGCCCGTGTGAAAATATGACAGCCAATGACTCTCACATACTTCATCATTGGCCAAACAACACACATGCAATGCCAGCCAGGGGCCATCGGAGGGAGAGGTGTCTTTCAATCTACTGTTCAGGCTTGTTAGAGCCAGCTTAGGGCCAAGTGTTTCTTCAAGTTCTAAACTACACTCATCAAAGCTGGCTGAGAGAGAGAGAGAGAGAGAGAGAGAGAGAGAGAGAGAGAAAAAATATTAAATTGTCAGTTGCTCTTTCACCTCTAAGGAGACTTTTGATATGGACTAAGTTGTTTATTACCACGTATCTCTGGTATCTCTGTAAAGGGTGAGAGGTCAAGACAGTTCTTGTTATCATTTATTTATTCATTTTCATGAAAACAACACCACCACTTTGCATAGTGATATATTTTTATTTTATTATTATAATATTTTTTTAATTGTATAAAAAATTAAACAGATACCTTAAGGGATCCGTTTCTCTGTGTATAATGGTGAGACATACCATGAGAGACATACTGTCTGCTTTGCACTACAATGGAAAAAGCAGTTTTTTCCTCAACCACACCTTTCTTAACCAGTAAAGCAGGGACATCAAAGGCCTATTTTGCAAGATGTAAAATGGCAGAGAACAGCACATTCCAGCCACGGTACATCAGTCATCGGGCACTTTCACAACTGCGGAACATCTAATGAACTACAATATATATTTCCCCTTCATTAATTTTTCACAAAGTATCACAGACAGGAGACATGGCATAGATAACAACACATAAAAATACTACAGTTCTCAATATAGGGCACCAAACAAGTGTTCACATTACACTATATCTGACTTTACTCAAACAAAAACCAAACAGTTAAAATCACACTTAATCCCAGGTAAATTAATGTACATTACAGTTTACAGTGAACTATTGCCTGTAAAACCAGTATGACTGCTGTGGACCCTTGTTTGACAGCTTGCCAAGTTGTTTACCCATGTCGCAAATGTAACCTGAACTGGCCATGACAGAAAACCCACATACTTGCTGTGCTCAGTTTATTTTCAAGAATTCTCGCTGTAGAGTGAACTAAACATAGTTCTGCATGGTATCTGCTGCTCATATGTCTAAGTTTGAGCACAGGATAAATACATAAGAAACAGTCAGCCTGAATGAATCAGAAATATTCATATACTGTGTTTGTTTACACAGTTTCAAAGTCAATGGTAAAAAGGATTAGAGACTTTAGAGACAATGCTGTGGTGGTGTATATAAAAATGGCACAATATTACAACACAAGCCATAATGATGTGATCCAATCTGGTTTTTACCTTGTTACAGCACGAGTGCAGACAGTGACCATGAAACAGCCGGCCACGATCATCCAGCCCCAGCCACCATCTGGAGGACGCACTCCTGCTGTCTTCTTTCTCTTCTTTTCCTGAGCCATGGAAGCTGCACCCACCTCCACTTCTTGCTCCTTTCCAGCAAGTCCAAAATACATTAATTCATACATGCACACACACAACACACACACACACACACACACACACACACACACCCACACAGAATATTTTCCCACCCTGTCTTGCGCACACAAAGCAGTCATGGAGTTCCTTTTGAAGTTGTATAGAAATGCAGTAACTCAGCTGAGCACATGATGTCACTACCAGAAGAACAACTGGATATAATTGACGAGGTGAGCTACAATGTTTAACAGATAGCGTGACAAATCTAGACTATTGCCCTGGGACAACCTAGAGAACTGGTTGCAGTGGAGCCCACGAATGCGTCCTTGCTTTCTCAGCATGTGGCCTGCACTAATGATTCACAACTGGCCAGACAAAGGTGACATGTTTTCTCATGATGTGTGTTTATGAACACAGGGGCTGCGCTTACTAAGGAGTTCTCTCAGGACTCAGGGACCGGTCGTCTGCCGCAGCAACCTTCATCACCCTGCTGACAGGCTGGTGCATGTTTGGACATGCTTTTCCTAGAACTACCAGAACTATCTATATACTGTACATGACTTAGTCTTCCTATTGTGTAAATACAAGCAGTAATTTGTGATATTGTTTTCTCTGAGTGAACATAAGTTTCAATAAAAAAAAAATCTGACTTGGATTAAACTTTCTATACTCTTCCTTTCAATTCCTTCTTAATTCAGCAGCAGTAGTAGTATTTTAGGCCTGATTGGTTTAAGGAAATATAATATGTATTTGTCTGAAATTTCTATGTAAGGTTTTGAATCAGGCCGGCTAATAGTGTGCACTTGCAGTGCACTCACAGAGCATAGTATAGTATAGTATAGTATAGTATAGTATAGAGTAGCACTGTATAATATTGTATTGTATAGTATAGTGTAGTATAGTGTAATAATGTATAGTGTAGTACTGTATGGTGTAGTATAGTGTAATAATGTATAGTGTAGTACTGTATAGTGTAGTACTGTATAGTATAGTACTGTATAGTATTGTGTATTGTATTGTACAGTACTGTATAATGTATTGTATAGCATAGTACAGTACTGTAATGTATAGTACTGTATAGTATTGTGTATTGTTGTATTGTACAGTACTGTATAGTATAGTACTGTATAGTATTGTGTATTGTTGTATTGTACAGTACTGTATAATGTATTGTATAGCATAATACAGTACTGTAATGTATAGTACTGTATAGTATTGTGTATTGTTGTATTGTACAGTACTGTATAGTATAGTACTGTATAATGTTGTATTGTATAGTATAGTGTAGTAGGATTTAGATGGCCATCACTATCTATCCACGATCCACTTTTCCACTAAAGAGGAGTCTCCTTTTTGCTAGCTAGAGGAGGTAACAATCATTTTGGAGTTAGAGTAAAAGTTAAATTAACAACCATTTTCGAAAAGGTTTTGGTCTTTTAGTCAATGACACGACTACCCAGTCTTGGCAGAAAATAAACATAGCTTACTGTTAAAAAGAGGCTTACTGTAATTTGGTGTGTCTGTCTGTGTGTGTGTGTGTGTGTGTCTGTGTGTGTCTGTGTGTGTGTTATATATATATATATATATATATATATATATATATATATATATATTTATTTATTTATTATTTTTTTTTTACATGTTACATGTGTCAACAAACTGCAGGGCTTGAAGTGAGACTACACAAGTCTCTCGCTCTCTCTCTGTAATAACATTTGTTTCGTTCAGGTTTGGTATTTGGCGTTACACTGAGACATAATTAAAACAAAAGGTGATGGTGCTTACCATTGCAGACAGCAGCCTCGTGCAGTTAAACAGTGCGTCGATTCCTCATCGAGCCCCACAACACACACCGCCCTACAGTAACCGAGCTAAAACCCATCAACGAGTTGTGTAACCTCTGAGGTTTCCCCATCATTTTATCGGACTGGTAAACTTTCCTCCGGCGCCCGAGTTTGCAGCAGCGGAAACATGCTGCTCTGCGCAGGAGACTCCACAGACCATGTTGTGCGACGGATGTGGACCTCCAGTACTCAAGCTCGCGCGTTTCCCCGGTTACTTCCCAACCTGCATGCATACTAAGATACTAAATAGTATGTTTATTTATTTATTTTAAAAGAAAAGCATACTGTCCTGAACGCTAGTATACAACTTTGGACAAAGTTCCTCGGCCTAACGCATAATTCACTGTGTATATTTATAACGAAGCGAGACATAAGCACACGATTTATTTTTTTAAAAATTATATGTTTGTAAGCAATAAATAGTTATTCATTATTGAGATTTATTTATTTTTTTAAATTGTTTAACTATTTACACACACACACACACCCCACTGCCATAAAATGAGAACATGCTAAAAAAAAAAATCACCCATTTATCACGTTTAGTAATTACTCACAAGGGTTGTTGACAAGAGAGAAAATCTGAAGAATAAACATGGGGGGGGGGGGAATATCAAAAGAGATTTGTGAGAAAATGAATTTTTAGAGCAGGTTGGAATGAGCCGCTCATTCCACATGGGGCATAAATAAGTCCTGGCCCCCTCTTGAACATGTAAACAGTCCCCGCACTGACAGGTCAGAGTTACAACACTGAAGGGGAGGATTACTCACACACATGGTAATATACTGCCTTTTTACTGACAAGGTATGTGCCATACAGCTGAGACCAAGCACATTCTGCTACACCATCAGGCATGTTGTACTCATTACTGCTGAAAGGAAACAAACAGTGGTCTGTTATAAAAGATAAGACCAGATTCTGGAAGGATTTTATTAGCAACTCTTCAAAGGTTTGAGATGATAACGCATTAAGCATGACAGGCTGGTGTACATGGAAATACAACAACCAAAATAAACCCGGAAAATGAACATGCCTGAGGATATGCCAATGCCTACCGCTAGTGCATTAAGGTGACAAAGCCTGTTACAAAGCACATATTCAACATTAATGGAAAAGACTGTAGTGCTTCAACTTGTCTCAGACTGCTTTGTATTCATATAATTGTTCCTGGTGTAGTTTTATTTTGCAGTGAATCAGAGCTTAGAACAGTGTGTACTAGCATATGGATTCAATTTCCTGGGGAAAAAAAAAAAAAACATGAACAGACCAACTTAACATTAACATTTTACAATGACATCTAGATGAAGAAGGAAAATGCACAGACAAAAGTCTGGTCTCCATTAGTAAAAGGCACCCCGTAACACTTGATTGAAATGTAAAAGTGTTGTGTTGGACTCCCATTGTGCACATGCAAATACTCAAAATTCTAAATGGCGACCAACAGCATAAGGCAATTCTGAGGACTAAGACATGGTAATGGGAGGATGAAGTAGAAAAATTTGTCAAAGAAACACAATGAACTCCAGGGTCACATGGGTTTAAGTGAGTTTCGGAGAATGAGGCATTTAAAATAGACAAAGTAGCATATGTGGCTCTTGACAGCTGGTGACTGAATACTTTTGACATTTGAGGTGACGTGAAAAATATTACTAGTGTTTGACTTCAATTACCACGATTAGCTTAACACTCTGTGTTGGTCAGCAGAATTGCATCGCTGATTTTCGTTATACACTAAGCTTTTGTCACAGTTTCTGCAAATGCAGACACACATACACAAGGAGGACGAAGGCAAGTAACACTGTCCCTAGAGGAACACTGTGTTCATTAAGTCATTACAGTGACCGGATTTTCCAGAATATCCAGCTTTTCAGTACCTGGCTTTCAACCCAACAGCTTCCCAGCACTCTCTGAACACCATCGCTCTGCTAAAGCATAAAGAATCCACTTTTTCACACCAGCACTTTCTCATATAGGAACATGTTTCACAGCCTGCATTATTCCATTAGCATTCAGCCAAACAGAGCACTACACTTACTACTGTATGGAGCTTTGGAGAAGGCTATGTAAAGGTGCATGTTCATGCTAAAGGTACATTATGCTGGGCTTCTTTAAAAGAAACTTACAGAATGTCGAGGAGAACTGTACAGAGACGCTGATGAAGGCAGGTTTGTTGAAAAGGCGGGAAAAAAGGCAGGAGACATGTTTAGAGGCTCAATTTGAAGCTTCAAGTGAAACTGTGATACCATCATATAATAATGCAACAATTATGACTAATTGCTAAAATGATACTGCAAAAATATGGTATAAATACAAACAAATAATAAAAAAAGAACATCTATTACAGTGTAAGTACATCTCGAGGGTAAAAAGCATTGTGGTCATGTGAGTAGTCATTCAGAGTACAGGGTAAAACTAGAGCATACCGTTAGTGTTGAAAAAATCAGTGTTCAACTACTGATCCAACAAATGAAAAAGCTGATGATTAATAAACACTAAAAATCTTGGTCCCAAAATTTATAGCTTCTAAATTTTCAGGTGGAGAAATCTCAAAAATGACACATGCTGATATGATACATTTGATTTGATTTGGCTAATACTGCTAAGTCGTCCTATGGATTTTCTGATTTAAACTGTACAATTTAAACATAATTAAACATAACTATGAAAGTCCAATAAGTAATATGCTCAAATCTCCTGCCCTGGCAATCAGGCGTAGGTATCCTGTGTACATTGATGCTGGACCACAGTGTTTAGTTTACTGAGGTGTGCATAGTAATGCTCACATCTAAATCAGGGAATTATCAGCTTCGCTGTACATTGCATATTACTGACTTAATGCTAATCACTGTTGGTCACATGTTCTTTTGTTTTTTTGCAACATGTGAACTGGACTCAAGTCCAGTGTGGCCGGTATGAAGGGAAAAGGGAGTCAAATGCCCAGTTCATTAATTCTTGTTACTACGGCCATCAGCCCAAGTGATAGCCACATATCACATATTCTGTTATATAACCTACCATTAAATGTTAATAGTAAAATCTTACTTATTGGACCTTTAAAAGCAAAATAGTTAGCCAAACTCTCACTGAAGCATTTTGGACAAGGTAAAGAAGACTATAATACAATGGAACCATGACTTAGTATACTGAGGGAGGAGACAAAGCTGTAGATTACTTTGAATCTATTTCTGCTATTAAGTCATGTTCTAGACCAAATATTTAAAACAAACATCACAATAAGGATTTTGCAGAAGTGATCAGCATCAGTCTAAACATCAGCAGAGTTTGGCTTATGGGGTGTTGTCTATTGACATAACCATCTTCATTTTATCTTACAGCAGACTGTACCGTTCTTATTAGTGGCAAAATACACACAATACTCTCCAAACCTGATACAAGTATCTAGATCAGGCTTGCATTAAGCTTTCAAACAGGGAAGTATACAGGCATCATCTTAGATAGCTGACTTGGCTTTTCCTGGTTATAGGAGGATGCTTTCTTTGACATCTTACAGCAGCTTCTGGTTAGAAAGTTCAGGAGTTCTTCAATGCCTCAGAGGTCATCAGACGTCTTCAGTAGCTCTAGGAAGGCACCAACAGCCCCAAAATAACCCTGCACACAGAAGAATAATCTATGATAGCATGTTACATTTACCACATTTGTTCTGCACATGATGGAGTGGTAATGTGCTTAACAGTCAGTTAAAGTCAGTTCTTAATTTAATGTGTAATATTTAGAAATACTTGACTGATTTTACTGAAGTTAATAACTTACTTCATGCTCCAAAAACAGGGCTTTCAACTGTCCTTTTGACCAAAAGTCCATGGCGTAAGCTAGCAGCTTTGTAGAAACCGTGTTGATTCGCAGGAAATTCCCAACAAATACAACTCTTTCAATTTTCTACAAACAAAACAAAAAAAAATCTGTTAAATTACCGTGTCTCAAGTCTTAAGAAAACTACACATGAAAGTCATGTCTACTCATTTTAAGCACAAGTGTGACCCCAAAACATTTATCACGTTTCCAGATCCCTGTCTGGCTCATTAAGCCAAGCCAGTGATCGACCCTTTATTCAAAGAGGAACATCTAATTTAATCTAAATAAGCGGCCTATATACAGTGATCAGAATGTGCTTTACTTTTAAGATTCAAACCACATTCATCTGTATGTCTCCAGTGTCATCGCTCATAAACACATTAGGACATGATATTCAATTTATTCCCACAGTCTGTATTCATTCTGTAAGCTATAGCCTGTAGGATATAGGTCCATGGCACATAAAAATGCTGTTTCTATTAGGCCCCGAGTTTGTATTTTTTAAATCATATATAGCTCTGTCCATGCCTATTTGCCTTAAAATGACACTGAAAGTGGTTAGTACATTGTTAACAGTTTTATAGTGTTTATTGACTGTAAACACAACAAATTGTTACCAGAAGGCCTAAGTGTAAAACAGGGTCACGTCAACATTCAACCTCACAACGCCCCCTGCTGGGACCTCCTGGGAATTCCTGTGTGTAACCTAATTAGACAGGAGAAAGCAAATACCTATGACTTTGCAAAAATAAAGAATGGAGGGACAGTTTTGACTGAGTCTCAGGCTTGGGGAGTTACGGCATTACGTAATCAGGATACAAAAACTGGTAACTGTAATCAATCAAAGTTATGTCAAAAAACAAAATCCTATTACAGGTGCATTTTGTTAAAAAAGAAAAAGAGAGAAAAAGGGAATACTATCAGGATTACAATTTTTTTCTTTTAAAACCAAATAAATTAACCTTTTGACATAATACAATATAAACAGCTCTCTTTCTAGTCATGACTCACATGAGCAACCTCCAAGTTAATTTGGTAGAAATGAACACAAATTGTTCTCTGAATTGTTTTTGTTATGGTGACCATACGCCCACTTTTTCCCGGACATGTCCTATTTTTCAGACCCTAAGCATATAAATTTGCGAAAATGTCTGGGATTCGGCTTTAGTTTCATTATGATGTGCTTATGGTTTAATACTGCATCATGTGGGGCCATGTTTGTGTTGGTTTAACCCCTCTCTGTAATCAGAAACTTCTCGAACACCGACTGGTCAATTACAAAAGGCGCTCAGCATCTACTGGCCAAATTCCTGCCTGTTAATCATGAGACTACTCTCAGCGAATTTGTGAAGGAGAAACGCTGTTGTGTACGGCATCAGTTGACAACAGCAGCAAATGACATGGCAAAAACTGTGATTACAAACTGTGTTAAATCACTGTCTTGAGCCTCTATTGTTCCAACAGTGGGATTTATCATACCTCCATTGCAGATCCCTTCTGTTTAACCCAACCACTTGGCTCATATTGGTTGCAGTAAATATCTTTAATTTAGAGCTATGCTACTTCCATTTTCTAATGACTAAACATGCACAAGCAAACAGAAGGGATAGTAGGATGGTGGGAATGTGTTGTTCTGTGTGCTTTGATAGCCCTGTACAATGCTGCTTGATCTCCATGCCACAAGGCAACACTGTAAAGAAGCTGAAAGCAAACAGTATTTTTTGCTTCCCACAGGCTCGACACACTTCCTTTTGGATGTGTATGGGTGAGATTTTGACATGCTTCATATGCATTTCTTTTAATAAAAGTGAATTTAATAATCAAGCAACCCTAGCTGTCATATAATAAGAACAATTCTGTACTTTAACTTACTAATGAATGAGTGCAACGTCATAACGAATATGATTCACAGCGACGATAAACTACAAATATATACATACAAAAAAAAAATGGTCAAACCTCATTCACAGCACACATGCGGGCAATGGAACCGATGTTGTTTGTTATGGTGACAAGAGTAGCTCTGGCTAAGTCTTCTTTGCTGATGCTGTCACGTCTCTCCTTGCTCATCATGTGACCAAAACTAAAGGACAAAAGAAAAGCTGTTCCATAAAGAAGTTCCATGGCTTCTATAAAGACAAAGCATTATACGGCTGTGAAGACTTATTGAGTGGATGAAAAAAATAGTACCTGGATGCAACAGCAGACCCCTGAAGACCGAAGCGCTCGTAATCACCACCGTAAATGTCTTTTACCAGCTTGTCAGCGTTTGTACTATCCCCTTTCGCCGCCATTTCTAAAGCCTCCTCGAACGTCTCACAGCCGGTCAGCAAACAGCACAAGCCGAGAAACGTACCCCCTCCCAAACTGAGAAAGACACAGTTTATTTATTATTGTTACAGTGCAAAAAGTGCAGTACATTATTTCAATGCGACTTTACATGCACTTACACCAAAGCACTGTTAAATCTCTTTGGTCAGAAGGTTTTTATTTTTTAAGTTTCTGTAACAGCTGACAGTGACTATGTTTACATGCACATCAAATTCCATTTAAAATCTATATTCGGTTGCAGTCATAATCTGAATATGATGTTTACATGCTTACAGGTATTGGAATTTTCCTGTATACAGGGTCTCATAACTCACCATTCCATCTGTGATTTTCTAAGAACAATCCAATTTTTATTCCTGGCATGACATTAAGTTTTCTATTAGCTTGTTTAATGGTTTCTAATTCCAGACCCCACCCTGTAGCACCTATATACATAACAGACAGATTAACCACCGAGGGCCAAAGCTGCACATATTTCCCTCGAGGTGTGTCAGGGTTTGAGCTACCAGCCATGTAACATTTCTCTGTGCAAGAGCCAAAGTTTGTAATATATTTATAGTTTATGACGTCTACATTATCAAGCATTATCGAGCCAGTACATTTTAGATTTCCAAACATCAGCGTTCTAGCACAAAATGAAATGTTACAGGAAAATGCTTGTATGTCAATCAAGAAAGCGGCATATTCTTTAAGAGATCACTTTCCAGACAAAAAAACATAATGAAGGCTGCTGGGTTTTGCTGCAAAAATAAGAAGTAAGTGCGACATTCAAAGTCTCCTGAAGAACTGCGGCTGATTCAAAATGCACAGTAAACGTTAGGAGCTGATTTCCTTCTAAAACCAGGTAGATATATAAAGACTTTAAAGAACATCCCTAATGTTAGCCAGGGTAATTTTGCTTACATGTGCTGGGGTCATTTACCTGGTGCCTGTGACCCGTTTGTAATTGTCTTTGGAGTAAACTGCCAGGATGCTGACCCCCGAGCCAATGTTTACCAGCAACATGGGAAAGGGATTGTCAAGGCAACATGGCCTCTTGACACAGTTTTCAGGATCAGAGGGGTTTTGGAAAAAGTAGCACTCCGGGTGGCCGTTGAAACCGACAGAGTCGACGTAGAGCAGGCCCTGGATCAGACAGTCCAGCTCATCCAGCTTCTGCAGCTCTAGATTTGCCACCTAAAAATAAATACACAGCCACAGTGAGAGATAGCTTTGGCATGGAGGGTAACCAGAATTCTTCTCCAAAATGTACTACAATTATATGGTTCATACACTGTAGTATAGGTCTCATTTTGTGACCTACTCCAAGAAGTAATATGAGAAATACCAATGCTTTTAACAATGTTAACTGCCCCATGTCTCCGGTGAAATATGTAAACCTGTGAGGACTAGTTTGGGCTGATTTTGTAGGAGTATGAACAACAGTGGAGATTATTTAATCCAATTTTAGCCATTTTAAACCATAATCATTTTTGTGCCCAAGAGATCACATGCGTAGGAAGATATCGCATCCAGGAAAATATTTTTTTTTCTTTCCTATCTAGCTTTTTTTTTTTTAACTAACCATCCGGAAATCCTCCTCAAACTTGTAGGCTCCCCCTCCAGTAGCACACAGCGTGGTGTGCAGGCTGGAGAAGTTCTTGTCACGGCCCATTTGGATGAAGCTGTGCATGTCGTGAGTGGGAAAGCGGATGAAGTGCAGGTTGCCCTTGCGGCCACACATTATCAGGTTCTTCAGCTCCAGGTGCACGTCACGGATGCCCGTGTTGCCATAGGCCACGTTGGAGGTTAGGTAGCGGCGGATACTCTTCAGGCTCTCCACTTCCTCCTGCTCCTCTTCAGCTGTGATGTCCTTCGGTTCGAAGTAGACCAGCTTCACCAGAGTGCCTCCAATATCCATGCCAAACCACGGGAAGGCTAAAACACACCATTAGGACCATTAGAAACAGCCATTTGTCATATCTTCCCTACACATATGCCCAAGAGATATACCTGCCCTTTTGTTGATATTTCTTTAAAAAAATGTAAATAAAATTAAGACATGATAACAAATGGAGTAATTAAATAATTCACCTTTACAGTGAAATCATTATTACATATAAGAATGTTATTAGATTTTAACAGGTTGTAATGTTGTTACTAGCTTGGACTGTCTATATGAACAACAATTCTTTTGGACAAAAACAAAGTTTAAGCAAAGTCTGTGGTCATAAGGTATGGTATGCATACATAAATTACAAAGGTATGCTAATTTGAGATGACAATTGTCCTGGGGTGTCAGTACACTGACAAACAACACGGCAGAACATGCATGATATAAATTATTGAAACAGTATATTATGATATAGTGATGTGTAACAACACCTTGTGTTACAGTTTTGAAAATAAATACAGCAAGATTCTAGAGACAGAGCCGTTCACATTGCATGTTAAAAAAAAAAAAAAGGAACGCTTCACGTGATCAAGAGCGGTCATCTTTTTTTTTTGCAGACTTTAATATTAGTGGAATAACAAACATGCATTGCGAAGAAATAATACTTGTAAGTAATTGCAACACCCTGGAAGTGAGATCCTCTCGCCTGGATTCTATGCTACTATTCATTCTTTACAATGCATCTGCTATCTTTGGGCAATATCAACAAAGCCTTATTGAGTTGATGAAGGAACCTTAACCCTGGTCCAACAAAAGAAATGCCATGCCTGGCAGGAACACATGTAGGTGAAAGGTATGTTTACCTCCTCCATGAGGCTCACAGAGACCAAAGTACTCCACATGCATAAGGAGGGACCTGAACATTTAAAGGGCATGTACAAAAAAAATCTGCTGGCAATCACTCTCTCTTTCTTACACACACACACACACACACACACACACACACACACACACACACACACACACACACACACACACACACACACGGGAGAGGGGGGATTGAGAGGTCGGAGGCGGGTAATATGTTCACCAGAAAGCCGGGAGATAATAAAGATACAGTTTTACATGTCTTGTGTGAGCAGATGAAGCCCGAATCTTCATTTCGATTGTGTTAACCAATCTCCCCGCCCCTTTTATGGGCTCCGCGTCTGATTGGCTGAGGAGCCACATCAATCAGAGGCGGTGGTGTTTTTGTCACATCTCCTGAATCTGTGGCGGCCAATCAAATGTTGACTCCGGACTATATACACGATTTCACAATACAATGCACTCAGGGCCATTTTATGTGCACAATTCACTCCGGTAATCATAGAACAAGCACGTTACTGTAACAAAATAAAAATCAATCAACAAAACCCCGAGTGCGTGGTTATTTACCGGATAAAATGCATGTTTTTGGGACGGTCTGTCAGGATGAACTGTCGAGTGTACTTGAGGAATAGTCTGATTTCTTCAATGGGAATTCAAGGGCACAGTGGCGATGGTTTTGAGAAGATGGAAATGACCGAAGAGAGCGGATCACGAACAGAGAAATGTGTATTGTGCTCATTTTCGGGAGATGTTTTCACGAGCCTCACACACCCGAGTCGACGCTTAGTGCACCTGACAAATCATTACGTCTTACATTTAGACCCGTTTATAAAGCGGAAAAGGATTTGATAGGTTTAGAAGAAACCGCTGTGCCGTTTGATATGAGTAGAGTCTGGTTAAGGGTGGGAAAGGAAAAGGAGTCTGGTGAATTGTATATCATATAATGCGCCGTCTTTGTTGAAGGAAGCGGCAGTAAAATGCCGGGCTAAAGCCGTGTGTCTGCGGCGAAGCTGCGACTTACGGGGTCGGTGTTTTCTCCCCGAGTCCATCCGTCTGCGGAGTCTGCAGCGTTTGGCAGGAGAGCCGTTGCTGTGGGCGACATCCTGATGGTGAAGATGGTGGAAATTTTCGATACCATTATGGCCACCGCTACAGTTCGGGCCACTGTCATCGCCTCCTCCTCCTCCCCACCTCCTCCACCACCTCCACCGATACCGACACTAACACCTCCTCCGCTCGGACTAGACTGGGCCGGGTGAAATCCGTTCAGCAGACCGTTCGTGTAGTGTGTAGGTGCTCCATTATGCTCGGGTGTTTTGGCGTTCTCCATAGCAAGAAGCGAGCCTTTAATACGGAAGACCTGAACGCTGTGTTAACCGTGGACCTTTCGACGACGAACCACAGTGAAGAGCTGGTCAGAAGTGAGGGAAGGCTGTAATACTGAGGCGAGCTGTCACTGATACGAAAGAAAATGTTTGTGTCTTTCTTTTTCCTTTTTTTCCCCCCCTTTTCTTCTAGGACGCGAATTCGAGGTCGCTGTCGGTCATTTTTCTTTCCTCACGCGTCTCGCTCGAGCATTGCAGCTTCCGAGTCAAACAGCCGGTCGGCGACGTCACGCACCGAGTGAAACGTCACGCCATGGAGGGAGGAAGGAGGGAGGGAGGAGGAAGGAGGGAGAGGAGGAAGGAGGGAGGGAGGAGGGAGGGGCGGTAGTAAGAGAAGGCACACCGCACTGGTCTCACCTCTGCCCTCATTTCACTCTGCCACTGTACTCCAACTCAGATATGTCCAATACAGCATGCTTATTTTTATTTTCCATAAGTCTATTTGGCACCTTAACTATATGAAACTAATTTGGATTTGACACAAACTATCACCCACCATACCCTTAATATACTTAGGATCATTATCTTTTATAAATAGTTTAAATGACATTAATTATCTACAATACAAGGGCGCATGGTGGCTTCATTTAGGTTAGCAAGTTCGCCTTACACCTCCAGGTCTGGGGGTTCAATTCCCAACAAGATTCCTTGTGTGTGCGGAGTTTGCATGTTCTCCCGGTGCTGCAGGTGTTTCCTCCGGGTACTCTGGTTTCTTCCCACCAGTCCAAAGATATACATGGAAGGCTGCTTGGCATGTTCAAAGTATCAGGATGGGTGGGTGAATGTGAATTTGATTGTGCCCTGTGATGGATTGGCACCCTGTCCAGGGTGTATCCCGCCTTGTGCCCCATGCCCCCTGGGCTAGACTGCAGGTTTCCCACGACCCTGTATGATAAGCGGTATAGAAGATGGATGGATCTACAATATTAGTCATAGGTAATGAATTTTACAGTGTCAGATTTGACAAGAAACCAGATATTATTTAAACGATCTAAAGTTATTCTTACCTGGATTTGACACACCCACGTATCCCTAATATATAAGAGGGAATCAAGTCAATGATTATTAATAACATGAATTGTCTAAAATATTAGTCCATCAATCCATCCATCCATCCATCTGTCCATCCATTTTCTGTACCTGTAACTCATACACAGGGTACCGGCGGAGCCTAGAACGTATCTCAGGTAACTTGGGGCACAAGGTGGAGGACATCCTTCATGGAGTGCCAACCCATCGCTGGGCACAAACTCACACACAAACTCACACACTTATTTACACACTGCAGACAATTTGGAAATGGCAGCCAGTCTACAACGCATGTCATTGGACTAGGGGAGGAAACTGGAGTACTCTGAGGAATTACCAATGCACATTGTCTGACTTGAAATTGATCCTGTGAAAAGAAAACTGTCTAATGTTTTCAAATTTATCATGGAAAAAGTCAGAGAGTAATCGTGCCATCATACAGTTTGTATATGTGCTTCTGTGCTATATTATTTTTAGTTTACTTTGCTAGTGGTCTAAATAAAAATTCCAGGGTTATATTTGTAGTCTTCTCTTGAGGGAGAGATAGATGCTGGTCTCGCAGCAGTAGAGGCTTTCTATAGATTCTATAGCTGACTGTCAGTGTACAAGTACAACAAAATTAATCTTAGTGGCCTTCTGTTATACAATCCAGTGAGAGAGACACTAATAACAGTACAAACACTGTTCATTTCAAATAAATAAATACAGATACTGTATATGAATAAGATACTGAATGAAAAAAGCATTGTATCAAATAATCTAAAATATGTAGATTGTATGTATTGCACTTCTTATCAGGAATATTGGACTTTAACCAGTGTATTGTGCTTATAATGCTACATTACTGCACATAGTGTTGTAAATAACAGAGATAATGTTGTTTAAAGAAGTAGTCATTGTGAGCATATAAGGCTTTACTATATTGCAGATGAAATAAAGACATTAAATAGGGACATTCAAGTGTATCTCTGTATTTGCATTCTAGTTTAAAGAGTATTGCCCTAAGAGAAATGTTGAACAGTTAGTAAATTCAGGTAAGTTCATTGACCTGTCTCCCATTGCAGGGTTTAGTGCTGAAAGTAAATAAGGTCAGGGTGGATGTGGGTTATAGTTGACACAGTGTTACAGTGGTGTGAGGGTTCAGGGTTTAGGTTTGGGTCCAGTTCTAGCACTTGTGTGTTATTTGGGGTTCTTGGGGCAAATGGAGTTAGAGAGCCTGGGGTGATTGGAGGGTGGGTGCAGTTTGGAATCTCCTGTCCCTGATTGTGCTGGGATGTACGAGTTGTTGGGTCTCATTCATTCCTAAAATGTAGAAGTCACCTTTCTCATTAAAGTAAACCTTTGTGAAATTTGTCATCCATTGTAATACATTTAATTCAAAGCTTTTTCACAGGTGGTTTCTGACCTCTTCCTAGTATCCCAGAATAAACAATGAGTTACATAAGTGTTTAGTGAGTGTAGTAATTATAGTCAAAATGGCAACGTAAAAATGGTGTTTACATGCACTATTTTTAGTAGATAATATTCAGTAGGACTACAGACACACCATCCCAACTTTTATTTCACATAAAAACAACACAACAAAAGTTGATGATATAAAATATTTTAACATACTCTTTGTATTAAAACAAATGAAAAACATTTGACTTGACAAACTACAGAGAAAATGGACAAGTCTCTGAGTAGTTGTGTAGTCTGTGGGTTGCCATCTTGACCCTGAGCTTGGGTCAGTTATGTTGTCTGGGTCACCTGTTCTTCTATGCAAATAAAGCAAAAAAAATAATTAAATCAAATAAAAAATAAAATGATTTTACTGTTGTGGTGGATAGTAACTAATCAGACACTAAATGCATTCAGTCTTTTCACAATTTTACACAACTCTAAATGTAATTTTTCATAAAGAATATAATTAATTAAATACTTTTAAAATATGACAGAAACAAAAGACAAATAGACAGTTGGATATTATTTTATTATTATGGATATAATTCTATTTTGTGGGGATGATTTCGTTTTTCATAATTTTTATTACCCCCATTATTCTTTAATGTATGTACAATAAATAAAAATCAATCTAGTTATTTTTTTTTTTTTTTAGGTAAATGTCAAAAGACAAAAGAAAATAAATTTTAGAATTAAGCAGAAAATTTTAACATAATTTTTATACATAATTTTGCTCTTTTGAATTTTTCCTAAAAAAGATGTGTGTTCTGGTGACACCTGTGTTTCAATAACAATATGATATTTTAATGTTATGTACACTGCATATAGGTTTATATAGAATGTGAACTGATAACTCAAGGTCAATACAGAAACATGCATTTCAATACAAAAAACCCACAAAATGTTTAGTAGTACCAATATTTAGGTAGTGACCTAAATGTTGGTTTTGGCTGGTTCAGCTGTGTCATTTGAAACCATTTTAAGCACTCATTTATAAGTTTATAGGTTTATATATCTATATACTCAGCAAAAAAAGAAACATATTCTAACATTCAACTGCTTTTATTTCCAGCAAATTTCTTATCATGCATAAATATTTAATTATTTGATTCAACAACTGAGACATAAACTGAAGAAGTTTCACAGACATTTCACAAACAGAAATGGAATAATGTGGGGGGTGGGGTCAATATAAAACTAACAGTCAGTATCTGGTGTCCACCATCTGCTGTAAGTACTACAGTGCATCTCATCCTCTGCACCAGATTTGTCAGTTCTTGCTGCGAGATCTTACTCTACTCTTCCACCAAGGCATTTGCAAGTTCTCCATCACGTCTGGTGGGAACACGGTTACATGTAATTTTCGACTGCAAGGACGATCAGCTGTCCTTCCTGTCTTCCTGTAGCACTGTCTTAGGCGTCTTACATTACAGACATTACAGATTATTTCTCTAGACACGTCTGCAGTCCTCATGCCTCCCTGCAGCAGGCCTATGGCATGTTCATGCAGGTGAGCAGGAACACTAGACATCTTTCTTCTGGTGTTTTTCAGAGTCAATAGAAAGGTCTCTTTAGTGTCCTAAGTTATTGTAACTGTGTCCGTTATTGCCTACTGCCTGTAAACTGTTAGTGTCTTAAGGACTGTCCCACAGGTGCGTGTGCAATAATTGTTTATGGTTTATTGAACAAGCATGCAAAATATTGATTAAACCCTTTCCAATAAAGATCTGTGAAGCTTATAAAGAGTAGAAAGTTATATATATATATATATATATATATATATATATATATATATATATATATATATATATATATATATATATATATATATATATATATATATATATATATAGGTGCTGGTCATATAATTAGAATATCATCAAAAAGTTGATTTATTTCAGTAATTCCATTCAAAAAGTGAAACTAGTATAATGTATACATTCATTGCACACAGACTGATATATTTCAAGTGTTCATTCCTTTTAATTTTGATGATTATAACTGACAACTAATGAAAATCCCAAAATCAGTATCTCAGAAAATTTGAATATTACTTAAGACCAATACAAAAAAAGGATTTTTAGAAATGTTGGCCAACTGAAAAGTATGAACATGAAAAGTATGAGCATGTACAGCACTCAATACTTAGTTGGGGCTCCTTTTGCCTGAATTACTGCAGCAATGCGGCGTGGCATGGAGTCGATCAGTCTGTGGCACTGCTCAGGTGTTATGACAGCCCAGGTTGCTCTGATAGTGGCCTTCAGCTCTTCTGCATTGTTGGGTCTGGCGGATGGCATCTTCCTCTTCACAATACCCCATAGATTTTCTATAGGGTTAAGGTCAGGTGAGTTTGCTGGCCAATTAAGAACAGGGATACCATGGTCCTTAAACCAGGTACTGGTAGCTTTGGCACTGTGTGCAGGTGCCAAGTCCTGTTGGAAAATCAAATTTGCATCTCCATAAAGTTGGTCAGCAGCAGGAAGCAGGAAGTGCTCTAAAACTTTTTGGTAGATGGCTGCGTTGACCTTGGACCTCAGAAAACACATTGGACCAACACCAGCAGATGACATGGCACCCCAAACCATCACTGACTGTGGAAACTTTACACTGGACTTCAAGCAACATGGATTCTGTGTCTCTCCTCTCTTCCTCCAGACTCTGGGACCTTGATTTCCAAAGGAAATGCAAAATTTACTTTCATCAGAGAACATAACATGAGACACAACTCTGCCGCACACTAGTTCTATTTTTGTCTTTAGCCCAGGCGAGACGCTTCTGACGCTGTGTCTTGTTCAAGAGTGGCTTGATACAAGGAATGCGACAGCTGAAACCCATGTCTTGCATAAGTCTGTGCGTGGTGATTCTTGAAGCACTGACTCCAGCTGCAGTCCACTCTTTGTGAATCTGCCCCACATTTTTGAATGGGTTTAGTTACACAATCCTCTCAAGGGTGCGGTTATTCCTATTGCTTGTTCACTTTTTTTCTACCACATCTTTTCCTTCCCTTCGCCTCTCTATTAATGTGCTTGGACACAGAGCTCTGTGAACAGCCAGAACCTTTAGCAAAGACCTTTTGTGTCTTGCCCTCCTTGTGCAAGGTGTCAATGGTCGTCTTTTGGACAGCTGTCAAGTCAGCAGTCTTCCCCATGATTGTGTAGCCTACAGAACTAGACTGAGAGACCATTTAAAGGCCTTTGCAGGTGTTTTGAGTTAATTAGCTGATTAGAGTGTGGCACCAGGTGTCTTCAATATTGAACCTTTTCACAATATTCTAATTTTCTGAGATACTGATTTTGGGGTTTTCTTTAGTTGTCAGTTATAATCATCAAAATTAAAAGGAATGAACACTTGAAATATATCAGTATGTGTAATGAATGTATACATTATACTAGTTTCACTTTTTGAATGGAATTACTGAAATAAATAAACTTTTTGATGATATTCTAATTATATGACCAGCACCTGTTATATATATATAACACACACACACACACACACACACACACACACACACACACACAATTATGTACCTTAAATCATTTTTATAGGTACACTACATTCACAATAACAAAAGAAGCACCGTTGAGGCTACCAGTGACAAGGAATGGTACAGTTTAGTAGGCTTTTTTTCTTGGTATATGGGTCAGACGATGGAAAAAGTTTTACAAATCTTCTTGGTCACATTGTTTAAGAGTGTAGCACAATCATCGAACATATTTAGTGCAGAGAGATTTTTCAGTACTGATATGAAAACTTGAGGACAGCATATTTTCAGATTTTAGTAAACAGCAATTTCAGTAGTAATTTCGGCCAAATGACATACCATGAATTGGTACTTACCTTTTTTTTTTCTAATAAATTGAGGTATTTTAATTTCTAATGTAATCTCAGAGGTTAGACTGGACATGCAATGCTCAACAGAGAAGTGCACATAAACCTATATTTAATATCACTGTTCAATTTTGTACACAGACCAAACTGATCAAACTGGTACAGCATCTTTGCCACTTAAGTGTTGGTAGAAAAGGAAACAGTTTCTTATTTATATTACTAATACAACATCGTAGATAAGCTATTATTAAAAAAGGATCACAACACAATCCAACACAACTAGAAAATCTCAAATTTCTTAATTAATTATCTCAAGTAGTGTGTGTGTATGTGATTGTGCCATGCGATGGACTGGCACCCTGTCCAGGGTGTACCCCGCCTTGTGCCCAATGCTCCCTGGGATTGGCTCCAGGTTCCCCCATGACCCTGACGAAGGAGTAAGCGGTAGAAGATGGATGGATGGATTATCTTAAGTAATAGGGAAGCTGGAGGAAATAATTTACCAGATGGAAAAGATGGTCTAGATTTTGACATGTTTTGGTATCCTGTCATTTTGATTTATTTTAATTTTAAACAATTCAATATTAATGTTGATGTCCAGAATTTATGCATTAAAAAGTCTTCATGAGCTGGCAGTGATGTACTTGTATCTGTGACAATAAAAATATTTCTGTGCTTTTTCTTTACATACCACTGCAAGATGTAAAGACTGCATCTATATGTGATTGTGTAAGAACGCCATGTGATGGCAGTATAATCATGTGCTAAATCTCTGCTACCATTTCAATTGAAAATACTGTATAGAGTCTCCCACCTGCAGAGATGTATAAAAGTGAGTGCCTGATCGAAGACTCTGGCACAAATCTTACGTATGGGCGGGGCTTAACAGCGGTTTACTCTCATTGGCTAGAGAGATTTGGATCAACAGCTCGAGTATCCAGCTGAGGAGGAGATGGAGCAAGAGTATGACGTTGGTGATGACGACAACGCTCCTTATCGCTCCTGAGAGATCGTATCTGTCAATCCAAATTTCACTAACCAATGAGAGTAAAGCACTGTTAAATCCGCTCACACGTGAGATTTGTGCCAGAATTGCGAGAGTGAATTTGTGGAGTGTAAATGAAAATATTTGAAAGCATAAAACTCTGGCAGCGCATTCATTAACCATGATTTGTGAAAAAACAAAAAAACAAAAAAAAACTGTTAGCAAAGAATGCGGTACATTTGAAGACCATGTTACATTTTTGCCACTGAGTTCACTGTTTTTCTTCTTTCTCGTTGTATATTTTTGTTAGTTTTTGGAAAGTTATGTTCGGTACTTTTGGCACAAATTTAAATACACAGAATTAAGCCCCCAACCCCAGAGGTGCAAGGCAAATGCAAACCACTAAGCCACCGTGCCTCCTGCCTCACATTTATCACAAAAGGAAACCATTCAAAACAATTGTATGAATTGCACTTTTCCACATTTGTAGTCAGTAACTGAAATCGATTTTAGTGCGGTTAGCCTATATATCACGAATCTACATACAATTGCCTATAATTTTGATTTCACAAGTTTTGCTGAAACCCCTAAATTTGTTATGTTGGAAAAAGTTACATATTAAATGTTTTCGATTGCTAACGTTGCACACATTAAAACGAGTAATGCATGTTTGGGGTAATGTAGCTTCTTTATTTGCTCACTGTTGTCTTTATGTTTTGCAATTAATTACAAGACATATTAATCGTTAGAGAACATAACACACAGTGTATGACAGTGCAGCTCAACAGCCCGAGCAGTGATGTTCTAGCTCTGTGTGTTCGCGGGTATTTTTTCCCCTACCACTGGTCATCAGCGCAAATAATAAATAAATAACAAATAGTAGTATAAGTAACAAATATTCTTTCTATCTCTCATCACGACTAATATTTCAATGGTAATTGTTCAATAATTATAACAACAAAAAATACAGGCCTCCAGTCATACTGATTACTGTCAATACCATCCATCCATCCATCTTCTACCGCTTACTCCTTCTTCAGGGTCGCGAGGAACCTGGAGAATATCCCAGGAAGCATCGGGCACAAGGCAGGGTACACCCTGGACAGGGTGCCAGTACTGTCCAATAACCAAAATAATATGGGGGTGGGGGTGGGGGGTGTCTTCTTATTAACAGTTTCCTCACACTGACATTCCATTAGTACATTTTTCAGATGTTGACTTTGTAGCACGTTCGCATCACACCTCCAGGGTTGGGGGTTCGATTCCTGCCACGACCCTGTGTGTACGGAGTTTGCATGTTCTCCCTATGGGGTGCTACGGGGGTTTCCTCTGGGTACAGTTTCCACCACCAGTCCAAAGACATGCCTGGTAAGCTGATTGGCATGTCCAAAGTGTCCGTTGTGTATGAATGGGTGTGTGCATGTGTATGTGATTGCACCCTTCGATGGATTGGCACCCTGTCCAGGGTGTACCCTTATGCCTTGTGACCCCTGGGATAGGCTGCAGGTTCCCCCCGAGCCTGTAGGATAAGCGGTATTGAAGATGAATTAATGGATTTACAGCACGGATTAAAAATGTATCTGGTGGCTCTGAGTAGAACCTTGACCTATTATTTCTAGGTGGATAAATATGTCTGACATCCCTGTTTTAGGGGTTTAACATTATCGATTTTGCTATACTCCAAAATGTGGTCATTATATCCAGTGGCACGTTTCCTTCATGGGATACTTTATTACTGTGTTAATAACAAGGATTCAGCGCGTGGACGAGTTGAAAACACATTGTCCACCCTGAGAGATGACGTCACCCTCCATATAAAAGCGTCTCAGCGCGTGTCTCTCTCCAACACCGGTACACACGCGCGCGCACATGCACATGCACATACTTTATGATGTCCGAGGAGTGCATGCGGTACTACAAACAAGATGCAACTTTATTCGACATCTGTAATCACTGTAAACTGGCTTGATGACTTGCAGGAGTAGTTTCCTCTGCGTCAATAATGAAAGGTCAGTAAGAAGGAGGAAAACCTGCAGGAACTTGTGATGTCCAGCTGGAGCTCTGAGATGCTGGAGCTGCGTTTAATGAAGAACCAAGTACAACCAACAACTCCATCCACTTCGAGTCTCATGGGCAATAAGAGCAGCTGTGCTGAGCATCTTCTGCACTATGGGAATCCTGAGAAAGTACTAATCGGAGGAGTGCTTATCATACTCACTGTTTCCACCATTTGTGGGAATTTATTGCTGGTCCTGTCGGTGTGTTTGGTGAAAAAACTGAAGCAACCCTCTAATTACCTGATTGTGTCTTTGGCTGTGGCGGACCTGACCGTGGCTGTGGCTGTCATGCCTTTTGTTAGCATCACTGACCTAATAGGAGGACACTGGATATTTGGTCAGTTCTTCTGCAATGTTTTCATCGCCATGGATGTGATGTGCTGTACAGCGTCAATCCTCACTCTGTGTGTGATCAGTATAGACAGGTCAATCTTTCTTACTTCTACTTTACTTCAAACTCTTTCTCTCTCTCAGTTCAGGTTCTTTACACAGTACTAAACTGTTATTACATAACCTTGTTGCTTTTGTAGCCCACCTTTATTATTATCTCATTGGTATTTCAAATTCTTTTTACTCTGAGATATTGATGGATATATAGTACTTTCAATGTTCATAATTGTATAGGACTGTAATTATCTTTTAGATTTAAGCTTTAAAAGGTACACAACATGAACGTTTCTAGGTAAATGATACATATAAATTGTACAAAAAGTGGACCCTTGAGTGTACCACTCCAGTGACAAAGAATAGTACAGTTTAGTACCATTATTTCTGATGGTGTAGTGCCACATGAAATAATTGCACTGAATTTTTGGACAGCAGGACTCTGTATGAAAAATTTTACTGAAAACATTTCTAGACACAATTTTCAGGTAAGACACACATCTAAAAATGGTGAAATTAATTTGTAACTCACTTGTATGCTCTCTCATTGTCATCTCCTACAAAAAAAAATTACAATATAATTGGCCTACATGCAGTATATAATGATGAAATATGTACTTATAATAATTATGAAATATAACTTGATGAATGAACAAAAACAATTATGTATGTATTGTGTGTCCCCTTTTTAGTGTTTTATGTTTTTTATTCATGCATTGTACTTTTAATTCCATTTCCTGTGCAAAGTTGAAATCAGTTCTAATTTTCTGAAAAACATTCCAGGTTCCTCTGAAAACGAGACATTACATTTACATTTAAACCATCAAAAATGTATCCTCATGCTGTTAAAAATAGGTCAGGGTCTAAGAATAATATCAAGCTAAAAATATGAGAAGCAAATCTGTATTCAATTAATAAGTACCTGCTGTCACTAATAATTGTCAAGCAATGATGACAAAAATGGATGGTTATGCAGTGTGGTACTTTAGTGTGGGAGTAATGTGCATCCACTGAGACATAAGTACCAGAGAATGTAAAACAAATTCATAAGAAAATAGAAATAAATATTGTGTTGCCTAAATTTCTCTTCACTTTCATGATTATTAATTGCAATAGGATGTAAAACATGAGGTCCTTGAACAGGTCCTTGAGACTGGGAGAAGAACCAAGGCTACTGTGCAAAAGTGTTGCTTCACTTCTAAAGTACTCTGCTTACATTAGTTTCTGTTGTGTTTGTTGTTACAGGTATCTTGGCATATCGAAGCCGCTGACCTATCCTGTGAGGCGAAGTGGAAAGTGCATGGCAAAAATAGTTTTGTTTGTGTGGCTGCTTTCTGCTTCCATCACTCTGCCCCCGTTGTTTGGCTGGGCTCAGAATGTCAATGACGATAATTTATGCCTGATCAGCCAGGACATGGGCTACACCATTTACTCCACAGCTGTGGCCTTCTACATCCCCATGTGTGTGATGCTGATCATGTACTACCGGATATACCGAGCTGTCAAAGTCAGTGTGGCCAAGCACGTCATCACATTCCCGCCGAGAGCTGATGATGGTGTGAACTATGTGTCTGCTGTGCTGAAACTGCAGAGGGAGGTGAAGGAGTGCACTAGATTTGCACGACTCCTGAAGAATGAGCACAGGAACATGTCCATGTTCAGGCGTGAGAAGAAGGCAGCAACTACATTGGGGGTTATGGTGGGGGCGTTCAGTGTGTGCTGGATGCCTTTCTTTCTGCTCTCCACCGCAAGGCCATTTTTCTGTGGTGTTAGTTGCAGTTGCGTGCCCTTGTGGGTGGAGAGAACCCTGCTGTGGCTGGGGTATGCCAACTCTCTCATTAACCCCTTTATAAACACTTTCTTCAACCGAGACATCAGGACCACCTACCAGAACCTCATTTACAGAAACTTCAGCCACAAGCTTGCAACAGCTAGCATGCATGAAGCACTAAAACTGCGAACTCAGACATGATGTAGAGATATAGATAAGATGTTGAGAATTGATTTTACTGAATAGGACTGGGGTGACGTGAGGCTCAGAAAACATTCAGAAGCTTGTTGATGAGTTCACTGCTCTCAGAGGGGTTTTTCTAGATAGTAAACATCAGCTGAAAACATTTTGTTCAAATGATTCAGAAATGTTGCATTATTGCACCAGTCAATGCTCATTCACTACTGGCACAAACATTTAATGAAGCAGAGTCATGGTTTAACACATTATTAGTGTGACTATATAGTAGACATTAGTGATACAGAGTTTCTCATAGATTTTAAGTACAAAATTTTTGACTTATACAATTTAAAGTACTGTACCTCAATACCAGTAGTACAAGATGATCAGATAATATAACAGTGTAACAATGAATTTTGTGCTTGTGACAGTATAAATGTCAATATTTTATTCCCAGCTAATAATCTTGTAAGACTCTTGTTTCTTTTTGTATCAGGGTTTATGACGAGACACACATTAATGTCTTCTTGTGCAAAGTGGTCTTGCATTGTCTGTCCTCTAAGTGGCAATTAATTGGTCTGTCACTTCTAACGGGGCCGCAAGCCAAACTTGTCTCATAATTAGGGATGAGTATTATTATTTGAAGCAAGGCTTTAATTGTCTTGTAGCTGTGAGAAAGGTAGGGGAGATTAAAGGATATGATGTTCATTCTATTTTGTCAGCAAGCTCAAGCTCAGGTTTGTTACAATTCTACTCAGCCTCGAAACTGCTTGTATTCGTGGACACCAGATGCTTCCATATAAATTGACTTTAGTATGCAGTGCATATGGGTGTATGTATATATTTAATGTATAACTCGATAATATTTATAGAACAAAGGCTAAAAGTAAGGTGATGAGGTGATTATATAGCATCAGACGTATCAAACTGCTGGTCAATTGGAGGGTCAAAGATGAAAGATTAGGTTTGGGTGAATGGGCTTATTATAACTAGTTTAAATGTACAGTGTTTAATGGGCTGCATTATACCTACATAAGACCTATCTGCCACATGACATTAAACTACATATTTTATTCCAGTTGGCATCATCTTTTATACAGCTGCCATAAACAATTTTTTGTTGTACTGTTAAATCGGTAAAACAACATCTGAATCATGTGACATGATTTTTCTTGAAATATTGTTGTGATATAACACATTCCAGGCTGACTTACCAACTTACTGTACTTTTTTTTTTTCTTTATATAAGGACAACTGAGTTCATATCTCTCTGCAACCTCTGGGATGTGTCACATAATGGCAATGATGTTATGTCAAAGAAACAAACCTAACTTCTTCTAATTTAGGGTCAGAGAAAATACAGCTAACTGTGGTATTATGGTGTCATGAAATTGTTATAGGTTTTCATCAAAATAAATAATACGACTGTAAAATGAAATCAAAATATGCATAACTTTGTTATGACAGTGTTGTACATTTGCCATGGAACTCATACTGTATAATTAGAATTAAATAAAAAAAATCTTTATTTAAAGGCCTGAGAAAATATACATATATATACCTCAGCACTGTTGAACACCCGATCCTGATTGGTCAGTATCAGGCTCTGACACCGGCTCCAATTCAACAGATACCAACCTTGTTCCTGGAGATCTACCTTCCTGAAGACTTTAGCTCCAACCATAATCGTGCCCACCTGACCATCTAACCATTGCCTTAAGAAGTTCATGATCAACTTACAGATTTTAGTTGGACATGAAACCTGCAGGAAAGTAGATCTCAAGGAAGAGGGTTGGTGACCACCGATCTACATGATCTAACACCAATAATAAATGGATAAAAAGTGTTATTTAAAAGAACACAAATATATAATCATTGATATGGTGTGGTTTTATTGTAAGGAGGCATTTAACATTGATCTCTAGTGTCAGCTTACATTGTCCATCCATCCATCCATCTTCTACTGCTTACTCCTTTTCAGGGTCACGGGGAACCTGGAGTCTATCCCAGGAATCATCGGGCACAAGGCGGGGTACACCATTGACAGGGTGCCAGTCCATCGCAGGGCACATTCACATGTAACTGTAAACATTTAAAAAGCATGACATGCTGTTAATTAATACACTAAAAATTCTAGGCTTTGTGGTATGAAAAGAATAAAACATTTTGGACTGTTAGAGCAGCTTTGTTATAGTGTAACTGTTGTAAGCTTCAATATAACAGGTTTTCATTACAACGTAACCCGCAAATGCAGAGTTTAGGAGACGTTGCAAGGCATCCTTTGGCTATGTTCTCTTTTGTTTGTTCTTGTAGATAATCTGTCTTAGCAAACTGTTACCACATCGAGTGTCTGTGACATACCAGGAGTACTCCAAGCTAGTCAGCTGTGGTGACCTTCTTAAAACCCTGAAAATGTCATCAAACTTTAGATTGAAGTAAAATCTCAGGTGATCTATCATCCTGACATCAAAATTGACAGAGGCAGTCAATGTTTTTTTTGTTAAATGTTTCTTTAGGTTTTTGTAAGTCGTCAGGATGGGCTTATGTAGCCCTATGAACACCTTAAGAACTCCCTGGCAAAATTTATTTGGCAAGAAATTATGCATCAACAGGCTATAAAGCTAAGGTGAATAGAAATAGGTGAACAAATTTAATCAAGAAATGGGGATGAGTGTGAGATGGCAGGCGAAATCAATCATCTCAAAGCTGTGGTCATGGAGGTGAGCAATCGAGCACATACACAGTTGGAAAATGGCCAGCTGTGTCCCAAGTTATTTGGTTTGATAGGTAATGCTATTAGTAGGACAAAGTCCTGTGAGTAAATGAGATACTTTTAAGGCACATTGATGGTGGTGGACGAACATGAATTGGTGACTCTGCTCAGTATTAATTTATACCTTTTCCTCCATTTAAGATATAGGTACCAATTAAAAAAAATACCTTCAACAGTGAAGGAAAAATATTGTTAGCTTGTGTCTGATAAACAGAACTGTAATGATGATGTAATTACTATGTTTAACGTGGAATTAGTGGAGATAATGTTTAATACCTTGCTATTTAGATGTCACATGAATCTGTACAGCTGGATATTAGACAGTACCAACATAATGATAGCTAGAGTGAAAAGTCTTGGCAACTTGCCATTACTGACAAATTAAGACTATAATTAATGATGTTCTAATATGACAGATTAGACAATAATATAATCAGTATTTTCTATATACATATTTTAAAAAAATGCAGCCCACTTGTAAGTATAAAGTCCTCACAAATCACCTTCTGCTCAGTTTCACTCTCTACATCAAACTGGTGGTTGCTTAGCTAAAGCTGGTAAATGATTCTCTCTGAGCAGCTACATGTGAATAAGCTGATTAAAAATTTTAAGATAGCCTAGATTGCCAGGTAAATCAAAGGGGCATGCCCCTTCACCTTTGGTTGTGAGGCTGCATGAATGAATGGACGAGAGAACAATCTGAACCTATGCTGAACCTCAACACTGAACATACAGTAAACCTGTATTTGTGCCTTACATGTGCATAGCAGCTTCTCTTCTTATTGACCCTCTGTTGTACACTTCACAAACTCCAGTGTCATTCCACACAGTATCCGCTCACAGGCAAACATTTCTGAAGGTCTGCCACCTCTGAAACCAAATATTCTCTAAGCTAATAAATCAGCAAGTCCTGAAGGAAGCTTCCAGAAGACACCAGAGGAAAGGAGAACATATTATTAGTACACACAATAGGATCTCTGACATTGAGCTTGCACAAGCACATTAATTGGTCCTTTTCTTTACGCAGATGTTTACATTTGGGTACATGTTGTATATTTAAATGTTACAGTCCTTGACTTTATCCAAAGACGTTCTTCTGCTCCTGCAATAAGATTATAATTGTCCACCTATGTGGGGTGTAAGAGAGTGGGCTTTTATGATTGAGTTCATGTCTTTAGTAAAGTTTTACTGTAGTCCTAGAGTATGCAGTGAGATGTGTGAGATGGCCTCTCAGCATGCTCCATTCCTAATGATATGGCTAACGGCTAACAGTGTAATTTATATATATATGTTCACATCATAAATAAGAATGAAGAAAAACTCTAACCTCTGTGACTTTGAGCGTTACTTAGATGTCAGTGCTGAAAGGGCTGGTTTGAGTATTTCAGAAACTGCTGACCTCCTGGGAGATTATTTCAGAAACTGCTGATTTTCACACACAGCAGCCTCTAGAGTTTACACATAATTTTGCAAAAATATATATACAGTGTTTGTCTGTTCTAATAACAATTAGGTTAGAATACATCGTGCCTTATTCTGGTAAATTATCCCAGCATAATAGAAATTAAATGACAGCTATCCATACTGAAGATTCATAAATGACTCATCATCGGTAATGTTATACATACTCCTCACATATTCTTGAGCTTTTCTTCATGAGATGGAAAAACAACAACAGCTGGGATGTCAGTGTGGTGTGCGAGCTGAGGCATTGATGAAGCTGTAGTTTGTTCACTGTGGCATTTCAGTAAAGCTCTTCATCACGCTCTGGTCTTGGCTAACACACCCAGATGGCAAGAAACAGGGTTTCATATTGCACAAAGCTAGCACATATTTTATGGATGACTTTAAAACATTTGGATGAACAAAGATAAGATTTAAATGAAAATTAAAGTGAGAGCCGCAGAGCATAAGTGATTCACGACGTCTCTTTAACAACTGTATTCAGAGTTGCCTAATTAAGTCCAAAATTTACGTCAATTTTTACCCAGGGAAAGTTCTGCGTATTTACTTCAAGTCCAGCTATGCACACACACAAGCTGATGTTCTTGATGCACCATTCAGATGATCATAATAATAAAAATGACTTCATTAGTGGAGAAAATTATTTAGAGGACATGGAGTAATGGTAGCTGCAGACTGAGTAATTATTGTTTGTCTTGTAATTGGATCTTTCTTGACCTGATTCACTTTACAGATTGACATCACTGACCCTTTATAAAACATTTATTTCTATTTAAACTTTTGATTTCTATTGATATGTTCACTGTAAAGACCTGAGAAGGTGACAGCTTTCATGTGTGTGCGTGTGTGTGTGTGATGCCAATCAGTCACAGTGTTTATTATTGCCAAAAACAGCACACTTGCCAGCACGTCTTTGTAAAATTAAATCTCATGTGCCATTTTACTTAACCAAATGCCATATTCAAAACTCCTCTAGTATATGCTCTATATATTATGAATATTTTACAAAGTATTAAGGCTTTCATGGGTAATATTCCTGCTATGTGCCATGTTACACAGGGTTGGCATGTTTGCATGACAAAACCAGCCCAATGTTCAGAAAAACCAGACCAGTTTTAAACCACAACCCTGAAATAATCTTCCAAACCAGGACTACCATTGATGAATATATTGTAATATTTACACAGCAACATACAAGGATTCATTTTTAATAAAGTGAGTATTAAAAAACGGTAGCTTCATCAGCTTATCCATTTGACTTGCATTGCAAACATAATTTATCTAATGTATGCAAAATTTGTTGCATTTGCTTAAGCTGTTTTTCCTGAAAAACTGCATTATAATATAGTGGAATGAATCCTGTTCAGAGACGCTAGATCCTATTTCAAATAAAATTTTAATGCAGTACATTTATTTTGCATTATTTAAATATCATGTAAATAATCAGAACCCACACAATCAACCCCCCCAACTGCTTTTTTTTAACTAGCATGAACAAGGTGGAGCAGGAACTGAGGAAAAACAAGAAGAAAACCAGAAAGTAAAAGGAAAAAAAGTTAATCTGCACTATTGTTCAAGTTCACTAAATAAATGCTCTAAACACATTCACGTCATCCAAAAGGCTTCCAGATTTCAGTAATAAGAAACAGAACTTAAACACCACCAATTGTAGCTAACCCTCAGGTTACATGCATTATTTTCCCCAAGCTTCTATTTTTTAAATGTAGATACTCCTCTTCACACATTGTCCTACAAATGACAGCACAATGGCACTCATTCACCACTCGGTAATCCACATAACACGACTGTAGCCACAGCAGTTCTTGAGACGCCCCCTGACTGTCAACAGCATGGGCTGATGAGCAGCCGTGACACAAAGATGATGTCAATTAATCCATCAGTAGGTGACTACATGTCCCCTCATCATGTAGATGAGCAATAGGTGTCTCATCTTCAAATACATGAGAAAATGGCTTAAAAAACAAACTTATATAGTACATCATAATATATATTATGTATACCATATACAATATGGTCATAGACCTGTTATGAATGTTACAAAGCGTACACATAGATACTCTTAGACACCTCTAATAAAGAAGTGCAAAACCAACTTTGCTGGATTCATTTACTTAAACCGTTGACTTGATTTTGAACTGCACTTTTTAGTAGATAGTTGTGAGCAGGCAAACACATCTGTGACCATGAGGATGGGTGCCTCCTCAAATCTATTACATACTCTTCGAAGATGACAACCACCTCCGTCCACTGACAGTAGAAACAAATGACCATCTCACAGCACACTGAACCTTAGCACTGAGTCGTAATAAGGTAGGTAAAAGCTGCTTGTTTAAGAAAAGAATTACACTCTAAATCGGGATTGTGAGCATGAGAGGTGTAATGGTTTTGCTTTTGGCCTGAGCAGAGTCTGACTATTACAGAATTAACCAGAGCACAAAAAAAAAAAACACAACGAATCAGCTTCCACAATAGCACCTGAGCTTCTTTTGACATTTTTAAAATACAATTTTATTTTCCCACATTGCATTAAAAAAAAAAAAAACCACAGATACAAAGAAAAATAAAAAGCGATTTTTTGTAATGTCTAAGTGTAATATCAAAGCTCTACCATTTATGAAGTATACATACACACACACATTTGAAAATCAAGTCAAGCTATTTACAAAAAATATGTACAAAATTTCACCAGCTGTCCTACTCTGCTAAAACGTTCAGCACAAGTTCACCACTTGCTAATTAACAGTACTCTACCATGAATTGGCTTATAACCGAAATCATCTTTTGACAGTTCTTGTTCTAAGTTTTCTTTTAATGATGAGATGATCGCTTTCTTTGTCATCTTGATCCATTCCAATGATCTGTGGGAAAAATAAAACGTGTGTATGAATATACTGTAGGTTTCAAACCTTACACGTTACAGCAAGAAGCTCAGTGCTTTTATAATATCCAGGGAAAAGTTCAATAAATATTGATTGTTAAGGTGCTTACATAAGAATGCTTAAGAAAACTTGTTAAAAATATTGTGTTTAAATAAGACTATTATAGTATATTATATTCAGACCTACAAACTCATACGCGGTGAAAAGGGTGATATGTTTAGTTAGCACAAAGAGAGACCAATCAGGACACATACTGTGTCACTCTCTAACAAGGTCTTTCACTCGCTCTCTTGGTTTCTCCAGAGCCCATCTACCATTAAAAATGACCACAGAACAGAAAAGAAGAAAAAAAAAGAAGGTTTGTATATTATCCATCCATCTTCTACCGCGTACTCCTTCTTCAGGGTCACGGGGAAACCTGGAGTCTATCCCAGGGAGCATCAGGCACAAGGCGGGGTACACCCTGGACAGGGTGCCAATCCATCGCAGGGCACAATCACATACACACTCACACACCCATTCATACACTATGGACAACTTTAGACACGCCAATCAGCCTACCATGCATGTCTTTGGAGTGGGGGAGGAAACCGGAGTACCCGGAGGAAACCCCCGCAGTACGGGGAGAACATGCAAACTCCGCATACGCAGGGCCCATGGCGGGAATCAAACCCCAGACCCTGGAGCCACCGTGTATAGAATATCCATCCATCCATCCATCTTCAACCGCTTATTCCTGCTTCAGGGTCGCGGGGAACCTGGAGCCTATCCCAGGAAGCATTGGGCACAAGGCGGGGTACACCCTGGACAGGGTGCCAGTCCATCACAGGGCACAATCACATACACACTCACACACCCATTCATACACTACAGACAATTTACCAAGCTGCCAATCAGCCTACCATGCATGTCTTTGGAGTGGGGAAGGAAACCGGAGTACCCGGAGGAAACCCCCGCAACACGGGGAGAACATGCACACTCCGCATACGCAGGGCCCATGGCGGGAATCAAACCCCAGACCCTGGAGCCACCGTGTATAGAATATAATATAAATTAATATAATATAAAATATTATATTATATATAAGTTGTGGGCGTCAGGGAGCCACTATCAGAACGCGGGAGAGTTGGGACGTCTGAAAACCCAACTGTTGTTTCGCGACTTTGAAACTTAAAACTGAAGAAAGAAAAAAACAAACAAACAAAAAAAAACACTCCACTACATTTTACATATCTAAATTGAAGACATTAGCAAACAAGACGTAACCATGGTCAACACGAACAATCATTAAAACACAGTGGGTCTTGTTTCATTACGTGTTCTGTTTTATTTCCCTTTCGATAATGACAGATGTTAAACTCAGACGAATACGGATGCAGTGGGAGTTAGTCTTAAACTTAGCAAAAGTATTCCGATTAAGTCTGAACTGACGTTAGCTTACGTGCTAACAAGCTTACCAACAGGTTGCTAAATGTTTGATGGAGTAATGTTAGGAAAAAATGTATCACGACCCCCGCCCTTTCGGATCTACACGATTCACATAAATGACACTTTGATTCAATAGTTTGCAGGTATGTATATCACGTCTTGGCTCAGAATATCACACCTTGTATATTATTTATTTTCACAAAAAGGTGCCAATAATTCTGGAGCTGACAGTAAATCATTCTGTGCATCATAAAGCGCTACTGACCGGATGTGAAGGTATGTCGAGAGGGGAGGAGATTTGCGTCTTAAACAGCTTGCGTTTTGATCTCTTAGGTTTGTTGCTCGTCTCAGTGTTGTTCTCAGGCTCTGGTGATCTTAAAGCAACCTTTGCCATGATCTTTTTAGCTGTGGAGAAAGAAGATCAGCACATGTGAAGGTATGAGCAATTGCACAATAGTGTCGATGGAGCCTACAGTTAGCCAGTACTAACCTTTGCTCCCTAGGAGGGTTGGAGAACTTTGGATGAAGTCACCAATCTTCTGCAGTGTTCCGTCTTTCTTGACTTTCAGACTCACAGGAGAATCTCTTTGCTTCAATTGATTGGCCTTTTTAGCGAGCACTGTGGGGGACTTACGGGAGAAGAATAATTGATACACGGATGAATTGTGAATGCACTCACAGCTGCAAAAAAAAAAAAGCTTAATGTGACAGTCTGGATCCAATACTGCTCCAGCATTCTCAATATTAACCAATCACAGATAAGCTACATCAGTTTTTTTTGTACCAGAACTGATATTGTTCACTTTCAAGGAAAGCTCCACTCTGAGACACATCAACCATATTTAACTGTCTGACCAGCTATGCTAGTGCCAATTTGTTGGTTGGTTTTATATTTTCGCTGTTCCTGTAAGATATGATTGTCTGCCACTCTGATGTCACAGGGTAGCACAGTTAAAATAGTGTTTAATAGGAGTATCTCAAACGTGAGCGATACCACTCAGGTTTCGCTGTTAGCTCCTAAAAACAAAACAAAAAAGCAAGAGCTTTTCTCACTCACTGCTTTTCAGGAGAAAACATGTAATATGCAGATTTGGGGCAAGTTAGCAGGCACGCAAAATATGGCTAGTTAGCGCTCTACGAGCTGACGGACACAATGGCGTTCATGCCGGTATTAGTATCAAAGTGTACAGATGAAGTGACAGAGCTTCACAGCCTATAGGATTAAAGCACTGCTGCTGCAGTCTCTTTAAATATAGATGTACAGAGCTCTCATAACTTTAAAGGCATCATGAATAATGTAGGAAATCGTTAACCAAAGTAAAAACAGACCAACATGTCGTTGAAACCAAATAAACCAATGTAACGAAATTCTGTTACATCATAATTATAATTATAAATAGTATTTCTGGGTGGATTTTTTTCCTTTATGACAAACCTTAAATGTTTCTGGTCATGTATATTTACTTATGAATATGTACTAATCAAAATGAACAAAATAATGGTATTGTTCGAGATGAGCATGCAGCCATAGGTACAAGCCAAATTTAGCACCTATATACCTGTACATGTTGTATATTAGCCCTGGAGTTTCCTCTAAGTTGCTTGTTCTTCCTGTTCTCGGACTCAACGGAATTCTAGTGGACAGATAAAAAAGTAAAACCAGACTGCAAGTTAATACCAGTGTGCAAAAATAAACAGCTGAAGGCAAGAACCTCCCTCCCCCACCCCAAAGCCCCCCGACACAGACCTCCATCTCAGCACTCTTCCTCTTCCTGGCTGTGCGTTTGATTTTGACCGTGACCGACTCGTCGTCTCCTGGCCTGCGGACGTTCAGTCGGTCAGGTTTGAGAGGGGTGAAGCTGATCTCCAGCTCGGGTTTGGGGAAGCGGTTTTCTCTCTCGCTCTCGGTGGAGAGCACTGAGGCCTCATGCACTGAAGTCTGCTGAAAAATCATCACACAGGGACTTGAGAACAAACAGATCCAACACTGCACGTTTCATTGTGTTTTAGAAACGAGTGTTGAACTGGGATCTGAGCCACGTGATATTTATTAGCAGATGATAGATTCAAATAATCCTGTCAGCATTTTCAGTCTGCCAAGTTCCACACAGGAGTCTCTAGAGTTAGATTTACACGTTTGTGCAGTAGAAAAATGAGAAGACAATATTACTGAACCCAGATGCTTTGGCATTATCAGTCAGGCTAATTAAGATCTGACTGTGTATCAGACTATATCGGTTTCCTTTCCTGTTTCTTTCATTTCCAGATCCTATTAAATCTTTTCACTAATCTGTAGTTTTAAAAGCGGTAACGAAGTCATGTTGCATTTTAAGCAAATTTAATAAGGGCAACCAGGCAGCACGTCTAAAATACCTAAGGTTTTCCACATTATTAACTAAGCCATTTAGTGAATATTCAACATTCATTACTGTTTAAGAGGTCCTTTGTTTATGCCTAGTATTCGAAGTTAAATTCCTTGCCAAAGCACAACCTTCTCTCTTGGTGATATAGGAGTAACCTGTGTAGCCCTCTCCTTTCCCACTGGTCTTGGGGTTTTATAGAGGGCCACTTATAAACAGTATGGATAGTGCAGGGGATTGACTTCTTCCATTACTACAATACTATTAGAAATGTAGCTTTACTAAAGAGGCATAAGCTGAATATAAAACCATGGTGTATCTAAAGCCTGTTACACCTACTGTCAAAAGTCCTGGGGTTTTTCCAATTTTTTGCTCCTCCTGGTGTGAATAATCAGGTCCAGACTCAGTCCCACTCTTTCTCTGACAGCTCTCCTTTAGCTTCAGAAGCTCTGTGAGAAATCATTAAATGTCAGTCATATGAAATAATTAAAAAAATAGCACATTATATAGTCCACGAGAGCAAACAGCACGACGCACTCCTATCACCTCCACTCATCAATTCAATCTCATTGAGTCTAGCCTCCAGAAGTCGCTCTTGTTCTGTCCGTGACCTCTTTTCATCTGACAGGGTGAGACGCATTTCCTCAATGAGCCGGTCCTTGGCAAGAAGCTCTGCAAACATAAATCAAATGTCAGAGGATTTCTTTACTTATTTTACATATTAAGCATTCGATGTAAAACCATTGGATTAGGAAGGTTAAATCAACACCAGATGTGATAACCATTTCTTTAAAAAAATAAATAAATACTGTAATAATAATAATAAACACCACAGTGCTCTAAATGTTAGCCTGTGAGTTGCTTGTTTTAAAGGATTACCTTGACAGGTTTCCTGGTCCTGCTGTGATTGAGCTTTGTTAGCTTGGTCCTGTCAAATATAACAGAAAAAAAGACTAAGTAAACAGCCTTAATAAAACAGAGATAAAATCTCTAAACCAATGAGACTGCAGAAAGCTGCTCACAGTCTTCAGTTGTTCAATAATCTGTTCTTTATTGGCGACAGCACTCAGAGCTTGATCCCTGTCTTTCTCCATGTCGCACAGCTTCTGTTGCAGCTTTCTGACTTCTTCAGACAAGAATGCAATCTTACAGGGAAAACAATGATTTTACATTAGTTTTAATAAGCAAAACCATTCTAATAATTTACCACAAGATACACAGACTAACCTCTTTTTTCTTCTGCTCGGTTTGAGCATTGCTCTCAGTCAGCTGAGAAAGTAGATCAGAGATGCGTTTCTCCTTCTGTTCCAGATCAAGACTTAACCTCTTAATTGTGTCCAGACCATCATTCACCTGTTTTCTAGATCTGTTAAAAAAGAGAAAAAAGAGAGAGAATCAGTACTTCAGAGCTGATACCATTTCTATATATTTTTGGTTCAGATGTAGATATTGAACAGGTCTGTAACAATAAACACTGTATGACCAAAAGTATGTGGCCACCTGACCAATCATACTCATATGTGCATGGTAAAAATCCCATAGTAGACTATGTCCCCTTTTAGCTGCAATAATAACCTCCACTCTTCTGGGAAGGTTTTTCCCACTAGATTTTGAAGCGTGCCTGTGGGGATTTGCCCATTCAGCCACAAAAGCATTGGTGATAGTGGTGTAGTCGGCCTTCCAGTTCATCCCAAAAAAGTGTTTAGTGGGGTTGACGTTAGGGATCTGTGCAGGCCACATGAGTTCTTCCACACCAACCTGGGCAAACCATGTCTTCACAGACCTCACTTTGGGCACAGGGGTATGGTCATGTGAAGGCAAATTCTTAATGCTACAGCAATACAAAGACATTCAAGACAATTATGTGCTTCAATCTTTGTGGCAACAGTTTAGGGAAGACCCTCACATGGGTGTGATGGTCAGGTGTCCACATACTTTTGGTTATACAGAGTATATCAAAAAAGAAACCCAGTGTTAATTTGAGAACCATTTTATATACTGTACATTCAGAAATAACAGCAGGCCCAAACACGGACATCCAAGTCCAAGTTCTATTGTTCCAAATCCTTTCCCACCATTTGTTGACAGTGGCGACAGCAAAGTTGAGAATAATCACAATTATGGCTCGCACAACACCACCATATACACACTGATCATAGAAGAAGCATTTGAATAACCAATGTTCCTTTGATTTTTTGCCACAAAAGTACAGCAGAAAAGGTTTGTTGACAAAGAAGTTTAAAGCGGTAAATATTATAAGGATATCTCCGACGCACCAAAAACCCTTGTAAGGTCACACTCCACATGATCCTAAAAAATCATTGTGTTGTAGTAGAGACTAAAAGAAGTAAAATAATGTTGCCTTTGAAAGTACAACTATAGCACCAACAAAACACACTATCTATCTATCGATCTTTGGTGTTTGCATGTTTATGGCGTAGCTTGTTGTGTTATGTGGTATGTGTAACAACCCAGCAATGAACACTGCTAGTAGATCCTGTTGGTACAAATTTACTAAACATGTACTAAAAGTCATACAACTACATCCTTTAGTACTAGACTGGTGCACAAATCCTAGTGTTCTGGTGCCAAAGGTTCCAGCACTTTGTTCACTGGTGGAAATGTGGAAGCAACTTACTGTAATAGTTCCTGAGCTTTCATTTCCAATTCTGCATTTTTATGAACAAGGTTATCCTCCACTTCCTTTGTCTTCTGTTTTAGAGAGCTCTGCACATGTCTATCGCTCTCCACCACCTGGTCCAGTTTGCTCTGGGTCTGTAGGAGTCTCTGCTCTAGATCTGCACAAACAGCCTCTTTCTCACCAAGCTTCTGCCCCAGCTCTCCAACTTTCTCAGAGCTGTGTGTAAAGGCCTGCTGTTGCTCCTCCAGGATTAACAACTGCTGTCTTAGACCATTCAGCTCCGTCTCCAGCTCAGAGTGACGTCTCTTCATCTGCTCCACAATCAGTCTCTCGGCTTCATAGCGGCCGAGCAGGTGTTGGTTGTCCTCTCTCTGAGCACCTCGCTCTTGCTCAAGCTGATTGCACAGGGTCTGCTTATGGCACATTTCCTTGCTTATCTGATTGACTTCCTGCTCTAGGGCCATGATCCTTCTACTTTTCTCCTGGGAAGTGGACATTACTGCCTCACATTCTTTACGGAGAGCTGCGATGGTTTCTTGGAAGACACATTTGTTTGTTTGTCCTTCCGAAAGCTCCTGGGCACTGAGCTTCTGCTGCAAGTTTTCAGTCTCCAGCTTCAGGGATTTGATTGTCTGAGATTGCTCAGTAGCCTCTTCTTCATGCTTCCAGAGAAGAGCTTGGACTTTTTGGAGCTCCTCAGAAAGCTTGGCTGCCTCCGTTGTCTTAATGCTTATTTCAGTTTCCATGGCTTTAAGCCTGGACTTCATGTCATTGGCTACTTCCTGGAAATCACTGAGCTCACAGGCAAGTGCACTGTTCTCATTTATTAGTTTGGTGGTCACTGCCTTTTCTGCTTCAAGCAAAGAGAAAGCAGCTTCACATGCACAAGCTTGTTTTTTTAGATCTTCAGTGAGATCCTTCACCTTTTGATCAAGAGAATTCTGTTCGTGCTTGAGCTCAGCAAATAAATCATTTTTCTCTTTTAATGTTTCCGTGAGCTGCTGAATTTCCTGGTCTTTGGTCCCTTCTTCATCATCATTGCACATACACTTGCAGTTATTTCGGTAGTGTAAGATTTCTTCTTTAATGGTGTCGATATAGGCCCTCTGGAGAAAACCACAGTAATATAATCAGTGCAGGGTTACTTCTTTCACAATGTTTGTATCACTTTTATAATGTCCTTCTCATTGAAACTTACGTCTTTATTAGCTGCTTCAACATTTTGATCCAAAGCAGTCTGAATCTTAGAAATCATTTCATCTTTATCTTGGCAGATTTCCAGAAGTTGCTGATTCCTCAGTTTCTGATTTTCAGAATTCTATTGGACCAAGAAAATGAAGCGTTTAATAATTGTAAATAACCCAATAGTGTAAAACAAAGAGTGCTGTAATTAAAACCAACCTTGTTAGCCTCCAGCAGCTGGTCATTGGAATTTTGTAAACAAACCCGCACTTCTTCCAGTTCTGTAAAGTAATTAGCGAGACAGTTGAGGGACAAAGCACTGATCTCTGCCATGTCAAATAACAACATGAATAAGTGAGTAAAACTCACCCTTAGTTTTGATATCCAGGAGTTGACGATTTTTAAGAAGCTCTTCAGCCATCTCATCCAGCTGTGTCCTCAGCTTGTTGACAGCTCCCGGAGAATGACCCCTGTTCTCTAGACATGACTGTGCTGCCTCGGCATCTCTCTTTATCTTAGCCACGTCATTTTGCATCTCTTCAATCATCCCGTCCAAGAATGTCACTTTAGTCTCCTGAACAAGAGAAGAACTTACTTCATACTGCTTAAAAACGAAAATGATGCGAAACAAAATATCTGCTCATGAAAAACACCCAGGATAAAAATGCATGTTATACCTTAGTTCTATCCTCAGCGGAATTCATGGTTGCGGTCTCAGTTCCATTATTGTTGACTAAATTCTTAAGTATTTCCAATCTCCTCTCAGCTCTTTCTTCAGCTATTTCCTTCTCTCTCTGTAGACGTTCACTAGAAAAACAAGAATTCATTAACATTTGGGCTGGGTTAATAAACTTCTGTGATGTAAAAAACAACTACTCTTACCTGTAATCCTTTTCCATATTGGAAAACAGCTCCATGAACTCTGTGGTAACTTCTTCCCGGACTCGAGATTCCATGGCCAGTTTTTCAGATTGCTCCTTGGCGAGTTCTTCTTTAAGCTCTTTAATCTTTTGCTGTAGCTGAAGTGAACACAGAAAGACAGTACATCAAAAAGGCACAAGACACAGCTCAGCCATTAAGCAACAGTCACACTGGATTTGAATAAATTCAGCCTAATAAAAAAACAAAAGCCTGTTCAATTGCATGAAAGAGGATGCAGTACGTAAAAAAAGGCAGTTGCTATTGGCAGAGGTTAATTCGACTCTATCTATTCTGATTTCACGTCACAGAGCATTCATCTAGACTTCAAGCCTGCAAATTTTGCAAATCCTTGAACTGTGGGCCAATAGAAAATAAGTGCAGTCACGTCTATCTGGAAAACTCAACACAGAGGAATTGCTTATCATTTTGCTGTGGTAAGAAGCTTTTCGTCTTAGTACTCACAAGTAACAAATGAGAAACAGTTCAGGATAAAACAAACAAGACTGCCCATAACCACCTGATTTTACTCCATCCTGGCAAATAAAATTTGCAAATCAAGTGGGACCGTTGCGTTAAACTTGCAGAAATGAACGCAAAAATCAAGTAGACACCAGAAATTATTCGGAGGAGCTGGCAACTTTGAAAAATTACAGCCGATTTTCCGCAGATTTGGACCAAGACGTGTCATGTGACATCACATCACGCATTTAGCCAAAGCCCTCTTCGATTCACGTGCATCGATCAGGAGTACAGCTAAAGGGTCTCATTTACCAACAAACATCACTGTGAAAGACTGTGCTCTTTAATGCAATTGAGCCAATTCACTAGTACCGGAATTTCCAGACTATAAGCTGCTACTTTTTTCACACGCATTGAACACTGCGGCTTAAATAATGATGCGGCTAATTTATGGATTTTTACGAGCTAACGAGTTTCATGCCGCCAAAACATTTAGCCTCGTCACATCGGACAAATGAAATTACCCAACAGGTCACAGTGGACCAACAAAACTAAATCTAACGCGCTCACACTGCATTCTTCAGATCAGTCGTTTTGCGCTTCATGCACACCCCCTCATCAGGGAAAACCCACGAAGAAATGCATATTGGTTGACGTCATGTCTCCGCCCCGTCTCGTGTTGTCGAGTCATATGGGTTTTGGTATTGCCTGCAGCTGTTAGCAGTTTGGCTGGTGTGTATATATACACCGGGAGTCATGACACACACAACGCGGGTAATTAGATATAGAGTTAGAATTAGATAGCGATTAGAGTCTTTGCTCATGCCATGTGTTTTAGTTCTTGTTCATGTTTCCTAGCCATGGCCATAGTCCATGTCTGAGTTCATGTCAAGGCTTTGCTTTGCTTATTTGTAAGTCGCTTTGGATAAAAGCGTCTGCCAAGTGAATAAATGTAACTGTAAGGCTAGTTAGCTTATAGCATAGCTTATAGCTTAGCCTGTAGCCTAGTAGCATAGCTTATAGCCTAGTAGCAGATAGTATAGATTAGAGTTGTATAGACTTAGTTTAGAATATAGATGTAGAAGTGGTTTATAGAGTATAGATATAGAGTCTTTGTTCCATGCCATGTTCATAGTTGTCACGTTACATGTCATAGTTAATGTTTAGGTTAGTTGGTTTAGTTCATGGAGTTGGTCATGGTTCTTGTTTCTCTTGAGTCTGCTGTCCTCTGTTTCAATAAAAGGTCTCGTCCTAACTGCACCTGCATCCGTCCTGCTTCGTTTATGTCACGAATCGTGACAGGTACAACGTGGACACCTGCGGTTTATAGAGAAGTGCGGCCTGTATATGTACAAAAAATTTTTATTTTTAAAATTAGCGGGTGCGGCTTATATTCAGGTGCGCTCAATAGTCCGAGAATTACGGTAGTTTTCCGTATTTAAAAAAAAAAAAAAAAAAGGGCACAAAAATCTTGCATTGCAAATTTTTTAAAATGCTGTTGTGGGCAAAAATGCTCGATTTTGCTGCACTCTCTCACACACGCAAAAAACTGGTAAGGCAAGTAAAATTTTATAGTAACATTTTTGAACAATTTGATTGATCATAACATAACCTGATATATTCTCAGTCTTATTTATTCAAAGCATTGGTAAGTTTGGAAATTCAGAATAATTTAGTATTTCTTCTAAAGCCACACCTCTATATACATATACAGGGCTGCACAGAACTGTTAAATTTGAACACAAGTGCAAAGGGGTAAGCTTTCTCAAACCAACAGGCAAGCAGAGATGCCTCTTTGAACTGATTAGTTGGAGGTCCACATCATTTGCTTCTTCTTGGAAATGCATGCTAAATGGAGTTTAGACAATATCAGACACCGTACCTCACCCAGCTCTTGATCTTCTGCAGCTTCAAGCACTGTGTTTTCCACCATGCTTTCCTCACAACTTTCCTCTTCTTCCTCCTCATCTACCTCCATATCATCATCATCATCATCATCATCATCATCCTCTTGAACATCCTCCAAGCTTGTCTCCCACCCAATCAAAGTGCTTCTCCGGGTAAACTCTCTCCTGTCCACATTGTTGATCATCATGGAGACTTCTCTGGCAGATTTCTTGGGCACAGCACTTAAGACTGGTTTTGGATTCAAGACCACAACCTACACAGCAGGTGGACAAAAGCAAGTATGCAGATCTTTGAAGCATTCTGAAATCAGTACAATAAAAAGTACTCTTGTAGTCTGTAACATAATATTCTCATTAACATGTTATTTTCACATACAGTGCTGTGAAAAATATTCGCCTTTCCTGATGTCTTCTGTTTTTGTTTATATCTCATCCTAAATAGTTTTAGATCTTCAAACGAAAGGCAACATAAAACAAAGGCAACCTGAGTAAACACACAATACAGTGTTTATATTATTTTATTGAAGAAAAATAAAAGTTATCAAACACCTATCACCCATGTGAAAAACTAATTGCCCCATTAAACTTAAAGAATGGTTGTGCCACCTTTAGCAGCAATAACTGCAAGCAGATGTTTCCAATAACTGGAGATCAGTCTTTCACTTACTTCTAGAACTAGAGCTTTGGATCATTGTCTTGCTGCATAATCCAGTTGCACTTGAGTTTCAATTTACGGACTGAAGGATGGACATTCTCCTTTAGGATTTTCTGGTAGAGAGCAGAATTCATGTTTCCCTCAATTATTGCAAGTTGCCCAGGCCCTGAAGCAGCAGATCATCCCCACACCATCACACTTCCACCACCATGTTGTTTTTTTTTGTGGAATTCTGTGTTTGGTTTATGCCAGATGTAACGTGAACCTTGTCTTCCAAACAGTTCCACTGTCGACTCATCAATACACAGAACATTCTCCCAAAAGGTTTGAGGATCAAATTGTGCTTTGGCAAAATTCAGATGAGCCTTAATGTTCTTCTGGGTTAGCAGTGGTTTTTGCCTCGCTGCTTTTCCATGGATGCCATTTTTACCCAGTGTCTTTCTGATAGTGGAGTCATGAACAGTGACCTTGATTGATCCAAGAAAGGTCTGTAGGTCCTTTGATGTTGTCCTTGGCTGTTTTGTGACTTGCTGGATGAGTCCTTGCTGTGCTCTTGGAGGAATTTTGGAAGGTCGGCCACTTCTGGGAAGGTTCACTACTGTGCAGAGTTATTCCATTTGGAGATAATGCATCTCACTGTGGTTCTTTGGAGTCCCAGAGCCTTGGAAATAGTTTTGTAACCCTTCCCAGACTGATGCATTTCCATCACTTTCTTCTTCATCATTTCTGGAATTTCTTTCAACTTTGGCATAGTGTGTTACTGGTTAAGAACTTTGAACCAACTTCATGCTGTTGAAAAAGTTCTATTTAAGTGATGATTTGATTGAACAGGGTTTGCAGTAATCAGGCGTGGTTGTGTCTGGTCCATCTGAACCCCATTATGAATGCAGTTTCATAGATTTGCGGAACTAGTAACCACGGGGCAAATACATTTTCACACAGGCCCAGTTGATACAGGATAACTTTTTTGCTTCAATAAATAACATTAATTTTAACAGTATTTTTTTTACTCAGGTTACCTTTGTTTTAGCTTAGATTTTGTTTTAATTTCTGAAACAATTTAGTATGAGAGAGACACAAAAACAGAAGAAATCAGGATGGGGTATAATACTTTTTTCACAGCACTGTAGCATATCAAAAGGTTTCCCTGGCTGATGTCTAAATTGATTAACTTGAACCTGATATGGATGTCTCACTTTTATCATGGGTGAGAGAAAGCTCACATTTTTGCCAGATTAAAACCAATAAATAAGCATATAGCCAGTGAATGGTTAAGGGTGGCATATCCTGAACTTACCTAACCTCTTAATCACTGGATGCATTCAAACAATATTAATTAGCTGTATAATATTTATTTCTGAATCATATTAGATGCCAAAGACACTGCGTTTCATTATTTTCCTCTCAATTTGAAGACACTTATGAGTGGTGAAGAAGAAGCCGGAGAGGAGAAACTTCGATCGTGACTGACCTTCTGAGCCACTGCGGAGAACTTGAGGACGTTCAGCGTTTCATCATACATGGAAGCACATTGGTTGATGTTAACGATCATGCAGGCTTTCCCACGGCCGCAGAAGAAGCCCTGCAGGTAGTGAGTGAGTTTGCTCTCTCTGAAAGGGATATGCTGCTGGAACCTAACCGGAGCAAACAAATTTTTAATACAAGATTTTTTTTCAAAGAGTATCCTTCTATGTCATTTCTAATATGAATATAAGAACTGGGAGATGCTAGACTTACTTTGACTGTGTCTGACTCAGTCTCAAGGCATTCATGCATTTTCCTAAAGTTAACAACGATGTGTTAATATTCCCTGCTTCTTTTAAGCGGTCTCCTCTGTTCTGTGTTTTGGCACATCGTTCTGATCCGGCGAGATCACACAGAGACAACCTGGACAAAGAAAAGAGTCATCATCATAATGAAGAATAAGACTTAGTTGCATGTTTTTCATGTAAGAAAAACCATGATCAATTCAGAAAAGCCACATAATTACTAAACAGGATCTAGATTGCCCCGAGTACAAATAAAGATAATTCTCACTCGCTTATTGTCTGGACTCGAGGAACACCCACGTCTTCAATTCTCAGGATTCGGATGGAGAAAATACTATGGCTGAAAAGAGCACATGTTTGAATAATACATTATAGAGTTCTATAAAAAGCAATGAATAATAATAATAAAAAATTGTACCTTCTGCTGGAAGCACTGTTGAGCTTTGTTGAAGAGAAGCTCTGGTTTTTCCTTCCAATCTTCAGAACTTTGTAGGCTTCATCTGCACTGTTTACCTGGACCCATGTCAGATCTGTGAAAAATATTTAAATAATACTTAATATAATTTTCAATATGGTTAGAATTTCTTGCAATTGCACTCTGTAGTGTGATTTTTCCTCTCCCCGTCAAATACATCATCATCATCATCCTCATCCTGCTGGTAAGCAAATGAATTGAACAAAACTACAATGTTTTCTATAAACAATATAAAAACCAGAAGCAGATGATCCCAACTAGTTACCTTTGACAAATGTATTGCCTTTGACATCTTGACACAGTCGTAATATGCTCCTTCTGTGGGACGCATTTGAGACAAAGTCGAGCAGGTCGTGAATGTTTTCATTGTAGATCTCACAGAAGGAGACCCACACTGAGAACTTCACGTTGGAATCTTCCTCCAGACAAAAACTATCTTCATCTAACTCGCCATAGCTCGAACCTAAAGCAAGGAAGATTGGAAATTATATATATATATACACAGTATATCTATATAAATAAATATTATGCAACATGTTTAAAATCTTGCACTCAAATAAAAGCAGATCACCTTCTCTGAGAAAATGTTTTGTTTATTTTACCTTTAAATGATCTTTATATTACATTATATACAACAAGACATTTGTCACTGGTGATGAATATTTAATAATAATCTATTCAAATAATCTATTCTCTGTCTGTAAAAAGTCTTGTATTTCACTATGCATGATGTTGCACATATGAAAAGTTCCTTTCTTGCCCATCACTATGGAGAAAACCAAGGCTTTCAACACAAAACGGACAGAAAGTTGACGATTTTTACAAAACACACAGACACACACACAAGGTCATATGTTTAAATATGCCTGGCAGAATCTGCAAAATGTTAATAAAAAAAAAAGGATCATAAAAATTGTGTGTTTTTTTTATTATTATTTAGTACTGCCTTAAAAAAAAGCTACTTAACATAACAGATGTTTACATACAATCTACAAGTCAATAATAACTGAATTTACACAAATGAACCAGTTCTAAAGTTTCCATTCGATTCATTCTTAATACCATGTGCTGTTACCTGGATGATCAACGACTGTTGTCATGTTTTGTGACTACATTAAGAGCCGGTAGTACTGCACTTCAAAGGCTACTGCACTTCAAAGGCTACATAAAACATTTACATGTTTCTCAGAAGACAAAATAATAAATGTCCTCAGCCTTGTTATACGTTACAGGGAGAAGCTTAGTGCTGTTAGTTTATGGAGGTGTTCATTTTGGCTCATTTTTACTTGTGTAATTGTGCAAATAACTCCTGCTACATCCAATGAAACAACCCATAAAACAAACAAATAAATAAATACATCGAGACGCATTTAATACTTGCCATCAAGTAACGTGCTGCAACCCGAATTTGATATGCTCGAGCTGTTTTTCTGCAAATCGCTCTAGAGGAGAAAGAGATTTTCAAACATTTTTGAAAAGTTGATTAGACCAATATTATATTAATTACAATCTATGCAAACATTCGAAACACTTTCTATATTATACCGAACCTCTTTAAATCTTCTTAGAAGGTTTTTCTTAATCTTGGCCTCCTCCTCCTGCTGGTCCTTAGTCAATCTTGTGAAGTCGACACAGCGGTGGGGCTTAATGTTGTTCTGCGTATAAACTCGTCCAACAATGCTGTTAAAGATCACATTCAGTGCCCTGGGCAGAATTCCTCCATCACTTTCAGGGCCTTAAAAATCAGAGTGAATACACATCATGCATCTTCACTGCAGAAGACCTGTGTAATGTCCATAAGCAAATAATCCAGTAAGACAATCTCACCCAAAAACGTGAACGTCTTCCCGGCATTAGTTACACCGTAAGTGAAGACTAAAGAATTTTCTCCTCCTAGGACATCCTTCACGAGGGCTTTTGTTGTTCCATCAAATATGTCCCTTTGCGTTGTTTCCGGCCCATAAACCTGGAAAATCAATCTCGTATGAACATAAATGTGACAAAACCTATTATGAGATGTATTTTCAACCAGGCTCGAAAATAAAAACAAAATAGTAAAGCACCTTTGAAAACTGGAATCGCTGTGCAAGTTGGGGTCCTAGTCTTTCACTTTGTCTAGCTGTCAGTGATAATCTAGGGGCCTTCAAAACCACAATGTCCGGGGGCTGAACTGAAATGCAATCCTGTGAAGTGAGAAAATGATTAAAACCTTTCTATTACATTTGACACTGATGCTGCATCCATCCATCCATCTGACTAATCTAGGGATGCGTCGATCGATTGGCCGCCAATCGGTATCGACCGATAATCAAATTCTAAGGGTCTCTAAATTTGCCCAATCTCACGAACCGATCACAATGTCATGACGTAAAACATATGAAAACATTAAGCTTTAGTGCTGCTGTTATATCATCACCGGTGTGGAATTACTACAAGGTCTCAAGGTACAATGAAAAATTTGCCATTTGCCGTGTAATTTTAAAGGCCTTTAAAAATGTTCACTATAAAATGAATATTTGTTGCACTTATTTATTTTATTCTCAATTAAAACAACAATCTTTAAAATTACTGTAAATATATATAAATGTTTAACAGTGATGGTCAACAGAAAGCTTACACATCACTTATACAAAGCTTGAATGATCGGGATCGGCCAATCATGGTAACAAGAAATCTGTAATCGTGTCGGCTGCAAAAATCCTGATCTGAGCATCCCAAGACTAATCTGCTTCAAAACGCCTGAAGCAGTACACACCTGCGATTCAACAAATTCACTCTCTGTGGAGGTCAAAGGACGGATCCGCAAGTAGACCTGCAAGTGTTCCTTCTCCACAGTTCCAGGTTCCTGCAGGGACAGTGAGATATGGTTGATTTCTGGAATTTATTGCGTGTGTCATGACCATGTAAATACCAAGGTAAATAAATGAAATAGAAGAACACTTTAACCCTGAGGCTAGTCTAGCTGAAGGGATTATTATCATGGATGCAGTGTTACCTGAGATGCAGGTATTTTGGAGAATTCTGTAAAAAGATCTTTTCGTAGATCTTCCACAGTTACAGAGCCCACTCTCTCGGGTTTGTAATTCAAGCAGGACTCCATGGTTGTGAGAAATAAGCAAACTGTGGTGTTAAAGCACAAGTCAAGTGAGTTAAGTTAGATGCAATACAACATATGAATAAAGAGGTTATTGTTATCTAACTATTGCTCATAACACTACTACTACTACTACTAATAATAATATAATATTCAGCCATTGCTGATGTTCACGCCAGTTTATAACAACAGTTAGGACAGATGTTTTCCTGTCTCTTAGCACTAACGGTAGCTTTTGTCTGAAAACTAGCTTCAACTCATACCTTCTCTTAAACTACGGTGAGAAAAACATACAATTATTCCTGCGTGATATATATATTCGATGTAAAAACGTATTTTCCTTCCCCCGTCTATTATTTATTCTCCCTGGTTGTTATTATGTACTAATCTAACCGTTGTTACTTTAACCTTACGAACAAACAAAAAAAATCTACACCAACTCCGTAGACACATCGTCCGCGGTCTTCTGTTTAAATTCCACCAATCGGATTGTTCCGTCGCGCCGAAAAGGCTCTTGGGAGCGGAAGCGCATTGTTGTAGTTTAATACCATCGTGTCGTTCTTGACGTCGAAACGGAACATGTGTCGCATATAAACTACATTTCCCAGGAGCACCAACTGTTGAACATTAAAACACGTTTTTATATGGCGCCCATACCTCAGCGAGCTGGGTGTGTGTGTTTTTTAAGCATTGCAGTGTATGGAGAACACGTTAAATAACTTTAAATGAGAGAATCGGTTTAATTTTATTTTTGTTAAAAAAAAATATATATATAGATATATATTTCTATATTGAACTGGGTGTTTTCGCCAAAGTTTCAAAACGAAAATGTCTGTATATATGGATTTAAACATAATCGCCATCAGCGACAAGAAAAGGCTGCAAAACATTATAGAAACTGCTGCTCACCGTAAGTTTGCTCTTAATTAGGTTGATAGCTATATAAGCAAAGTTATATATATATAAAAAAATAAAATAAACTAACTTTACTCCAGGCGCCTATTTCATGGCGTAAATGTATGATGTTCACACTTAATCAGATATGAATTATGTTGTTTTTCAGTTGGTTACTCCACAGTTGCAATAAATTATGTAGTGGAACCCCAGCAGAAGAAACAGGTACTGTAGTGTTTCATTCCTGCTGAGTGAGTACTTGAATTTTGATCATTTAATAATGTCCGTTTAATTTTGATTATATATCTGCTGCAGCAAATTCCTAAGCCGTTGTCTGCTTCAGAGTTGTGTGAAAAACTCCCCATAGTGCAGGTGATGTATTTGTTATTATTTATTATCTGGGTGATGATGTTAATAAGCAGGGCAAGTCTTCTGATTCCTGGTTTCTGTCCTACACGCACAGGGTAAATCCAGACCAATTAAAGTGCTGAACCGGCTGACGGTGGTGGCCACAGAAGCCTCTCACTTCGTAAGTTCATGTGGAATGTCGTTCATGATCTAAACAAAAAATCATTCATAATAACGATTCCTAATCTCGTACTATATTGTGACTTTCGCTTTAGAGGCCGTCCAACGAATACAAGAACTTTGACATTTTGGCCGTGTATCCCAAAACTGAGAAACTCTTCCATGTAAGTTTCTGTCAAATTCTTTATTGTTATACGCTATTTGGGCAAAAGTTTGTGGGCACAGGACTATCATCCACATGTGCTTGTTGAAGATCTTGTTCCAGATTGAGTCCCCAATGTCTGCTATACAGTCCCTCCAGGATTTTGTGATGGCAGAAATGAAGGCAAAATCAAGCAAGCTCTTTAATATTCTGAGGAGCTTTCAATTTTTCAAAAAGATTTAGGCCAAGATGCATAATTCAGCAAAAATCCTCTTTGATTCATGTGCACCGAACACAAGTACAGCTAAAAGGTCTCAATTACCAACAAGCATCACTGTGAAAGACCGTGCAAAACAATATCGTGCTGTTGCAATTTCATCAAGTCAAATAGTTTTCTGAGAGTTTTGATAAAAGCCCCAGCAAAATCAAGCATTTTTATTGGAACAATCACAAAAACAACCCCTTTAAAATCCTGTACGGACTGGTTATAATAACCTGCACTCTTCTGGAAAGTTTGTACACTGGAGTTTTTCAGGAGAGGAGGCCTGGGGCTTAGTTGAAGTTCCAGTTCATCCCAAAGGTGTTCAGTGGGGTTGAGGTCTGGGTTCTGCGCAAACTACTGAGTTCTTTCACATCAACCCTGGCAAACCATTTCTTGCTTGCTTTGCACACAGGGTCACTGTCATGCTGGAATCTGTTTAGGACCCTTAGTTCCAATAAAGAGGGATTTGAAACGCTATACAAAGAACAACAACAGAAAATGCTGTACTAGCATACGAAGACGTACAATTCTTTCCTTTAAACTTTGTGGCAACAGTTTGGGGAAGAACCACATATGGATGTGATGGTCAGGTGTCCACAAACCTGTGGCCTTGGAAGAAGATAGCACAGTACAGTATTATTCCTACTTAACACTGAGAATCCCAGTTGGCAGTATCCATTTCCTCCGCCTTCACATTTAGTACAGTTTAGTCATTTGGCCAGGCCTGCCCTCTAGCTAGCTTTTCTTTATCACACGACAGCTACCAACTAGGGAGGGTGAAGGCTAACACATAAGTGTACTTGGAGTCACATGAAGCCAGCCATTGCATCTTTTTGATCCCAGCCAGCTGAGCACACTTAAAGGAAAGGGTTTTCTGCCATCTTCTGAACACATGAGCTCACAGACGGCAATGATTGGCTGGTGTCGCTCTGATTGACTACGTTTACATGGACAGCAATAATCTAATTATTGACCTTAGTCTAAGTAAGGTAATATTGTGATTAAGGTGTTTACATGAGTTGCTTTTAGAATACTCCGGTCATGTTCCCGTTTTACATGTTATAGATCATAATTAGATTAAGAGCCCGCGTCATTACGTCACTACAGGACTATAGTAGGCAAGTATGCAGTTTGGGACGCAGCCGAACTCTCTTGTTCGCCGTAAAACGTAAAACTGCCGTGTGTGATCGTGTCATGTCGCAAAATGCGGTGAAAACGCTCACACGACGTTCATAATGTGATTAAGGTGTTTACATGTCTGTAATGCACGTCCATAATACGATTTAAAACAGGAGTAATCCACCTGAGCTTACTTAGATTATGACCTTAATTAGATTAAGGTTGGTGTTTACATGGTAGTTTCTTAATCAAAGTATGGTCCTAATTAGATTAAGAGTGGATTATTGTCGTCCATGTAAATGCAGTCATTGATGAGAGAGAGTAACAACATCCCTCCCACCCAGAGAGCAAGGCCAGTTATTCTCTCTTGGACGCCTGGCCACGGATCACTGTGACACTGTTGGGATTCAAACTCACAACCTTCCATCTATAAAGCCATCATGTTTCTGTGTTACTGTGTAATCAGGCTAGGTCTGTTTACTGAACACCTAGAACCATAGTATTTTTCTGTCCATCTACTTTGGAGCTGCTGATCTGTATTAGCTTTTATGCCACAACTACATACTTTGTTTTGCTGCTCTTCAGGAGCACATTTAAGTAGTATTGTACTGATCATATTTGGCTGTATAACAAGCTTCAGAGAACTTTAATGGTTACTGTGATATTAAACCGACCTCGGATACAGGTGCTTTTGGTTTTAGAAACACAGGGTTTGTATGGTCATGAAAGACCTAGAAGTCATGGCATTTTAAAATGGCAATTTCCAGGCCTGGAGATTTTGGAAAAATAAATAAACCCAGAACATGTTTAGAGTGCTCTGCCTGGGCGGTCTAGCAGCACTCGTCAGTGTCAAAATGTTTAAGACGGCCAATCAAATGAAAGAAGGCGGGGCTTTATTGTTCACAGAAGCAGTTAGATACTTTAATGGTGAAAGTATTTGACGACTGTTTCACAATAGAAACGTTAAACGACTGACCGTGCTATCCAGGGATGCAAACATTTACGTAATTCCTGTAATGCAATGCGTTATTGTCAGTGTGATGAAAGATACATTAACGGAGCTGTGTTCAGTATATTAGGCAGAAGATGAAGAATGAACGTGTGCATGTTGTGAATGAATGTAATGAACGTGGTTACCTGGCTTTACTGGTTGCCTTTCAGTAAACTCACTTATCTAAGTAAATGATTCCAAAATCTCAAAGTGGGAGAGTTATCATCCTTAGACTTAAACTAGAACATGGTGAAATGTGTGGTTTTGACTCATGTGTTTTTAGGTTGTGGTTAGGAAAAAGTCATTTATTAAAATACAAATATATTATTTTCAAATCTAATTTTTTAACTTTTTTTTCTTTATTCCCTTCATTCTCCTTTCTGGACAATAAACTCCCAAGTGTCTGCAACCATTGTATTTTATACAAGTCTGTATGACCTTGTCAGGTCTGTGCACAAAAACTTAAAGTGATAGTTCACCTAAAAATGAAAATTCTGTTATCATTTACTTCCCTTTGTCATTCCAAACCCAATATATATTTCATTTTCATAGCAAAGAAGAAGACATTTTTCCACTCTATCACAGCTCCATTCCATAAAATGGCAGAAAATAGTGATCATGAGCTTTAAAGGTGCACTATAAAAACGATTCTCCAAATGTCCTTTGTGTCGTATGAACTATTTTTATAGTATAGCTGTGTAAACATTCTTCACTACACACTGACCTTACTGTCGTTATTTTTGGTTTATTTTCAGTTAGGATGTGCTGTGGTAAATTTTGACATGAATTTCTATTCTTATTTTCCACGTATTCATAGACGTTTCGGGTTATGTATGGTCATGAGCATTTGCCTGAAAATTGATGGAAGTGTATTGGTAAAAATATGTATGAACCCTGGAAACAGCACACCATGCTGTACTACACTGTCCTGTCCAAAAGAGCTCCTCGTTTCCTAATACCACACTTGACTGAATTCCTGGGACAGTTTCGTTTAGGACTTTTCTGTATGCTGGGTAGAGAATCCAGTGCAGCTTTGTTGGTTCCTCAGGTGTTTCTATTAACAAAGTCTAAAATCGTTTTCGCTCGTCTAGGGATATCGACATGCTGGTATAATTTGTCACATTAGAATGTAAATAAATCTTGACTCTGTAATTATTATCTTTGTAAATGTTTTCTTTATGCATTAGATTTTCATGCAAATAAGTACTTTTAACTCTGTACATCTCTTGTTGAAACAGGCTGCCTGCATGACATATGACGTGGACATCATCTCCATAGCAACGACTGAAAAACAGCCATTCTATTGCAAAAGGTCACCAGTAAATGGGGTTCGTTGAAATTGTAGCTCTACCAATGACTGTTGTTTAGATGTGCTCTTACACAGTTTTATTTATAACACTCAGCATGTATTTAACAATAATAAAATAGAGTAATAGATAAGCAATATTATACAAAGAGATAAATACAATAAAACTCAGGAGGCTTATAATTCCCTAATTGTACTCACTTCACTGTGAACATTGATTCTTCCAGGCAATCGAAAGGGGGGTGTGTTTTGAGGTAAGCTACACAGCGGCCATCAGAGACTCCACCATGAAGAAATACACAATCGCAAATGCCATCAACCTAGTGGATGTGTGCAAGGGAAAGGTGATTATCTTGCAGTAAGACACAACTGTGATATTTATAAAGAGTTCAGTGTTGAAGTAACTTTGGTATTTTCGCCTTCTCAGAATGTCATTCTGTCGAGTGGAGTGGAGAATGTAAGAGCATTACTTCTTCATTGAAACGTTTCTGTACATGCTGTGTGAAATAGACTAAGCATATAAAGAGTCCTTTTTAACTCTCAGACGCTCTCCTTAATTTTTGCATTTTAGCCCCTGGAGTTGCGTGGACCATATGACATCGCCAATCTGTATCCTTTACAATTGTTAAGGTACATTCACACATACAGCGACTCGCAGAGACAAGGCGCAAGGAGGCCACTGGTTTTCGAAGAGAGCCGGCGACAACGACCACTGGCAACTAGATGTGGGCGTGTCCAGCGACGCAACGAAATTGTGAAAGGTTTAACTTTATGCAAATATGGAGTGACTTGGTGCGATGACTTCCAATGAGAGTGAAGACAGTAGAGCGCATGTGATCCGTCTCCTGCCTGGTACTGTAGTGCAGAAAAGATGGAGGAAAAATTAAGCAATTGGCCAAGTCTCTGGCCACATACAGGGACCATGGTGGAGGGGGTTGGTATGTATCCGACATCATGGGAATTCCAAGTAAGTTGAGAAAAGCATTCAATAGCCTGGAATTTTAGCTTTTGATTATGAGCCGTATCAACCATGTGTGACATGACAAATAGCATACCATATCCAATGTTAGCTGAGTACCCTAGATAGACAATCAGATTTGGCTGATTAAGTCCTAAAGGAATGCATTTCAAACATAGCTATAGTACCAGTCAAAAGTTTGGACATACCTCATCCAACCACAGTTCTTGTACAGATATATTGCGACAATCACAAAGAGCACACACTGCTTCTGATTCTCCTTGATGGAGAAGATGTATATATACACTGGTGAACTTTATATACAAACGCTCTACCTCCAGAATGTTTCATTTTAGCTGCAGGGAAACGGATTTGTTGTCCCATGTGGAATGCTAGTTGTGCCACCCACTGATAAATGTCACTACAGCAACCAGTAGTAATGCCCAGTGGCAGCTTCATAGTACAGCAACTGCCGACTTGCACCGATGGAACTGCTGCATGTATGAATGTACTGTTGGAGTTGTATGGTATTTGAAGTCCTGTATGTATTTGGCTTGGTCCTTAATTCAGAATCTAGTGGGCTAGTGTTCGGTCTCTCTGAAGGGGACGCGAAAGCTGCAGTCTCCACAAACTGCCGATCTGTTATACTGCATGGAGGTAAAATTATTTGCACTCTCACTAACATCCACTTATGTATGGAATGAAATATGGCTGGTTTGCGGTTATAGTTAAATAATCAACGCCGTGGTGGTGTAATGTGGCCCTGTGCAAAGCAGATGTCTGTTACCACCTCAATTGGTTATTTTCCTGTAACTGCACCTCCTGAAGTGTTTTATTCCTTTATACCAAGTGATTTGACAACAAGTACAATTTTTCACATCGTACCTTTTATTGGTTCATAGTAACATTTAACGTTGTGGAGCATTTGTGAAATATGTTAGTTCTCTGGAAGTGATGCAACGATCAGTCATAACATTAAAACCACTGACAGGTGAAGTGAACAACATTGATTATTTAGTTACAGTGGCACCTGCAAAGGGGTGGGATAAATTTGGTTCTCGATGTTGATGTGTTGCAAACAAGAAAATGCGCAAGCGTATGAATCTGAGCGACTACGACAAGGGCCAAATTGTGATTTCTGAACGACATATGCAGTGGTTAGTACCTACCAAAAGTAGTCCAAGGAAGGACAACTGGTGAACCGGCAACAGGGTCATGGGTTCCCAATACTCCTTGATGTTTCCAATTCTCCTTGATGGGCTAGCCAGTCTGGTCCGATCCCACAGAAGAGCTAATGCAGCACAAATTGCTGAAAAAGTTCATGCTGGCTGTGATAGAAAGGTGTCAGAACACAGTGCGTTGCAGCTTGCTATGTAGCCACAGATCGGTCTGAGTGCCCATGCTGACCCCTGTCCAATACCGAAAGCACCTACAGTGGGCATGTGAGAATCAGAACTGGACCATGGTGCAATGGAAGAAGGTGGCCTGGTCTGATTAATTACATCATATGGACGGCCAGGTGCATGCGCATCGCTTACCTTGTTAAAGAGATGGCACTAAGATGCACTATGGGAAGAAGGGAAGCTGCAGAGGCTCTGGGCAATGTTCCGCTGGGAAACCTTGGGTCTTTTATTTATGTGGATGTTACTTAGACATGTACCACCTGCCAAAACATTGTTGCAGACCACATACACCCATTCATGACAACGGTATTCCCTAATGGTAGTGGCCTCTTTCAGCAGGATAATGAGCCCTGAAACACTGCAAAATATGTTCAGAAACAGTTTGAGCAACATGAGAAATTGTTCAGGGTGTTGATTTGGCCTCCAAATTCCCCAGATCTCAATCTGATTGAGCATCTGTGGGATGTACTGAACAAACAAGTCTGATTCATGGAGGTCATACATCGCAGCTTCCAGGATTCAAAGAGTCTGCTGCTAACGTCTTGGTGCCAGATACCACAGCGCACCTTCAGAGGACTTGTAGAGTTCATGCCTTGATGAGTCAGAGCTGTTTTGGTGGCACAAGGGGACCTACACAATATTAGGCAGGTGGTTTTAATATTGCGATCAGTGCATGTTATAAAATGCTTTTTGTTACCGTGAAACCTCAAAGTGCAAGGTTCAGCAGACAGTTAGAAAGTGCTAACCCCAGAAACTCCTTCCTTAAATTGTAAACAAATGTCACCTTAGGGAAAGCTTCAACGTATCAACAATGATTGATTTTAATTTGTTAATTTTGAGCACATTTAATTCTGTTATTATTATGTATTAGGTTTAGGTTAAATCAGTAATACATTATGTCCAGCATAAACACTATAACTGGCTCTGCTGTCAGATGCTGTTATAGAAAATTAATCAACACCTTCTGACCAACTCGATTCAAGTGTTCAACGGTGCTGTGGTAGAATGTGTTAAAATACCTGGTTTACTTGTAGTTTTTCTTTGTATTTATATTGCTAGTAAACTATTCATGTACATTTATTAAAGATTTTGACACCGGTCATGTTTCCGTCGTAATGTCAAACAAATTCATACTATTTTCTAAACATTTATAAGAAAAATGTTTGGGTTTTTTTTGTGCTTTTCCATTACAGAGACCCGTATGACAGCGTTGGGTATTATTCACATGAAGAAGAAGAGCCAACCACCCATCGAGCAGCCAGAGGAAGACACTCCAGCTGTGAAGAGGGCCAAAACTGGAACACTTTAGTTCAGATTTCAAGTTGGAACATAATAGCAGTTCATTTTTGTTTAGTCTGCCAATTGAGTTACAGTATTTATTCAGACCCTGGATTTCAGTTCTCAGGATCGGGATGATTTTTGTCTGAACTGTGGGCTCTGTATTGATTCAGATTTGACATCATTTCTGACCCACTGATGTGTTTAATGCTTCTGTGATAATGACACACGACACCGATTTTGAGCATATCAAATAGATTATGTTGTGATTAGTCCTGCAATATTTGTAAAATCTTTCAGCAGTTGCAAAGAGTCAGCCTGATTACGATGAGGATCAGTATCTGTGCATGAATTGCTTATCTTAATGCATTGAAAAAGATAATGATGGAACTGATGGTGTCTTGGTTTACTAGCTTTATTTTTGGTTCATTATCAATAAATGTCATGGAACTCCTTCTGCTGACTTTCTCATTTCAGAACCTTGTTTATAAAACAGCAAAGCATGCCAGTAAAAAGGTTTATTCAGTACAGTTTTGCCAAAATAAGTCATATTTACAGATCAACTTAGCCATTTATTTAAAAAATCAAAACACAATGCAATTCATGATGTGAAAAATATTAAATCATTATTGAAAATACACTCATTGTCCACTTTAATAGGAACATTAAAGTCATTTATGCAATGTTCCAATTAGCCAATTATGACAACGGCTCAATGCATAAAATCATGCAGATACAGGTCAAGAGCTTCAATAAATGTTCACGTCAAACATCAGAATGAGGAACAAACTGAGTTGTGTGACTTTAACCATGACATACTTCTTGGTGCCAGATAGGCTGGTTTGAGTATTTTAGAAACTTGATCTCCTAGGAATTTCACTCATCAATCTCTAGAGTTTGCACAGAATGGAGCGAATAGAAAAAAGAAAGAAAAAAAAACCTTCAATGAGCAACAGTTCTGTTTGTCAAAATGCCCTGTTGATAAGAGAGGTGAGGTGAGAGGTGAGAAAAATATTCAAATGGTAACTCGTACTCTATAATCACTCTTTACAACTGTAGTGAGCAGAAAAGAATCTCAGCATTCACAAAACATTGAATCTTGAGGTGGATGAGCTACAACAGCAGAAGACCACATTGGGTTCCACTCTTGTCAGCAAAGAACAAGAATCTGAGGCTATCATGGGTACAGACCCACCCAAACAGGACAGCTGAAAATGAGCGGGGGGGAATCACCTGTCAATCCAGTCTTCAGCTGTCCAGTAACTGAGTGAATGCTTTAGCATTTTCACCTTCAAGATCACATTTTGGCTTCATTCTGATGTTTGATGTGAACATTCACTGAAGCTCTTGACCTGTATCTGCATGATCATATGCATTGTGCTGCTGCCACATGATTGGCTTTTGAATAGCTGCATAAATGAGCAAGTGTACAGGTGTTCCTCTTAAAGTGCACAGCATGTATATGGCACTATCAAACAAGGCACACATTCTAAGCCCAATATTGGTTTGTTAGGTTTTAGAGAAATCCTCAACAATTAAAAATGCCATTAACTTGTAGTCAGGCATACTGCCAAAAAAAGCACTGCAAACAATATATTTCTTTAGCATTTCTTTTCAGTCTGCCTGCAACTATTAGTGAAATAATAAGTCACTTTCATTGCTTTCCAATACCCTCATAAAATATTGAAAATTTTCACTTATTTTCTTCAACAAGTTTGCTTACCATCCCAACTTGTATATCACCAGCCCACAACCATCACTTTCTGTTCAACAATGTTGTATATCTCGTTGCTGTGTCTCCCATTTACTGTGCATTTTTTCATTGTGCTTATAGTTGTCTATGATAGTTTTAGCTCCATTCTGCCACTGCAAAACGCTGTCCATGGGCGATTTACCGTCCTGCAGAAAACAAGTGTGAGAATAAGGAAAAACATTTAACTTTATACATTTGGTAGACAGATTTATCTCAGGAAACTTAGAAATGAGGCAGAAGCTAATCAAAGCATGTAGGTGAGTAACCGAGGTTAAGGGCACGCAACCGAGGTTAAGGGCTCACAACCGTTCCACTGCCAGCACAGGCCTCACCATTATGTACAGTGGTAGCTCAGTGGTTGACACATTGGACTACTGATCAAAAGGTTATGAGTTCAAATTCCAGCACCACTAAGCTGTCAGTGCTGGGCCCTGGCGCAAGGCCCTCAACTAACTCAGCTGTATAAATGAGATAAATATGTCACCCTGAATAAGGGTGTCTGCCAAATGCTATGAATGTAAATGTAATTGTCCAATATTACGTTAACAGAACGCCTGTGAGAGTTTCTCTTTTAAAAACTTCAGAATATTTCAATAAAAACTCCTGTGGCATGTCTTTTAATGAGTTCATCATTATTGAAACAGCTCTGACACCGTGCACTAGATTATGTTCACCCAAATGTCAGTAGATGGCACTGTGTGCATCCTAAACCAAATCTGCGAACACAGACACAAATATGCAGACAAGACCAAAGTCTTTTGGTTGCGTTTTAGACTTGGATTACAATCAATACATCCATATTTCATACCACTTATCCTACACAGGGTTGCAGGGGAACCTAGAACCTATCCCAGGGAACTCAGGGTACAACAGAGCACGATCGCACACACATTCACACACTATGGACAATTTAGAAATGCCAGTCAGTCTACATTACATGTCTTTGGACAGGGGGAGAAAACTGGAGTAAACCCCCAAAGCATGGGGAGAATGTAAACTTCATGTATAGAGAGCAGAGACAAGACTTGAACCCCCAATCCTGGAGTTGTGTGGCAAACGTGCTAACCACTAAAGCCACCCACAATCAATCAATCAATCAATCAATTTTGGGCTTTGTTTTTTTTTTGGTGTGTTTTTTTTCTGAGACTCAGGGTTTGTTAGGCTCTGTCCCAGTAGATATGAATGGTTAGTGTGTAATTGGTGCCCTATTGTATGAATTGGATCTGCTTTTTTTTTTTTCAGTTTTTATATGTTCCCGTGACCCTGAAAAGTAGTAAGCGGTAGAAAATAATAATGTGAAGAACCAAATAAGGCTACCAAATATAGAGTAAACCTTTTCTTGGGACATATAATATCTAGTGACATGATCTAGTGACATCAATAGAGAGAGAATTTCCTGCACACGTAGAACTTCACATCATTTTTGAATCTGTGGAAGAAGACCTTTTTAATAAACTTACATAATTCTTCAGTGTCAGATTGGCTCCATGCAACAGTAGCAGCTTGATAAATTTAAATCTGTTCAGCCGTACAGCATCATGCATTGGTGTATCTCCCTCCTAAAAAGCAAGAGAACATAAACATACAATGTGTCTACATTGACAACTATTATAATGACTTTACAGAAACGATAATTATGGCACAGACTATCTTACTCTGTCTTTTGCGTTGATGTCGGCACCGCAGTGAATGAGATGTTCAGCACATTCATAGTGACCTGTCCTCACTGCCACATGAAGAGGAGTACTCTGAAGCTGAAATGTATATAGATCAGTGTTACATTTCAGAAGATGGCAGTTAAGTGACAGATTATGAATGATGGTCCTGCTGTGTGTAATTGAACCTTGTCTTTGGCACGGATGTTGCCTTTGTGGTTGAGGAGCAGCTCGAGAACAGGCAGGCTTCCTCCACGGCAGGCCCAGTGAACAGCTGTCGCGTCAAGCTGGATAGAAACAGAACTATTGATAATCTAGTACCATCTCATATGTAAAAAACAAACAAAGAAACAAACAAACAACAAAAAAGAGCCAGTAAACAACTGCATATGTGTCAAATGGGGAAGCTCCCCAAAACGAGCAAAAACAACAAAATTAAAAGAAGCTATAAAAAATATTAGGTGCATATTTAACACAGTATCTAATAAACAAACAAATGTGACTTTCAAATTCCTTCAGCAATAATTTCTCAGACTTCTTCAGTACAGAAATAAGGAACAGGGGGTGTAAATTTAGCCACAGTTTGTCAGCAGTTAATTATGTGTTAAAATGTGTTGTAATGATAAACAAACATAAGGTAGCATAGACTTGTTGTTTAGACTCATTGAATGTAACAAGCTGCATAGCTTAATACTATAACTCCTAGGCCAACCATGTTTACTTGACCCAATGCTGTCTAAAGCTGTGGTTTTCAAAACACGGTCTAGGAACCCTCACGGGTCTGTGATTAATGTAGTTATGTTCATGAAACTCACAACCTACCATTATCAAAGTGATTATATTTATAGTTTAGTTCTTACAGTTATTTGCCGTTTTGACGTAGCTTGTACTGAATGAGTTTAATCCAAACCCCAGTAACTCAAAAACAAGTAGGCCAATACGTAAAATCAGCTTGGATCTAATGTGTTCTATCAGTGGAAAGTCAGAATGAAAAAGCTCCATGACTCTAATAACTCTGTACCCATTGAATTTCTTTTACACCTAAAGTCCCTGGCTATAAAAAGTCTGCAAACCCTTGGTCTAAGTTACCATTTGAATTATGGGTGATTGTGGAGCCTTTACTAAACATAAATTCTCTACTCGTTTTTTTTTTTTTTTTTTTTAGATTTTTTTTAAACTTGCACTTGTTAAACCTCTCTTTAAGAAACAACATCTTCACCCCTCTGACCTTTCCAATTACCACGCATTCACAATCACATTTTTCCTATCCAAGTTTTTGGATATACATGACACCCAACACTCCATAATAGTAGGAAGTAGGAATAACAAGCATTGTGTAATTCAGTCTGTTTCCTGGATGTATCATAGTACTGAATATGTTCTAGCAAAAGTGATCGCTGACCTACTACTTGGACTGGACAGCGGATATGTTGCTGTATTTGGTACTATTGGATCTAATTGACCATGGCATTCTAATGGACAGATCTTGCCTTAGATTTAAGTTTTACTTCACAGATGGTTACCAGTTTTTTGTATCAGAGCCTAAATGAGTGTCCCAAAATAATTTTTTGCACCATCACTCCTTATTTTTCTCTCTTAATACATGGCTCCCGTCACAAGTAAACCATATAAAATGTCAGCGTTTCATTCTACAATAATGATTCACACTTTTCCACTTGAATTTGTCCAGATTCAGCAGCATAGCCATGAAAATAGACCTTGTCAAAGAACTGAGAGTTTTGATGAAAAGAAAGTTTTAATAAAACAGAAATATTGATGTTGGATAACAAGTCTGCTCAGACTAAGGTTGCTGATTTCACTCTACAGTTTGAGGGCTATTTTGTAAAACCAAAAGCTATAGTTAAGGACATTTTTGCAACCCTAGAGACTATAGATGTCTTTAAATTCAGAGTAAAAATGTCCTTTGTATTCAACTTGGCCTATTTATTGTTATTGGATAATTTTTCTTGCTCAGTATACGTTTCATGATTTGTAGTAATTAATTTAGATGTAATTAATCAGCTATACATGTTTTGACCTTGTTATTTTTTATATGCATAGCTCAAAAATGAAAAGTGACATATAAATACGTGTTTTTAAAGGATTATTTAAATGATAAAAGATTAGAGGTAGTAATGGATAGATGGGAGATGCATTTGCTTTCTGGAGAACCGTTTTTTCTTCTTCTTCCCACTAACACCTAAGCTGTTATCACACCAAGTAACAGCACAGTGAAAATGACAGGCCTTGAATAGCAATGTGCTAAGCATTTGAAATTGTGCAGTGTGTCTTGTATAAACATTTTTGAATTTTTCCACTTAGGGGAAAAAATGGAGATGACCTGTTTTTTGTTGAATTCTTTCTAATTCAGAATCCAATTAACTTATTCATTCCATCATGAAATACTGGCATTTTTGTGACACCAAATTTGGAATCAAGGCTAAAACACTAACAATGTTGAGACATATTTTATTTACTTAAACATCAGATTTGAATTGTACCTTATCTTTGTTTTCAATTAAAGCCCCAGCTTCCAGCAGTCTCCTCACAATCTCCACATTCCCCTGAGAGCACGCTCTGTGAAGAACTGTGCACTTGAACTACAAGAAAAGAGACAGAGTGTGATGATCATCTCTGCAGGAGTACAAAACCCTGAACAGTCTGAATGAAATGCGGGGTTTGTTTCAGCACCCACGCTATCACATGTGTTTGGGTCCGCACGTCTGGCGAGATAACTCTCAACCATTGGTAGTTTGTTGTCCACTACTGCTTTCAGAAAGTCATCTTCATCAACAAAATCAGACTGTGGGAATAATAATCAAACTTTAATGAAGGTTTTACTAAGATCAATTGCAATTATAGATGTACTATAAGTTCCCACCACTATCTCAGGTGCTGGCTGGTGTTTGTTCTCAGAGATCTGACTCATTTTCCTCCCCTGTCTCACTTCCAAAATCTTCGGGAAGTCATGGTTTAGTTGGTTTACTTTGTTTGACTGCAAAAGCAAGCAAATGAAATGTAAAATTTCATCATATTTTCCTTTACTACTGTATATCCAGTATGAGAGGTGATTGGTGCCCCAATGACTGTATTTAAAATCAATATTCCTAATGGATTTTGACGTTTCGACATACCATTGAGATTTCATAGTCACTGTCAAGCTTACTGTTGATCCTCAACTCATCTTTTCTTTCTCGGCAGATGGATTTCTCATATTCACCTGACAGATATTCCCGTTTTGAAACGTCAACTCCTTCATTGATGCCAAAACTCTTGCCAGCAACCTTAAAAAACAAACAAACAAACAAACAAAAACCACCTTGAAATTGGATAGGTTTGGATACATGTCAATTTCAATGTATGCAAATGGAGGCAGCGGTGATTATTGCTTCAATAATTGAAATATAATTGCTTCAATTATTATATAGTGACGCTTCAGATCAGATCATAAATGTGCAATCAAGCCACAGCAGATGTTCAGTCATTTGAATTCTTGATGCATTGTTTCTTTCAGAGACTGCTTGGACTGCAGGATTTAAGATCTCAATTAGTCAAGAAGATTTCAGCATGCTAATCAGTAACATCAAATCGAAAAGTCTACACAGTGAAAACATGAGATATAAAACTGGTTATTTCTAAATCTTTAACTGTTTTAGCAGTGGTAAATAGCTCTCATGCACCTACCTGACATCTGACACTCCCATGTGTGCTATCTAGTAAGAATGTAAGTCCGATGAACTATTGATTGCCCCTGAGTCACATAAGCTGCTGTGTGTGTCCAAGCATGGAACTTCATAGTTCATAGTTCAGTCCTGTCTTTCTGTTGGTGATAGAGGATAATAACCCTTCCTAAGAAGTAAGATGCATCGACTGCTATCAGTGACAGGAATACAGCTGTAACAGGAGTGGAGCTGAATACTATGTACTACTATGGCAAATTGATTGAGCATTTTTTAAATCATGCTTACAAAGACAACAAACTTCCTTTCATATCATAGTGACTCATTAACAAAAGAAAGCAAAAGATTTTATTAAATCATTTATTGATGAAGTTTTCGTTCTTTGCTTTGGTTCTTATTTTCCATTCTTGTTTACTTCTTTAGTTTCTTGTCTTGCATTACAACTAGTAACAGCAATTAAAAAAGGTTTTCTGTAGCTATTTTGGATCGAGTAAGCAGTGAATTATCTAGGACTTAATGAGTCACAGGCGTGCTTAACCTTTGTGCCGGTCATGATTTCCCCTCGCTCTGGCACAGGGGCACGCAGCGTGCTCCGATGCTCGATGCGTGAGCACGCGCATCAGGGGTTTGACAGTGACATTGACTTTTTATTTACTTTTAACACGTGTGCATTTGTTATTATTTCTGTCCTGTCTCCACCCCTGTATTGTCATTGGCTGTTTCCTGTATGTGCCATCATTGTTTTCAGCTGTTTTGTGTTTCACTCCTGATTACGTTTGTTATTTAAACCCCTCGTGTGTCTCTATGTGTTGCGAAGTATTGAGTGTTATCACTGTGACACGCCTTTGGTCCGTGTAGTGGTGGGCAGTGCGAGGCTTCATGGAACACTGAAACAGCTGAAGCAAATGTGCCGTATTGTGTCGAGGCTTCAAAACAATTCGACACCCGTCTCCACAGTTACACCTAGTGATCACTTGCAGGTGTTACTCTGAAACAACCTTGACAACGATTTAAATAAGCGTCGACTGGTGCACTGTTGTCTTGGGTTCGAATCCTGGATGAAGCGTGCCTGTTCATATAGTTAAAAATTAGTGTTTTTTTTTTTTTTTTTTTTTTAATGAGTTGAGTTTTTAACATTTCTCTGAAAACTACATGAGCTAGATTTTGTAACCTGTAAGCTCCTCATCGTGAATAACAAGGTTATTTTGGTCATGAAAAATGAAGATTAATAAATGGAAAACTGTCCAAGTTCTCTCTCGCCTAAATAATAACATCTGACCATGTCTTCTTAAATTTTATCAGGAAATTTGGTGGGATTTCGCGTCAGCTGATTAACAAGGCTTCCTGAGGCGAGCACTGACCATGGATCAGCATAAACACTATCGAATTATTTCAGTTTTCAAAACTTACATAATAAAACCGACCGGAGAACAGTTCAAATTATCTATTTATCACTGATTCATTGGTTTACCCCCTAGCGGCGAATCATGGAAATTTCGAAACAGTAAGACGCAACGAAGCCTCGTTTGCCGAAATCACGTGACTTGCCCAGTCTGATACACACGCCGAACCACTGATTCGACATAAAAGTTGCGCAAAAGGTTTTGAATCTCCATGAAGCAGTGCTTTGAAAGCGCCCATCACTAGTTCCTTTCTGTGCCATAGTTTTGATCCTGTTTGATCCCCGAGTTCACTTTTCGATTCTGTTTTGCCTCCTTTATGCCCTTTGCAATCACCTGATCATTTGCCTGTTTGACCACGCCTATGTCTCATGTTTTGGATCTATCTGCCTATCTTTAATAAAGCTCTTATCTGCTCTTGATAATGATATTATCTTTATTGGTAACATACATTACAGCACAGTTAAATTCTTTTCTTCGCATAACCCAGCATGTTAGGACGTTGGTCAGAGTGCAGGGTCAGCCATGATTCAGTACACCTGGAGCAGAGAGGTTTAAGGGCCTTGCTCAAGGGCCCAACAGTGGCAGCTTGAGCCCCCGACCTTCCGATCAGTAACCCAGAGCCTTAACTGTCAAGCCACCACTGCCCCTTGCACCACTTGCATCCATCTCAGCCTCCATTACGTGACAGTGTCACAAGTACATGCTGTACTGCAGTCTAAAACGAGGATGTTTGGCAATGTACCCAATAAAGGAATGAAATGCAATGATAAACAGTTTGGATTAATGAAGTGGATATCAAACAGCATACAAATCACATCTGAGATGACTTCATATTCAGCACCATAAACTTACAATGTCGCAATATTGAGATACAGTATAAGCATTAAACTTGATATTTTGTTTCTGAATAACGGTATTGAAAACAACACTGATGTTTGGAAATGGGACTGTGAGTGTGTTGCTTTCTCATTCACACTCAGCCCAAGGGAGTGATAGTCTTGTCTCTCTGACTTTGTTTCCATTTCACTTGGAGTCACTTATGAGCTGTCTCAGGTACCACACAGCACACAGCATACACCTTTCAATTTAACCCTTACAGACATGATACAGCCATTTCATTCCTCTCCCGGAGCCTTTTTGTGTAATCGGTAATATTGAAGATACCTTTGAATGGTGCTTTTGAGTCTACAACTGATGCAAAAAAAAAATAAAATAAAATAAAATTAAATAAAAAATCATTCTTTCTGATGCAGGTGCAGTTAGATCACTACTACTTAAATAATTCAAATTAATTTAACAGGAAACTAAATAGTATTATCATAATAAGTAACCATAACCAATAAGGAAGCCATTTTATGTTAATCTTTGTGTTTTCAGGTTTCTGCATTGTTATACCAAATCCATGATAAAAGTAATAATATATTAAATGGCCACTGCGTATTCTATCATAACAGAATTTTTCTTGTGCAGCTATATAATTTTCTAATTCCTAAATATCTATTGCATTATTTATATATATATATATATATATATATATATATATATATATATATATATATATATATATATATATATATATATATATATATATATATATATATATATATATATATATTTGTTAGTACAGTTTTCTGATGCTTTGTCATAAACTGATACCCATCTCTATCCAATCACAGGTTTGTTTGTTTTTTTTTGTTTGTTCGTCTATTCAAATTTTCAAATGTAGATTTTTATTTGAAAATCTCAAAGAATAACAATATTTCCATCGTAGTGGGATAAAAACTCTGTATGCCATAACAGATTCACTACATACAGTTACAGTTAACTTGGTTAAATCTCTACACTTCTGACTAATGACACTGTTTTACATACTATTTTGAATGCAAGAGACAGTTTGGATAGGTCAAGCTGTGTCAAAGCATTAATAATAAAAGTTAAGGGCATAATTTATGTTATTCACAGACCATCACAATGCTTTGAAAAACACAACACGTGTGCATAACTATCTGTTTCTGGTATGAAATGGGATGAAATCCAATGAAAAAGTGTATTTAATGGTATTTTGTATTACAGTCACTGGAAAAATTTACGATTTAGGGTGTTTTTTTTTTTTTTTTTGTAACACGTTCCAGTATTGTTCAATAACTCAGAAATAATTATACAAGGAGCAAGCAGGAATGAGTGAGTAGTACAATATTAACACCTAAGTCACTCATATTGACTGCTAACGAAATACTGGGTAATTATTCGGTAAGTAATAATAAACTACTGGTTCCTTATGTTCATTATGAAATAACAAGTCATATAAATCTCTAACTATGGATTAATCAGTAATCACTTCAACTCGTCAAATGCTGTCTCACTGAAGATCTACTAGCTGATGCAAAGTAGCTCAACTTAATTAACTACAATTTAATATTCTTTGACTTTTTATTTTACTAAACATAAAAAAAGCATGCTCCAAGGAGCCATAGTTCAACATTCCCTGTGTTCACAGCTGTCCCATCTCAGCTCTCTTTGAAACGTGTATGTGGTTGTATGAGCCAATCTGCACACAAGGAGACTCTGCTAGTGTCGAATAGAATTTCTTTCATCGCATTCTCCTTTTCTGCACATGTAAGTGTGTCTGTGTTCCTTCTGAGTAATCACAATCACAAAGAGATGAATATGCTCACATGAATATATCACTCTGTGTATATGTTGAATGTGCATAGTCATTGAATACTGAATCTTTTCCAGTTTTACCAAACGAGTCAGTAATTTGTATATGTTAGCTAATGACTGAAGTGTTTGTGTGTCCTTCCTCAGGATTTAAGGCAATTGCATAATAATACAATATATGGGTTTTTTTTTTTTTTTTTTGATATTTATAGTTTTTTTAAAAAAAATAAATAATGTTTGGTAATTTTTTTTATTTTATTTTTAAAAAATAAATTTTTATTTTTAAAAAAAAAAAAAAAACAGAATGCAATGATTTGCAAATTTCATATAAAACAGATTATGCAATGATTAACAATACAAAATTTCATAAAAAATTGTTATTCACATTAACATAGAAAACACAAAAAATCAAATGTAATTAAACAGATAATGGAAATTGACCTTTTTAAAGGAAAAAATAAGGTAATTTTGAATTTGATGGCACAGCACATATCAAAAAAGTTGGGACAGGGCAACAAAAGGCTGGAAAAGTACGTGTTACTAAAATGAAACAGCTGGAGGTTAATTGGCAACAGGTCAGTAACATGATTGGGTATAAAAAGAGACTTTCAGAATAAAAACATGACTCATTTAATTTTTTATCTGTTAAATAGATTTAGTTTTGACTTCGTAATAATGAATAAAATTAAATGTAGCAATTTTATTTTAAACTTTGACTTGAGTGACATTCTGGCTGGATACTTCCACTTTTATCTATACATTTACATATCTACAGATATTATCTATACTTAATTATAATTTTTCAGTGCTTTGTCCACCCCTGCTCGTTACTAATTACTACTTAGCTAGTAATTCTCCAGGAAATACTTATTTATTATTGCTTACTTCATGAACTACCAACCATACTGAGTCTGTCTTCATGCATTAGTGGTTAATAGTAGGTGTTAGAGTGGGCTATTAATTTCATCTTAGTCCCTGCACAGCCAGTATGAGTTATTGAGCATCACTGTGAAGTGTTTCCTTTTTTTCTTCATATCTGTATCTTTTTTTTAATCAATATAATTTATGAAATATACAGTATAATGATATCTATCTATCTATCTATCTATCTATCTATCTATCTATCTATCTATCTATCTATCTATCTATCTATCTATATATCTGTCTGTCTGTCTGTCTGTCTGTCTATACATTTTAAAATGTCTTTGAACAATGATTATATTATCAGTAGCTATTGATTGCTATATACTGCTTTGAGTTAATTTGCCTTCATGAAGATTTGTATTTTGAATGAATGTTGGAGCACTTTTTTAGGCCAAGCACTTTTTAATGTCCTTGTTCTGAGTGAGATTCTTCGGGGGGAAAACAGCATTTTGTTTTTGCTTTGCTCTGAATATTTTGTTTACCTGACCCTGAGAGTGGCAGGAATAATTGTCATTACGCTGCTGATCATTTGCAGCTGCTTCCTCCTCCTGCTGTGCTACGTACTGATACACAGGTTTGCTGTGAATGGAAGCAGCAAATACAAAACACAAGATGTTTAAGGTGCAGTGTGTGAGGCACCTCTGTGGGCTGTTCTCATGCCTCGGACAGCTGCGGCCGTGTGTGTGTTTGTGTGTGTGAGAGAGAGAGAGAGAGAGAGAGAGAGTGTGTGAGAGTGTGTGATTTGGAGTGCAGCACATTTGGAGGCCCTTGCTGAGAAGAGTTCGTGAGGTGTTCTCTTACTGATTTATCCACTGAAAGGCACGTGTGAGCCCTGAATCTGTCGTCACACAGATCTGCTACAGCATGCCTTTCTCAAGATTGATATAGAATATGGAATATGAACTTGGCAAGGATACAGGTAGAGGTGCTGACATGGCAGAGGAAACACACCAAGACCACCAGTGAAGTTTTCATCAAAGAACATATAGGTGTATGTATATACATATAAATATAAATATAAATATAAATATATATATATATATATATATATATATATATATATATATATATATATATATATATATATATATATATATATATATATATATATAAATTATCTTTACAAACCCGGTTTCAGTGAGCTGACCATTAGCATGCGCTTGGGGCCTATGGAGAGGTTATCATAGCTGACAACTGTCAGTGATTAGTGTCAAACCTCCCTTTCAACACTAATGAGAGTAACTGCTGCTGTCTCCTCATTTATTCGTTTAATTTATTCACCGGCCAGACACTTTTTCATTATTAGCAAGCAAAGAGCTGATGTCTTAATGAGCTGCTGGAGTGTAGTGAGATTAAACTTTGGAAGAGAGTCACTCAGTGGATACTAATGAATTCAATTCAGCATTGTACTGCTTAATAGGAAAACAATATTTCTCAGTAGCAACACATTTACATGAATTTAACAGCCTCTCCAAAATCTATACACTTCATAAATGCCAGTCCTGCACAAATAATTCCCTTGTCATATGACTTACCTTAACAAAATCCAGCTCATTGTCTTCACCAGAAAATAAATCCAAGGAGTGGCGCTCCATCAGTGTCCCAGACCTGTCACACCTGAAAATCGACAAAACATTAGTTCTACTGCATAACATTAAGATAGAAGTCACATAATAAAGTGTAAACAACTATCAGTGTAAAACTGTTTTACTGTTTCAGTGTAACACAAAAGTGTTTTGTTGTTGTTAGTTTTTTTCTGAGCATATTTCAGGATTGCAGATTTACCTTTTCAGCTGCTTTTGTTCATAATCCAAATTTTTGCACATTTAATATGATTCATATAATCCCACTTGAGTTAGGCTCGCTGGAGGGCACACAGCAGAGGTGCTGCTATGTGTGGTTATGTTTATTAATGAGGGAATTGCTTAGAAGACAAATGTGCCCATCATTTCTACAACAGGTTTATTCATCTATTCCAGAGCACACGGAAGTGATGTGCATAATGGCTCCTGTTGCAAAGTACAGATACACAAGAAATGCTTGGATCAGTCATTTCCTTTTTTCATGCAAACTTGTTCATCTTATGCTATGTTTAGCTTCCAGGGAAAATTGGAAATTGAAATAGATTACTGACAAACTGTTAATTTTTTTTAAAAACTTGATTACTGCATCCTAAGCATTTTTGGAAGGAATGAAGTATTATTTTACCATATCCTACCGCATTTTTTTTAAAATATTGTGATTCAGGATGGTGATATTATGATAATTAGAGTCACATAGACCTACAGTTCTGTTACATTCATAGCCAATAGAGAAAGCTTGGCATGTGGTAGTGTGTCAGTAATCAAACATGGTCAGTTTTTGGATCTGAGCTTTACTATGTTGGGTAGTTTATTAGTAAGGAAAAAACAAAGAAAACTACTATGAGGTGAAAGTGAAGGCAGAACGCTGTTCAAGGTGTCAGATTTTAAGGTAAAAATGCAGGCTAATAATACTAAGGCATTTAATTAGATCTTGTCCCAGTTTCCCAAAAGCATTGTGTGTGTGTATATATATATATATATATATATATATTATATATATATATATAGTGGTGTGAAAAAGTGTTTGCCCCCTTCCTCATTTCTGTTCCTTTGCATGTTTGTCACACTTAAGTGTTTGAACATCAAACCAATTTAAACAATAGTCAAGGACAACACAAGTAAACACAAATGCAATTTGTAAATGAAGGTGTTTATTATTAAAGGTGAAAAAATCCAAACCATCATGGCCCTGTGTGAAAAAGTGATTGCCCCTTTGTTAAAACATACTATAACTGTGGTTGTCCACACCTGAGTTCAATTTCTCTAGCCACACCCAGGCCTGATTATTGCCACACCGTTTCACAATCAAGGCATCACTTAAATAGGAGCTGCTTGACACAGTAAGGTCCACCAGAAGATCCCTGAAAGCTACACATCATGCCGAGACCCAAAGAAATTCAGGAACAATTGAGAAAGAAAGTAATTGAGATCTATCAGTCTGGAGGGTTATAAAGCCATTTCCAAAGCTTTGGGAATCAGCGAACCACAGTGAGACCATTATCCACAAATGGCGAAGACATGGAACAGTGGTGAACCTTCCCAGGAGTGGCCGGCTGCCCAAATTACCCCAAGAGCGCAGCGACGACTCATCAGAGGTCACAAAGACCCCACAACAACACAAAGAACTGCAGGCCTCACTTGCCTCAGTTAAGGTGCGTTCATGCCTCCACCATCAGGAAAAGACTGGGCAAAAATGGCCTGCATGGCAGAGTTCCAAGGAGAAACCACTGCTGAGCAAAAGAACATCAAAGCTCGTCTCAATTTCTCCACAACACATCTTGATGTCCCCAAGACTTTTGGGACAACATTCTGTGGACCGATGAGACAAAAGTGGAACTCTTTGGAAGGTGTGTGTCCAAGTATATCTGGCGTAGAAGGAACACTGCATTTCATAAAAGAACATTATACCAACAGTAAAATTGGTGGTGGTAGTGTGATGGTCTGGGGCTGTTTTGCTGCTTCAGGACCTGGAAGACTTGCCGTGATAAAAGGAACTATGAATTCTGCTGTCTACCAAGAGATCCTGAAGGAGAATGTCCGACCATCTGTTCGTGTACTCAAGCTGAAACGAACTTGGGTTCTGCAGCAGGACAATGATCCTAAACACACCAGCAAGTCCACCACCGAATGGCTGAAGAAAAACAAAATGAAGACTTTGGAGTGGCTAGCCAAAGTCCTGACCTATCTATTGAGATGTTGTGGTATGACCTTAAAAGGCGCGTTCATGCTCGAAAACCCTCTAATGTAACTGAATTAGGACAATTCTGCAAAGATATGTGGGCCAAAATTCCTCCAGGACGCTGTAAAAGCCTCATTGCACGTTATCGTAAACGCTTGGTTGCAGTTGTTGCTGCTAGGGTGGCCCAACCAGTTATTAGGTTTAGGGGCAATCACTTTTTACACAAGGACCATGATGGTTTGGATTTTTTTCACCTTTAATAATACCACCCTTCATTTACAAATTGCATTTTGTGTTTACTTGTGTTGTCCTTAACTATTGTTTAAATTGGTTTGATGTTCGAAACACTTAAGTGTGTCAAACATGCAAAGGAACAGGAAATGAGGAAGGGGGCAAACACTTTTTCACACCACTGTATATATTGAAGGTAATCTACACATAAACACAATGCACATTGTTTTGCTTCAAATTGGCTTGAGCAGGGTACTGAGACAAAATAATTACATCACCGGGCAGTTACTAATGGACTGTACTGTACTACAGCCTTATTGTATTTTCTTGCTCACTTTGTGCATGCAGTGTTAATGCTAAATCGAATGGACTGATTTTACATAATGTTATATTTAAAGCATTGCTTACCTTAAAAGCTCAAAGATCAAGAAAATGCCCCTTCAGTGAAGCAAGCTGTATGCTGTGATGTTTTTTCTCTTGGGTTTTACCAAAGTCTGTACTGTGGCTCACACACACACTGAAAGCACAGGCACTTATGGTGATGTCCTTGCATCTGTGAGTCAGATTCTCTCCCACCCACCAAATCTTTGAGGCAGCACTTTTTTTTAGCCTTGACACAAGCTGTGCGAATCTTGAACTTGCTGATCCTCATTTATCATCAGTACTGTCAAAGGCAAGTGCGGCTAGGTGTGGTGATTAATAACTTTTTTAAAAATCTGCTCCAGTTTTTGATGTTGCTTTAAATAATTATTGAGCCCAAAACCTAGCTGACATAGAAATAGTAAATCTGTATATATGTAAAAAGATGATGTGCAGCAGTGTTGTTTTAAGGGATCCTATCCAATTTGTCAGAATTATGATGCCTCTTTCCTTCCCATGAAAGTTCTATTATTCCCATGAATGTTCTATTATATTAGTATGAAAATAATTATAATATTGTATGCTGGGTTGCAGTTTCTATTTTTATAAAGACGTAAAGACATCTGAATTTATGCTTAGATTTCTAAAAAAGAGTGTTTCTCACAGCTGCTAAGGGGTAACCATATCCCGCTTTCAGCCTGTTCCCCCACAGTCCCGGTCCCACCCAACAAATACATTAGAGGAATGAAGACCACGTCCTGTGTGCTGTGCTTTTCAAGCACCACTTGTGGTGATTCATTAAAAAGTCTGATTTGGACATGACTCTAATCATCACTGTTGCTATTGTCTTTGATTTAAAGTAACTGAACAGAAGTGGGCGTCTATATATAAGTTATACAGTGACCTCCACTAATATTTCACCCTTGGTAAATATGAGCAAAGAACGCTGTGAAAAATTGGATTTATTGCTTAACCTTTTGATCTTTTGTTAAAAAAAAAATTCACAAAAATACTCTGCTCTCATGGATATCAAACAATTGCAAACAAAACACAGGTTTATATATAACAAAAACAATCTTTGTTAAATATCGGTGTGCAACAATTATTGAATTCATATGATAAACATGTATTTAAGGGTATATTCCCATTGATATTTTAACTTTTTTTAAAGTACACCTGAGTGACTAGGAACAGGAAATTGTTCAACCATGAATTCCTTTTTCCCAAGGGTAAAAATATGATGTATCTAGTGAACATGTATCTAGTGAATCAATATGAGGGTGTATTTGTTCATAGAGACTTTAATGCACTTCTGTAAGTCTCTCTGGATAAAGACGTCTGACAAATACAATAAATGTAAATGAAAATGTAAATGAAGCCTAATAATTTATATTTGAACTGCTACTGCAATATACATATTTGTATACTATTAAGACTTTATGGTTATAATTCTAATATATTTGGCTTATTTGTGTCACCGTTCTCCCGGAGTAACAGCGCGAGCTGAGCGCTGTTGCGCACGTGCGGACTTCTTTCGGGGTGACGTCATGTTTTCGCCCCATCGCGTCAGATGTGCGTTCACGGAAGTGCGCACAGCTGTTAGCGGTTGCTGGCTAATGAGTGGGACAGCTATATATACTGTGAGCTGTGCTTCGCATGGCGCGGTTCAACACAACGCTGATAACGATTTGTATAATGACTAATATAACGACTCATACGGAGCGACTTTGTTTTCATACCTTGTTCTAGCCTTAGACTTAGTCCTAGTCACATTCATAGTTCTAGTCATAGTCATAGTCATAGCCATAGCCAAGTTAGCTTTAGCCTTAGCCATAGTCAGTAAGCAAAGCTTAGTTTAGGAGTTCTGTTTCTATTGTTTTGCTTTTCAATCAACACTGTAATTAAAACATCACCGTTTCACTGCGATTGCATCCTGCCTACTTCATTCCCGTCATGCCACGTGACAATTTGATTACGAAGATGTGGCATGTCATAAACGTTTTAGAGCTCTTAGAGGAATAGTCCAACATTTTTCTCAACCGGATCTCCATCTACTGCATCTGTAGCGGATGTGTAAGATAATTTAAATAATTATTGCAAAGCCATGATAAGAAGACTAGGAAAAGAAATAGATCTATAATTAAAAATTTACTTTTTTTTAGACTTACAAGTGAGGCAGTATGCAATTGATTTTAACAGTAGTCATTGGATTAAAACTCACTGTTTAAAAAAAATGATTAAAACGTACAGAACTGGATACAGAATATTTCTTATCACAAGAAATATGTAGAAAATGAAGAAGAAAATGTACCTATTGTCTTGTACAACACTTCCATTTTCCAATATGTGCTATGGAGATTAATTTTGACTGTGCACTTAAATGCAAAGGGAAGGATTCTGGCCTCACAGCTCCAGGGTCCCAGGTTAGAGCCTGAGCTTGGGTTAATCTCTCTGCAGAGTTTCACACTGACAGAAAAAGACTTCAGTAACTCCGATAACCGCTCTGTACAATTGTGGTGAGCTGAAAAGCATCTCAGAATGCAAACAAGTCGAACCTTGAGACAGATGAGCTACAACAGCAGAAGACCACATTGGGTTTCACTTCTGTCAACCAAGAACAGAAAGCTGAGGCTGCAGTGGGCATAGGCTCACCAAAACGGTAAAGTAAATTTTTCCAACACTGGAAAAATGTAGCCTGGTCTGATGAATCTCAATTTCTGCTGAGGTACACAGATGGCACAGTCAGAATTTGATACCAACAGCATGAATCCATGGACCCAACCTTCCTTGTGTCTACAGTCCTTGTTGGTGAAAGGGGTGTAATGTAAAGTACTTTTAAGGCAAGACACATCAATCATTTTTCACATTTTTGGATGTACATGACTACATGTCATACAATCACAGGGTCAAAACTCGACAGTAATCGGTTGAATGTACTGTTTTTGTCCAACATACTATCTGAAAGTTAAAAACTTGAACGCTTGCCACATCTCCATGTCATTATGATATTCATTCTATTTTCTTTTAGAAACTCAATAAACCACAATTGCTAATGTGGAAATACATGAAATCATGTGTTTTAAACTCAAAACTTTTCCTAAAATCAGATTTTAATTTATTCAAAAGCAAAAATCCCATTTTGTAGATGAGCTGCATTCATGAAATTTCACATAGGTATTCCTGTTACTGTCTTAATACAGAGACATTTCTCAAAATGTTACTTAGATGTAGGATAGATTTCCCACAGAAAATGTTATTAAAAAGTTTTTACAATAGTCCATGATGACGATGATGATGATGATGATGATTATTATTATTATTATTATTATTATTATTATTATGATGATTGTTATTAGTTTTGCTTAAGCAACAAAAGAAATGATTTTCCAGTAAACTGGTTTGCAGGTCTTTCTCTTCAGAGTGCCCGCACTTCAGTGAAATAAACATTTGTAATTCTAACATCATCCAAAGACATTTTTTACATTTATTTATAAAGTATGCAAATGTACGCATATTTAATTACACGAGGCCTCATTTGCATGAATAGATGCACATTTTTTGAAAACGTTCCAAAAGATTAAAAAAAATATTCTCAGCTATCCATTGGCAAAAGATTAATTGAAATATCCTTCCATCTATATCTATATCTATATATATATATATATATATATATATATATATATATATATATATATATATATATATATATATATCGCTTACCCTGTACACAGTCATGGGGGAGCCTGGAGCCGATCCCAGGGAACACAAGGCACAAGGGCACAAGGCAGGGGACACCCGGGACGGGGTGCTATAACGCATCAAAGGGCACAACTGCCCACACACTCACATACTACGGACAAATTAGAGATTTTAACTAGATATTAGAAACTAGAGGAACCTCTGAGACACGGGGGAGGAGCATGCCTCCACCTCTCCACTGGGTGCATTTGCACTGGGTGGAGAGGTGGAGGCGGCATTCGAACCCACAACCCCAGAGTTGCCAGGTACAGTAAGACTGCATATTTTACCCTGTCCATATACAGTGTTTTGAATTAAATTCAGTTTCTTAAAGCTGTGTATTGCTGTACCGATGCATTTTATCCTCTATTATTTGTCAATCCTCACCTAGCCTCTACCTCTATTCCAGCTAGAATAAAGAGAGAGAGATTAGCAAAAAAAAAAAAAAAGAGTGAGAGAGATAGATGTGTAAATGATCATGAATCGACATATTTTAGGCTCTGGCTTTTTAATGTGTACTGACAAACAGGTTTAGAGGATTTTTTTGGTGCCTCGTATAGCCCGCCGTTACGACAGCAGCTGCGCCCCACTTTGGCTCCAATCAGAGTCTCAGCGCTGAAGCAGCTCGGCGTAAACACGAGTCTTCCGCCCCGCCCTTCATCATCCCCATCATCATCATCCGCGTCCACACACACACACACACACACACTGAGCAGCAGTTCCGCCTTCTCCCCGCCGACTTTTCCGCATGTCACATTCACAGCACACGCTCGCCAAATGATTGCGCAGCACCATGAAGGAGGACTCGTGATTTCACAAGGTAAGGGACAGGGGCTTGTTATTAAACTCACGGAGCCATGACGATCGCCTTTCGGCTACCGCGTACAAGGTGCCTGGTGTAGTAAAGTTTCAGTTGGGATGGCGACGCGATCGGGTGTCATACAGGGTGTCTAGAGTTTCCAGGGCATGTGTAGCTCCCGGTGTGAGGTGACAGCTTCACGGACAGCACTTTAACTAGTCAGGGCTTCGTTCTGCCTCTCTCTCTCTCACACTCTCACACACACACACACACACACACACTCACACACACACACACACACACACACACACACACACACACACACACACACACACACACACAAGCTAGTGAACTGAAACGAGGACGTTATTGGACGTGGGTTATTTCCGACAGGGGTGATAGAGAATGAAATAAAATCAACAGACAGGCAGTGTTGATGTGATGCTGCAGCTATTAGACTGTAACAGATTAGCAAGTCCAGCCATGTGATGTGATGTGATGTATCTATCTATCCGCTTTGATCATATTGATACAGTATCTACGACTGAAATGATTTCCGGCGAGTTACAATGGGCTTTTGATCAGCTTTCAGCTTTCCTGACCGCACAGAGAATTAAACTTTGCTGCGTTATGCTTAAAGAAGACAGGCCGAGATAACAAACATACCGCTGTCAAACTGTAAAAACAAACAAACAAACAAAACAACACAGCAGGCTCTCTCCAGCTCCATGGAGCCACTTACTCTACTCTTACACAGGCTTCCTGGAAGTTTAGAGGAAAGCTAGGCACTTGTTCACGCCCATGCTTTTTTCTCTCTCTCAAAACTGAAGGTTCTAGATGTGCAAAATAGCCTATTTCGTATAGCCTATATTTGTAAAGTGTCATCGGTTACGTAAACAACAAGAACAACAACAACACTAGTGCTACTGTACTGAATAGTATGTTAAAATAGTACGCCGCTTACGGAGGCACCTGTGGTGTGTACTTGTTCAGCGCACTGTTTCTGTGTACTATGTAGCAGGCTAGTAGTGTGTGCTGTTGGTGATCTTCCCGCTAAAGGCGCTGAGAGTCGAGAAGAAGAAGAAGGCATATCGCTTTCGCTTTCTACGAGGGGGCGGGGCTTAACGCGACACGCACCTGCGCGCATGGCAAAGAAGCTCGAGAAACTAGTGTAGCTAGTTTGTAAATGACATTACTTACAGAAATGATCATTTTGCATACACATATAAACAAACAAACAAACAAACAAATAAATAATTAAATAAAGTGGTGTTTTTTTTGGCCACTCTATCAGGTCTAATGTAAGCCCTATTCACTTGGATTAGTTTATCTGAGCGGCATATGAAAAAGTGTATTCACACATACAGACTTGCAGACAGACCATTCATTTTCACCGAGAACTGACGACTTCTGCCGACATGAACGACAGCGTGTGTTGATGACTTGATATGGGCGTGTCCAGCGAGGACACGCCCATATCTAGTGTTAACAAAGTTAAGAAAAGTAACTTAATACATTTTTTTTTGGTTCCCGGTGGACTAGTGGCTTGCTCATCGCCACGGCCTGGGTTCAATTTCTGGCCAGGGGGCCAACTCCAGTCACTGGAGGGTTGCATGTGCTCTCTCACTGCGGGTCCCAAGCCTGGGAAATGGGCAGGGTTGCATCAGGAAGGGCATCCGGCCAGAAACAGAATCAATATGCAGACGGGTGATCCTCTCTGGCAAGCCCAAAACGAGAGTAGCCGAAAGAAGGGGAAAAATTTATAGATTTTTTTAAACTTCTCCTCAGTGATAAAACTCTCATATCTGGACGTCAATAAAATTAACACAGGAGGTGCGAGTTTCTAGTGGAATGTAATTTCTATGAACCTGGATGTTTGCATCATGTAGTCAATTCCTTAAATATCTAATGTTAAATAAATTAAAAACTGCAGTTGGTTATCAGTTTTGAAGCATTTAAAGTATTCATTATTCAGCATTTAACATTAGGTATATATATATATATATGTATAATATATATAAATCTAGAACCATAAGATTGTGACCTCCCAGACCAAATATGTGGTTGAGTGCCATTTTTAAAGCATCCATTTTTTGTCGCAATTTGGGAAAGTGTTTAATATCTGGGGGAGGGTTACTGATACACGTTCTATGAGACTAAATATAGCAAGTAACAGCTGCCGAACATCTTTTTTTTTCTAGCACAAGTTGACATCTGCATAAAAATCATAGACGTGTATTCGAACCGGACTTAAAATTGTCAGAGGACTGCTGAGTTTAGGGAAAAACAGTAGGTAGGAAAGTTGGCCTGTAATTTCAACGAATGATGAAAGAAAATATTGACATGGCCAATCTGGATGGAAAATAATCACAGATTAGCACCTGTAACATAGGAAATTACTCCAGGACCCCATGTAAATTGAATCCCATCTGGATAGGGCTAAAGATGCAGTTGTAGCTATACAGTTACTGACTGTAGCTCATCTATTTCCTGATTTGTTGCACAATTTGTTAACCCCTCTCTATCATCAATGGAAAGGGACCACTGCAGGACCACCACTGACCAGATATTGTTTGGGTGGTGGAGCATTCTCAGCAAAGCAGTGACACCGACAAGGTAGTGTGTCCTGTTCCACTGGTACGAGTGTATCAGGCACAGCAGTGTTGTGGCATTTGAACACCTGCTTGGTTGAAAAAAATGCACCAACCAAATATACCAAACAGCAGCAGTGCTGTGCTCAGAAAATGACCACGGATGAGGGTTTTGATCCAAGGTTCTCAAAGAGCTCAGCAGGTCTGTGAGGCATAGCCAGGAGCTCCACGGTTTTCTGATTGTGTCACAGTGGTGGAAATCACAACCAACCATTATCAAAGTTATAACATTGAACTAATTTACTTATATAAATTGTATAAGTTATATAATGTCAATTGGTTTCCAATTCCAATGTTTTAATAAAGATGGGTTCTATGGGTAGGAAATTCTAATAAATGTTTAACAGTTTTAAATTATTATTAAAATGTAAAGTATTTAAAAAATATTAAGAAATAATTTAAATTATCTGTATATTTTTTGCTTGTTTGTAAAAATAAATCTGTACAGATAGGAATTCACTACTGTGAATTTTTTTTAATAGTTAAAGGGGTCCGTGACTAAAATGCTTGAAACTCCTTGTTTAGAAGACAATTAATTTCACACTTTGCAATGAATAATTTAACCATACCCTATAAGGTTGGATAACAAGAAAGGTATGTCTAATAAAGCAGCCAGTAATTACCCAGTGCTTAAAAACCTCAGCTGACAGCACACAGTCAGTAACTGTATACCTACAAATGGAGTTTTATAGTAGGTGTAGTATAGTAGGCCTGACAAAATGGCTAATGAGTGTAGCTACAGTTTAAGATCTGCCTGGTACTGTGCTTTTATACCTGTACTAGCTCATCTCTAACAGGGTTTGGGCTTAATGATATTAATATATGTTTTCAGCAGGGACTATAAGCTGCTCTGGATAAGAACTGTTTCCAAAAATCCTGTCAATGTCAATCTAAAAAAAAAGTTTCCTTGTGTACATCATTTCATTCTTTCTTTCTTTCAGGTACCTTACAGATATCAAAGGAGCATGATGACAAAAAGGCAGCACACATGATAGCGTGATGTCACCGAAGGCCGAACATGCCAGGACATAAGGGCAAGGCGCTCTGCGGCAGAGCCGTGCTTTGAGCTCTTCCCTCAGCTGTTCACTCCATAGATCTTCCACACCCCACACATAATCTCCAATATCCCTCCACCTGCCCGACGGCAAGAGGTGAAAATGGCCACTCAGAGGAAGCACTTAGTCAAGGAGTTCAACCACTTCATCACTTGTTATGTGTGTAAAGGCTACCTGATCAAGCCCACCACAGTGACAGAGTGCCTGCATACCTGTGAGTCCTTTGCCTTAACAAACATGTTTGTTTTTTTTAAAGCCACAGTCAGGAATTGCCAAGTCAGGCTTGCTGTCACCCTGAGACTAACACTATGTTCCATTACTGCTAGAACTCCTTCATCAGCTTCCCATCATTCTCCCTTGAGGGATCCCAATCGACATGTAGGGCCATTCTTATACTTAATAAGCTCAAATAAAGATTTCTATATGAGCCCACGGAGGGGTGAGAGGGATTTAGTCAACATAACTTCAGGAGTAGAACTTAGCCAGAAGGTATCTAACAGAGAAAAAGAAAAGATTGTATTTTAAGTATGAGCAGTAAAATGTAAAAAAAAAATTATTTGATTTGCATGTACCACTACGTTGTACTACACCACAGTACTACATTATTCTTGTTCAGGTTATTCCAAACTCCTTCTCTCGTGCAGCTAGTGGGCACCAGTGTGATCTAAATGAGATGTACTTTTGAGTCAGGAAGTGAAGTAAGCGAGGCATGTAGTGCTGGGGAAATCTGATAGAAAACATTGGAATGTTACTGTGTTAGCCACGTTTCACTTTCATTCCAGTCTCATACTTCTGTTATTATCAAAACCTTCTGCTACAGTGCCAACAACTCTCCTGCCTCCTGAGGACAACTCCGTTAATGGACCATTAAGTATGGAATTACAGGCAACTCCAGAATTATTGGCACCTTTTATGAAAAACTATCAAAATGAATATATAAAATGAACAAAACTCAATTTCAATGTGTTTGGAAACAGAAAAGTGTTCGCCTATGGTATGGCGAAAACCATGTCTTCCTGCAGCTCGCTTTGTGCACAGGTTCCTTGTCATGCTGGAACAGGTTTGGGACTCTAAGTTTCAGTAAAGGAAAATTATAATGCAACAGCATACAAGAACATTTTATATAATTGTGTGCCTCCAACGTTGTGGCAATAGTTTGTGGAAACTATTAATGGGTGTAATTACAAGATTCTGGAGTCACTGAGATGTCTCAGGGGCTTAAAGGGTTAAAGAACTGCTTATGAGAATGATCTTGTTAAGCAAAAGCATGAAATAGTTAACTATTTGAATTTTGAATTATCATGCTTAATTGTATTTTATTTACTTTTCCCTGTTCACTTCAAGGGTGCCAATAATTTTGGAATTTGATGCATTGTATGTAACTGATGCATGTATTATGTCAGTAAGGACAATTCTTTTGCCACATTTGTTTATATAGTGGCACGTCTTATGAAAATAAAATATAAATCAAGGGATCACAGATAGAATTGATCCTAAAGATTTTTTTGGCTTTTGTTTGCGCTTCTTTACCCACCATGCCATCAGTGTACTTATTTTACACCTCTTGATGTTTTGATGGAATAGTAAAGGTGAAAGTGCCCTTGTAGATACACACTTCTGCAGTCCTCAGGGTGAACGCAGATATCTGGAGCCCCAGTCACCATGACAACAAATGTCTTTCCACCTTCAATGAGCGTTTTATGTTCCAATTATTTGTTTGTAGGAGTCGGTTTCTTATCTTTCTACAAACTGTAATCCAAAGGGGGAAAGACAAACAACAAGGCTTCTATTTCAACACAAAGCCTGGTTGTGGAGTCTTGCATTTGATAGGATGATTTAGTTTTTTCTCTCTCTCTCTCTCTCTCTCTCTCTCTCTCTGTCTCTCTCTCTCTCTCTCTTTCTTCAACTTGCTTATCCTGTAGCAGTGTGAAATGCATTAGAATGAATCAGCAGCTAGGGTTGTTTGTACTCTGCCTATTATTGCCTAACCTATAAATCTGCTCAGGTGTGACTCTGATTGTTATTTCTGGGGGAATATGTGAGAGCAGGGTAACCAACGGGCATGCATGATATATAGGTTTATCCCTAAGTGTACAGCCAGGACGTAATACACACTTTACTATTTGCTCAAGGGCCTATATTTTCCCTCTTTTCTCAGACCATACTGTATATCGCTGTCCTAATTGTGTGTAATGCAGGTTTCACATTACTGATTTGTGGGTGAATGAGAGTTAAATGTGTGTCTTTGGTTGTTCTAAGAGAAAAGCAGCCCAGTTCATTTTTATAACATTCCGATTCAATGCACAGTCCAGCTGAAAGCAGCTTCATTGCTGTATGGCACAGTAGTAAAAGATGATGTGTACAGTATGTGTGTGTGTGTGTGTGTGTGTGTAATGTAGTTGGCTCAGTGAATATGATGCAGCTCGGTCCTTTATCTCAGTTTCAGGCCTCAGGCTTAGTTTTACTTACACACCACACAGATATGCAGATATCAGTCATCCAGATTCAGACCCTGAAGTTCCCAGAAACTGTAAATCTTTTAAATTTTTGATTTCAGACAGAAGCTCTGTGTATTTTTTTTGTGTGTGTCCAGGCATATTAATGAATGCATGATTCAAAATAATTCCGAAATGTTTGTGAGTTCTGAATGTTTTTTCATAAGTGCGTAGCAGCTTTGTTGAATCGTAAAACATCTGAGTGAATTCTCTCATTCTAATTCTCTTGTTTCTACTCTTGATAGTTTGTAAAAGTTGCATCGTCCAGCATTTTGAAGACAGCAACGAATGTCCGAAATGTGGTATCCAAGTCCATGAAACAAACCCACTGGAAATGTTAAGGTAGGACTGTTTTATAATGCGTATATATATATGTAAATAACTATGTAAATTAATTATATACCATACCGTGCAAAGGTTTTAGGCAAAGAAATTCTGTAGAGCAACGATGCCTTCAAAATAATGAAATGAAATGTTTCTAAGTTTTAAAAAAAATACCGTAAATAGCAGTAAACATAATAAATTGAACAAAGTCAATATTTGGTTTGACAACACTTGTAAATAAAAATAAAAATAGTAGTCTCCGGTACAGTTTGTGCAGTTTTATAAGGAAATGAGCTTTAAGTTTTATTGGGGGGTGGGGGAAAAAAAAGCCGTTTTTTTTTGGGGTGGGGGGGGTGGCCTTTGTTTTTTTTTTTTTCCACAAAACCCAGGTGGGGGGGGCCGGTCCGGGTTTTTTTTGGTTGTTGGTTTGTCTTTTTTTTTTTTTCGCCCCAGCCTTCATTGTTATATTTCTTTGTCTGAAAAGTGTTCACTTACATAATATGCTGCTTTCTTTAATGACATGCAAACATTTTCCTGTAAGATTTCATTTTGTGCTAGAAAACTAATGTTTGAGGATCTAACATGTTTTTTGTAAGTCATAAAATAAAAAACTCAACAATGTTTGTACTAAAAGACTAGGGTGCCTAAAACTTTTGCACAGTACAGTATGTTTAGATTTCCAAGCAGTTTACGTGAGAAAAGATAAAAACGTCTAAACCTTCAGTTCATTAAGATAAAATATATTAAAGCAGCAGTGTGTAAGATTTAGAGCCCTGTGCAGCCAGTGTAGTAAATCGCAATTGCAGTGAAAACGTTTAAAAAAATTTTCCAGTCCCTAAAATATTTCGCTTTCAAAATTTTTAGAAATTTCTGTAAAAATACTTGAACTGGCGAAATCGCAGTCTTTTGCAATGATGTTTGTTGGTAAATGAGACGTTTTAGCTGTACTCATATTTGACGCACTTGAATCGAAGAGGACTTTGTCTGAATGCGCGTTGTGATGATGTCACATGACACGTCTTGGCTCAAATCTGCAGAAAATCTGATCATTTTGAAAAAATTGCAAGCTCCTTCGAATGTAAGAGTGAGTTTGCTTAATTTTTCGGTCATTTTTGCGATTGCAATATGGCAAAATCCTGGATGGACTGTTTTTCTACTCGCCCAGCTGGCTCCGCCCCCTCTGTGTCTAGCTTCAGTCCATTCTGAAGTGCTATAGGCCACTTTGCAGGGGGAACACCAACGCTAGTCAGGGTGTTGTTCCAAAATGAACTGATGGAAAGCTTATCTTCAAAAGGTCCTACAATATGGTTATTTTCAAACGAATACTTTCAAATGAAGATTTTTGGCACAGTTTTTATGCTGAATATAAGAATAGGGCCATGGCAACCAAAGAGCTATATATAAATGTAAGTCAGATAAATTGGGGATTTTGTGATTGCATAGGGATGCATCAATAACGATACTACTATTAACCCAACACCAGTATCATTTACTTGAACTTGTACTTTCTGCTATAAAATATTCTCCAATATCAGCATCTCATACTGATAAGCTTATTGGTCATTGTCTCACTAATGAACAGACAACACAAAATGACATCAGAGATCTGGATACATTTCATAATCAATGATCAAAGCAAAGCAGACTGCAGCATCTTCTTACAGTGCAAATAACAAAAATCAACTAGTTGTTAATCAACTAATGTTAATGTTAAAGGACTACTTTGTGAAACAGAGCTAAATAAACTGTTCTGTGATTTCCCAGTTGAGTAGATTGACACCAAACTGGGAATACTGCTGAACATTTCTCACAGATTGCTCCACATGTATCAGAGATGACGCTGAATTGTCTAGCCGTAGCTACATGCCATTGGGCAGGACCATAGTGTGTGTGTGTGTGCGTGTGTGTGTGTGGGCTATTCAATAAATTTGGTATTAGCAGAGATGCATTCCAGCCAACAGCTGCACTGCTCAGTGTAGCCAACACACACAGGTGCAGCCCTGCCCTGGAACTGCATAGTAGCTCAGCCTGAACATAGTAGCCACAATATACTGCTTCTGTATGTGTGTCTGGGCTGGACCTCAGTTACATCAATACAAATATTATTTTTATGGGAGTAGTTTTTACAGCTTAGTGTGAAATTTCTACTCTTTTTGTCCACCCTCTAACTGTGTCCTGTTTTCAAAGGTTGGACAACACATTAGAAGAAATCATATTCAAGCTTGTGCCTGGACTTCGGGAAAGTAAGTGCACTCGGGTTCTTCTCGATTAAAGGAATACTCCAGCACTGTCTACTGCATCTCTAATAAGAGCGTTAACACATTTCCCTGTACTGAGAAGAGAACAAGAAACCATTTTACCCGTGACGTCTGAGGGTAGTTGTCGAATTCCGTCGCTAGTAGTTAAAATATATGGCTATATAACATGGAAATATTATATTCACATTACGTTGTATTTTTCTTAACACTGGAGAAGTCTAGTTACTTATATGTTTTCTTAAACTTTTGAATTATCCATGTGCAACTAGACAAAAACAGACAGATGATTCCCTCGGAAAAAAGGAGCACAATATCTGACAGTACTGTTATGATTTAATGCTTAATTTACAAATAATTTATGAATGAGGCACTCATTCAACATTTCTCGAAAGCATATCTCTAGAGTAAACACATATTGGCAACTTTAACTGCCTATATACTATATATAAACCATTAAAACCTCAGTAAAACAGTTTTTAATTTGCTTCTCGTTACAGGGAAACAGGTTGAGATTCTTCATCGCACATACACTACAGATGCAGTAACTAGAGATTAGGTCAAAAAAGCTGGAGTATTCCATTAAGGTGATAGAGTTAATTACTGAAAACTTAAATACAGTAATTATTTGTTTTGCTGATGAATCAGAACACAGAGCCGATTACTCAGTTATGGTTTTTTTTTGTTGTTGTTTAAATCTCTTTGTGTTTTCTTGTTTCTGTTCAGAGGAACAACAGCAGGAGATTGAATTCTGGAAAAAGAATAAGTTGAAAGAAAATGATGGTAAGTTGATTATTTTCATATAACAGCATGTCCCAAAGTGGCTTAGCGGTTAGTAGCATGCTTGCCTCCTACCTTTGGGGTTGGGAGTTTGCATGTTCTCCCTGTGCTTCAGGGATTTCATCCATGTTCATCCTGCTCCTGGCCCTGTGTAGGATAAGCAGTATGAAAATGGATGGATGTGTAAGAACACATAATTATTTGTTAAGTCCCTATATAAGTTGTTGCTATAGAAACAATAAGGTATTAGATGGAACTGGCAATATTGCCAGAGCTGCTGTTATAGAAAACAAATCAAGATTCAATAATTCAACAATGCAGTGGTATAAGTTAGCCCTAAACTTCTCTTCATGGTTGATATACAGTACTGTACACAATGAGATGTCAGTGAGAGCTTTTAGAGTGAGTCTTATGCAGTTCATAGTGTGAATGTCTGTGCAGCTGAGACAGACTGCAGTGTAGCTGCATATGGGAGTGTTAAATTTCGATTTTAAAGGTGACAGCAGGCAGCTGGTCAGAGGTGACAGCCCTCTCCAAGGAACTCTGATTATATCTGTCTTCATCTCACCACACTAAGGTGCGCTAAGAAAGCAATCAGTCACTTACAAATAACTAAGCTATAGCTTATGTTCTCTAGTGACTCATGAAGTGCATTCTCATGCGAAAGCCTGTTCAATTTCTCTGAGATTGTCTCAAGGAAGATTAGGAGACTAGATGTCGTTGTTGTTGAAATAAATGGAAGTGACCAGGATAGAACTTTAATGCCATAGTCACGTTGTTCCAGCTTGATGTCAGGTTCAGCCTGCAGACATTAAATAAAGCCTTGAGTCTGCTAGTACGAAGACGTACCACAGGATCACATTTTATACATCAAAAACTGCCTTGTGTGGTTCATGGGTCTGAAAAATTCAAATACTGCCTGTGCAGAAACGTGGCTTGGCCTTTGATTGAACATTAGAAAAGCCGCTTTGTGTTCCTGCCATCCATTTGCTCACTGAATTACCCAATCATGCATCAGCCACACAGAATTTCCTGAAGGCTTCAATCTCTACAACCGCTTATAAAGAGTGTGCAGCTGTAAGCAATTCTTAATGATTGTGTAATTACTTTCCTTTTCATATCCCCCAAGTGTGTCTTCTTGTATATCATCATTCTAATTTGAAAGGAAGAATTGGTGAAAGACACGGCTGCGCTACAAGAACAGCGTATCTGTTCAGTTCAGCAGAATGATTGTCAGGCTTTGGATTCACTTGATGTTGAGGTTATTCATTCAGGGGAGGTGAAAACAATGCATCTCATGCATACTACATGTGTTTGTCTATTTCATTTATTACCTTGTTTTTTTTTTTTTAACAAAACTATTTCTACACGCACGTCTGTATTACTGCATACGCCGATGAACCATAACATTACACACCACCGCCTGCCTAATGTTGTGTAGGTCCCCCTTGTGCAATCAAAACAGACTCCAGAAGACCTTTGAAGCGGTGCTGCGGTATCTGGCACCAAGGTGTTAGCGCCCATAACCCTGCCACTGGTTGTCCTTCCTTGCACCACATTTGGTAGTTTCTAAACAAATGAAAACCGTGAACACCTCACAAGACCTGCTGTTTTGGAGATAAAGTTTGGCCCTTGTCAAAAAGTTGTTCAGATTCTTTCACTTGCCCATTTTTCCTGCTTCCAACGCACCAACTTCAAGAACTGACTGTTCACTTGCTGCCTAATATATCCTACCCCTTGACAGGTGCCATTGTAATGAGATGATCAATGTTATTCACTTCACCTGTCAGTGGTTTTAATGTCATGGCTGATGTCATCAGTGTATGCATACACAGTCATTAATGGGCTTCTGTCTTATTTCAGATGACGGCCCCGAGTGTAAAAGGATGAAGATGGAAGAGGACATTGATGATGGAGGGGATGGGGACTTCCACAGGAATGACCCACAGATAGCCATCTGCCTGGATTGTCTGCGCAACAACGGCCCAATAGGAGAGAACATAGTTAAGGTTAGCTGTCTTAGACTCTATCGGTGTTTCACATTGATATTTGTGTTTCACTCTTTTTTTGTCTCTCTCTTAGTATGTACTTCATAATGATCATACTCTTTTTGCCACCAAGTGTCTATGAGAAAATATTATATCTTAGCAAGTTAATAAATCTTGAATGTAGGCAAGTTCAATAATGTATCTTTATTTATTTCTATACAAATGTAAGATGATTAAGCCTATTTCTATATATTTCTTTACACATTTCAAGCTTGAAATTGATTTTTTTTTCCAGGATGAAGAAAAATATGCCAAGATCATTTTAAGCTTAAAATCAGTAAACATGTCTAGAAATAGGCTTAATTGTCTTATATTTGTTATATAATAATTACATATTGAGAAATATTAGACAAGCTTTCCTTTATTCAAGATATCGTCACTTTTTAAGATCAAATCTTTTTGGTGAATTATCATAAGTGAAAGGCCAGGCTGATCTTTATTACACATTACAAGAAAAGCAGTTTGAAGCTCCTCTCTATGTGTTTTATATTGAAAGTAATATGTCGATTGAAGAAATTAACGCAAAATCAAGCTCCAGTTGAACTCCGCAATATTCGGAGGAGCTTGCAATTTTTCAACATTACCACAGATTTTCCACAGATTTTGGCCAAGACACCATGTGACATCATCACATTGTGCATTCAGCCAACGCCCTCTTCGATTCACATGCGTAGAACATGAGTACAAAAAGGTTTCATTTAACAACAAATATCATTGGCAAAAAACCGTGCCAAACAGGTTTGTGCACTTCACCAATTCGAGTAGTTTTCCACCCAAAACACTCCACAAGTTGCATCGCAAATTTTGGAGAAAAAAACCTCCGCAAAATCCTGTACGGACTAGTTTCTATGAAATTGCTATCCAATGCATCTATAGTAATAGATTTAATTTCAACACATTGTACTATAAGGAGAAAAACAAACACTGTAAACCAGTTCACTCACAACTCACTAATAACAGTCTAAGGGCAGGTGTTGAATTCTGTCACTACACTTTTAAAATATGTAAGCAACCTAATGTAATGCAAAACTACTACACTTACACACTGAGTCTCATTATGACAAAATTATTCTGGCTACCTTCCCTGAATGCTTGTGGTATCTGTGCATGAGCAGGCAGAAACTGACTATGCTGGTTAAGCATTAACACAAATCCTTCCCACTGAAAAAAGTAGTCCTGTCTTTGTCCCTGAAAGGGTGAATTATACCGATTTAGAGCTTGATTTGCAAAACGTTTTGCATAAGCCATTAATGCCTGACCCAAAAACTGCCCTTAGACTTCCATTACACACACACACACACACACACACACACACACACATATATATATATATATATATATATATATATATATATATATATATATATATATATATATATATATATATATATATACATATATATGTGGGGGGGGGGGTGTGTGTGTGTGTGTTCTGTTCTTTGCTCAGTCCTGGGAAGTATGTCAGAATGAAAGTCTGTGGTAATCACTCATCCACTATGCAGATGCAGTAAACAAACATTTGTTTGCAGGATTGTAAAAATGTGCGAGCAATTCACACTCTCTCCAGCTGTCCTCTCTTAATTTCTCCTGCCAAGGTTTAATGGCTCATTTTGTCATATATGATCTCAAGTTTTACTCCACTAGAGACGCTTGACCCTTTGATTAGGGTTCTTTGTGAATTATATGTTCATATATTCTCTCACGACAAGGATGGCGATTGCATTATAACCCTACTTCCTTACAGTAGGTTTGCGCAGCTTTTAATTGGAAGATTAATGTGAAATGTGAAGAGAAGCTGCTAATTGCTGGTAATGGTTACTCTGAACCTTGATTGCACCACTGTATATTGTAATGTTGGAACAGCTATGACAGTGTGTTGTGCATTTTATTCCCTCTTCAGGGCTTAATGAAGAAATTTATTCGCTGCTCAACTCGTGTCACTGTAGGAACAATCAAGAAGTTCTTAAGTCTAAAGTTAAAGCTTCCAAGTTCTTATGAGGTAACATGTGCACTGTGTGTGTGTGTGTGTGTGTGCCAACCTGTAGTCAGGTTATACAGGTTATTATACAATCACGTCCATACCAGGATATTGACAAAAGTATTATATTATCATTTGAGTTTAATAAGTATTAAATAAGTATTTACATACAATTCAGATGAACGGTTTATGAATTAGAGCATATTTTATATGTGCCTCCCCATGCACCCTTTTTTTAGGGTACCAGATGTAATTGGACATTTGGTTGCTTAGCTGTTCCATGGCCAGTTGTGTGTTATTTTCTGTGCTATTCCCTCATTATTTCACTTACAAGTAAACAGATAACTCTATTATCTTTTAGTGTTAACTCTCTGTTAGCTCTCAGTATGAAGTCAATATGAAGTCCAAAGAGCTGTCACTGTGAGTGAAGCAAGGCTGAAAAAAATCAAAACAAACCCATCAGATAGACAGCAAAAACAATAGGTGTGGCCACATGGAAAACAACTGTTTTCAGAAGACCATGGAAAACAACTGTCGTGCATGACAGAAGTATTCTTTCCCTGGTGAAGAGAAACCTGTTCACACCAATTGGCCAAATGAAGAACACCCTCCATGAAGTAGGTGTGTCTGTGTCAAAGTCAACAGTCAAAACAAACCATCACCAGAGTAAATCCATAGGCTTTACCACAAGATATATATCATTGGTAAGCCTCAAAATCAGAAAGACCAGAATAGAGTTTGCCAAAAAAAAATTAATCTTAAGAAGTGTGTATGGTTTTGGAAAATCTTGTACCAGAATGATAGAAAAAGTATGGAGAAGGGACAGTCCTGCTCACCATCCAAACAGATCACCTCATCTGTGAAACATGGTGGAAGTAGTGTTATGGTGTGGACATGTACAGCTGCCAACGGAACTGGTTCCCTTGTATTTATTAATGATGTGATTGCTAACCTAAGCAGCAGGATGAATTCTGAAGTGTATAGACTATTATTTGCTCAGATTCTGTCAAATGCTTCAAAAGTCATTGGATGGCACTTCATGTACACGACCTGAAGTATGCTTTCAAAATTGACCTGAGACTTATTTAAGGCAAAGAAGTACAAAGAAGTCAAAAAGTCAAAACCAAAGACATAACACCAAAAGGACAAGCAGGAACCAGAGAGAGCTGCAGTACAGGCCAGGCCGAGCTTCACTAGGGAAGAAATTCAGCGTCTTCTGTATTAGAAATTGTGATTTATGTATGATTATTCTAGTTTGTCCAATTATTTTAGTCCAATGCATATTCATTATTTAAATTAAACTTTGTACTGTGGTAGACAGCTAAAATAACAATAACTTTGTCAATGTTTAAATATTTATGGACCTGATTGTATAACCCATTGGGCACGAACCAATAGAATAAAACTGGGTTTACTCTGAAATTTGGCTCAGATTACTGCTCAGCTCATTGATGATGAATTACAATACAAAATTTTGGTCAAACACTTTGATCTGGCATTGTTTACATTCTCAGATTGTGCGACAAATTCTACCTGATGTATAAGTGATTCTTACATCATTTATTCATAATAAAAATTTTAAAAAGAGTCAGAAACAGCAAAATTCTCTCAGACCAGAATTGTACAGTGTAAACCCAGCTTGAGTGCAGGATGTAACTTCATTCAGTTTGCTAAGCTAACACACAGTAGAATATATCTCCTTTACTGAAGTCTAGCAGTTCCTCACACTGTGGCAATGTGGCCTTCTCTACAGCTAGACGTTCTATGCAACGGCGAGATTATGGGAAAAGATCACACCATGGAGTTCATATACATGACGAGGTGGAGGCTTCGAGGTGAAAATGTAAGATGTGTTAATATCTCTTATTCTCTCCTCATGTACTAAATCTGCACCTCAATGAAGATAAATAATGAATTAACCCGAATCAGTATTGGCTTCTAAGCTCATTATCCTCTGATGGAACTTAGACTGCCTTCATAATTCTATGGATGAAACCTCTCATAATTCTTCATAATTAACTTCATAATTCTATGGATGATCTACCGACATGATGTTCCTTTGATTTGAGTTAGCGATAGTTAAATCAGAACACACATTCTCCTCTTGGTGTCGCAACTGTCATTAGAACTCGGAAGAGAAAATCTAACTCTGTAACTCTGACCACCAACATTCAACCAGTTAGGACAAGGAGACATCTCTATCTCCTTGTCTGATCAGAAAACCTTCATGCTTACATCAGCATTCGATTATATAAGCCTAGGCGTCACACATGCATGTCTTCTGGGGGCGGGTTTTTACAGGGAACAGTACAAGGTATAGATTTGTTTGGATTTTGAATTTCAAAGCAGCTACATTTTGCAAATGTCTATCAAAGTTGTTGACGTTTACAAAAAAACTCCAGTACAGTGAAATCCATAAAAATTTTAACTTAAAAGGCTTAAAAAAACGGCTAAGATTCCTGTATATTTTTTTCCTGCACATCTCTTTTAGATGTACAGTATATACTCTTGAATTAAATACTATGAAAAATAAAATAAAATAAAAAAAAATTCTGTGAGCTTAGACAGGAAGGAAACTGAACATAGAAATAGATGTCGGAAAACTTGTTGATGTAGGAAGGTTTAAACCAGAACCAAACCAATTCTTAACTCACTTTGAATTGTTTTCAAAAATGAAAAGAATTTCACCATAAGCCAAATATTTTTGAACAAGATCACTTATTGATTAGAAGTATTGCTATGAAACGAATTCAGATGGATTCTTCCTTTAACGTCAAATCACATAAAGTGTGATGGACCACTGAACCAAAGCCACAAAATTTGCGGCAAAATATATTGAAGCTCATATAACTCTATAGATCCATATTGATCACTATGAGAAGAAATCTTTTAAGAGTCACTGGTGAAACAGTCCTCCTAAAAACATCTACAGGGTGTCCCAAAAGTCTCCATACATACTATACTGTTGAACACTATGTATGCCTGCACCACGTTGGTTGTGCCTTCGTCAGTGGGTGTTCGTATACGTCCACTTCTTCTCGGTTGGTCCGCAACGCTTCCAGACGTTTTGAATTGGTTAATAAGTTTGGCGACAGTGTCGTGTGTGATGTGCTTACCATGTTTCCTGATAACGTCCATCTCAACCTTGCGACAGTTTCCTGATCCATCCATGAGAACAATTTCAGTATGCTCTTCTTTTGTCAAAGGCATTCTTACAGGCTATCGTTAAAAAATATATACAATGTAAAGTAAGTATGAAAAATTTGGAAGGCATTTTGCTAAAAAACAGTTAATTTCCCCTATATATGGAGACTTTTGGGACACTGTGTAAATTTGTGGACTGAGACTTTTTTTTTTACATTCTGACTACATGTTTTTATATTTGGTTTGAACCTGACAGAGCATTAAAGGAGCTAATCTTGGCTAGTGGCTCTTTATTTTGGAATGGGTAACCCAGTCATTTAAAAGATTGCTCAGGTAAACAAGTATTTATAAAGGCAGCTTTTGGTTTAGAACCAATTAAAATGCCAAGAAAAATTTTACCATGTCTAAATTCACAACCTTAATAAAGAAAGCTACTTGTCACCAATTACCGCAAGGTCTTGTCATGGTTCCATCATGGCATTTACCTACATCTTGGTCAGGTGTTATTTTCTAAAGGTACATCACCAATAACCTCAAGATCATGTCATGGTTGCATCATGGCATTGACCTACAGCTTAGTCTATACAGGAATAAACTCTTTGAATTTAATCATTTTAACAATCTTGGCACTGTCGCTCTAAATCTGGCTCTGTGAGTGTCACATTTAGGTGAGATGTCAGGTCCAAAATGTCTGGGCAGAAGCAAACAGGGAATAGCTGAGGTCTGTCTAACAGCTGCCCCTCTCAGATATCTCAAATATGACATCTTAATGATGGGACAAAAGCTTGGTCACCCTTTGGATAGCTTACACATCATGATCTATTTTGGTCGAGTTGAATTTTTTTTTTTGGAAGTACGTCAAATGTAAGTGCTACATTCAGTTGGCAGTACAGCCATGTGCATTTGCAATTCTATTTTCTATGGTAGGGTAGATTTTGTTTTTCAGGGTCAGACCAGTGACACACTGTGAAATGATGCCATTTGAAATTTGCATATTTATGTGTGTTCTGAGGAGCAGTTTACTAATGAGCTGTTACTAATATAACCAGTCCTCATTCATCACATGCTTTATAAATCAATACTAAAGTGGTACAGGTGTTTTACATAACAAGAACTCTGGATGACAAATGAGTAGTACCACAAAGGTATTATTTTCTGAACACTTCGAACCAAACGGCGCGACAGCTACCTGAAATTCTACCCGAATTCTCATTAGGCTGGAAAGGCACAGAATTGGGTCAGTGTGGGCCTGTACTTCATTTCCCCCCTTTCTGGTAACACACAGAAAACTTCTGCTCTCTCTCTTTCTCTCTAAAAATAGTCTGCCTGGGCGCAAAAAACAGTATTTGTATATACAGTATATATTCCAAAAAACACAATATTTTTGTTGAAATGGAATCTAAATGTTTTCCATCTGAAAATCTAACAAAGGAATATTTATACAAGACTATTTTACTGAAATCACTATCACCCTAATTGAGCTGCTAGCGACCTTCTGAAAAGGATGTCATGTGACATCCTCTGTCAGTTCAGAATGGTTTATGTAAAATATATATTAATGCTGTGTCCAAATTGGCCTACTTATACTATGCACTGAAAGTATGTACTCTTTTTGTGAAGAAAAAGTACGTACTTTTGAGTGTGTATTCAAGTACTGGGACATACTAACACGGAATGTAACAGAAGAGAACATTGTTGCCTAGTTACACACACACCATAAACAAACTCTTCATTGCGTTTCAGCTTTTCTTCATTCATTATTCCTTAAATAATTTATACTATATAATTTAATTTACCATTCCCTAGATTTATTTATATTCATGTTTATATTTAATGCTTAACATTTAAGTTACAAAACTTAGATATTGAAGACGCATCACTGACGTTACACTCGTCCGCCGTGTTCGCATGTTCAATACGGCGAAGCAAACCATAACAAAACTCCTCCTCTGTCATACAAGGAGTTGTGGGCAATATTAGCTGAAAAAGTGTCCACGGATCCACACTTCAGAAATCTACCAGAAAAAGTAGACCATCCAGGATACACATTTTAACATACACTCTAATTCTAATCTCAGATACTATTTAGGATGGATATTAGGCGAACTGGGACGCAGCACAGCTTTTTGAACTGCATCATGTGCAATTTGCAGTTCCTCTTTTGTTTCCATATTCATTGATCTATGGTTGCTTGCCTCTGCCAATTCTTATCAAAGTTAATTTTGAAAGTATATTCGTTCATACAGTGACAAAATTTCATCACACTCTGTATTTTATTAAATATGATCAGTGATTTGCAGTGACACTCATTTCTCTTATTTGTCTCTTTTCAGGCCTACCCAATGGTATTGGAATATCGTCCTCGTATTGACTTTGGCTAAACCGGTTGAGGTTCCTGCACTTTTCTCAGCCCAACAAAAGACGGAACAGTGAATGGGCATGCTGCACAAGAGGGACTTAATCACACCATTGTTTTTCATTCGTTCGAGTTCTTTCTTTTGTTTTTCTTTATATGTTCTAAAACTTCCTCATTCATCAGACTTCTCGTCTCAGCTGCGACTGTAGCTGTCTGAAGGCGCGTTTAATCCCATCCTGGCTTGGCATGTGTGTCTCGTTCCATTTAGTTGGTCTACCAGAAGAACTGTTGACGTGATCAGTCATGAAGTTATAGACCCAAGGAAATTCACATGACATGAGATAATTACTCAACAAATGTGTTCAATTATCATGACAGCTGTTTTTTTTTGCATCAGTAGTTAAAGTAGTGCCTTTTCTGAACATCCAGTTTTTGCTGATCTCAACAGCCTTTTTTAATTCATAGCCGGTAAGGAAATACACAATGGCTTCTTATCAGTTCCAAGCATCCTTTGTTATTATTCAAATAAGCTACTTGTTTTTCTGTCTTTAACCGAACCACAAAGGACAGCAGGGTATACGGTGGCCCCTGACATTTGTTCCAACAATGTCTTTGTACAGAGAAGGAAGCCTTACGAGGAGCAGTGAGGAAAAGCACTGAAATCTTGCACTAGATTTACTGATGAAACGCTGCTTTGTTTAAAAGTGAATCTGGATCCTGGAAATCCACATGTATTCAAAGTGCTTGCAAATGTATAAAATAAAATATCTATATTATTTTAAATATATATGTATGGAAGTAATACATCTTGGTGAATGAATTCACATGTAAATTGATCTGAACTTTTTCTATCAAGAAAAAAAAAAATCTAATTACGATAAAGCACTTGTTAAATTACCAAAAGGGAAATTAAAATAATTAGTGAGTTCCTGTTTTTCATTTATTTAAATTTGCACAGTAAAATAAATATAGTTACACATTCGATCAAATCCATCCCTCCATTCTTCTAATCCATTCTTATGATTTCTAAAACCCTAAATAATTTAAGTACAAATACTCCTAGATGTTATTGGAGCTCTTAAAGTCCTCCATAGAAGAAGAAGAAGAAGAAGAAGAAGAAAAAAAAACATAAACCAGAATACCCAGATAGATCACTGCTCACTTTTATCTACTGTATCAGTGACATACATTTTTACCAGTACAGTACACAGTATACATTAACACCCTTTTTGCCACAACTGAATGAAGTCACACTCCCCTGGCTCCAATGGAGAGCTCTGTATTTACACACACTCTGTTTTTGGAGTGTCCCTCAATATTATCGTGGACTTGAAAAAAAAAAAATCATTCAACTACAGGTGATGTTGATTCTGAACTGTCCAGTTCATCACAGATCATGTTCGATTTCTACACGCTGTCTAGCCATTCTAGTCTGGTGACCTGTGTCATGACACGAAGTGCTAAATCTACAAATCTACATCGACCATCTGCAAAAATATGTAATTAACAGGTTTACTAATTTATTCAACAATTTTCTATCTGACATGACTGTACAGAGATGGTACTACCGATATAATCCATATTCTATTATTAGGCTTTTCGTATTACACCAAACCAAAGACACACACACACACACACACACAGACACACGCATGCACACACAAGAAAATTTCAATAACACTTCCTTTCTGCTATCAAATTCAAAAAAGGTTGAAAGAACACTTAAGGGAAAAATATGGCTTTCATTTATCTATAATAGAAAGTACCTAGCAGACCAGACATGGAGGCATTGTTTCAGTCAATAATGAGAAGCATTGTTCCAGTGCTGCATATCTGGAATCCAGACTAGTTTTTCATTTTTCATGCTCAGACGTTCAGTCTAAACCTGTTTATTAACCCACAAGTCAAATCAGGTGTTTTGCTTTTATTATTGTTATTTCTTAGCAGGAAATTCAGCAGATTGTACGGAATTGGACACACAGGTTTAAGTTTAATATACAAATATCTTAGCAAATTTCTAAAATCATCTTTTGGTTTTCAAACTCGAACCTGAAACAAAGCCTAAGAAAACATATGTTCTGTATGGTATGTATATCTATAACGCTTGCAAAAAAAAAAAAAAAAACTAAATAAATAAAATAAATAAATACACAAGTGACTTTCAAAATCCAACAGTGGTTTAAAGTGGTACCTGAATAAATGTTTAAGTCAAATAATCTTTTAAATGTCCTTGTGCTGCAATGTACAATGTATATTTTTGTAACAAGAAGCACTTGTAAATATTTTTCAAAAGAAGTGGTTGAATGTTTAGTCAACATCAAATTCTGCTTAGAAATATCTATTCTATTTTTCAATGTGCCTGATATCATTCCTCTAGAGACATGTACACACTGTATGCAAGTTACTCTAAATGTGAAGCTTTGTTAAATACACACATGTGATGGAATGTAGAATTACCTCTGTGGTGTGATTTGGATTCACAACGGTTTGAATAAAAAAATCTTAAAAACGACATTATTTTTTGTATTTTTATTTTATTTTACGTGGCAAACAAGTACAACAAAACAAAACAAAAACATAAGAATGAATGACACTAAAGCAGCAGTAGGGACATATTTTGAGACATTTGTGGGACAAGTGAGAGGACAAACTTTAGTCCTAAGACCTTTTGCTTGTATTTTTCTCATTTGTAAGTCGCTTTGGATGAAAGCGTCTGCTAAGTGAATAAATGTAAATAAATGTACCATTAACTTAACTCTTTTTACCTGAGGTCAAACAATGGGGTGTTTTGGGGGGTGCCTGTGTTCAGAATTGAATTCATTTGTGATGTCACACTCCATAGTAGTGGGTAATGGCTCATATGAAAGTAGACACTCAGACCTTTAAGAGTTTGCAGTTTTTCATAGGTATTTCTTCTTCTTTTTTTGTTTTACATAGCCTTCTAGGTTTAAATGTTATAATTTTATTGTGGCAGTTGTGTACAGTGTTTTAATATCAAAAAAGCTTTAGTTGTGCTGTTTGTTTTGATCTCTGTACCAATGTCATTGTGGAAAGATGTGAATTGTTTGCCCAGCATGGGGCTCACACCCCTTCCCTATTTCCCATCGCCCTGCTCACCAGCAGCTAAACACAGAGTCATGATACTCTATTTACAGAAACACAACAGTGTCCTGACTAATATTATAACATTACTGTATGGTCTTGTGATCATACAGTAATTATTTTTTACTGATTGAAAGGGTTGGGGTGGGGGGTGTAGAGTTAAAACCCAGGGTTTCTGCGCAAGGATATATTACCCAATGAAGGTGAACCTGGAACGCATATGTTCTGTCCAGTGTTTACACCTGCAGAGCTACTTAGACTGAACAGTGGCCATCCTATCCTCAGACCATCTGTTCGTCTGTCTTGCAGAAAACTTGTTATTGTCTAACAACTGGTCCACTATGTGGTGGACATCATCTCCATGACATATACGCAGAGTGGGGATACTCGTGTGACCTACTGTGAGATGATGCTCTATGAAGTGCATTTACTTCTTATTATCATTGCTTAGAGGCATGCCACTCCATGAAGCTACCTGGGCATCACTGGGCACCTTCTAAATTCTACAAGATTAATGTCACATGTGACTGTGGCTTTATGAATCCTGGATATCTACTTTGGTTACTTTTGGTTACTCAGACCCAGTGCAAACCTGGTGAGAACTTGGTGACAGTTTCAATGAAAGATGGCTGCATGACAGTGGTATTTATTGGAGATAACGCATCATACGTCAGTTGATGACTACTGTATGTTGAAAGGTCTCTGTATGTTTGCATTTGTGTACAAGAATGTTCTTATGTGATTCTCACCACCTCTGGTGGTTATCCAGAAGAAAATTAGTTTAATTAATGTGAATTAATGTTTAAATCATTAAAAACTGTTATTGGAGAGCCAAGGAAGCTGTCAAAATGATTAGTAAATTATCTTTGATGAATATATTTTGGCTAATTAGTTTCAATGACTAACTACTTTACTGTTGTTGTTTTTTTTTAAGTAAAATATTACAGAATGCTTTACGACGTAAGATTAGGCATTTGGTAATAAGTGTTGATTGAGACTTGGATGTAAAGCACACGGCCACGTGAGCAGAACCTCACAGCAATATAAGCCATACCTCTCTGGTGACAATTATTTTATGTCAAAATTTTCAGGCTTGCTATAGTTTCACCTGATATCTTCTCTGTGATTTCATCTGTGATCTATCTGCCAAGAGTAGAATTTCCCCTCTGCTAAATCTACATTTCAAGTCCTTCTGCTGCCTCTGCTTTTTGTGTGGTGGGGAAAGCTGCCAAAAAATGTTCTGTTGGAAAGCCAGTCCTCTCTCTCTCTCTCTCTCTCTCTCTTGTCTGTCTCACACACACACACACACACACACACACACACACACACAACACACACACACACTGTCCTTTTGTAGCGTCTGATGAGAGTGGGAATATGGGGATCAGGGAATATAGCTGTGTGTGTCTGCTTCCGTTCTCACTTTCTAGACAGGAAGGTCACACAGTACACGGCACATAAAAAGGAGGCTCTCACAGTCAGTGGTCAGCTTTGCTTTCTCTACATTAATCCTCTGAATGAAGCGCTGCTCTGTAAAAGCTAGTCAAAAGCTTTGCACTAGCAAAAACCAAACCTCTCTGCACCAGAAGAATGTCTAAGCTAGTCGCTACACCTCTGTATTTCTCCTCGGCACATCAGCCAAAGACACAGTCACTTTTTCCAAATATACTTTCAGCTCTGTCTTTGCCTCCTGACCCATGCCAAATTTATTTTCCATCTGGACAAAAGGAGACTTGAAGCCATTCTTGGAGTCTATCTTCATCAGTCACTGAGTGTGTCCTAAAAAGAACAGTAGCTTCAGCTTGCAGCAGCAGAGGAAAGTGAAAATCCTGGACTCAGGAGGTTCTGTTACACTGGACACTATGTCTCAAATAGCTGTAATTGCAGGTTTTTATTTATTCAGCTGGTTTCATTTGTATGTCTCCACAAATGTTGAGTTCAGCATGTGTCACATTTTCACCTGAGGCTCTTTGAGAGTTTGACTGTTAAACAAACATGAGGGGGAAAAACGCAAAGGCCAGTACCCAAGTAATTTCTGTAATCAATCAGGGCTATCAGCAGGGTTGATTAATCATTACTACTGGCATGTGTATATATTCTGTATGTTTCTTGACATTTTCCAAGCTGAAAATACAACTAGTAAAAGACCTAGAGGGTATTTGTTCACCTCTGAATTATTTAATTCTAGTCTTTCAGATAAATGGTTCTTCAAAGGTTAAAGATTTTTGACTTCCTAAAGAGATCCTACATGGCTTAGACATAATGTTACACCTCCTCTGACTTTGATGTGATATGACTTTTATTATTTCTTAATAAAAGTATATGAGTTTTATTGTGAGTTTTATTTAAGTCTATCGCAGCACCACTGAGGGCTTATTGTGACATTTATGATAATGTATACTCTGACTAGAGCATCATTAATGCTTTTTGGCATAATATACAGTATATAAGCCTCAATGCCTGACAACTCATGGTCATTTCATTTAGCTAACTTTCTAAAAGTAAACAATTATTGTTATTGTTACAACATTTTTCATGTATAATTAAAATATTTTCCTTCATTGTATCCTATACATTATTAGTTTCTCTGTATGTCCAAAAACTAGCAATGGACTCAAGGGATCGTCAGTGGGTTTAAAATGACCTCACTCTCAGATAGAGGATGAAACATCTCCTCTGGTCCTGCTGACAAACACTTTGGTTTGCAGTAGATCAAAGCTTGAGTTTGAAGATCAGGCTTGTTTTGTAGTGCTTTTGACATTTCTCACACTGAAAATCACATCAACATGCACTGACATATCAGTAGAACTGCAGCCCATACCTTCCTTCAGTTGTAAACCGAGGGGAGGATTTTATGAGGTACAAAAACACCAATTAAATACTGTCTGTGAACATCTTGACACTTCGGAAACATACGTATGATTTATTTGTTTGTTTTTAGCAGTTTTAGTAATAGGATATTGTTACAATAACTAAAATTCAGACCCAAACCTGTCGGTAAAACCTCCAGTCATCTACTCCACCAAACAGATTGATTTCTTGTGATTTAGCTGAGTAGATGGAAAATAATGGCAGAACATTTATTGCTACTGTCTTTAGGATGCAACTTTTCAATATTATGATTATCAGTATGGGGTTCCTAAAGAGGCAGTCTGCTCCACGACTTTGATAACTATGAGAACGATACGAAATGTTACAGAATGGAAGAGGTCATGGGGGCCAGTAAGAATACCCTCTCTGCAGTATCAGTTCGGGTTGCAGTTCTAATCACGGAAAACAGCAGTGCTGTATTTTTATTGAGACCTTTAGACAAAATGGATTACATTTTTAATAAAGCTTTAATAATAGATATACTTACAGCATCCTCAGAGGACATTTTGGAAATGTGCACTGGATATATCAATGGGTTTACCCAACAGTGTAAATAGTAATGAATTCAGCAGGGGAAAAATCTGAATGGGTAATACAGAAGATTGCATTGTTTAAAAAAAAAACAAAAAAACACAACATTTTTGGAATCCAAAAGCCGTGCAGAAAAAGTGGAACGTTGTTTTTATTTCTGAAAAAGGAAAGAAAGAAAGAAAGAAAAGAAAGAAAGAAAGAAAGGAACATCTGGGAAGCAGAAAACATTGCCAGAGTCATTGGTATCCTTCCTAACAGTTAAAGAGGTTAGTTACAGCTGCTTGGACTGTGTTGCCTGGCCAAGAAAAAGAGAGGTGCTGTCATGATATCCTCACTATACACACACACACACACACACACACACACACACACACACACACACACATAGGCACATATTGGCACATATTCCAGCCAAGACTGAGCTGGCTGGAGTGCAGTATGTCAAAGGGCTCTTTATCCCTTACAAAGAATAAACAAACACAAGCTCAGAAATGACACTTAGCAGTTTCTCACTGTTTTTAGCCTTCAGTAAGAACTGAAGAGTGTGAAGAAACTTTTCTGAATTCAAGAGATTTTCCAGCAAAACACTTAGCTAAAATACTGAACATCACTCTGAGTACTTGAGGTACAGTTCTGTGTGATTCACATAATCACAATAGGTCATCAATAGATGATGTATTTTGTAGTAGAATTGACATAGGGACAAGAACCGCATGACTATCCATTTCTAAAGTATTACAGGTTCTTGAGTGACGCAACAGAAAAGCATTTGCCAGGAGATCTTGATGATGCCACAGCCATCCATGAATGAGAGTACAAGACAATGTAACTGGTTGTTACATTCTGTCACGTATTCCACGTAATGACGGTTAGGACGGATGCAAATGCAGGTAAGAGCTTTTAATAAAGTGAGGCAGGCAGACAAATCCAAATCATGAGACAATAGCATAATCAATGAACAGGCAATGGGTCAGGCGATCTGTAAACAGGCATGAACTAGGCAAGGCAAACGAGGAACAGGGTACAAATGCTTGGTATGGTGATAACACTCAATACTTCGCAAAGTCATCGTGTTCAAAAAGTCTCTTATTGGGAGCGGGGTGGGTGAGTGGGGGGGATTACTGAACTGTATTCCATGGTGTCCATGTTTGTAGGCCGCAGTGCAGGATGGGAAATGTAGTCACTGGTTTGCTGAGATAAGACACTGGTTTTGTTCTTTGGCTGGGAGGGATGGCTTTACTCTCTCCCCTGTCAATCAGGACAACATTAGCCAATCATGGTATTTGCTTCACATGTCAAAGTGACAACATGCATCAAAGCTGATAGCTCATGGTAACCCAACATTGTAAAACAGTGTATGTTGGCTTTCTCTTTAATTTTGCCGCACACATTTATTTTCATGATAATGTATTTATTTATGTATTTGTTTGTTTAATGGTGCGTTCAAGTCATGTCGGAATTATAATTTTTACAAGCTGAACGCACAAACTTGGGATATTCTCTGAGCTCAGATTTTCTGAGTTGGGGGTGTGTCAGTAAGAAAACATGGTAGAATCAGTGGATGCAATGTCTGCAGTTGATAGTAAATTTGTTGCAATTGGATGTTTACTTATATTAGAAGCTGATTTCAGTTATTATGTGTTTGGTACTGTACATGTAACAAGTCAGGCTTTTTTATTTACAATAAAACAAGTTAACAGTCTGCACAAAATATGATAGCATTGTACAATTGTGATATAATATGTAACGATAAGGTTTACAGTGGCTTCATGAAGTGGTTAAAAACATTAAAAAAAAAGCTAAACACATCTGACGCGCATTCTTTGTTCTACATTTTCTAGAATTAGAGTTAATAAACCTTGCTGTATTTTTGCTCCAACCAAAGTGACTTGAACGCACATGATGTTGTAATTACAAATTCCCAACTCGTAAATATGAACTTCCCAGGAAGACTTGAACGCATAAGAATGGAAGAATTTTTGATGAATTAAGCTGCTGCAAATATTTTCATTTAACTTCAAATGGCATTTTTTATACAATGGTGGGAATTCACCTTAGACTAGCTTAGATCCTGAACAGTTTTTTTGGTGTACCAGCCTTAAATGGCCAGAGCTGGTACTCCAGCCTGGTGAAGCTGGTTATGAAGCAAGTGAAAGCATTTTTAAACTGGTGTACCAGCTTGGTGTAGCTGAAATGAAATAATGTAGCATGAGCAGCAGTTTGACAAGATGCAGTGGCTGTCTACATGTGTCTCAGAGGAAGCACCTGTCTCTCTCGCCATCATCAGAACACTAACTGACTGAAATATCTTATGGAGGAACAGTGTTCATGTCTCCAGCACAGTGCCAGAGACATGTAGAATCTGTGACAAAGTGCATCAGAGCTGGTAGCTCGTGGTAACCCAAGACCTTAAGATCATTTAATTTGTCACACAAATTTATTTACATGTTAATTTACTTATTTGTGAATTTGTTTGTTGGATTCAAGAAACAAATACAAATACTTGGATTCTTAATTCAAGACTGGATGAATTAGTGGAATTGTTCATGCCATGCTCTGCTATACTGTATGTTTTTGTTCTTCTTTTGGCTGCACCATTGGGTATTCATCTGGCCATCAATATATTTGGCCATCAATATAATATTTAGTTTGGCAGTATCTTTTCCACTGTATTTTGTTTTTGCATTGATTTTTACATCTTATATATGTATAAATAGTAGAATACATATGTGATACACACTGTCAATGATTTTGTTACGGTCGGTAGCAACCATATACCATTGGATCAATAAAGTACAACCTTTTCCTGTGTTAGGGTCATGGCAGCAGTAATAGTGGCCAGCCAAGCCACGAGTGAGCTGTGCAAAATGGTGCAAGATATCTCATGTGATTTGATTATCCTCAAGTGGTGACTGATCACACCTGTCAGTGCCTCAGAGCATGGTGTCTCTTGTGTTATGTAAGGGAATGTGTGTACAGGCTGTGAGCAAAAGCATAGGAATGTGGTGGATGTTTGGATTTGTTTTCCATAAATCCAGAAATTCCAACAGGTAACATTCACCACTTCTTGATTCCAGGTTCCTTTGGACCCATAAGGAAAGTTTAATGTGATGAAATGAATTATGATTCATACAAAAATACATGTGATATACATGTGAAGTTTAATACTTCCTTAATTTTCACAGTCTGTTAATCTCTATATTATAGCTCATTTGAAGGGAATCGACATTATACTGTGGCAGAGTCATCTGACCAGTGGAATTATTCTTCCTTTAATGAAGACAAGTTCAAGGCCAGAACCATAAGTCATAGTTTTTCTTCTCAAATTTAATATTAAATGAACTCTAAGGCTTCTCAGCTATGGGAAAAGGTTGTTGTTGCTATGAGACAATGTGTCAGCTGACATTACGTTTCAGAGATGACATGTTATTTATAGAATTCAGAGGGATGAAGGGAGAGTTCAAATGAAGAGGCTTAAACAGTGGAGCATGAAAATGCTTTGCTGGTATGTGAGACACAAAGCCTCTGTGGAGGCTCGAAAAAGCCCTGAAGATGACTTGTATGCAGCATTTATGGTGTTTCAAATAGCAATGGATGAACATTCTTAACACTAAGAGTATGAGTGACCATGTTGATTTAACATCACTCTGTAACTAAAGAAGGAACTGGTAGTTGAGAAGATTACCCCAAGTTGACGAGTTGAATTTGCAAGTTGAGCATTGAAACTACACCTCAATCTAAGCCTAAGTTTAATGTTATACAAATCTTCGTGACGAAATCTAGAGCATCAATGAACAGTGGAACGTGCTGATCTGTGTAACTTCCTGTATATCTGTCAGATTTCTACTCTTTATGGAGGTGCAGGATTTGCTCACCTCTTGTCAATAACACAGTGTAATTACAGTGTCAGAGCCTTTCTCAGTGCACTCAGAGTTAAACTACCAAACACTCTGTATGATTCTAGCCAAATTACATTATTGGGTTTATTAACATGGTAGCACAACCAACAAAACACTATCACCAAACAACACGATTAATTAAATGTGGTTTTATCATGTCACTATTAAAACTTTAAAGTCACCCTTGCCAGACCCACCATTACCAAATGAACAGCCTAATAACGGCCTTGTCAACATTGTCATGGTCATGTTAAAATCTTTTAATTATTACTTTAATTAATACTTTTTGCACAATTTTCGGGTGAATATACATCAGTATAATATCTAAACCTGATAGTTTTCCCAGTATAGAGACAATCCTGCTAGTCTGGTTTTCTAAGTCACACCGGTAAGTTGATAGGTAATCTGATTTACAAAAGTTCCACACGTCTGTACTATGAATTGTAAATAGGAAATAAGGTCTTGTAATGTATATACTGTACATATAAAATAATGTCAGCAAACTACTTTTGTGATAGAAATGTTTTATGCTGTGTGAATTATATTTCTCACATTCTCATAGCTATATTTATGATAAAGTAATATGTATAATGTAATAATATGGCTTTATTAAATATATATTATATTTAGCATATATACTGTATTACAATGTGTTTGGCAACATTTGCATAAACCAGTAGGTTTCATTCATGCAAGACAGAAGTCTCTGTAAACTGTGCTTTGCGTGGATTCTGGGTGCAAATAGTTAAAATGGAGTTCTTTAAACAGACCTATATATAGATGTTACATCATGAGAAAACTGTCTGGAAGGCTGCGGAACCACTGGTCATGTGTTCTCCGAATGACTAACATGGTTACAAATGCACAAGATCCATCAGAATTCTGTTGAATTGTGAACATCTTGTATTACCAACTATCCAAAAGAGCAAGAAGAATTTGGTTGATGAATATTCTTTTGATGAATATGCATACTGCAGCAGTTTTCAGTCATCTTGCTATTGCTGGTTGATGTAGGTGTCCTTCAGCCTAACTGTCTGAGAGAACACTTAACTAACAAACGTGTACTAACGTACATAAGGCAGTCGTCATTCATGCATGAATTCATAAGACTCGTGTCGTAGTTAAGGTAAGCTCTTCATCCGTTTGTGATTAGTACATGCCTTAACATCATAAGTTCATAGTTTATCAAAATTATTGCAATTACAACATGCAATTTTGCACTTGGGTCTCCTTTGAACAGTGGACTAGTTCAACAAAACAGACTTCATATAAAACCATGATGTGCTTTCCTTTACTTTTACACTATCCGGTGTTACCCAGCTTGAAATGTGTGAATATTTTTTTGTTATGCATAGTTAAAGGTATTGGGATAAAATTAAAGTATTGATATCAATATGATATCTATCACTTCTTTTTATATATTAAAGAAGTGTAAGAGTTATGGTTGGAGATTTTCTAAACAGCAGAAGCAATGGAAGTAAAATCATCCCTTTTGCCTGTGATGTCTGTCCATACTATAGTATGTATTGAAAATATACAGAAAATGTTTTGTGTTCAAAGCAGCTGATTATTATCAGGTTTTTGGATGAATTAATATTAGTAAAAGATAAAATACTTGAAATCAGTGTAAGAAATTGGAACTTGTTGGCTTTTTTGACATACTTGTACAAGCAAACATTTGATCATCTTTGAAATAGTGCCACTTAAAAAAGTTGATATATTTTAATAAATCCACAAGCTTTTTCAATCATTTATTTAACAGGAATAGCAATAGATGTTATTTTGAGGAAAACGTAAGTAGCTTTGTGGATTTGCTAGCATGCTTAGGATCATTATCCTGTTAAAAAGTCCACTTTCGGTTCAACTTCAACTTTCAGAAAGATGGCCTCACATTATCTTCAAGCACTCTTTGATATGATGCAGTATTCATGAACGCAACCTGTCCAGTCCCTGAGGCGGCGATGCAACCCCAAACCATAACATTTTCACCACCGTGGTTCAAAGTTGGTATGATGTGCTGCTTCTGAAAAGCTGTCTTTGGTCTGCTGTTACTGTGGCCAAACAACTCTATCTTTGATTCGTCTGTCCAGAGCACATTATCCCAAAAGGCCTGGACATTGCCTATATTGGCAAACTGTAGTCTTGCGAAGTCTTTTTCCTGACACGCCTTCCATGCAGGTCAAATTTATGCAATCCCTTTCTGATAGTCATCATGCACTTTGACACCATCAGTTGTAAGACTTACAAGCAAATCCTGTGATGAAATTTTGGGGTTCTTGGAAACTGCTTTTTGCACCAGATAGTCTTTTTGCTGAGACGGCCAGTACTGGACAAATTGGCAACGTTTGAAATCTGAGCCATTTGTAGATGTTTTTCCCTACAGTGGAATGATGTATTTCAAATAATTTGGAGATCTTTTTAAATCCCTTGCCAAATTAGTAGGCATCCACAACCTTTTTTTCTGAAGGCCTAAAGACCTCTTTAGAGCTTGGCAGGATGACACCACACACCTCAATAGCAATGGAAACACCAGACACTAGATATGAGAGGGGTATAAATATGAAACATTCCACCTGAACTCCCTAAGCAGGTTCACTGGCACCCAATTTGAACACCTGATTCTAATTTTATGGACTTGAATTTGCAATAAATGTTAGGGTATACTTACTTTTTCCATGTCACTGATCTGTTTTTTTGTTCCTTTGAAATGTGAACATTACTACAAATTGTCAGTTTGATGTGTCATTTGATAGAGTGTATCATTACATTACAGCATTTGGCAGACACCCTTATCCAGAGCGACTTACAATGATCTCATTTATACAATTGACCAGTTGAGGGTTAAGGCCATTGGCAGTGCTCGGATTTGAACTGACAACCTTCTGATCAGATGTTTCAATGGGGTGTACTTATTTTTTCACATGACTATATATAGGTAGGTAAGTTGTTGATGTGAGACATTCTGCAACAGGCCAATACAATAACACTGTCATTACAGTCAGTGTGTAGCGTTTTGTATGCTGTCCCCGAACTATTTAAAGAAATCACAATGCATCTTATAATTACAAAAAATATTATAATAAATCTTTTGTTTGGTTTAACTTTCAGTGATTAACTATATTTGTCCAATTATGTCACTTTTCCTCCTGTCTCATTAGATAGACCTTCTCAAAACTTTTCAAAGTGCTTCATTTGCATTTCACCACAGCCAAGAACATGGAAACAGGCTGGCTGTGCTCCAGTACTGCACACACTCGAAGTTTAGCCCAATTAAAGCAGGATTTCTGGACAAAACGTGTCTGTAATGTAACACTTTAACACATTCGTTCAAAATGTTTTCCTTATTAATTAAAATGTTAAATGATCCAGTTTCAGCATGTGGCTGCAGTAGTGACAGGAGTTTCTTCGGTAATCTGAAGACATACGCATATCAAATAATCAACCTGGTGTTAGATAATTGCAGATAGAATTACTGCCATACTGACAGAAAGATACTAATGCTGTCTGAGGCCACATGGTTGTGTACAGTACACACCTGCTCAGGTTACAGTTTGGAGATTGTTGCCAGACTGATATAGCTAGAGCAAGTGTGATGTAAGAGCATGCGTATATATGTATGGATATGTGAAAGACACATAGTCATAATGTGTAAGACATCCTTATGAATGAGTCATACTAACAAAAAATCCCTCCTCATTCTGCTTCTGATACTGTATGTGTACCAGTGTGTTTATTAAATCAGAAATTGTTATACACTTTTTTAAACATTGATGGCTGTTGTAATTTATTTGCTGCCAGTGAAGTAACTCTACTTCTATTGGCCTGCTGCACTTGTTTGATTTTTGTTCTTGTCACTGGGTTGGGAGTTGGATATTTTGTGTATTTTGTATAAATTTGTTTAATTATATGAGTGTTTCTTACAGCCAAATACTACAGGTATGCTGGTACTTTTTATGCCAATAATAATTGCATAGTTTATTTAGTACATTACTTATGTACAGTATGTGTGCTGTGGTTATGATTATAAGGTATAAGAAATGAACAGGTTAATATTGTATTATTGCAAAAAAGATATTCTAACTATGTTAAATATACACTACTAGGCAAAGCTTTGGAAACAGCTGCTCAGAGAGCATTTTTAGTACTTTATACTAAGAAACACAGGGACCAAGAAAAGTGTTAAACAAATCAAAACGTTAAAGTTACTCAATTTTAACAATTTGTTAGCAGCTTATCCTAAAGTCTAAATGAACTTGAAAGTAATTGGTTGTGGAAACTTGTTTTAAGCAACAACTACTTATTAAAATACAGTGTCATTCAGAAATAAATTAACATTAGCTTCAATATTGACATACCATAACAGCCTTTTAAAATGTTTTTAAGATAATGAAGAATATATTCAATCTAATGTGTCCAATCTTTTGACTTGCAGTGTATATCCATCCAGCCATATTCCGTACTGCTTATCCAACACAGGGGCACAAGATGGGGAACACACCACAGGATCACACACCACAGACAATTTGGAAATGCCAATCAGCCTACAACATGGGTTTCAATACCCCAACCGTGGAGGCGCGATGCAAATGTTGCGATGCAAACCACTAAGCCACTCTGTCCCCTGGCAGGGTGTATGAATTTTTATTTTTTTTATTTTACTATAGGAACAACAAGTTTTTACTGCTTTTTTCTTTTGAGTCTTGATTCTAACATGCATGGCCTTCATAAGAGATTCTGAAACAGAACATATTGGTACATCAGTGTGTCAGTGTATAAAGATTAACACAGTACACTGCAAACGTATTCAAATACTAATTTGTCCAACACTTGTGGCAATGACGCAGAATATTAACAGTAACCTCCAGACTACTCTGTATATACAGTACCATGTGTATGCATAAATGTTAATTTATTCATTCATTCATCATCAGTAAGTGGTTTATCCTGGACAGGGTTGTGGTGGGTCTGGAGCCCATCCTAGGAATACTGGTTGCAAGGCACATACTGAATTTCACCAATCAACGTACTGAATTTCACCAATCAACCACTCAGCATGTTTTTGGGAGGTGGAAGCAAACCAGAGACATAGTGAGAACTCAAACTGCACAAACTGTATCCTGAGTTCAGATCCTGGTGCTGTGAAACAGCAACACTATGTGTATAAATGATTAAAATGCTAAATATAAAATTCTATTAAATAATGATGTTAAAAGAGAATCTCTTCAGTATTGCTTTTATCCCAAACAACCAGGAGTCATGTGTGCTTGGTTTATACTACACATACAGTATCAGTGTCTCATTTGTAGTACTGTGAAACTCTTCTGAATTCTTTTACCACATATGGTATAAACAGCATTAACATTCATTATAGTGAATGTAATAACACATAATGTAGTTATGACTAAAACTATCACTGTGCAATTGCTTATAGTCTATTCAATCTGTATATTACATTTGTCAACAGAATTTCATTTCAATCAAACCTGAGAATGTGTGTTTTCATGAAAATATTTGTTAATTAAAATATATACAGCTGTCATACAGTATGTATAATATAGTGAAATAGCTTTTGCAGTTGAGCAGTGTATTGGGTTAAATAAGTCTATCTGAAGTCTCTCTCTCCCCCTGCTGGCTAAATCTGTGTACCAGCTATAGTGTTATGATATGCTTCAATCTTTACATAATTATATATATGGTATTTATTATACAGAAAATACTATATTATAATATTGGGGGCACAGTGGCTTAGTGGTTAGCATGTTTGCCTCGCACCTCCATCCATCCATTTTCTACATCGCTTATTGGGCCACGGGGAACCCAGGGAGCATCGGGCACAAGGCGGGGTACACGCCAGTCCATTGCAGGGCGAAATCACATTCACACACCCATTCGTACACTACGGACACATTGGATATGCCAATGAGCCTACCATGCATCTCTTTGGACTGGGGAAGGAAACCGGAGTACCCAGAGGAAACCCCTGCTGAATGTGGAGAACATGCTCCGCAGACACAGAGCTGGAATCAAACCCCCAACCGTGAGTTGTATGTGTTAAAAACTAAGCCACCTTGCGCCCTATGTCTGCCCTGTGTGCATTTGATAATTGATTATGAAGACTGAACAACCCCCCAAAAATTAATAATGAAATAAATAAAATAAAATAAAATAAAATATGCTATTCTAAAACTGCTATCTTTGAGTTTCACTTTGACCTCATCTTCAGAACTGCTGTTTGGGGAGGTCCTGAAAGAAAACAAGAACATAATTCATAATAAGTTACTGTGTGTAATGTTTATTTTACATGATAATTCTGTTACAATTATTCTGGGGTTGAGTGTAAATATCTGAAAGGAACTATAGCAGTTGATTTCTTTAGCAGATTTAAGACCAACAGATGTTGGTATACAATGATGGCTAATTAATGTGAGGTATGTAAAAATAAGAGCAGAGCATGCAATATGATGAAATAAACAGTAAATAAAAATCAAATGAAAATAAAATTACATACAACAATAAAATGAACCTCGATCTCAAGCCAGAATCCTAAATAAAAGCATGACACAATATATGCACAATATATGCAAATTATGCAAATTAAGCTAAATACATTAAACCAGACTTTTACACCACAGGGCTTCTGCAAATCCACAGACCAAATAAGAGCTTTAAAGTGTCAATAGCTGAGGAAACTCTGGTGTAAATGAATATTAAAATAATAATAATAATAATAATTAATGCCTTAAAGTTTTACCATGTTCATGGAGCAGATAAGAGCAAATGATCTGAAAACCAAAGAGAATAATTTGACTAAGTCTGTCAGAAATAACAGATCTACTATAATAATATATGCTGATTCAGGAGGTTTGTTACTGGACTGTGAGTGTGGCGTATATAGACACTGAGTTTAATAATTGTTCACAGCACCTCCTCCATGCAGGCAGGTTTTGTTTGCGATAAATAGAGACAGAAGTGAATGGAGGAGTGAGAACATTTGGTGGAGATGTTCCAGAGATTTTGCTGACTGATGCAAGTCTTTTGAGCCTCTGATTAAACCTGTGGGACAAACTGCGCATTTACTGCTCTCTTAACTGGCTGGGGTAATGTTGCGGATTGACAAAAGGTAATAGGTAGGAGAATATGTACCATAGAGGAAGACTTCAAGACTGTAGTAATGTGTAATGATATTATATATATATATATATATATATATATATATATATATATATATATATATATATATATATATATATATATATATATATATATATATATTATATATATATATATATATATATATATATATATATGCGCAATTCTGATCAATATAATTAGAGGTGGGAAAAAACCACAACATAAAGTGTATTAGTATAGTGTTGCAGCACCACAAGCTACCAGAACAACCTCAGTGCACCTTGGTATATATTATACACATCTCTGGAACTGTATTGAAGTAATAGACACCATTATTCCAAAATATGTTCTCTCAATTGGTGTTTTGAGGGTGGTGTTGGTGCTGGAGGAGAGTGCTGTCTAAAGATATTCATTTGGTTTAAGATTTTGTGACTGCAAAGGCCATTTCATCTTCAACAAATTAGTCATTGAGCCCTCACGCCCTGTTTATGGGGAAACTGTCATCAGGAAAAGTTTTATCGTAGGATAAAGGTGGTCAGTCAGAAAAACTTAATGATTCACAGAAACACATCGCTCTATGCATTCAAACTTTTTCACTTTTCACAAGCCTCATCCATCCATCCATCTATCCAGTTTCTATACCGCTTATCCTACTGGGTCATGGGGAACCTGGAGCCTGGTTACCAGGAGGAAACCCTCGCAGCACGGTGAGAAAACTGCGCAGACACAGGGCCGAACCCCCAAACCCTGGAGGTGTGAGGTGAATGTGCTAAACACTAAACCTACGTGCACCCACCACAAGCCTAATTTTTTTCAAAATAAATATTAAATGCAATATAAATCAGTTTACGAAAACATGACATTATAAAATTAGCGAAAAAATATTAAAACAAGGACGAAAGAGAATCTATAAAGATTTATAAAAGAAAGAAAAAACAATTAAGTGACATTCATAATAGGGTGACAAATTGTAGTTTTTAGGCTATTCTTTCTAAGCTTTTCATTTTATGGTTTTCTAAAAGTGCTTATTAGAGAGCAAACATCTATTAAGATTTTTTGAAAATTTCCTCATTCGTGGGGTGTAAAAGTTTGTAGCAAGTGACTAACAGTAACACTCTGAATTTCTATCTGCATTTAAACCCAAGGAGGGTATTGCCTGAACAGTTTTTTCCCCTCAATGTTATTTCTTTCTTTCTTTTCTTTCTTTCTTTCTTTCTTTCTTTTTAATTAAATCGCACTATCAGCATGGTGTGTGAATTCTCTGACAGTTCCTCAACCTCAGCTAAAACACTCGAGTATATAATTGGTCTCAATTTGAAATACACTATAAGGCCAAAAGTCTGTGGACACCTGACCATCAAACCATATTTGCTTTTTGAACATTCTAGATTTAGTCCCCCTTTTCCCTTACAATAACCTCCAAACTTCTGGGAAGGCTTTGCACTAGATTCTGGAGCGTGGCTGAGGGGATTTGTGCTCATTCAGCCACAAGAGCATTAGTGAGTTTGGTGAGGAGGGCTGGGATACAGTGGACCAGGTCATCCCAAAAGTATCAGGACTACAGTACTGTGCAAAAGTTTTAGGCATCCTATATTTTTTTGGTACAAACTTTGTTATGCCCTGCGATGGACTGGCACCCTGTCCAGGGTGTACCCCGCTTTGTGCCTGATGCTCCCTGGGATAGGCTCCAGGTTCCCCATGACCCTGAAATGGAGTAAGCGGTAGAAGATGGATGGATGGATGAATGGATGGATGAACAAATTTACTTTGTTATAGATTTTTAATTTATGACTTCTACATTATCGAGTCAGTACAAAAGCATTTTAGATTTCCAAACATTCATTTTCCAGCACAAAATTAAATGTTCTCTACTGGTAATTTGTTGCCTTCGACTGGTGGCATATTAAATTTAGTGGATGCCATTAAGGACTAATAAGGGTAATGGTAATGGTTTTAATGGTGACCTGATGGTTTGCAATGGTATTTGTAGTGGAAACCATTTGAATGTCTGTGATGGTTTCTAAAGAAATGCCGTGCAGCAAAGATGCCTTCAAAATGGGCATGACAACTCTTTGCTCTAATAATAATAATAATAATAATAATAATAATGTAGATAGATTTTGTGCAGTTTCATAAAGAAATGAGCTGTAAGTTTTACTGAGCATCTTGCAGAACCAGCCACAGCTTTTCAGGAGACTTTGACTCACACTTGCTTCTTGTTTTTGCAGCAAAACCCAACACCCTTCATTGTGTTCTCTTACATAATATACTGCTTTCTTTACTGACATAGAAACATTTCCCTGTAAGATTTCACTCTGTGCTGGAAAACTAATGTTCGGGAATCTAAAATGTCAACAACAAAAACCCATAACAAGGTTTATAGAAAAAAAGAAGACTTTTTTGCACAGTACTGTATTTAAAATGTGTATTTTTTAAAAATTATTATTATTATTTTAATATATATAATTGACTTAAATGATGCAATATAATGAATAACTAGGCTGAGTGAGTAAGTAAGCAAGTAAATAAATAAATAAATAAATAAACAAACACTCCGTGTGCGATAAATCTGACTCGGCACTGAAAGCCCCGCCCTCGGTGTGACGTAGCGTTAGCGACCGTTACTAAGTTGCTCCTCGCGAGCTTCATCCTCACCAATATGGCGGCGGAGCGCAGCAGCTGGAGCGCAGCAGCGGCGCGCCTGAGCTCAGCTTCACTAACTTAACTCACCCAGCCGTGTGGACCGACGCAGCTTCGCGAAGAATCATTCAGTCATTGTATTATCGTGGACCCGTAGTTTGATACTCGACCAAAAAAAAAAAAAAAAAGCGCGCATCTTTTTCTTTCTTTCTTTTTCGGTTATCGTGACAACTTCCCCAAACTCACCTGCTTGCCGTCAGGAACAGCGCGTTCCCTCTGAGTGTGCCAGCAGCAGCAGCAGCAGCAGCAGTGTAAACACTCCTGCCCAGAGGAACCCGACCCTCAGATCCTTCACTGCTTCCAATGGTTCATTTCCCCCCCAAACGAAAGCAGCCATGTGATCGTGTTTGGGGAAACATGCATGTGAACATGAGTGAGAATAATTATCCGCTAGAAGAGAGAGACCGAGACAGACTTCCTCCCATCATAAACCCTGTAAGTCGGTGTGTTTATTTGACTTCCTCTTCTCTTTCGGGTTCTTACGACAAACACACAAGCTACATGTGTCTGAAAAAGAAGTTCTAAGGTGCCTCTGTCGTGGTCGGTTGTAGTTCTCTGAGCACTGCAGCTAAGGGAAATTCCTGGGAAACTGGGGAAATGGTGGGTTTGGGACTCTGAACATTTGCATACATTTGCATGAAAATCAGCTGCTTTTGATACAGTCCAGTTGCTTTGAGATGAAATGTATACACCAGTCTCTGTAATACATCTCACACACACACAACCCCAAAGCATCACTCATCACTTCTGATGAGTAAAACTTATGGTATTAATTACATAAATAAATGGGGTGGAACCATCTGGTCAACACTTGATTTCTTCTTTAAAAAAAAAAAAAAAAACGTCCAGATATTTGCATCTGATAAGATCAAATAAGAAGACAGGCTGGGGTTTTTTGTTTGTTTGTTTTGATATTGGGTTTGGTTTGGCTTTTCCAGTTGCTCTGTTTGCTTTAAGCATGGCTTTGTTGGTCCGTCGTGATGATGCGGTGATGCGGTGATTACAGGCCGGTGAAACGGATTAAATCACTACTTTTCACATCCTACACACAGCAGCACAGCATGTTCAGGCTTCGAGCTCGTCGGTGCTGCAAGTAAATTGGTGCTTTCCGGCTAATCGTAATGCTCATGGTAGATCACATACTAATTTGTGACACACACGTTTGGTCACAATTCAAATGAGATTGATGCCCCATGTCCGTTCCCCTGACAGAGTCTGGATCGTGGAACAAAGCTACCTTTCTCCTCGTATGGCAGTTTCATCTCCACCCTGAACCACAAGAGAGAGTCAGGCAGTCACGGCCTGTCCACACACCTCCTCTTACCTGCTGTCCGACAAGGTGAGCTCACACAGGTGTAGCTGAACTTTGGGTTTGAACCCCCTCCCCCTCTAATAAATATTTTGTGTATGTGTATCACAATATATAATTTATTTAGCAAACAAAAAAAAGAGAGAAAAAAGTTCAACCGAGTTTGACGATCATTTTCTTTAATGCCTACAAAGACAAAGAAGATTAAGTTTAACAAAAATTCCGTCAAATCAACAGCATCCATTCAGTACCATTTCATTTGTAATTATTAAAAACATAAAAAATGTATCACCATAACAATGATATCTCAGAAAAGTGCATCGTGTAATCATTTATCACAATATGGATATCGTGTCGATATATTGCCCAGCCTTTATATGTATGTATGTATGGAGACTGAAATGTTTCTCATGATCTTAAAAGGCTTTTGATCTGAAGGTGTATGATTTAAATGTTTGAAATCGGTGTTGTAGATGAAATATAATTGCGCCAACATATTCATTTCCTTCATTAGAAAACTAGCATTTTATTTACAAATAAATATATTTTTTTAAACCAATGACATGGAGCGAAATATTCCAAAAAGCAGCCAGTAAGTGTGCAGCGTCGGTGGGAACTCCTTTAATACTGTTTAAAAAGCATCTCAGGGAAATTCCTCAAGAAATCGGTTGAGAAAATGCCAAGAATACATTTCTGGAAATTCTAGGCAAAGAGGGCGTCTACTTGGAACTCTTTAAGTAACATCGAGGCCATAAAAAGATGGAGAAAGACGGAGAAGGAGATAGTACAACTCCCGTTGATCTTTTCAAACAGAGGCCTTTTGTATGAGCCGTCAGGGGCCGGTCTTTGTCGAATGGGGTTAACTGAGAGGGAGCTGAATTACCTTTGCCTGTCAGTAACAAATGGGTCAATCCGTTGCTACGATTGTTACATGATAGGGATGAGATGAGTATTATAAATAAATAAATAATAAATAAATAAAAAATTATCCAAGTCTGTCAGAGAGAAAGTTCTATCGCCTTTATGATCCGCTAAAAGCGGTGATACCTGATGTTTACCTAGCCATTAGCGCCCGGTTATTGGGTGCCTTAGGAAGAGAATTTCAACCCGATAACGTGTTAAATATAAATAATTTTTTATTTACTTTGGATTTTTTATGACAACATAATTCCCATAGTTCCGTTTGTGTCATTAGAGTGCTGATGACTTTTTATTATTATTCTAAAATGTTGGGGGGAATTAAAGAATGAGTGTGTCTTAACTTTTGACTGGATGTGCGTGCGCACGTGTGTGTGTGTGTATGTATGTGTTATATATATATATATATATATATATATATATATATATATATATATATATATATATATATATATATATATCTCTAATCTCTATATATGTGAATGACGCATAGCATTGTTTTGTGTAGTAACTGGTCAATAAAAATAGGGTTAGTAATCATCATTATGATTCTATATTTAACTGCCTGAAATATACAATAAACCTGTCTCTTTTTTTTTTTTAAATCACATTTTATTGGCTACAGATGCTATGTTGAGAACCAGAATTAAATACACATTGTTATGCATTTTTCCATTTCCATTTGATGGCTACAAACCAGTGCACAACTGTACACACTGAGAATAAAGATATCGAGGTGACAGCAGATTACTTGTGTTGAATGAAGAGGGTTGTGTTGTGAAGATGGCAAGATTGGTTGATGGCAAGAAGCATCACTGCTTCTTCTACTCTGTGTGAACCACTTAAAATACACGCATCAATTTAATTGTACATGATGATTTTGTATACATTTGTACACATATATGATTATTTAATATACAAAGTATCCTCCTTTTCCCTGAAATGATTTCCTGGCTCCGTCACTGTATTGGACACAAGATTTGTGGTAGAAACAGCTTGGGCTTTCAAGCTCCTTAGAACTACATTGAAAAGGATGAAGTGGCCATGATTTATGTGCTTTGATAGCCTGTGTTTTATGCATGTCACGGAAACACTCATCCAAAGGTCAGTGGGATATTAAATGATATGCACATGCAATTTAAAGGTAATGCTTAGACACAGGACAAAATACTAATTGCATTTCAAAGAGTTCTCTTTAGCTGCTATGAATTAATGAACAGTTCAATACTGCAAGCAGATGTGTTGTGTTTTTGTTTTGTTTGATTTTTTTTCCACCTTGAGATCAAAGATGTTTTAGGAGACTTGCGGATCAGTGTGTCACACACAGGGCTAATCAGACTGCGTATATTGAAGATGCTGTAGAGGTGTGGACTCTATGATGGTCCAAATGTATAGTTCTTTAAAGAAGAGCTTTTTGTTAGTCATTTCCAGTCATTTCTACTCAAGTGATCTTTATTATCTTTTGGTATACAGAGTCCTCAGTGTGCGTCTGAGGGCCTGTCGGGCAGAGGGACCGAGAGCGGTTCTAGCATCTGTAATTTACCTCTTAATCACAGCACTTTGTGCTGACGTTGATTGGTAGTTGCCCCTGAGTGAATGGCATTTATTTGAGTAGTTGTGTTTGAGGGTAGTGATGAAAATGTGCACTATATTCAGTTTTTTTTTTTTTTTTTTCTTCTTTCCCCATGAAACAATTTTCTTTAATTGTGAGCTTAAAATTTTTAGGAATTTATATACTAGTAAGATCAGACCACACTACTTGATCTGTTGAAAAGTTTTGTGCTTGTATTATACTGTATATTCCAGGGGGGAAAATATTGAACCTTTTAGTCTCTATCACCCCGCTTACAGTCTGAGACTTCAGTAGCGCTTCACAACAGAAGTCTGTTAACGGTATTCATAGTTTCAATCTGCATTTCATCTAATACAGAAATGGAAAAAATGAATGCATTTAACAAGACATTTAGCATGAAATGTAGTGATAACCTACAGCTTTGTCTTGCTGCTTTACAGCTAGAACATTTTTTTGTATATTTGTATAAGTAACTTCTATGCTAAATACGAAATTCTAGTAATGTTTGTTTGTATTTTACTTTATTGCATAGCAACACACCCCTTTTGTCGGCCAAATCAGTTCCCAGCGACACACTCCCTCTCATGTTCAGTTGCTTAACAACCTGGCATTCTGTCTTCAGACATATGGTTAACTGCAGAATCCAGATTTCCTTCTAGTCTTTTAAAAAATGAGCAAAATGAAAGATATAAAATGAACATCACATGCAACGAGAAAAAAAAATACATAAGGATGCTTTATTTGGTAATTATATTTGCAAACATGAATTTTTAGTGCAGAGATTTTTTTTCAGAACACTTTTATAAAACTATTGGCACTCCTAAAATGTATAATTATTAATAATAACCCCTGTAATTGAGCCTCTTCCTGAGATATCTAATAACGTTCCCTTCAGGATTTTGCAATCCCAGAGATTAGCGCAAAATCAAAGAAATTCCGCAATATTCTGAGGAGCTTTTTCAATTTTTAAAAATTACTGCAGATTTTCCGCAGATTTGGGCCAAAATGCGTCATGTGATGTCATCGCAACGCACATTCAGCCAAAGCCCTCTTCGATTCAAGAAGATTAAACATGAGTACAGCTAAAAGATCTCATTGACCAACATTACTACGAAACAGTGTCCTGCAGTTGCAATTTTGCCATTTCAAGTAGTTTTTTTTGGAGAGAGAAAAAAAAGCACAAAAAAAGCCGCCGCAAATTCAAGTATTTTTGGCCGCAACAAACACAACAAAACCAATCCTGTGTGGACTGTATATGTATATTCGTTCTGATATGTAACTGTGTTTTAGGTCATTATTATGATAAAAGTAGAGATGGACATTTCAAGCAACAATACTATTAAATTTTTTTGAGGTATTATAAAAAGAAATAATATTTGAATATTCAAACTGCTAACTGCATATACACAGAATGTGACACTTCATTTCTCAACACCCTTCCAAAGCTTAACTTACAGAGTTCATAAACTAGCCAAGTTAACTGACTCAGTAGTGTGCTGCCACACAGACAGTTGACTGCAGACAGATGATGTGAGATAAAATCACTGGCTAAACCACTGTTTTTCTATAGAGAGAGAGAGCGTCACGCTTCAGATTTTGCGCCCTGCAGCTGTAATTAAAGTTTAATCAAGCTCCAGTTTGACCCCGTTTGCTGCTTACCATTCAAAGCTCAACCACTGAGACAAACTGTTGCGTGAGATGGGGTAAAAGTGCCTCAGTTTGTACAGAGGAAAAATAGACTGTCAGGGTTGACTTTATGGCTTTTTGTCTTAAACTGCATCCGGGAAAATAAATTGTTGAATTCGGAGTGAGTTTGTCTTGCTGCATGGACAGCCAAATCTCCTGAAGTAGGGAACCGGATTTTGGGGGAAAATATTCCGGTACAGCCCCAAACTAAAATGATCCACCATATTTTATACTGGGTATAGTGTTTGTTTATTTGTTTGTTTTGTAGTCCCCAGCCATGCTAAAGAGGCTAGGTCAGTTGTAGTCAACAACCATCTTTTTTCAGTTGTAAGATCTGATTGTCAGAGATTCACATGTGCAATGTTATATTTATACACCATGGAAAAAAATGTTATAGGAGACTGACAGAATTTTTCTAAAACTAATATTTGTTTTCATGGATGACCATTTCTTTTTGTAGGCCTTAATTATCAATCGTTTTGCCACATGCACTCACCATCTACTGCATTAGCAACAATTACAACTGCACATTCATGCAGTTATATAATCAGCCAATCATGTGGCAGCAGTGCAATAAAAAAAATCATACAGACGCAGCTCAAGAGCTTCAGTTAATGTTCACATCAGAATGAAGAATAAGTGTGATCTCCGTGACTTTGATTGTGGCATGGATATTGGCACCAGATGGTCTGATTTGAGTATTTCCTAGAGTTCTGATCTCCTGGGATTTTCACACAAAACAGTCTGTAGAGCAGGGGTGTCCAATCTTATCTGCAAAGGGCCGGTGTGGGTGAAGGTTTTCATTCCAATCAAGCAGGAGCCACACCTGATTCCACCTCCCTGCTTTTGAGAATACACAGCGACTGAGCCTCTACTCACAGGGTGCTTTTTGTTTTTTGCACCATTCTGTGTAAACTAGAGACTGTTGAGTGTGAAAATGTCAGAAGATCAGCAGTTTCTGAAATGGTCAATCTGGCTTATCTGGCACCAACAACCATGCCACGGTCAAAGTCACAGGGATTTTTGTGACCTTTTTTTGTTCTCCCCCATTCTGATGTTTGATGTGAATATATAACTGAAGCTCATGATTTTATGCAAGGATTGTAAGTGTATATTTTTAAGAGGAAATGCTATTTAAACGTAGAGCTGGGCAATATGACAATCAATAGAATATCAATATGGTGATAAATTAGAAACATTTTTTTAGAAATAACTGGAAGAAGCTGATAAAATTTTGTACATCTTTTAAACTGTAAAATGTTTTGGATTCAGATTTTTTTTTCTCCTTTTAGTGTTAATTTTTTTTGAAAAAGGAGTCACTTTTTATGTAAAAATGTATTATGTAAATACAAATTAATATCTTTTTGTAGCAATTAAATAAAGTATTGAACTTCCTTTTTTTTAAATTCCACACTACTATAATTATGTAGATATTATTCTCAAACAAATAGCTTTAAGTATTATGATTTTTCTTTCATACAGGCAACCCCTGTTTAAATGTGTTATGAGAATTATTTTAGTTCGAGGTCCATAGTTTCTCAAGTTGCTTGTGTGCAGACAGCATTTTTCCCCGTTCTCTATGAAGGTGCCAATAATTCTGTATTTGATTATAGAACATCATTAAGAACTCACTTGCAGATAGAAATATTATATCCAGGTTATGTTTTATATTTAGAAAAAATCTGAGTGTATTTATGAACAAGACAGTCAGACTCTAATACTGAAAAGTCAATAACACACGTACTTTTCAAGTTTAAAAAAAGTGGTATTCACCAGTTCATCTGGTGTTGGCTGAACATAAATGATCCAGAATCCCATCAACCGTTTCTGCATGGTAGCTGTAGTCACTGTGGCTGACTCATCTGAGGCAATGTCCTTTGAGTCCAAGCAAAAGTGGTGTGTCTAGTTTTCCCATCAGAGTGTGAAGGATCCTCAATGGGAGCATGATGAGCTTCTTCTTAATTAACCATATTGTTTAGTGCTTTGGGAAAACACTTAATTATTACCAGGAGATCAAGGGGCATTTTTTATTCAGTGCAACCCTTTTGTGTTAAAGCCATAGCATTTCCATTTAGGCACCGAAAAAAGTTGAGAAGTTTTTGTTGATGTCTAATATTACCATGTTTTGTGTGTGTTATATCTTTTGAGAAATATGTACACCTGCATGTTTCTTTTTTGTCTATAGTGAGAGAGCTTCCCCCAATCTATCCAGATGTGAGACAGAAGCAGCGAATCTCTATAGACGTTTTGCCTCCAGAAGTTAAAGCTCGCTTCATCTCAGATCCCGTCATCCCCATCCGAACTAAAACTGCCAAAGAGTTTCAGTATGCGCTCTGTCTATTACGCTTGTTCTTTATGGCTGTTCTTATTCTTATTCGAACTTGTTTGCACTAAACCACACTTAACCCAGGTTTCTTTGTTGAAATCCAGAGAAGACGTTGAAAAGGCAACTATCTCAGGTGATTGGAAGCATGTCCATGATTTCTACATGACCACGTTCAACTCCTTCTTGGAACTCAATGCTGCTTTTAAGGTTTGCCTGTTCTTGTTCAAAACGTTATCAGCTTGTTTTGCCCTAGTTGTTTGATCATGATTTTGTGAGATTAATCTGTGATTAAATTTTTTTCACAATTGCTAAAAAAAATGGTTCTTCACATACATGTTAGTTATACTACCTAAATATGAATTTATACGAATTGTGTAGTATAAATGAATAGCTTGCAGTACATAGAAGAACTGTTTAGGCTTGACAGAATGTAAGGTGTTAATCCAGTATGTTTCCTTTGAATTGTGCAAATGTTTTTACTGAGAGCTGCTGAAATTCTGACCCATGTGAAAGAGTAACAGTAAAAACAGGAGAAAGGGAAAACCCCAACGTTAGTGTTCGGGATCCATCTGAATGAATGAGCTCATTCAGAGAGTACTAAAAGAGAACACCTGCGTATGGATTATATACAGAGCGTTGATCTTATTACACATGATCTACTAACCGTGCAGTCATAACATAGGATCTTACAGAAATTATAGTAATTAACCATGATGCTTTCACTCTGAAGGACTGTTCTCACCATACAGCATTAGTGTTTGTTTATTTATTTTCCTTTTTTTGCCGATTAGACTTAAAGCAAAAACGGTGTGTAATATTTTAGAGACTGAATTTGCCTTTTTTTTTTTCCCTAGAGAGAAGCAAATGCTCCATTCAACACTATTGAAGACTCAGGAATAAACACCAAATTTGTCAATACTGTTTATGATGCTTTGCTTCACACGGTGCGTGATGAATCCAAGTACACAGAAGCTCTTGCTTAAAAAAAACTCCACTTTCTCTGTTTTGCACTACACAAAGAGCTATTGTCTGTGTGTTTTTAAAAATCATTATTCAGTTGTTTGTTTCCTAAAGAATGCAGATCTGTAATGTCAGACTTCCTTATTCACAGCCCCCTGATACCCAGAAATCAGTCCTGAAGGGAATCATTAATAGCTTATTAAGAGAATGGAAAGGGTGAGTGTTGTTTTGTTTTCACTCCCCGAGCCTTTAAACGCTGCTGAGTGTTGAGTTGTTACGGAAAAGACTTTTGAGCTGCTACTTTTTTCTTTTAGACCGCGGACAAAGGACGACCTGAGGGCATATTTCATACTTGTGCAGGTAATACTTGATGTGATGCTTATTTCTGCTTTATAAACTTTTAAATGAAAAAGGTTTTAGTCCCCAATAAAGAAATGGTCTCGTGGAGTTTTCCATACTGAGCCCGTCATTGTGCAAATCTGAACTATTAATAGAAAACTACCTTGATTATATAACCCAGACGCATGTGGTACTTTTCAGTAATGGCGGTAATTTCCTGCCCTAAATCGAGAAGCTTATCTGCACACATGTATAGGCGTATACTATACGTAGAGCACAGTCGACCTAATCTGGCTCAATCTTGGCTTTGTGATGTGTTGGTGGCCATGTCAAAGTGTGAGGCAAGGCAGGAATCTCTTGATCTCCTCTCTCACCACATGGCCCATTGACTCCAGCCATAGCTACAGTCAGACTGTCTGAGCTAGGCTGTATATATATTGCGAGCTTCGTGTTTGTGTCAAAATAAGTCCATAGCCTCTGAACAATATCTGGAAAAAACTAACGAGAGAGATACACGGGAAAGACATGGAGTGTAAAAAGTTACTTTTCAATATTATGCATCAGATGTAGGACTTGTATGTTTTTGGGAGACTGGACTCCACTTTTCATCTCCTGGAGTTAGGCTTTTCCAAAATTAGCTTTTAGTCAGCCGCAGGCTATGATATGATGTCCTGACCGACATATCTCTTGAAGACCGAGTGAAATTGAAAGACAAGCGCAATTATTGGGCTGATCTGTCTGCCACTAATGCGAGTCAGCCTGTGGTATGATTTGACTGTGCTGGAGGAACCGATGAGGTCATTTTGGAAGGGGGGGGGGATCACTGGTTTCCGCAGAAACGCCACTCGTTATTAAAGAGCCAGACCTTCTTCTGCAGCTCCCGAGTGAAAAGTTATATTTCCTTTTTGATGTGCTCTAAAAAGGCTCTTCTTTGTTGCAGAACCCTCAGTACACCAGCACAGCCACATATGTCATCTATGCTCACTTACTGCGGCAAATAGCAACCCTGCCTGAAGCAGATCACCATTTCCTGATGCACTGGTTTAAGAAGTGAGTCTGAATTGTTTCCTTCTGTCACTGCCTTTTGCAGTCCAGGCTGCTTAAGGAATCCATTCACAAAATAAAACCATAAGTACAAACGGCTAAATTATAAAGGCATAGCAATTATGTAGGAATATTAACAAAATAAAAAAAATTAATTCCAGAAACGAACAAGACTTTTAAAGTGTTTTTATTTAAAGAATTTTGAAGCACAGAGTTAGAAAGCTGCATTGTGAGTGTTTGACCAGGACAGCGTGTCGTTTTTCAGGCTATCACAGAAGCGTTTTAAGCAGCTGGTGGAACGCCTACAGCTCTTCATCACCACACGGCTGTTCCCTGCCAAACCAGAGGAGCTACCGCTCATGTCCAAGTGCTCATGGTGGATCCCATCAGCCACCAAGGTTCTCTCCCTGCTAAGTGAGTACGAAAACCAATGCCAGACTGTGGAAAATGTTGACCGGTCGGCTGGGACAGAGTCAAACCATTCCCCCATCTCTGTTTTCTCTGTATTCAGATGCTGCAAACAGCATTTCTCCTTCTCCCATCATCCCCTTCTCTGAATTCTACAATCTCACACTGGACCACATTGATTTCATGGAGGACTACCAGACGTGGCAAGTTCATGGAAATTCCAACAGGTGTGGCACGAAAATATAATTCAGAGCGAGTGCTACTCTCTCCAGTTTCCTCTAAGCACACGTGCACTGAAGCTCTTTCCATCAGAGTTGTTTTTGTAGTTCCAAAAAGTCTAGAACAGACTTTAAGTTGCATTTACCTTCTGGAGCTGGAGCTTTGTTTACATCTGCTAGACCATTATAAACTTTATAATTTCTCTGACAACACGATACAAAACCATGCATTATGATTGTTTATATATGGTTAATATGGGCGAGAAACTTCACTTCTTTGAGTCTGACACATTGCAATTCGCACAGGTTCACGTTCTGCCAGTATCCCTTTATCCTGTCTACAGTGGTGAAGAAGGCTATTATCCAAAGAGACTCTGAGCAACAGATGATCAGCATGGCCAGGGTAAGAGTTTGCATGTCACTGTCATTTCCTCTGTAGTTCTCTTGACTGCCGAGCTGCCAGAGTGTGCAGAGAACGTTACTGTGGAAACGAAGGGTTTAGACCGTTTGGTCCCAAGGGTCTCGTGGGATTTGATGCTTGCTCTATGGCCGCCTATACTCAAGACTGTTTATCTAAGCTGTCCGTACTTGGAGACTTCCCAGTGAAGTCCAGTGATTTACATAAAATTGAAAATTTTGCTCTCTCTCTGCTCTCAAAAAGTAAAAAGGCAGTCCTAATCCATTAATTACACACAAGTTAAACTACTCGTGTCAAAAGCTTCGTTTCAGAGTCAGGCAGGATTCATTTTACTATAAGGAAAGTCTTCTGATACAGATACAGTCTTGTGCAGGGTGGGGCAGCCTGAGATGTTCTTTTTTTGGGTGGAATCCTCACAAGCTCCCTCCCAAACATATGTGACCAGAGCGTAGGCTCAACAGACTCGTGGCTGTCGGATTAAAGACAGTCTTGCAGAGTGTACACTATGTTCTCATCATTAGGACAAAATAGCAGCTTCATTAAAGCATTCAGGAAGTTAACACAGACAGAAATATCACCAACATTTATCAGAAGCTTAAAGATAAATTCCCAAGACAGATTGTGCCAGTGAGCATCAGTATGTAAACCGATTTCCAGCCTGGGAATGTCGAATGATTAAATGCACGGCTTCTTCTATTTCGGCTGCAGCAAACCCTGGTGGACAAGGTCTCTCGCAGACAGAGGGTGGATATGAGTCTGCTTTTTCTCAACATTAAAGTAAGGCGTCTGCAGCTGGTCAGTGACTCACTGGATGAGGTAATAGCGCTCGCTCACAGAACATGGACAGCGCCTGTCTGTTCCTTCACTTTTTACCACTAACTCTGAACCGTCAAGAAATATTTACAGAACTGTAAGAATAATGTAGTGGTTTTGTACCCATTATATATTTTTGTTCAAAGCAGCACCGTATTCAACATTTTTATTTTCAGAGACTGAGAGAGGGTACTTTTGGCCAAGCTCAAGTATAGTCTTGTCTGGAAAATTCTAAGTCTGGCTAAGGCTTAATTTGGAAAAATGGCCCCACCATGAATGTGTGTGTGTGCTTGTGTGTGCCTTTTTTTTCTTTTTAATAGCTTTCAAGAAAGAGAGCAGACTTGAAGAAAAAGCTAAAAGTGACGTTTGTTGGGGAAGCAGGTTTGGACATGGGAGGACTCACAAAGGAATGGTTTCTTCTCCTGATTCGACAGATTTTTCACACTGACTATGGTGAGATGCTCAGGACAAACAGGGTGCATGTGATCAGCTGTGATTTTCATATTAGTTCACTTTCACTGATATTACTCATTCTTTACTCTATCCAGCTATAAAAACCAAAGGGATTTCTTCTATTCATTCTCTACTTCTTAGGGAGTGTGTTCCCCAGAACTTTAGACCACATGCACTTAGTATTCTGAACACCAGTTACTTTACTGAATGAAAACACAATGATGTTTAAATAGACAACTTAATTGTTTAAAAAAAATTATTTATTTTTTTTATTCAGTGGTAGGAAATTTTAAGTAGTCTCTATAGCTGTGGTTCTATTTTTTAATTATTATTTATTTTTTTTTATTTTTTTTTTCCCCCTGTTATTTTGATATTTTGGTACAGTGCTGGAAATTACAACCCACTATCAAAGTAATTATATTTACTATTGAGATGTTATAGTTATAGCCCGTTTGACTGGTCCCTTGATTTAAAAGGCTTTAATAAAAACCTCAATAACTCAAAAAGCTTGTAAATAATGTCCACTTGCACTCACGTAATGTGTTTTGTCAGTAGAACGTTCAGCAATAAAAAGCTTGATGGCTGCAATAAATAGCCAGAATATTGTTGTAAACTTTTGTGTAAGGAACCAAAATTGAAATTGATTTTACAGTAAAGCAGTCCCTGGCTGCAAATTCTGAGAACGCCTGCTCTAGAATCTTTCTGATTGAGAAAAGAGGGTCAATTTCAAGAAAAACCTCCAGATTTGATGTTGGCTTAAATAGAATGGAAATATACATGCAAATAGTTTCCATGGCGATTTAAGTGATTTACCTACCTGTGATTTACATAGCACTGATCTGAAGAGTCTTTACTGGAAAAGTCAAATGTTACTTGTTACTTGATTTTTGGATTTGGGTTTGCCTTTTGGATTTGTTTTTCCTTTTTTCATCTTTGAGGATTTCTGAGGACTTAAACTGCTGTTGTGTGCATTTTCACAGGCATGTTCACATATGTGAAGGAATCTCAGTGTCACTGGTTCAGCAACTGGAAGTGTGACAGCTGTTCAGAGTACAGACTGGTTGGAGCTGTATCCTTTCATCTGCTGCATAGGTAGCTGTGCATGGGCACTGGGAGACTTCAATAACCCATAAACATACAGTCTGCTTCCACTTAGAGGAAACATCCACTGTTTAGTCGTGGAACCTGTAAAAAGTTTCCCTTTCAGCACAGGGTGGGACAGATGCTTATTTTCAGCATTAGACCTCAGTTTGAGTCACTGCTGAGGAGGCACAATGTGTAATGCTTTTCTGACTGATCAACCAATCATGGCCTCATACACTAAAGCATGCAGGCTGTAATGAAATGGCAGTGATATCCGCTCCTTGCTCGCTATAAGGTAGGAAAGGAGACAGTAGCAGCCATATCCTGACATAATCATTCCCTCTGGCTCAGCCAGAGTGTGTGTGTGTGTGTGTGTGTGTGTTTGTGTGTGTGTGTCATTGTGTTTCTCCTCCTCTGAGCTTGCTCATTGTAGAAATTTGTGAGCTGTGAGTTTAAGTACACCCAGAAGTGCTGTCACACCAGCCTAGGATAATGAATGAAAGGTTTCTTTGGTTGTGTCTTATTTGGAACGACCCCGGGGCTGGCTTTTGTGTTGTCTCGATGCTCGAGCCATTACGAAAATTTTTCCCTCTGTCTGCTAAAAGGCAGCTTTTTTTCTTCCCCCTCCCGCTCTCGTTCTCTTTTTCCACTGCTCTCTCTTTGTCCGTGTGCATATGGAGAGCACATGGAGGAGTGCCGTCAGTTGCAGCTGTAAGCACTTAAGGAGCAGCCTCTTCACATTCTCTTCTAAATGTTTAATACACCTGTTGGGCATTCTCTCCCTACATCTGACTGGGCTCTATCATAAGGCTATTGTGTGGCCAGTGCAGTAGCAGATATCTCAAACTAGTTATAAATTTAACGGGAGCAAGAACAAAGTGCACACTCTCTAAAGAAAGGGCTTATGAGACTGGATGCGTGTATAAGCTTGTGTGTGTAGACTCGGCTCGCTTCCCCGGCTGTTCACACTTAACCCCTTGCGTTCAGCTCATGGGCCTAGCCGTGTACAACAGCATCACCCTGGACATCCGATTCCCGCCATGCGTCTACAAGAAGCTGCTGACTCCTCCCATCGTGCCATGTGACCTTGATGCACCTGTTGGCATGGCAACCCTCACCCTGGACGACCTGCAGCAAATCATGCCTGTGTGTACACAAGCTGTGACATCTATTGTTTTGATTAACACTCTCGCTGCTCTTCTGCACTTCCGAAAGAAACACTCCGAAAATCATTTGATCTCCCAAATTGTCATGTGTTCTGTTTATTTTAGTTAAGGGAAACTTAGGATGGTGCAAACCACCTGTCTAAATCACCACATAGTGATATAATGTACACATAAACAGTTTCACTTTATAGCAGAATGTTTGTTTAAAAGCTATTTGAATAGATGATTGAATAGTTAGAACAATATTTTCAAACACAAATCTGTCTTCAAAATCAATGTGTGAAAGCCACACTTCATGCTTGCGATGAGTGTTGCATATGTTAGACTATGTGCTAAGAAAGTGTGTGATTTTCAAGATATAGCCCACACTATTTATTTCTGCCCATATCCTATCCTATCGGGGAACCTGGAGCCGCTAGTAAACCTCAAACACCAAGACTGACTTGGCTAATTGTTTTTGGGTGAGGGAAATGGTCTGCGTTAAAATTTTGGATGAAATTGACATCAGACATGGGACAAGTTGGGATCCACTGGATCCACCAACATGCCTTGGATTTTAAGACAGGGTCTGAGCCTAAATCTGTTTTTAACTCTGTAAGGTGATTATTTATTTTTATATATAATGTATGTATATGAGAAGCAGTTCTTGGACCTTCTACAGTGCAGCACCATCCATCCATCCATCTTCAACCGCTTACTTCTTTTCGGGGAACCTGGAGCCTATCCCAGGGAGCATCGGGCACAAGGCCTGTCCGGGGTACACCATTGCAGGGCACACAGTCACACACACACCTCTACAGTGCAGTATAATATAGATATTACTGTTGAATAAAAACATTTAAAATGCACAGAATGTATATGCGTATACATGTGGTCACCGCACATGGTAGTACACTGGGTCACTGGTTATTGTATTTGTCTCAGAGAATTACTCTTTGGTATTTAAAATGGCACCTGTTGCATTGTTGTGGCTCTGTGTGTTGCTGTCACTCGGCAGAGCGAGGGTGTTTCTTCATTGTTGATAGTGTCGCTCCAAATGGTGCATTGTTTCTGCTGCCATTAGTACAACACTGATGCTGACTGCTCGATTACGGCTGCCGACAAACCTGAGCTCGGTCATGCATTATTTCCTATAAATTACATAAAATTCTGAAATTGAGTTGGAAGTTCCTATATTTATGAAAAATGCTTTATTTATCAAATGTGTTACAAACTGGTTATGACCCTACCAAAATCAGAATTTGCTATTTAGTAAAATATTCTTAGATTCTGGTGAAATTGAATCACTTCATTTCAAGTCCACTAGAGGGAGCCCTAAGATTAACAGTGTTACTGCCTTGCTCTTATGCAACAAGTAACAAGCCCCTAGTATGTTTTAAGAATCCTGCATTTACCCATCACTTTTTAGATGGAAATTTTTACACAGTTGCCATTTCTTCATCATTTCCAGAGGTTTTTGCTGAGTAAAGCTTAAGCGATCCAGATGTTCCATTTGAAAGCTTTTGCCCTCATACACACTTATATAACCGAGTGCCTCTGGGCGTTGTTTGCTCTCTTGTGTTAAACCTTTTTTTTTTTTTTCACCGCAAGTGTGTGCAGCTGGAAAATCTGAAGGTTATTTAACAAGAGACAGTGAGAATATAGATACTGTCGCAGCTTATGTCAAACATACATTTCATTTTCTCATTTCAGTGCTTTATCGATTTTATTAGTCACACATAGGTGTCAGTTAAAATTATTCAGGTTTTATGTGGATGAATTGCTTCGGTTGGCTCTGGATAACAAATGTGTTAACATTTTTTTTTCACTAATCGGTTTTCTAAATAATTAATTAATGCGAAATTTCCCATATTGTTTTATTATGAAATATGTTGCTGCTAATGAGATCCACAGATTAAAGGATGTAAATGTTTTATGCTGGACACAGCACTGTTTCTAGCTCATGTATGTTTTCGCATGCATGTAGCTCTGTGCATGGCGCCTCTGTATTTTAATTCGATATTTGGCATCAGTGGAACCTTTCTGTTTTAGGATCTTGCTCATGGCCTTGCAGAGCTGCTCAGCTATGAGGGAAATGTCGAAGAGGACTTCTATACGACCTTTCAGGTGTTTCTCTCAAACACAGAAATGTCTTTGTGCAGCTCAGATCACTGAGAATGATTAGGACTGTAAGGCTATTTAAGATATTCAGGTTGCCCTAGATTACACTGTAGTGCCGACAAGCCCTGATTTTTCCCCTAGGTTTACATATGTTCAGGGATGCAGAGACGAGCAGAGATCAATGCTTATGTTCGCCTTTGCAGGTTTTCCAAGAAGAACTTGGAGTCGTCAAGTCATATAACCTGAAGCCGGGTGGAGATAAAATCCCTGTGACTAACCAGAACCGAAAAGGTGAGTGAAGTCTTCGTTAAACCTCCCACAAACTTCACCCAATTTTCTGATCACCTATGCTGTTATTTATTATTCGTACATCCCTGTGCAGAGTACGTCCAGCTGTACATCGATTTCCTGCTGAATAAGTTCATCTACAGACAGTTTGCCTCCTTCTACCATGGCTTTCACAGTGTATGTGCTTCTAATGCCTTGATGGTGAGTCGGACTTAGTTTTAACGTTCTTGTGCTTCTGTAACTATATAACAGTACCAAATGGTTTCTCTTATTTTACTAATTAAATACATTTTTTAATAAATCTGTTTGGGAGGGACGATATTAGTGTCTTGTCAGTCAGAGTGACACTATCTTATTATATGGTAGATGTCTGTCAGCACAGGTATGCAGAAGAGGGTAGACGGCCCTTTTCTCTGTGAGATACGCTGCCCTGTGACACAGCATCAGCAGCAGTTATAAATATACGCATGGCTGGCTTCACATGTTTTTTGAGCAAGCACGTGTTTGCCCACACCCTCCCCAGACAGCAGCTGTCGTGTGATAGGAGAGAGCTGACTAGAGCTTGGGAGAACACGGGAGAGGAAAAAAAGATCAAAGAGGAATAAAGCCCCAGCTGATAATCCTGTGATTTGATTAGATTTTTTTTTTTTTTACATATTAAAGTTTTGACCCTAAGGTCAAACTAGATTATTTATTTTAAGAAAAATAATATATATATATATATATATATATATATATATATATATAATATTAAATTTCAAAATCTTTAGTGAAATGTAAATATTTTATTGTGCCAGAAAAAGTCAGATAGAACCTTTTAAACCCAGCGTCTGAATTTCACGATGGACATCTTTCATCTTCAGTAAGCGCTTTCTCCTGGTCAGGGTTGCAGTGGATCCAGAGCCTGTCCCAGAAACACTGACCACACAAAGCCTGTTCATTGCAGGACACCATGCCCACACTCAATAACACCTATTTAGAGTAGCCAATCAGCATATTTCTGGGAGCTGGGGGGGGGGGGTACTAGAGAACCTGGCAGAAATCCATGTGTTCACGAGCAGAGCATTCCCATACAGACAGTAACCCAAGCTCAGGATTAAAGCAATACATCACTGTGATGGAGTCATGTTTCTCCATTATTCATATCTTTTATCATAAATACGCCTTCAAGTATCATGATATTTTGACACCAATGGGCCAAGCTGCATTTAAAAAAAAAAGTAAATATATATTTGTCAGACATTAGGACGCATTGATTTCTTACATTACATTTGTATGTGTGCTGTTTTGTATAGAACATTCTAGCAGCTGATTTTGAGACAGTAAGTAGGAGTGTGTGTGTGTGTGTGTGTGTGTGTGTGTGTGTGTGTGTGTGTGTGAGAACGCTGAGCTCAGTCTACTGTCCCCGCCCCCTCCCTTGGCCCTGCTCCAAAGAATTGTGGAGTGTTGTGCTCTGCTTCTAAGCCGTATCCAGGCCAACAGGGAAAGAATATGCTAGTGAGCCCTGTAGAATTAATACATGGCAAAGAAAGCGGCAACCCCAAATCCCTGCCTGGCATTTCAATCAAGTAGCCTTTTTCATGCAGATTTTCAATAGCTTTGTGACTCGTAACACTGTCGATGCGTAGTTGTTTCTTAGCCACATTTGCCCTGCGCCCATTGTGTATGATTCAATGAATTGTCAGTACTGTCTGAGTGCTGGAACTTTCCATGCATGTCATCACCTGTAAAGACACAGTGAAAACACAACCCACAGGAGCTTGCTGTTAGCTTTATTTATTTTTTTTAGCATGCTTTAGAGTGATAGTAACTGAAGCTGAAGGTTGCTCTTTGCTTGCTATGAGTCTTGGAAAAAAAGAGCTAAAATTGCATTTGTTTATGTTGGCGATGTTCAGCCTGAAAATTACACTTCCCAATATGGTAAGGAGTGTCTGCTCCAAGCTTGCTCTTCCAGGCTCACAGCTGACCAGAGAGAGAGAGAGAGAGAGAGAGAGAATGCAATAACTGTGCAGATCTGGTGTAAGTTAAGAAATATCCTGGCCCATTCTGGATCTTTCTGACTGCATCCGTGTTTCTCTGTAGTATCACTAGTTGTGGAGGAGGTTGTGTGTCAGATGCAGTACACAGCCTCATGCTGGGAAAGAAAGCCTCTGTTGGGCTGACCACATAAAATACCCGGGTCTTTAAATTCTTATGTAGCAGACTTTGGGGAGGTCATAACTCACACTTTGGTGTTAGAAGAGAGGGGAGGGGACTTGTCAGATGAGATTGCGCTCTCATGGTGTCTTTGCAAGCCGCTTGTTTTTATCACAACCACCGACAAAACTTTCTTTTCCTAGAGTTGAACGAATTGTAATGAAATGTGCAATACTTCAGGGTGTGGCAGAGAGGGGAGGGGACTTGTCGGATGAGATTGCGCTCTTGGGGTGTCTTTGCAAGCCGCTTGTTTTTATCACAATCACCGACATAACTGTGTCTTTTCCTAGAGTTGAACGAATTGTAATGAAATGTGCAATACTTCAGGGTGTGGCAGCATCTTTAAAACATTTGATAAGATGTTGGGGTTAGTCAAGTACCAAAAGGCTCCATGCTTGCTGACACTTTGGGCAGTATGAAATGACACAAGACAAAAGCAGAAGTGATAAATAAATAAAAAATCCCTGCCAGAGTGTGTTACGTAATTGCATTCAGTGCGTGTCTGTATTACCGCATCTCCATCACTGTCATGAACACTATTGCAATTCATTTAACTGTAGTTGCTGAGGTCAGAGGAGGTTGAGATCCTGGTTTGTGGGAGTCCCAATCTGGACATGAGCTCTCTGCAGAGGGTGGCGCAGTATGAGGGCTACACCAAGACAGACCCCACCATCCGGTAACACTGATCTGCAAACATTAATGCACTTGTTGTCTGGCTGCAAATAACTAACATGCTTTACAAACTTTTCAAGGCACACTTTTGTGCAAAACAACATGTTTTCACTTCTTATAGAGAAAATGCATATACGGTTGCAATCAAAATGGTTCATACTTTCATCTGTTTGCAATTAACAAATCGAAACAAAAGCAATTGAAGTAGTTCAACACAATGAATGCTGGAAGTGGTTTCCCCAAATTCAACTGAAAATGCAACTTATAATGACTTGTCCAGTCTCAAAATGATTCAACCCCCTGAATAGAATCCCTCACAACAGCACAAATATGCAAAATAGATGTTGTCTCAAGCACACCTGATGTAACTAATCAAGGGCTTCATTAGTTGCACAGTTTGACAATAAACCTGATTTGCTGTGGATGTAGAATAGTTTTGATTGCAACTGTAATTCATATATTTTCATATTCATGTGTATATGAACAATATGCTTTGTGTGCATAGCTTCTATTTCTGTTACTTATGCAAAAAAGTATATTTAGCACTTAGTAAATGTTTGTTTGTTTGTTTGTTTGTTTGTGAATGCAGTGCCTTTTGGGACGTGGTTCTAGCTTTCCCTCTGGAGCTGCAGAAGAGGCTTCTTCACTTCACAACAGGAAGTGACCGTGTTCCTGTGGGAGGGATGGCAGACCTCAACTTCAAGATCTCTAAGATTGAGGTTTCCACAGACTGGTAAGCATGAAGTAATTCATCACTGTGTGTGTGTCTGGGTATGGATCTAAATATTTCCATATCAGAATATCTGACCAGATTTTATTTATTTATTTTCCCCTGTAAAAAAAAATAAAATAAAATAAAACAAGAAAATGCAAAACCAAGAGTCAAAAACCTTTTAATGACCGAGGTTACGGTTAGAGTTAGATTTAGGTGTGTGTCCATGAAAGGTCCTCACAATGATAGTAAGACAAATGTGTGTGTCATTTCCTCTCTTCAGGTTACCTGTTTCGCACACATGCTTCAACCAGATCTGCCTGCCACCCTACAAGAGCAAGAAAGAACTACGGCAAAAGCTAACCATAGCCATTTCCAACGCTGAGGGCTTCGGCTTGGAGTAGTGTGATGGACTAAAGGAAAAGGAATACTTGAGGCCATCTTTTCAATAACTGTTATTTTTGTTCAATGGTTGCACAATAGGCCCCATTAGTAAATGATTTACGCACTGTAGCTGTCCTTAAAGCTAGATCTGAAGATTCACAAGCATTAGGCCATTTGACATGGCTGTGATGTGACATTGTGTGTGTTTGTGTGTAAATGGTAAGAATTCTGTCATGAACCAGGATTCGAGAAAGAATCCAGTTAAACTGTACTGTATGCCAAGAAGTGTTCAGATTTTGTATTGTGTTATGTATATCAAGGACCAAACATTATGTTTTAATAGAATATTGTTTTGTTTTTATAGCTTTGGCAAAATAGCAGCATGTAATATATTCATGATGTATCCAACTAAATCAGCAGGATAGCTACAGAACTATTTAAATGAAATTACCATATCAAACTTGGCAACTTTTACGAGTTTGATTCTGTTTGACTAGCAGGGATCTTATGTAATGTCCCACAGTTGTGCAATGAGGAGGGCTGAAAATAGGCCAGAGAGAAGCCCGGGACATAAAGTAGCTTGGCAAACAGTCTGTCACTGAGACTGCTTCTGGTCTGAGCATTTAAAGTGACAGTGCCATGTCTCCATGACTCCCTGGAAATAACCAAGGCTATGTTAGCGTGTAATAGATTTAGGTATTTCCTCCGATTCGTGTCCAGTGTTGGACTGTTCTAAATATTCCTTCCCTAAGTGAATCTGATGATTGTTTTCATGCTCAGAGATGGTTTTGTTCTGTATATAATTCTGAAAGTGTTGACAAGCCTTTGGTATTCTCTATGAAAGGAAAGGAACCGTGTAAATGTCCGTTTTTGTGTCTGTTACAGTGACTAGCTATAAAACACACTGATGATGTGTCTCTGTACTAAAAAGTCTTTTGTGGTAGTTATTACTGGCTATTCTTGAATGGAAAGCGGACATATCTGATAACAGCAGGTACAACATGTCAACACCAAACTGTTGAGATTAATTTATTTTACAACCGGCCCACTGTTTTTTTTTTTTTTTTTACTTTACTTAATCGTACAGCTGATGCAAATAGTGGCCTTATGGATAGTCACTTTTTTATTTATTTATTTTTTTTAACTGCTCATTCAGATAAAATTATATTATAGTTAAGCGGTAATAATTATAGAACTTCCACTAGTCAGAAACATCTCATTGTTTTTTGTTTGTTTGTTTTTCCCATACGGACTGTTGGATCAACTTCTTGTTGATCTGTCCCACTCACTCCACTGAAATCTCACCTCTGGTTTTGGCCTCCATAGACATTAGATTAACTCTATTGTCTTGATTGTCAGCAAGAATCTTGCAAGTGTTCACTTTATTGTTTATTCTGTTGTATGACTGAATACAAATGTATTTGCCATGTATTTATTTTAACTTTGCTCATTCTTAATGATTAAAGTTATACAGCGAACCTACTGTCTGAATTATTCTTACATCTTCTAGCCCAGTTTCTCATTTATTTGATCTAGCTGAACATTATCAGTGCTTTTGTTCCCGGCGCTCGAGCCTCAAGTACACGTTATGGAATGTGAAGGTCAGACGAGCTCGACTCGATAGGTTGCGTGCTGGTCGTTATGCTGTTATATAGGTATGATTTGAAGTTGAGAGAAGTCATTTAGTATCAAATCACTATCAAATGGATTGTAAAAGTTACAGCCTGTGTTATTGTCTGGTAGGGTTGTGGAGCATTTCATTCTAACAATGTAAGATCTGAAATGTTAAAAGCATACAGTATGTAAGACTTCTTCAGAGATCTTCATGGCTTGATGTTTTACATGTTCCCTGCTATTGAGTTAATAGATTTGCCTATGTAAAGGTGTGTACGTCTATATCACGTGCTGAGTTAACCAGTACGTTTTCACCTGTTCTTGCTACTATTCAAATCATCTCTGCAGAGGCATCGTGATAAAATGTTGCACATGGTCTTGAAACATGTTGAGAGATTCTACAGGACATCCGGAGCAGGTCTATATTTAAACGGGGCCTTTTTTGGAAGATGATTCAGGTTCAAAGTGATTGATCAGCAGTACTGGGCTTCATAGTAATCACAATGACCTTCACAGCTTTATTTGGACTCTTATCACACTCTTCTGTCTTCACCTTAGAGTGAAACCAGGCCAAGGGGGAACAAAAAAAAAACAAAACAAAAAAACCCAGATGCCAGCGACAGTTCATTGTGGTCACATTAATTGGTTATATTTGAACCATCTATAGATGGTCAGATGGAAACTTTCGTATTAAGCCTGAATAATGGTAAGGTGTCGTGCGGTCATTTCAGACATGTGGAAGGCTGTGTGCAGCTGGAGCTGAGCCAGGCTGGAGAGATAGATGGATTTCAGCTGTGCTGAAACACCATGCTGATGGACTTTGAGGAGGTGTGTAGGGTCTAAGCTTGTTAAACAGCTGCTCTCTGTTGGCTTTAGCAATGGGTCAAAGTTTTATTGGGAAAACAGCCAGTTCTCAATCGTCAGACCAGTCAGTCACAGTATATGTACTTTCTATTCATCACGTTCAACAACATGCTTCAGCAACTTGCTCCGTTGAGTGTGAACATTGTGTGAGCTTGTTCTATACATGGAAACCATTTTCATATGTACAGCTTCAGAGCACCCTGCTGGTACACTTGTGCAAGGCACTGTATGTCTATGACAAAAATGTATAGTACATGCAAAATTATATACATATACAAACACATACTGACCACTTTATTAGGAACGCCTGTACAGCCAATCAAGTGACAGCAGTGTAGTGCAAATACAGTTCAAGAGGTTCAGTTAATGTGCACATCAAACAAGAATGGGGGTGTAAGTGATCTCAAGGACTTGGCAAGGCTGTTGGTGGCAGGTGGGCTGTTTGAGAATTTCAGAAATTGCTAATCTCCTCAAACTTTCACACAAAACAATTTCTTAGAGTTTTAAAGAATGGTGTGGAAAACAAAAAAACATCCAGTGAACAACAGTTTCGTGCAGAGAACTATATATATGCTCTATTGATGAGAACGGTCAAAGGAGGCTGGCCAGAGTGGTTTGAGCTGATAAGAAAGCTACAGTAGCTCAAATAATTACTCTTTACAAATATGATAAGCTGAAAGTCAAAGAAAGTTTAATTATATCTCCAATATTATCCTCACACTTTAAAGCAACAGTTTTTATTTCATATTTGAAATAAAAATTTTAAAAGACTATATAGTGATTTATAGGACAAAAGTGCAGGATTGTGGAATAATAAACCCAATGCATCTGCTAGAATATTAGAATCGTCTTATATTTGCAGTATTGTGGGAAATTTAGAAACCTTCCTTTTAATTTAACAAAGTAATTATGCTTTTTGCAAAGAAAGGCTAATAACCAACCATACATCAATCGCAAGGTGTCCCACTTGAAGACATCTCTCACTGGATAATTATGATTAGGCTGTACATGCCTATAGCAGACAGACAGGTCATTCAATATTCCCTCTGGATCTATATTTAAAGGGGAGCTTAGACAGCTCTAGAAAGGTCTAGGGCACGCTGTCCATGGTGAAATATTAGTCATCCTGTAGCCAGAACAGTTCTAACCTTATCTTATAAATCAAAGAGACTTCGTGTGCTGGGGTTATTGCAGGTCACAATGAAGTTATATTAAAAGAACATTTTGACTTGAAACTAAGTCATTGCAGGCTCCCTGCTTTAAATGTCCCCTACCTCTTTACTGTTAGAGCACAGCAGTACTCAAGGCCTGTTAGACATCCCAGACTTCTCTGCTGAATGGCCTGATTATGTGTACCTGGCAGAGCTGGATGACTAACCTGCTACTGCTCTGTGAGTCAGTTAGCTGGGGTGTGTAAGCATTTAATGCAACAAACGCAATGATTTGGCAACCTTTGAGACTTGCTAGTTTATATATAATCCTATAATAATAGGTGTTTTGTCAGGTCTTAACTCAGTTTAGTAAGCATTATGAAAACTAGTGAAAATTTAAAACTACTTAAAGGACTTTATACTCCTGAGTACTGCATGTGTATGATTATAAATCCTCATTTTAATATGCTTGCAAAATTAGTTAGATTACATCTAATTGTAAAAATAAAAGGCAAATGTATGTCTTTCGATTAAAGAACTTAATACGTTACTTCGGCACATTATACTGCTCTAATTGTACATTTCTTAAACATTTCTTTAAAATATTATAAGGTTCTATCTGGCATTTTGGTCACAAATGAGTTAAATATAAATATCACTGGGGATATTTTATTCTTCTAGAGAGTTATGTTTTAATTTTGCAAAGAGTTTTGTATGACATTTAAAAATATATATATACCGCCAAACTCACAGATGAACCTGATTTTTATGAGGTTCTATCTGCTAGAAAACCATCATCCAGAATGCAACATAGAAGGTCTTGGCCAATCAGCATCCAAATTTTATTTACAATCTGACACAGGAGAACAGAATAAAAAAAAATCATTTTTAGTTCATTATGTTCCATGAGTTGTACAAAACAGGTAGAGTACAGGTCTACTGTGCTCACAATGGGTAAACTTTCTGGCACATTAAAAAGTCTTCATCCCTGCAGAAATTGAATATTGTGGCTAACATTAGCATGAAATAGCTACATGCAATGCACTTAATAAACTGAACTGGTGACTGAAGGCTAGCTGGCAGACCTGTAAGACATGTTCATGTGGTTGGACAAAAGTAGAAAATGTACTGCATGTGCTATTGCATTTTAATAAATACACAAAAATATTTTTACAATGACATTTTTAAAAGTAAAATATCTTGTTCAGGAACAACTTCAGAATTCAAGAAGTTAAATATCTTGTATTTTAGATCTTAGAGAATACAGTAAGGGGGGAGATCAAACTTTCTGAATTGCATACACTCACTGAGCACTTTATTAGGAGCACCTACAGGTACACCTACTCATTCATGCAATTATCTAATTCGCCAATCAGTGGCAGAAGTGCAGTGCATAAAGTAACGCAGATACGGGCAGCAGCTTCGAGTAATTCACATCAACCATCAGAATGGGAAAAATGTGATCTCAGTGATTTTGACCGTGACGTGACTGTTGGTGCCAGAGAGGCTGGTTTGAGTTTTCTATAGCTGATGATCTCCTGGGAGTTTCACACACAGCAGTCTCTAGAGTTTATTCAGAATGGTGCCATTAAAAAAAACACATCCAGTGAGTGACAGTTTTGTGGATGGAAACACCTTGTTGATGAGAGAGGTCAGTGGAGCCAGACTGGTTCAATCTGACAGAACAGCTACAGTAACTCAGAGAGCCACTCTGTACAATTGTGGTGAGCAGAAAAGCATCTCAGAATGGACAACGCATTGAACCTTGAGCAAGACGGGCTAAAACAAGAGAAGACCTCATCAGGTTCCAATTCTGTCAGCCAAGAACAGAAAGCTGAGGCTGCAGTGGACACAGTTCAAAACTGAAATTAACATAGCCTGGTCTGATGAATCTCCATTTCTGCTGAGGTACACAGATGGTAGGATCAGAATTTGGCACCAACAGCATGAATTCATGGACCCAACCTGCCTTGTGTCAACAGTCCAGGCTTGTGGAGGTGGTGTGATGGTGTTTTCTTTGGGCCTGTTAATACCAATCAATCAACACTTGAATGCCACAAACTATTTGAGTATTTGCTGACCATGTACATCCCTTCATGATCACAATTTATCATCTTTTAATGGCTAGGTCTAGCATGATAATGCACCACGTCACTAAGCAAACGTCGTCTCAACTTCGTTTTATGAACATCACAATGAGTTCAGTGTTCTTCAATGACCTTCTCAGTCACCGGATATGAATCCAGTAGAACACCTTTGGGATGTAGTAGAACGAGAGATTCACAGCATGAAAAATCTGCAGGAATCAGGTAATGCAATCATATCAACATGGACCAGAATCTCAAAGGAATGTTTCCAACACGTTGTGGAATCCATGCCATGAAGGATTGAGGTTGTTATGAGAGCAAAGGGAGAACCTGGCTAGTATTAGTAAATACTACAAATAAAGAGCTCCATGAGTGTATATGATCATAATGTGGTCTTAATAGGCTTGAAATGAGTTGTACCTTTTATTAGTTATTTGGACATATTTTATCTAAGAAACAGCCAGATAGAACCTTTTAAAAACTGCACCGTATTTAATCTTAGAGAACAACATGGTTCAGTGTTAGGCCAGTGTTCAACATTTCCATAATGTAAAGTGAAATAAAATGTCAACCTTGTAGCGTTATAAATGTAAATTTCATTATTTTAAAGTTTTGCTAGCTACAATGTCAAATCTTTGATCTGTCATATCTATAAGCGGCTCTTCAACCAGATAGGACTTTATAATACTAAGTCATGATTTGTAAACCAGGTATCAATCTGCACTCCAACAGCCCTCACTCGGGAATTATACATTCAGATGCCCTTTACTACACTGCGTATGTACATGCCATACTTCCAGATGACCCCAGATTCCATCTTGGTCTATATTAAGAGAGAGCTTAGACAGCTCAGGAAAGGTCACTGGCTGCATGCTATGCTATGATATACTGTATAGTGGCTTAGCTTGGTGAAAGGGGCACATGGACAGCTCATGACACTCTATCCAGTAAGGGATATTTCATCTGTATTCTGTTGTCACTGTATGAGATAGGAACTTTTTTTCTTCTGTCAGATTTATTGCAGAATGTTTAATTTCCTCTGTGTAAGCCACAGTTTTTGCATGCGTGCGCATGCACACACACACACGCACACACACACACTCTGAGAATATTACTCAGTCTCAGGTATGTGTTGTGCATAACCAGTTTATTGTGCGTATCGGTAGTTGTTAGTTAAGTACATAAATCAAAGTGAAATGATCTAAATAAATCAGAGTACTTGGTATTTTTTGCAAGTTTTAGCAGATTATTGTTATTTTAGACATAGTATATTGGAGGTTTAGTTTGAGTGTATTTACCAGGGGCGTAACCTGGCCTGGGCATTCAGGATTGTAGCTCTGAAGATTTTTTCTTCAGCCCTGAATACTTCTCCACTTGGAACGGTTTGTCACTATGTAACTGAACGTCAGTAAAAAGAAGACAGCGGTGTTGTAATTTTATATCTTCAGTGAACGGAGGCGAGACTAATCAGAAAGGGTTTACAGGAAAGTATGTGGAAATACTCGTGTCTTATTTGATGACGACTGTAAATTCTGCCAAACGCTAGCTCACACAGTCTGTCTGAAGAAAAATGGATATACGCCTTTTTTTAGGCATATATCCATTTTGGGTTGAAACTGAAACAGTAACATCCTCTTATGCTGAGCAGATAAACAAGGAGTGTAAATGTCTATATGAGTTCCAGTTTACATGAACATGATACGAGCAGAGCATAAGGAATGTAATGTACTCTGCATGGCACTGTAGCAGCTAAACCCATAGCTTTGTTTTGCCTCTCCTTGGCTAGAGACACCAAACTAATCGGGTTTGAAAAGTTTTAGGCTATATATTACCGGTCTGGCAGTCCTATAAACAGCGATAACACCCAAGGCAAGTTTTATAATGAATTTTATGATCATGTCATACATTGACAAAACTTTGGTTACTAGCTGAGCTGAAAAAAAATGCGTGGAGAAGAATCTGTGCTCAGCCCCGGATGATAAACAGTCCAGCTAATGCCCCTGGTGTTTACATTGAAATTGGGTGACAAACATAATCACAAATTAACTTGTCATTTTTAATACCCACAGACATCACCAGACCAGGTAAAGAATTTTTAAATTTTTTAAAAATATGTTTTTGCTAAATCTAAACTTCCTGCTTTTGTGGCTTACATCTTTTAGTAAACTCTGGTGAAAGTTTCTCTTGATTGTTGACTTTAACACAGACATGCCTACCCCCTGAAGTGTTTTCTTCATCTGGCCAGCTGTTGTGAACAAGTTTTTCTTCTCCAGGAAAGTAATTCTTCTGTCATCTTTCCCATTTCTTTTCTATGGTCTTCCAAGCCTTTTGGTGTTTCTGAGCTCACCAGTGGATTTCTTTTTAAGAATGTACCAAATAGTTGATTTGGCCACACCTCATATTTTTGCTGTCTCTCTGATGTTTTTTTTGGTTTGTTTGTTTGTTTGTTTTAACCCAATGATGGCTTGCTTCACTGGCAGAGACAGCTCTTTGGACCTCATATTGAGAGTTAACAGCAACATATTCAAAACGCAAACACCACAACTGAATTCCAATTACTTTCGGTCCCTTAAAAAGGTGGGCACATATAAAAAAAAAAGTGCTGTAATTCCTATACTATTCACCTCATTTGGATGTAAAAATAATAAATAAATAAATAAATAAATAAATAAATAAATAAATAAATATAAAAAAACCCAAATTAAAGCGAAATGCCTGCATTTCATTATTTAATTTCAACTCCAGTAAACTACAGTAGACAGCTAAATGTTGCTATATCTTTGTCCATGTCGACATTGGAATGAATCTGGCTGTTTATATTTATTTGGAAAATCATTGCCATCAAGCCTACATACTGAAGATAAGATGCCTAAAAGCCATTCCATATTATAAATTCTGCAACAGGTGTATTAATAGCTAAACATGATGAAGCTAGCCAACATTAAAATGCTAATATACAGTCTAGATGCAATACTGGTCAGTTAGCATGCTAGTTAAACCACTTTTGTGCTAAGTTGTTAATTTGTAGAAATTAACCAACAAAGTCCCTGTATCGTCACTGATCGATAAATGAGCTGATTTCATCTTATTGCCTTTAAACACATATTAGCTCTACTGATTAATGCAGTTGCCAGTTTATGTTTAGTTTTTTGTCTAAGTTCATAGTTAGCCTTGAAGTTTATTGACAAACTGAAAGAAGCAGATCAGGAGACATGACTCTGCTGTGACTATGGATTTTACAGTTCTGCATTGACTCTTAAGAGAAATTAAAGAACCTGTATGTTCCTATTGCATCTGAACTGTCAGATAAATACCAATTCCAAATATATTGCTATTAAATATTATACATATTAATCGTAGAAGGGGCTTGCACCTTCTCATTGGGCATGACAGTTGTGCATGCTGACGCAATCACATGGTACATGTTATTAGCCTTTACAGTGAACAGGAAAATGAGTCTAATGAACAGAATAATGAAGGACCAAATGCAAACGAGTTAAACCAGTTTTGCCAAAGAAATTAAGAATAAGGAAATTGGCCACAGTTCAACCCCCCACGCTTACTTTTTTTTCTCCATTTTGTAGTACTGCATACCGAACCAAGATTTTTATACCTCTTTCATATACTGTACCTCTACCTATTTCAAACCTCAATCAAATTTGGGATCCATCCATCCATTTTCTATACTGCTTATCCTTCAGGGCTGTGGGGAACCTATCCCAAGAGGCATGGGGCATACCCTGGACGGGGTGCCAATCAATCTCAGGGCACACTCACATACACATACACACCCATTCATACACTACGGACAATTTGGACATGCCAATCAGCCTACTATATTGAGGGGAGGCCACCCAGCCCCGAGTAGAGTGCAACAACCCCAACCGAGGAAAGCCACAAATTGAAAAAAAGCGTAATAATTTCCACTAATATTCCTCACAATCAAACTACATTACATTTTGTTGAATTAAACATGCCCAGCCAGTGTGTAGAACCATTTTATTAATTAGACCTAAATACCCATACAAAATCAATTTTTAATTTGATTGGCATATAGTGAAGTGTTTGCCCCATTTGTCTTGCATGTTGTCACTTAGTTGATAAATTTAATACATTGAATGTGTTTTTTTAAAGTGAAAAACATCGTGTGAAATGGCCTTAATAATGGTTGCACACAAAAGCTAACCTAAGCTCTGGAATTTCCCTTTTGCAGTAGTTTTGAGTTTACATTTTAGTTGGACCAATTCATTTGTTAGCCATTCGGGGCTGGTGTGGTGTTGCGAGGCTGGTTTTGTCGGTACTCACCACCTTACTGTGTATTTTGTGCGTTTCTAGCCAGTCTACACCAAAATTTCATGGGAGGGGGGGTGTTTCGGGGGGGGTGTGGGTTGGGTGGGGACATTAACCACTTGTATTTTTTGAAGTAGCAATAAGCTTGTTAATAATTATTTTTTTTTTTGAGCTTTTTCATTTTATATTTATATTTTTTATATATATATATATATATATATATATATATATATATATATATATATATATATATATATATATATATATATATATTTCCTTTAAATCCACATTTTTTTCCTCTAGAATTGTTTCCTGAAGAACTGCAATTTAACGTGTAATTGTGAACCACACTAATCACACTAAAATATCTTCTTCCAAATAGTTCATGCTGAGACAAATTCTAGCTGTGCAATTTTTTTTTATAAAACCCTACAGCAGTTAAAAGAAATTTCATGGCCTGCCAGTTCCTATCCTGTAAATACACTGGTAGTAACTGAAGTTCACAGTTTAGAAAAAAGGCTAATTGTAGCATATTTTGAAAGCGTGAAACCAGGTGAAAAATAGAGCGCAGTGAGAGCTTCTGCATTGTATTTGGAGTAAGGGGCTGGAATGAGTGTGAGTTGTTGTGTCATTCCTCGTTAATCAGCAGCAATGAGTCTGATCCAGCCTCAGGATGAGTTCAGGAGCTGCAGTCAGAATTCAGTATGATCTGTTGTTAGTAGTGCAGCAGAGTTGATCACAGAAATCATGTTGTGTATTCAGAGTGCAGCTTTTTATCTTCTTCTTTTTTTAATACTCTGTGAGCCTTAGCGTAGAGTGCAGGCCTAAATGTCAAAGAGTAGCTTTAAAAAAATTTTTTTTTACAGAAAGTGTATAGAAGCTTCTATGTGTGTGTGTGTGTGTGTGTGTGTGTGTGTGTGTGTGTGTGTGTGTGAATTTTGTGTTGCGTAACAAAATCTTGCCAGGTTTTTACTTCTGCTAACCAAAGGATGTGAAGCCAAACAAACTGCATCAAAACCTTTTCTTTTTTTTTTAAAAGAATATTATCAGTAAGAAGTAAATGTGTAGCAGTACACCATAACATTTTCAACTTATTAGTAACGTATTAAATATAGTGTTAAAACATTAACAGTTCATGCATTTCCTTGTGGAGGAAAATCAGTTGCTGCAAAATTCCTCTGGACCTTCCACTCATTGGTGGTATTTTTAGCCACATTCCTAGATAAAGTTAGTTAAGGCCCATGTGAGAAAGATATGAAGGAAGCATTAAGCCAACCACCTCAGTGTGTAAGCATGTTCCATGTCATGTACAACAAGGGGCATCACTGACACAGGCTGCATTCCATCACAGCCATTTGTTTCATATATAAGAGTGGGAGAGCAGCCATTTTTGGCTACGGACCAAATAAACCATAAGCAATGATAACCCCTCTTGGGGGCCTGCTTGCACATCCAAACACTGCCGAGTTCAACTTCCGCTACTCTTTTGAGCTACAGGAGACCTGAACACTGAGTCAGTGAGCTGCTAAGGAAACAGGAAGGTTGCAGATTACAATACACACACACCCACACACACACACACACACACACAGAAGAAGTGTGTGGGATTGTCAGTGTGATTAGAAACCTGGTCTAGGATTCCCCGAATACGGCACAGTGCTGCGTGGGGGTGACGTAAAAGGAAATCTTTGTAAGACATGTTACTTGGCCAGGGCACAATCGCACACTATGTATAATATATCAGTGTCAATCAGCCTATAGTACATGTGTTTGGACTAGGGGAGGAAACCCCCAGAGCCCACAGGGCGGAGACAGGATTCGAACCCCCAATCCCACCACCAAGCAAGATGCACACAAAATGATGCTGTGCAGCTGTATTGGGCTGTAATATCTGGAAAGCAAAGCCTGGATGCATGATCATAGCTCAGAAATACCCTTTCATATCCGCTCTATGGCTAAAGTTCGGTCAACTGATGCAGCTTATATTGTATTAGTAAATCTTCCACAGCCTGCCATGGATGCCTTACTGGAGTGAGCCACTTCAAAGAGGAAAAATAAGGAAAGACTTTCACAAGCAAGCTTTTTGATTTCCATCTCGTCCTCCAAAGATTACTTGGTTGGACTTCACACAGAAACGCACTCCAATAATGTTTTCATTATGGTGGAATGTGTAAAAATCCATTTCATGAGGGGTTAACTGAGTTTTTCTGCAAGAACTTACCACTGATCTTTTACACAGTGGGAGCTCATTTGTTTCCTGGCCAGCTATGGGGCTCGATTATTTTTGTAAGGAAGATCTGCCATCAATATTGAGCCAGCTGTATCCCAGGGATAATATTAGAGCATGTAAGCAGTCGATATGTGTAAAAAAAAAAAAAAACTAAATACCTTAATAAAACATACTGTATTATACAAAGATCGATAAAAGTTGCAGTAGAAATTCTTTCATATAACATCACGCCATGTTAAATTTTATTCCTCTTATACTACAGCTATCTGCCAAAGATTACATCTTTATTCAGTAGACACAACACACTTTTTTTTAGTAATTCTATAAACCTTTTTCTAACTTTTCAGCCTTTCATCTCTGTGAGAAATAAGTCTCCCTGTCATCTTTTTAGCCTCTCTAGACAAAAAAGCAACTCGTCTTATAAGTGAGAAACCGCAAAAGCCTTCCTTCCTAAAAAATCCACTGTAGCGGAAAACCTAATGACACTTTCAATAAATGTTATGTCCTAACATGAAATGTCACTATATCACTATATCAACTATACGAATTAGTTTATATATATATATATATATATATATATATATATATATATATATATATATATATATATATATATATATATATATATATATATATACACACACACATATATATATATATATATATATATATAAATTAAAAAAAATTCAATTCAGTTCATTATTAGTCTCAGATTATGTACAGCACCATAATCAAGTCCCTGTGTAAGTTGACTATGGAAAAAAGTATTAATATAAAACTGTGATGTGTTTCACTTCTGACCAATCAGATTTGGGAATCCAACAATACCTATAAAAAAGGTTAACCATTATCATCTTCGGAGATTCTTAGCAATGTTAATACACTCTCAGTTAGGGTTCTTTAAGGACCTTTTATGATAGGGTTCCAGAAGGACAACCAAAGAACCCTTAAACATTCGTGTATACGGTACTATATACTGCTGGAGTTTCTTCATCCCCCAAAGAGGCAATATGAAATCCCTCTTTATCTGTAGCCTTGATGAAGCCACAGAAGCCATTTAGCACTGGATTAACTTTCCCTAATCCATATAGCCGTGTGAGGACAATGCGACTGTGACGCACACGGGCCAGATCCGTGAGCCTGTGCTGGATATCTAATGATCCTGACATCCAGTGTTTGAAAAGCAGGTCTACTCTGGGCTGTGGTAGTCTCACTGGGTGTCCTACTTTACACATGCTGCCTACCGTTATCCACCAAATCTTCGCACGATAAATAGCAGAACTGAGGACTCACACCCACCCTCATAGAGTAAATAACAATAAAATAATCACTATATGTATAAATTAAAGAATAATAGTTTCTTGTGAGTATACAGTTATACAGTTTACAGTTGAAGCAGTAGAGTGGAAATATTCAGGTTACATTGATTTAAAGCAGCCTGTATCAGGAGCAGTACAAAAGTCATTACCGGGGTTGATCATGTTTAAACACAGATCAATGGTTGGCAGTTTTATTTCCCTGTTTGTTTTTTTTGCTTGTTTTTCTGCAGTGTGTGTGTGTGTACGTGCACCGTAGGTATTCAGATATGGCCGACACACTTTAAACGCAACAGTAGTCACGTAGCATGAGGAATGACAGGTCTGGCCATGCTCACCTATTTTGTGATATTAACACTTCGGTTAACACTAACAGCCTGGTGTCGGTTCCAATTACCATAAATGCAGCCACACATTTCTGATGCAACTGCTTGCATTATTCTGAAACTAGTCATCCCAACACCCAACAGATTTTACATCAGTGTTTATTAATCACAGGATGTATTACACACATAGCTGAACTTCTTTTTGGCTCTCCCTCATTCTTCAGAAATCATTCATTTGTTGTTGTGTAACCACTTTACTCTGTTAAGGGTCAAGATCGATCTGGCGCGTATCCCTTGAACAAGTGCAACAAAATTGAGCACATAATGTATGGCAATATTAAGATATTATTGAAAATAAACAACCAAACAAAGATCATTAACTTAAAATTAGTTCAAATATTTGGCTCATCTGTTCTGAATGCGATAGAAATATCTGCCCTTTGTTTTTATAACCTATAAACAGTGAGTGAGTGACAGTTAAAGACTGGAAAAAGACCAGGTGATTTATTTATTTATTTTTTTAATCTTCAACTGTCTAATTTGGCTGAGTCTGTGCACATGATAGCCTGAGATTCCTGTTCTTGGTTGACAGGAGAGGAACCCAGTGTGGTCTTCTTCTGTTGTAGCTCTGCAGATCTTTTCTGCTCACCACGGTTGTAAAGAGTGATTACATAAGTTACTATATCCTTACTGGCAGCTCAAACCAATCTGGCCATTTTCCTCTCACCTGTCTACACAGCAAGGCATTTCCACAAACAGAAATGTCGCTCATTCACTGTATTCTGTTTTTTGGACAATTCTATTTAAACTTTAGAGACTGTTGCGTGTGAAATTCCCAGGAGATTTCCGAAATACTCAAACCAGCCCATCTGGCACCTACAACCATGCCATGGTTAAAATCACAGGGATCACACTTTTCCTTCACTCTGATGTTTGATGTGAATGTGAACTGAAGCTCTGCATGATTATATGCATTGTGCTGCTGCAACATGATCGAATGATTACATAAATGCATGAATATGTAGGTGTACAGGTGTTCCTAATAAACTGTAGATATACTGCATATATTGCCGTTTTGAAATTATTATCGCCATGAGATATTTTCTTTCTTATATTGTTTATGGCTTACATTTATTCATTCATGTTCAATGAATGGACATGGTCAACGTTGTGGTGAATCCAGAGCCAGTCCAGCGAGCACTGGGTGAAAGGCAGGAATACACTGTGGATGGGAATAAGCTTTAAGATTTTATTATTAATAATATATTATTTCTAGTCAGTATAGTTAATAAATTCACAGACTGGCTGGAGGTCAAACTACTGTAGTGAAACAACCTAACAATTTACCTAAAATTCTCTCATGAATATTTTGATCCTTTTCCGTAAATAATTGGATCATTACACTTCACCGCAATATAATAGAAGGAATTTTAATATATTTTTTGTCTGCCAGTGTGTCATATCTAAATAGACAACTCACAGTAAAGCATAGCTTAACAATATGAAAGAATGTGGGAGAGGTTGAGAGTTTAGACCGGTTTGCCAGAGATATACAGGACTATTCTAATAATCTCCAACTCCAGTAGGACTAAAAAGTGTTTTACAGGCTTTATGCTGGTATTGGAATATTAATTGGTACTTGTTGCAGGAGCTATTATAATACACTATCGACTTTTTTAAGTATTCTTTGTAAAATATTGGGATCAAATATTGAACAAAAATTCTTCAGTACCCACTTTATCCTGGGATAGGCTCTAGATCTACTGTAACACTGACTAGGATAAAGCAGTTATGAATTTATTTCAATATTCAACACTAGCCTCTGTGCCACCCTTGTGAATTAAATATTCGGGGGGGGGGGAAATACAGATGTGTGTTACAGTAAATGAGGCCAGCATGGAAGTGTTAACACTGACCACCATCAGTGATGCAGCTTCCTGTTAAGAAATACACACCCAAGTAAGAAAACAGAGCTTTTCTGTTACACTTTCACTTTTCCGCTACAAATGCAAACATGAAATATTGTTGTGAATCTAACAAACTGTCATAATCTAGATTTCCTATATTTTGACTTCAATACAGAGAAACTTTTAGCTTCCCCCCCCCCTTTCTCTCACATTCCTCCATTTAAAACCATCTGATTCCCTAAAAGCATAACACCAGGTCAGTTCTACTGAATATCATCAACACAAAGTAAACACAACCAACCCAGCTATGAGATTTACATTAATTAAGCCAAATAAAACTAAAGTAAGTAATTTGGATAGGTTTACACTAAATAGATACTGGCGTAGCTTGCCAAAATATACTACATTGCCATAAAAAGACTTATGAGATGGTATTGAATGTGAATATGTATCCTTTTGCATTTGCTACTGCCACCAAAATTTCCTATGGCATATTGTGAAATGAGGAAAAAAACCCGACAATGCTTATTTACAAATTATACGAAAGTTAGCTCCGTTCCACGAATTCTGATTGGACAAATGGTGTTTCAAGAGTGCTGATGTTTAGTATAACAGCACTGGTAAATTTCACCAATTGCATCACTCTGTCTGAGTTCACAGCATAAACTTCCAATTCTAGCAATAGTTCTTTACACTGAAATGGTTACTACACTTACTCCGAGCTGTCAGTCAGTCGCTGCATTGCACTGAACCATGCAACGCTCTATTCAATGGCAGCTTCTTTGGGAACTATTTTCATTAGAAGAAAAGAATATACGGAATATTGGGCTATATTTGCCTGAAATGTCAGTTACTTGAGTTAATTTCTTGCTTATAGAACTTTTGTATAAAAGCAATATCACACTCACGATCATGCTATTTTACTATGCTTGTCGTTGTATGATTCAGCTGGGTTTATTTATTTATTTATTTTCATTTTTTAATTTGCGATGCAATGTGCAGTTTTTTGTAGGAAACTATTTGAATTACACCAAATGTATTTCGCAGTGATGGTTGCTGGTAAATGAGACATTTTAGCTGTACTCATGTTCGAAGCACATGAATCAAAGTGTTCGGACATGGCGATGACACCACATGATGATGCATCTTTGCCCAAACATGCAGAAAATCTAATAATTGTGAAAAATTGCAAGCTCCTCCAAATTTGCTTCATTTTGCATTTCTCCAATCGCAAAATCCTGGAGGGACTGGTCTACGGCCGAATCACAGCACTCGTGCAATAGTGCTTAATTGTGTCACTTATAGTTTGTACGCACTGTTGCTTGTGGTTCAAATCCTTATCTTAATGACAGTTGAGAAATAATAACTGAAGCAGAAACTGTTCATGGTAGAAACATTGCATTTATTCAATTTCTTTCTTAAAGGAACTTAGAATTAAATAATAAGTAGGCAGACAGACAGACAGACACCCTTCCTTACAGTAGAAAATTCCACAGACAAACACCATAGTTTCCAGCCCTTTTATACAGTCAACATACATAACCCATCTCTAAAATAAACAGTAGCTAACAAATGTCAGCCATTTGCATTAAAATTATTCACATTTCAATCATTCACATTGACCAGACTGTTTTTACCACTAATGGAAGACAGGAAGCAAACATGAGAAATAATAACTAATCTCAAATACCCCACTCTGTCACAGATTTTTATCTCTGTATTACTACACTTACCAACACTTGCATTAAGTAACATTCAATATCCCTTACTATTTCATCTCACACATCAATGAAACAATTCAGAGAAAACACTGGCATTTTAAAAAAGAAAAAAAAAAGCAGCAAACATGGAGGAGACATGGCAGAAAGTCAAATGTATGTGCAGTGAAAAGATAGACAAACTGCATGGAAGAAGGAAGAGGTGCATGGATAACGATGTTTAATGATCAGCAGTATATTACACAGGTGCCCATAATGTACAAGTTTTAGATTATTGCTTCAGCTGCAAAGTGGCCAATAAGATGGCACTAACAAAATACTTAAACTTCAATATGAAGCACCTTGATGGTGTACCAAATTATTCCACTTTCACGCCGTTTAGTTTAAAGGCATCTTACACAGTGCAAATTCCCCTATTCGTGTTTTCATGGAAGCACATCCATAAGAACAGTCACACTGCACATGGAGGAGTCTTTTTCCACCTTTGTTGAATGCACTGTGTTTCAGAGTCACCATGGGGAAATGGATTCTTTCTCTCAATGTTGCACATAGATCAGTTTAACAGAATAACTCATGAAATCTATTCAATAGAAACTACTGCACGATGATAGTGAGGTCTTAGGAGCAATTTGTTTAGATTTTGTTTAAAGAAGAAAAAGAAAAAAAGTGATGTTTTAGAGGTGCAATTTGCCCTTGAAAAAAAAGTTCCTATAATGCCACAATTTTTTTTAAAGGTAATCTAATCGAAAAAGGAAATCTATTTCATGACATGACTCTTTCGAGAACTTAACCTTGGAACTGCTTTAGTGCACAGGAAAATTGGAGAAATTAGATTCCATTATATAGTGTTAAAATAGTTAGTATTTGACTCAAAATTATCATTTAATTCACTTCTAAATCTGCCAAAATCCTGAACATCAACACTGGACAGTTTGTATGAACAAGGACTATATCCAATATGATCGTTGTGATGAGCTCAGCATTTCATTTGACGCAATATTAATTTTGTCTCAAACTTTTTCCCTATTATTATTTTTTACTAGTACGAGCTCACGCTACATCAGTCAATTCTGCATTTCTAGCACCTCCTCCTAAAAAGGTATTCAATTTTTATGGCAACATCTACCCTCACCAGTAGGGGGAGTTGTTCTCAATTCGCCCCCAACTCTGCCACTCTGGAAAGAAACCACTAGAGGTCCTTGGGCTCCCAAACTGATCAAACTCCATCTCAGGCCTTTTGTTGGTGCTTCTGGGTTCATACGCTGTTTTCTGAGTGTCATGTTTGGTCTGATTGCCGTCATTATCGACATGAACCAACCTGTAGTTCTTCCCATCGTTATTATCCCAGTGCGTCTCATCATGAGTGGTGTAGGAGATGCAGAACTGGACTTGATCCTCATGCAGCACTGAACTCGGCAGATCAACGGTGAAGGTAAAGGTGTCGATGTCTGCACACCCATAAACATTGTTCATATACACACAAGGAACGTCCTTGTGGCTTTTCCATGAATCAAACGTTATCCGGACATGAACGGACTTCTCAAAGCTGACATTGCTAACTTTTATTGTGCCCATAAGGGATCGGTCCTGGATTACACAGTTCTCCAAACACACCAGGTTCTTCTTGAGTCGGTTCCGAAAGTCCAGGTAGTCTACAGCAGGCTGGGGGAAGTCCAAAACAAAACTCCTCTCCTTCTCCACCTTTAGGCCCACAATGGCATCCTCCAAGTCCGCCATTTCAAACTGCAGGTCGGGTGGCAAGAGCGAGTCTTCCTCAAACTCCTTGAACACGTGGATCGCTGTTAGTGACATGCCTTTGGAGTCAGCAAAAACCACTCTCTTCTTGCCTTTGCCTTTGGGACTTTTCCATCCTCGGTTGGTCGCTTCTACCTTGGTCTTCGAGCTGATGCATGATCTCAGTGGTTTGAATGGCTTGACCAAGTTTCTGGACTTACAGCTCTCATAGGAACCGAGGAAGCTGCGAAGGGGTGGAGAGTGTGCCAGACAGATTCTCATGGCCACATCCACAGGCATGATGGAAGATGGCATCGGTCGAGGATTCAAGATGTGCAAAACTCTGTTTTCAAGAACAAAACAGAACGATGCATTACCATGTTAGAGAGAGAAAGTAGAAATGGGCAGCCGCAAAATAATTGTTACATGTCTAGAGCAAAGTATTCTTCATTTACACATTCACCCGGATATAAGGTATCGCAAATTGTTCTAAACTGTTATTATTATTATTATTATTATTATTATTATTATTATTAAACATACCAAGCTCTAACCTCTTGCTTATTGTCTGCTTGCCAGGCTGTATATTTATTTAATGTGTGATCTTTGAAAAGCCAAAGCTGTGAGGAATTCACAGTCAGAAAGGTGCAGAGATGAAAGGCTTGTTTCATTGTTTTTGAAGGAAATGTGAAATCAGGAAGTATAGTATATTTTAAATTGTACTCAATCTGCACCAACTGATTGGTTTCTGCAGACAAACACCAGGTAATGTTCACTCCACACACTTACCTACGCGACACACACATACCATGGGTGTGTGTAATATATTATATATATAAAAACACCCTTCTTAAAACTGTACACTGAAGGAGATCCACATGAACACTCCATGAACTCAACCACGACTCTGAACATACGCACTCTCCAGTCATGACGCAATATTCTTACCTTGTGCAGTTCATTCGATATTCTGCTCGATCAAACAAATTAGTTAGACAGAACAAAAAAATAAAATAAAAAAAAATTAACGTATTTTTTTCGGTACACTTTAAGCCATGATAAAACGGAGAAAACAGAGTTAGTTTAGTCGGCTCGGCACGCCCCCTCACAGCTCAGCTGTATGTGTAATGTGGAGCGGATTTCAACCTCTTCTCTAACTCTTTTTGGGCGCATGGGCTTTGTGGTCTCATTACAATGACCAATGAGAAATCAGTACAACAAAGCGTTCGACCAATCCGCGTGCAGAACGGGATCACTCATGGCGCGCGTGCTATAGGAAGTGAGCCAGCTCGGTCGAGAGAGAGAGAGAGAGAGAGAGAGAGAGAGAGAGAGAGAGAGAGGCGGAAGAGACTCTGAGGAGAAGGACCTCTACTGGACTCCTAGTGAAAAGTGGGCCACGCTAGTTTTTGTGGTTTTTTTTGGTTTGTTTATAATATATTTTTGTCCAGTTCACCCCACTACCACTATCACCACAAATTAAGTTTTAGTTTGCCAAGAAAAATTACATGTTCCTAAATCCAGCCATTTTACTCCACATAAATAAAATTATTATAGAAATAAAAAATGACTGATTCTCTCTTAATATGTAAACAAAACAAGTGGGAGCCGACTCGAGAAAGCTCTAATATCATCTCTGTTAACCAGCTTCTACTTTCCACACTTTAAAAACAAACAAAAAAAAAAAAATTGATTTTTGATCAGATTACAATACGGATTACAAAAGACACCAACTGCACCTGCACTTGCACAATCTCTGAGTCATGCACCCTGGTGGATGAGCAATTGCAATAATAGACATACCACGGTTTCCCAAAGCTGATCCTGGAGTATATGGATTGCACATTTCAGTGTTTCACATTACACATCCACTATAACATCTTCACAGGCTTGTTCTCAAGCTGAAGACCTGAGCTAGGTGTAGCAGAATGAAATATGCAAGGAGGATTGTGCAATGTCACTTTATAAATTGTCGTTATTAGTCATCACTGTCAGTAAATTGCATATACTTTCTAATGTGTGTATCACCTGGCCTTCAACAGTCTGGTTCACTAAAACACTGCGTTAGATCCCTGTAGTAGGGAAAACGTCTACCATTGGGCATTGAGTACAAATGGCTGGTTTGATCTATGTGACTCAGAAAATACTGAAGCAATAGCTTCAAATTGGAACAGGTCATGTTAGATAACTAAGGACCGGAAAGCAAAATTGTACACTTGGCTGTAGCATACTTTTACTTGTGGCCAGTAGCTTTGGTTGCTAATGGGGTGAACTAAAGAGAAGAAAACGCTTAACAATTCATGTCATGTGTATCCAGATAAGTGTGAAACAACACCTTTTTCATGCTTTAAAACATGAAATGAAAATGATAAGATGATTTATTTTTGATTACAGATTTCAGTGTTCATCACTACCACTGAGTGGCATTAAAGAACTTTGGATAGCCTTAAATGAACTGGAATGACCAGTTCACCTTCCCTGATACTGCATGTTTTGGAAACTTTAGTTCATAAAATGTGTTCTGGTTTGTGTATAAATATATGCCTTGTTTATCTCCAGCCTTGAAAGTGGTAAGACATTTCGATATGCAGAAGTTGCTTACAAAGTACTGTACTGCAAAGAATGTCTTTTATGAGGGGGCTTATAGTACCCCCCAGCTTCCCAAAACAAATTCATAGCTAAACTAACTATGGAAAAACCAATCCTTAATCATCTTGGAGGTACTATAAAATCAAAGCAAAAATTAGTTTTGAGTAGTATAACTTATTAAAGTAGTAATTCTGTATTCTCTGATATGCTGCTTTAGAGAATTTCTATAAATACTAACTACCTAGCTAAACAAAGAGGCAAATTAAATGTTTGGTTTACCTTTAAAGATGTTCATGCATCCACTTTTTCCGTGTAATGTTACACAGTGCTTCTCTGAGACGTTGTACACTGATTACAACGATTCACAATTTACACAATGACTACAACTACAGCTAGCCCCAGTTTACTGCTTCACCAAACTTTCAAAACAGGAAGTTCGTTGTCACATTGCCTGCTCTTTGTATTTGATTACAACAGTGCTTACAGCTACAGCTTTATATAAAATACCGTGTCAAACATGGGTTTAATTTTGCAGAGGTTTAGTGCCAGTGCAGGCATCAAATGTTCTAAACATATGGTTCAGCTTTGGAATCTGCTGTTATGAATGTTGGCATGACTTTAAGAAACGAACACAAGAGTATTGTTTACTTGGCAGATAGATGATATCCTAAATGAAAAGGAGAACAATACAGGGTGGGAGACCCTTTCACTTCTTATCAATAGCTGATCGCTTGCCAAAATACTGGCACTGACAATGTACCGACATTCAAAACCTAAGGACTATTAATAATTAACACTGCATGGAACAGATAGCATGGTAATACGCACTCACTGAGCACTTTATTAGGAACAATACTAATACTGGGTAGGGCCTCAATTTGCTCTCAAAACAGCCTCAAATCTTCATGGCATGGATTCCACAGGATGTTGGAAACATTCCTTTGAGATTCTGGTCCATGTTGATATGATTGCATCACACAATTTTCAGGTGCACTTTCATGATGTGAATCTCTCATTCTACCACACATAATGGGCCGAAAGAGTGACAAGAAAACTTTCCTCACACCATTACATCACTTTCACCAGCCTAGACAGTTGACATAAGGCAGGTTGAGACCATGGATTCATGCTGTTTTTGCCAGATTCTGACCATACCATCTGTGTGCCTCAGCAGAAATAGAGATTCCTCAGACCAGGCTACATTTTTCTAGGTTTCACCTATTCAGTTTTGGTGAGCCTGTGGCTACTGCAGTCTCAGCTTTCTGTTCTTGGCTGACAGAGGTGGAACCCAACGTGGTCTTCTGTTGTTGTAGCCCCTCTGGCTCAAGGTTTGATGTGCATTCTGAGATGCTTTTCTGCTCACCACAATTGTACAGAGTGGTTATCTGAGTTCCTGTAGTCTTTCTGTCTGCTCGAAACTGTCTGGCCGTTCTATTTTGACCAAATCACAGTTTTGCCCATTCTGATGGTTGATCACATTCTGATCATTTTATGCATTGCACTGCTGTCACACGGTTGGCTGATTAGATAATTGCATGAATATGTAGTTGTACAGGTGTTCCTAATAAAGTGCTCCAATAGTGTAAGTGGCATTTTTAAAAAAAACCAAAGGTTTGTGGACACCTGAACATAACACTCATATGTGCTTTTTGAACATATTATTCCAGATTTAGTCCTCCTTTGGGGTTTAATAACCATCACTCTTCTGGGAAGGCTTTCCACCAGATTTTGTAGAGTGGCTCTGAGGATTTGTGCTCATTCATCCATAAGAGCTTTATGAGGTCAGACTGATGACCTCTATCTGATGATAGGAGAGAAGGCATGGGCCACAGTCAGAGTTTCAGTTCATCCCAAAGATTTTCAGCAGGGTTTAGGTCACGACTTTGTCTAGGCCACTCTAGTTCCCTTCACTGGAACAGGTTTGGGCCCCTTAGTTCCAGTGAAGGGAAATTGTAATAGAACAGTTTGGGGAAGGAACCTTATAGTGTATATGCTTGTACTATATCTTCAATTGTTAGTAGCTTTGGATACAATAAATGTAAAAATAATCTGTTTGTAATTGTCATCTGGAATCCTTTATTGCAGAAGTACTGAAACTGGCTTGGAGCTGTGCCTGACTGAGGCTTAAACAGTAACTATAAAAGGCAGTTGGTTTTTACTGGAAGTGGGGCATTACTCACCTGATAGTTACATGACTAACCATATAATCTGCCACAACTGCAGTTGGATTAGCCTTCTCTTTCATAAAAAAAGCTAATTCTTCTATGTACCTGTCATCATTATGTAACAGTACATACATTCTACCAATAACCAATAATCAGTTATACTGTACCATAGAGCAATTTCATTAAAAAAAAAAAGTTTGACTTTCCTTGAAAAAATAAAGTGTGCACACAGAAGGTAAACTTTCCACTCTTAGGGCAATATATAACTTTTCTTATAGAATGTTTAAGAGGATCCCATCAGTTTTCCATCAAATAGGACTGGTCCTGTGGCTAAATAAGGCATGTTCAAGAGGTTTCTTTCCCTGCCATTATAAACAGTACACTTCTCAAGGTTAGCGACCAAGTTAACTGGGTTCCACTACACACAGCTTTGACCATGTAAGCCATGAAGCAAAACTTGTGCAGACAGTACAAACACTTTTATGCCCACTATCTAGGCATTCAATAGCTTAAATGGTTAAGTGGGATTTCTGGTTTGGGTATCCCCTGCGCCTAACCCCAATAGCCTGGCATGGGATCACTCCCTTGTGCTGGAGTCCCTTAAAGCCTCTCCTAGCTTATGCAGGATACCAAACTGAAATGGGTTTCTCCAGAGTCTGTATTTCTGTAAGCAATTATCTGAGCAAAATAGATTAGAAATATTGCATGGCACACATTGCATGGCGTTATGAGTGGACCCCATATTAGAGACAAAAAGAGAGCAGTTTGGGACATACAGCTGACTGTTGCAGTTGTGTCTACAGCAAGGGTTTTCAATGGAATTTTTTGTGCACTGTGATAGACCCATGCTTGGCAAGCATCCTAGGATTGATGAAATGCGGACAGTGTTACATAATCTGGCAATATTTGTGCAGTGATTGCAAGAATAAAAATAAAGCAGAGAAATAATCAGGCCATATTTGACATCATCAGGCGATATACCACTGGCCAAACTGCCACATAGCAGTTATAGCAAAGCTTATGTTATAGCTTAGATTATGGTCATTTCTATTAATAATACGCAAAAGCACTTCATAGACTACGAAGTTAAGTTAAATCAGCATTTCGGTATCTGAGTAAAAAAATAAGGCCAAGTTATATCCTCTAAATATAATTTCTAATTATTTCTAATTCATTATTTCTAATTTCTAATTAATTTCTTATGATTAAAGTTCTGACTGGTATTTGGTAGGGTATAACAGGTATGTAGAGTTGTTTGGTATTCAAGACAGACAGCACAGGTCCTATACCACCATCTAGTGCCAAAGAGAAAAACGACACAAATAGTATTTTTTTCATTAACAAAAAGTAAAAAGCATTGCTCAAGAATGACCATGTAAAAATGTATTTAATGACCATCACCCACAGCCACCCCACAAAAAACTTTTTGTTTCAATGTTTACTGCTTTACCACATGATAAAAAAAATCTGAAAAAACTATGACTAATTTCTAAAATTAATACTTTATTAGAATTCTCATCTTCTTACACATTAATATAAAAATAAGAGATTTCCAACATCATGCCCCTAACTATGTATTAGCCCACTTGTTCAGGCGAAAGGAGGACCCAGTTACATTTTATATTTATATTCAAACATTCTAAGGGTTATAAGGCCATAACATACTATTATTACATGACCCCAAGGTTTTAACATGCCTCATTTTTGAATATTATGATTTAATTGGATATTTTGTTTAAAGTTGAATATTGATATCCTATATGATTTTGGCAACTTAAGACAATCTAGCCAACACATCAGTCATGGTTATAGTTTTTACAGATTATAGGATTTATAAACATTAATGACCAAAGGGTAATAAATATCGGCATTATTTACTCAACAATTCCCCCACAGTGACTTGCAAATATACATGTAATATGATGTAATGTTATGGGACACTGGGATATACACACAGTCATCACATACAAACCAAATGCAGAATATGAAGTAAACATCACTTTACGTAAGGAACATGTAAGACTTTCAGTGGTCTAATTACATATTGTTTTAATAGGAGCACAAGGAGCACATAATGATAGTATTTACTGAAAGAACAAAAAGCCCTCAAATAAATTTTAGTTCAGTATAAGGACTAATGTGTATGTTTGTGCACGCGTCTTATTTCAAAAACAGTGGCAGGCCTATTAACTTCATCAGCTAATTATTAGCAGGTTTATCGTCACTTCGATTTTTACTTTCGTCCTTTTGCTTTCAGAAGGAATAATATACTATTAAAAGTCGAGATAGAGTTGTTTAACAGCTAAGTAAGGCTACTTAACTGACCTGTCTCTGTTTCTGTCATATCATGTCTAGTGGATACCATTAAAGACCAATAATAGTAATTGTAGTGGTTTTAATGGTCTGATGGTTTGTAATGGAATTTGTAGTGGAAACCATTAGAATTTCTCTGAAGGTTTCTGTTGTGTTTTTTCAGCAGGGTTCATTCAGGTGGTTCTACGCAGTAAATTGGAACATGATGGGGAAAGTGGGACTTCCTGAAAAAAAATTATAAATGAGAATTTCACTTCCTGTGATGTTTTTGCATCAATAAAATGTATAAAATTCCCTCAGTTCTTTTATTAGGTCTTGAATTAATTAATGAATTAATTGTTAGTAATCACTTTAGCCTGGTCAGGGTTGCGGTGGATTTGGAGCCTGTCCCAGGAAAGCTGAGTATGAAGCACACTCTTTCACACCTTGGTCAATATAACAAACCCAATACAACTACTGACAATCTGCCATGTGACAGGTTTATGGACAGAGGAAGAAACCCACAAAGACGGGAAGAACATGCCCAAAAGCTCAGGAGACCCTGGAGCTACTCTACCCACTGCCCACTGTGTATATAGATATTGTTAACAACTTGTTAGGTTGTTAACCTGGGTTGTGTTGTATCAGGCACCATGTGCTTATTCAGCCTCCACTTCAGATGGAGCCTGAATCAATAATAATGGCACCATAAAATCAATAATAACCAATAATCAAATAATTTCTCATTTCATCAAATATTTAAGGAGCACAACAAATAAACACTTATTTGTCCTATATTGCCCGATGCCCCAGTTGTACTGACATCTAATGTCAAGCCTGTACATGAAATTCTGTTAGCATGGATGCTCGTGTTTAAGTTCCCTCAGTTGCACTGTTGAGCCTGAGCCCTGCTTGATGGATGCAATTTGTTCAGACATTAATTCATGCAAGACTAGAGGCTCTATTAGCACAGTTATAAAATAGTATTTTAGATGCATTTCGGTGGTAGACACAGATGCCGTCAGGTTTATGAGCACCCTGTTACAGACTGAGGAAGGATTTATGTTCGAACCCAGCTGACTGGAACCCACTGGAACTCCCTTTCCAGGCTCTCAAGGATGCTCTTGAGCTCTGCACAAGCACTGGTGGCGTCTTCTTTCACTAGGATCCTATCCACCAGGTGGCCATACTGCTGCTCTAGCTGCTCGGCTGAATGACGCATCTCCTGAAGCTCTTCCTCCTTTACACAGTGAGCGACAGAGAAACAAATGGGCCAAACTAAGTTTGCATTTTGATAATTGCATGACATAAATGATATATAATAACAACAAGCTCAGTTTAAAACTACTTCACTTGCATCTACAGTACCATCTTCTCCTAATTGCCCCAGATTGTCTCTCAGAAATCACGGCCTTCCGTGCAAATGTAATCATGGGTTTAAATAGTGTACAATTTATTTAATTTATTATTTATTTATTTATTTTACCAGATGAAAACTGATATCTCAATACATTTTATATTTTATTAACACCAAAATTAGAACACTAAGGTTTGCTATTTTTACATTAAATTTTTTTTTCAGAGGCATCATATACTGTATATGTCTTGTGTGGTTTAAAAGCTTTTACCGTGAGGTGTCCGTTGTCGCCTCCTGATGGCGATGTGGCTCTGCTGCAGTGCTGGTGGCTCTCAGGGATGAATGGCTTGACAAATATCACATAGGGCTTAAACTCAGCTGTGCGAAGGATTTTTAGAGCCTGGTCATTTATAAGGGATGAAAATATTGTAATTAACCATGGCAGAAAGGCATGTGTGCAAAATTCATAACAAACATTTACAACAAACAAACAAATTAAATCATCATCATCACCACCACCATCATCATCATCATCATCATCATATAATAAAAACATAAGATGTCATTAATTATACCAGTACTATGGACAAAATGTAAAAAGTCCTCTAGCAAAAAGGTTTTGGCACCATGCACAAAATGTTTTCATGGATTTTTAAAATTGTATATAATGATTTAAAAATCCTTCTTATAACTTCTTATAATAGCACTATTTTCTCTGAAATGTGTGTGTCATTTGTATTGACAAATCTTAAGAATATATCACATAAATGCATACAAATGTTCACTTTTGGAAAAATCTATTCTTTAAAAATTTCTTCCATTCCCCAATAACCATACCGTTGCCTTTTATTGCTTTTTTGTTCATTTTGTGTGCGTTTTTTCTGTATTATTAATTAAACAAAAGCTTCACATATATAAAACCCATCACAAGTTTGCAATAATATTTGGAATGTGGGTCCCAAATTCAACAAGTGTTGTGTGGCATTTTAATTTTGAGATGAAAGTGGCACGGCTGTACATGCATGGTCTCATTAAAGTATGTTTTGTTGCTGTGTTTTGTTGTGGCTGTGTTTTGGCAGTCAGATTCTGATTATTTCATCAGTGTCATTCCATGGCAATATGAGGGGCAGATGAAGTGGTTAGTGCTGGCCATCGTCAGACTGTTATTTATTTGATATTAGGGATAAAGGTAGCACCTATACCTTCCCCAATCCTTTAAAATGTCCTCCCAGTCCTGGAATGAGACATACTGAGATTAATTCATAAAGCAAAACTACCTCCAGTTACTCTCTCACATGGGAATTTGGTATTCTCAATGCTTTGTTTAGCTGTACTGGGACCTGGGAGAGGTCTGGTTTGGAAAGCCACACAAAACACTGTTAACCAGGTAGTCTCTGTCTTTCCGAACATCTTTAATTCAATCATTGTCCTAGACTAGAGCACATAGGGCCAGACGGTGTCAAATCCTACTCTTACCGTAACGTTTGTTTATGCTAATGCTATCATCTATGGTGAGTTATCAATTTGTGTTTACTGTCATTGCTTGCTGCTGCTGTACAACTGTACTGCACTTCATATTAGCACACAGCTAGCAGACTAATAAATTGCTAGTAAGCCAAGTCACAGGTTAGATTTTGTTATTTGAGTTTTCAGTTATGAATACAACAGTAGCCAATACTGTTTAAAAATATTATAACAACCAAGATTTAGTTTAGCACTAAGGCTAATCAAATTAGCATGTTAATTAACTTAGCATGCAGATTCTGTGGCTAAAACCTTTCTGTTTCCTATATGATCCTGTGTTGCATAGCACTCCATGATGGCACACTGTATACACCAGAACTGATCCTTCAGCTAAGGATCACATTTTGTACCTTTACCTCATGTAAATTTTTATCATAGACCTGGATAATACAGCAAAAACAAAAACAAAAATTCTTAACTCCATTAATAAGGGGGAAATTAACATCATCTACTATCTGTACCGCTTATCCTACATTGGGTCATGAGGAACCTGGAGCCTATACCAGGAAACTTGGGGCACAAGATAGGGGACACACTGGACGGGGTTCCAACCCATTGCAGGGCACAATCACACACCCACTCACACATCCATTCACACACCTACTAACCTCAGGTTGAACATCCACCAAACACATTTTGTTTTTGGCCAGTACACTCCGAACAGACTCCAAACTTGTCCCATATTGGTTATCTTTATATTCTCCATACTCAATAAACCTAATGCAGTAAAGCAGGAGGAGATTAATGTTGTACATTATTGTACATTTACTTTAATGATTGATTGCAGATAACAAACATGACCAAGAGAGTAAAAATTACAGGAGAACGCACTTGTTACTCTGAATGTCTGCCTCAAAGGCCTGCTTTGAGATGAAGTGGTATTCAACACCCTCTTTTTCATGGCTCTTCCTGGGCCGAGTGGTGTCTGTCAGAATACACGTACAAAACGTGTGTTTATAAAAAAAAAAAACACTGGAGTTTTACATAAAAGGTATTACTGATGAGTTCCTGAGTTATACTAGTAAGATGTGACACAACTTTTCTACTCTGAGAATGTCTCTCAGCTGTACAGCTCTTTATTGTGTCTGATCAGGAAAAGCTGACTCACGTGGTACAGCTATTCCATATAGATGTGGGTTCTCAGCAATCACTCTTTGTTTCAGTTCATTGATCCGAGCACCCAGAGACCCTAGAGGGATAATTAGAGAAAAGGGAGAAAAGAGTGACAAAGAAAACTGAATCTCGCTTCTTCACCAAATGCCAAAAAGACACACTGATATGGTTAACATTAGCACCAACTGTCTTGATTCTCACCGATTAACACCACCAGTCTTGGTTTATCTGAAGGCGTCTGCTGATAGCGTGTGACCTCTTCATAGACGAGAAACTTGGATTCTCCGGACTCTGCATTCTGAGAGTCTTCAGAAGAGTTGTGCCGATCCTTACGACTTAACCGGAAACTTCTCCTAAGACTTGCTGAAATCCAATGGAATACAATGTGGTACCAGTGTGGTAAGGACATTGAATAACATGTTCTTGAAACAAAAATGACACCTAAATAAACCGATATGAAGATATGTTTGGAAGGGCAGCACAAAATGGTGAAGATAAATAACAAACAGGTCGCAAGGGAAGCTCCTCTTTGACATCTGAATTCACTTTTGCTTGTTTTTTCCCCTCAGACAGCATAAGGATTATTAAAAATGAATAATAATCTACAAGTGAAATTATACACAAAACATAACCACCATTCAGCTGCCACACATGAAGACATACAGAAATGGGAAGGTGTACCTGAATAGAATTCCCAGGAAAAGGCCTGACCACAGGTGGGTGCCACCGCCTTACACTTTGGAGAAACTACAACTAGTATTAGACCATCATCACACATCCAACACTGTTTCACTGGGACGAGCGACAGCAAGCTAGCAGCCATGCTGCAGACTCTGCCATGTATTCAAAACAAAGCTCCTCCAAGATAAAGCCATACGTTCAAAGCAAAGCTCGCCTTAAAGCATGAAGTGCCTGACACTGACAGAAGACTCCTTCCACACATGGCACACACACACACACACACACACACACGCACACGCACACACACACCAAGCACCAACATCAAGACAGACAGGAAAGCGGCCAGACAGCAGCAGTGCGGTGAGCTGTTCCTTTTAAAGTATTAGTTGGGCTTGACAAATGCAATACACATATCCCTGAAAGTGTTTTTTTACAAAACCACCTTACTAAGCATCACTAAATGCCAAAGCCACATCCAGCATGAGTGTGTGTGCGAAGGAGAGTGCTGTCTCACCTACCTATGTGCTGTCCACTGCCCTCACAGTCACAGTCCTCTAGGAAAAGGTAGGAAAAGGGGAAAGGAGGAGAGGATGCGATGAAGAAAAGGGAGAATCAATAAGGAGCTGGGACATGTATAAGAGTACAGAGACAATATCGTAGCAGGTAGCAGGTTCGGCAATGGGAGACAGGATTACACATCAGAAGAAATAAGGACAGGAAAACATAGTGCCGTCTCAAGTGGTGTGTGGGCAACGGGCTGGGGGAATGGGACTTGTGTGTGTGGTGTGCGCATATAAATAACTGAACATTATCAGTGCATGTTAGACAACATAGCAATTTTAACTATTTTGATCAATAAATACTTAGGACTTGCAGGAATTGCAGCAGGTGTTTTACATGGGAGTATTTTCAGTGTGAAAATATTTCCTGCGGAAGTGCACACCAACACTGCCACAAGTGTACAATGTGTAGCGTCTGCACATCATTCAACAGTGGTCTCAGCTTTAGCAGCATAAGTGGCATAAGCAGTGGACATGTGGCACTTTAAAATTCACACATGATGCTTCTATCACAGAAAAAAAGCTTTCCCCCAATCACATACCTTTATCAGAAGCCTGGTCATCTGTAGCAAGCAGAGTGAAAAAATGGATAACTGAAGCATCTGCTTCTGCACAAGATTACACGTGGTAAAGTGAATATTCCATGGATAAAAATATACTCATGCTGATATCATATCATATCATATCATATCATATCATATCATATCATATCATATCATATCATATCATATCCATCCATTCATCCATCTTCTATACCGCTTATCCAACACAGGGTTGCATGGAGCCTGGAGCCTATCCCAGGGATCTCGGGGCACAAGGCGGGGAACACTCTGGACGAGCCAAATCATAACAGAGCACAATCCTACACACATTGACACACCTATTCACACACTATGGCCAATTTGGAAATACCAATCAGCATAGAGCACATGTCTTTGGGTTGGGAGAGGAAACCAGAGTGTGTGTGTGTGTGTGTGTGGGGGGTGTTGTATTGGGGGGCATATACGCAATATACACTCCTCATTCACTTTATTAGGAACACCTGTCCACCTGTTCATTCTTACAATTATACAATCAGCCAATCATTTGTCAGGAGCACAATACTTCAAATAATACAGATATGGGACAAGAGCGTCAAGTACTATTCAAATTCAGAATAGTGAAAAATTGTGGTCTCAGTGACTTTAACCATGGCATAGACAGTTAAGGTTGGAAAAAGTCCAGGCAATGTTTTTCCGATCTTCAAAAGCCCAGTTTTGGAGAGCCTATGCATACTGTAGACTCAGATTCCTGTTCTTGACTGGCAGAAGTGGAACCCGATGTGGTCTTCAGCTGTTGTAGCCCCTCTGCTTCAAGATTTGACATATTGTGCATTCTGAGATGCTTTTCTGCTCACCACGGTTGTAAAGAATTGTTATTGGAGTTCCTATGCAGGTGTACAGGCATTCCTAATAAAGTGGACAGTGAGTGTAAACATAATAACATATGAAACAAACAAGGTGAAATGGCCTGGGGTTTGAACAGAAGGGCATTAATCTGTTAATGGTTTGACTTCTGTATGATTTCGGCAGCAGTAAAGCCCTGTTTCCATTTCAGACTGGCCAAACATCTTGCTGTCAGATTAGAGGGACCAAAATAAACTCATAATGACACTGTCGCTGGATAGACTAAGAGCGGATATGTAGGTCTGATGGTAGGGATGTTTTAGATTACTTACAGGGTGGTACACTTGGTGACTTAGGACTCTGGTACGTGCCAGATTTCAGCCTATGTGCCATGCGCCTGCACAAATAATTAAGAGATAAAAGCAAGTTATCCCGAAGATATTTTAGTGCTGATGTATGCTCAGCTAAAATATTGGACTATTTAAAATCCAAAGCATATTTTGCAAAGGTCACCACTGTTCATGTATAGGAGAGCGCACCTCTGCTGGAAGTATTTTGACGGGATAAGGCCAGCACGCAGGTTGCTATCACCCACACGTTTGGCCTGCCACCATGTAGAGTCATCCTGACTCACCACCTGCAGGATGTCACCTCGCAGGAAAGGAAGTCCTGCCTCTTGGCAGGGTGTGGCCTTGTCTTCAAATGGGGTGTAATCAAATAGGGCCCTTAAATAGACCTTGTAAACAAACCAGATAATATATGAGAACACAAATATATGTCCAGTTCAATAACTCTATAAGAATATAATTTTAAAAAAGCTGTATCCAGTGAACTGTGGAAATCCTGGTGGATCCTAATGACTGATGCCATTCACCGTACTCTCCTTGTGTTTGTCCTCCTCCTTAATGGCAGGGATTATCTTCAGAGTGAATGGAGCCCTGAGATTGTGACTGCAGTCAGAGGTTTAAAAAAAGTATATAAATCAGTGTTTCTGAGAACATGTGTAGCAAGTGTACATACAGTATCTGACCTGTTACTGTTCAGTAAAATATATTCTACAATATATGAACTGATGATGCAGTATACGTACCAAAATTTGACTGATCTCATCAGGTCTCTTGTGGGTGATGAGTTTTCCGTTAACTTCCCTGAGCTCATCTCCCACGTGCACCAATCCTGTGGACATATACACATTGCAATCCAATCCATAGCTTTCAGGATAGGCATTGTTTTTGGAACTTTGTGAATTTCAAACAAAATGGGTGTACCATTCAGAAGGTCATTATCCTTAGGCCTTATTTTGGCCAGATATATGAGGACAGAATTGAATGTATCCCTCCAAGTCTCACACGACTAAAGTTCCAATAAAAATTCAGCAAGCATGTGGGGTAAACTGTCACTCTGACAGATGGGTACAGTTATAAATATATGTGAAGCAGCTACTGTAAGGAGCTAACATAAATGGGTTCATAGTTTGCCAGCAGCCATTCTGGGGTAAATATTAACTAGCTAACATGACCTCAAAGGTTATATACATACAGTGGTGCTTGAAAGTTTGTGAACCCTTTAGAGAGTTCTACATCATCAGATTTTCACAAAAGTTCTAAAAGTAGATAAAGAGAACCCAATTAAACAAATAAGACAAAAATGTTATTCTTGTCTTAAATTTGATTTATTGAGGAAAATTATCCAGCATTACATATCTGTGAATGGCAAAAAGCATGTGAATCTTTGCTTTCACTATCTGCGCAGCAATAACTGCGATTCTGGTAACTATTGATCAGTCCTGCACATCGGCTTGGAGGAATTTTAGCCCATTCCTCACTACAGAACAGCTTCAACTCTGGGATGTTGGTGGGTTTCCTCACATGAACTGCTTGCTTCAGTTCCTTCCACAACATTTCTATTGGATTAAGGTCAGGACTTTGACTTGGCCATTCCAAAACATAAACTTTATTCTTCTTTAACCGTTCTTTGGTAGAATGACTTGTGTGTTTAGGGCGCTTAGGGTGGTTGTCTTGCTGCGTTCCTGACATTTTCCTTTAGCATCTCTGGTATAATTGAGAATTCATCGGTCCATCAATGATGGGAAGCTGTCCTGGCCCAGATGCAGCAAAACAGGCCCAAACTATACTACCACCAGCATGTTTCACAGAATGTTCTTATGCTGGAATGCAGTGTTTTCCTTTTTCCAAACCTAACACTTCTCATTTAATACAAAAATAAATTTTTGTCTCATTCATCCAAAAAACATTTTTCCAACAGATTATTGGCTTGTCCATGTGCAGCAAACTGCAGAAGAACAGCAATAGTGTTTTTAGAGAGCAGTGGCTTTCTCCTTGAACCCTACCATTCACACTATTGTTGTCTGGACAGAATACCTGTGTATGACATTGCTTTGTCTTGTCTCGTCTCATCTTGTCTTGCCTTGCCTTTACCTAGCACTCTGGATTTGATGATAGTTCTGATCTCTGGTAGATTGACCCTGCCTTGTCTTGTGATGACATTTTGTACTGTATTTTAGACTCAAACCACTTTAAGTTTTCACTGTGTTTGACCCCGAACATTTAGTCCATTTTGTACCAATCTACCTCTTGCATGTAAGTCCATAAAATGTGTCTGAGAGCCCCATGTTTCAGTAGAAACAATGACTAAGTGATATTTGCCTTTAGACTTATAGTTAAAGACATCAGTAAACAGGGTTGGAAATTTTATTAGTAAAATATCTATGATGCTAGTGCATTAGTGTGAATATGTAAGGGAAATAAGAGGAGCACCTGTTCTTAGAGCCTTTAACTTCATGTTGAGTTTTCCTTTTATTTGTCACCTGCCTTGTATGTTATTCAGCAAACAATACCCTAGCACCAGAACAATAGCTGCTGCAAATTTGGAACCTCTCAACAAGAAAGCCATAACACTAATGAGCGATAGTGAATAAATACTTGACATATGGAGAGCACAGTAAACAGTATGACATATAATGTGCAAAGAGCAAAAACAATAGCTGCACAATAGGTTTATTTTCTATTGAAATGTTACCCAAGGTGACCAAGGTTACCTAAGGTACTTTACATATACAAGCGATGAGATCCCATACTAAAGACTATGTGTAATTCTGCAAAATCAATCAGTAATCTGCTAAAGAAAGTTGATATTTTATTAAGTTGCTATTACATCGTGCTAGTATTATAGGGGCACACTGTAAGGTAAAATCATTTCATGATGATTTCGTATGATAAAAAGCATCTCTAGGGTATTGAAGATCTCATCCGTATTTAATGAAATTAACCTGCACAGGAATAATCTGAAGTATTTGTAAGGGCTACGTGCCATCTCGGATTAAATGACTATGTTAAGCCTGATCCACAACAACAATACAGCCTGCAAGAAAGCTGCAAAACTGATAGAGACAGGAGCTGATGCTTGACTTTAGGAAGCAGAGTGTAAACCACAAATAATTTAAATCAAAAGAACATTGGAACATCTCCTCAGAGTCCACATAACTCCCATTACACTTTTCAAGAATGGCCCACTGCAACAGCCTCAGAACTATGAGGAACCTCAACCCTCCCCCATGGATCCTCACACACAAATAGGTGAATAGTGGAACGTTTATACAGCATAACAACCAGCTGCATACAGCCTTATATGCCAAAACCACCACGTCTGGAGCAGGTCATTTCCTGACAATCCAGAAAATAACTGGGATGGCCTTACCACAAATAAAGGACATTTATGATAAGGGTTCGCACATAACCCAGCTACCATCTGTTTGGCTCTCTACCATCTGGTAGGCGGTACCAGACTATTCAGTGACACACAAATAGACTGAGGAATGAGGAAGCATCTATTCCAGAGCTGTTAAAATACTCACTGCCAATCACATACACTCACACACACACACACACGCACACACACACACTGGTCGTTACAGACTTCAACAAACACTGTGATACAGGAAGGCCATGACAAGTATTATGTTTATATGGTAAAGGCTTATAATCTGTGTGCCTAGTGAGTAAGCTGCCATAATTACAATAAAGATGAATTAAACTGAATTGAATTGTCTAGTGTGGGTGGTACGGTGCTGCAGCCGGTAGTAAATCCATCTGTTCGGCGCTGTATTACAACATTCATTTAAAATCTGGCATTGTTTAAACAGGATTTGTCCGACCATGCACTGTTTTCTGATTGCAGACAGAGATGGTCTATTTGATCTGTCTTCAGGAGAAAAGGAGTAAAGCAGGAGAAGCAGGAGGGAGAAGTAACTCACCACTGCGGTCAGCAGCCCCGCCCCTCATAATCCTAGCGACCACCACTGCTCCAGTGACCTCGTCCCTGCGGATGGTCGCTCCCTGAACACCAAATGTTCCAGTCAGATCACATAGCATCAAATTAACATCTGAGTGTGATAAAAGAATCAAACCAAGTGGGAATACTACATTCATTTGAATTCTATTTACTGTGTAAAATGCATTTATACACATACACATGCACATGGCGACTGACAAGCTCAGTAAAGGCAGTGTTACAATCTGATTTATATCAGACATACTATATATGACCAAATATAATGATGCTTTTATGACTGACAGTTAGTGGTGTGAAGGACAGTGTGTGGTGAACTTGTACTGAAACTCACTAGAGGCTCCTTGCTTTTCACTAGACGGACAATCTTGACTGACTCCTCCTCCAGCTCATCATCTAGATCATCAGGTAATGGAGGCAACACGGGATCAAAGTTCTTCTGCGCTACAGTGTCGTGCACTGTTAGCACTGCCTGGGGAGGCATTGCACAGAATCACGGATACACACACACACACACACGAGCAGGGGGAGGACACTCATAACTAAATTTGACACACTGACGGTTGACAGTTGCTAAGGGGTGAAAAACAGAGAGCGTATGTGTGAGAAAGAAAGACAACACTAAGTAAAACATGGTTTATATAAGATACCTTGGGCAGAGTGAAAATCAGTTTAATTAAATTGTCTTAAAATACCTTTTGACAGCATTTCTTTATTGCACACAGCATTAAAATGTCAATCTAATTAAATCTAATTGCCCCAAGATGTTACTAACGACAGTGATTATAAAGGGTAGTCTGTATCCCGGCAGTAACTTGACTGTGTGGGTTGAAAAAGCTTTGCCTCTGTAATTGATAGCTGATAAAATACAGTTTAGGAAAGAAGGGGACATACGTGCGTGTGTGTGTGTGTGTGTGTGTGTGTGTGTGTGTGTACCTTCACATGTGGAGTAGTCAGTAGCATAAGCAGCTCCTTCTCATCTCCTTCTAATGGCCCATTCTGCAGCTCCTCAGCCACCTGTCAGACACAGCACATGCCTATAACACCAGCCGTTTCCAGCCATCTTGCAGTAGACCATGTGGAGCTTTAAATAGCAGGAATATCTTTGTTAATGGATCTCATTACTTAAATCTACACTAAGTAGTCAATTCATTAAGTCAGTGTACCACATGTACCAGTCAGGGTTGTCCAATCTTTCCTATAAAGGGACTGTGTTGCTGCAGGGTTTCATTCCAATTAAGTAGGAGACATGGATAAGATTGGACATTGGACAACAAGATATTTAATTATTGCCTTGTAGGGGTGTAACACAATGATACTATCTGTATCTGAACCTGTAACTGCGGTGGCTTAGTGGGTAGCACGTTTGTCTCGCACCTCTGGGGTTTACATGTCATTGTGCTTTGGGGATTTCCTCTTTCCAATCCAAAGACATGCATTGTAGGCTGATTGGCGTTTCCAAATTGTCTGTAATGGGTGTGTGATTGTGCCATGTGCTGGCTTTGCTGCCTTGGGCCATGAGTTCCCTGGGATAGGCTGCAGGCTTCCCACTAATCCTAAAGGGTATTTTTTTTTTTTTATTAAATGTTAACTCTACTACTATACCCTCGGAAAAACTGGGAAATAACTCTGAGGTAGAACACCAGCACTCTCAGTATGGTCTGTGAATTATGGACAGTTCCTCAACCTGCTGCGGTTTCAATGTCATTGAGAACGGTCCACCACCGCTCAAAAACATCTGGTCAACACTGGGCTTATGGACTATTGACACCTCTCCTACATCCAGGTCCAACACCTGTCCTTTATTCAAGGAATGCTGGGGAGATAATCAAACACTTACATCCTCTGCCAAGCAGGCAGCACTGTGAAGCACTGGCGTCGGACTCTGCTGTTCGTACTGCCGGAGGCGCTCATGAATCTACAGCAAAGCAAACATTCAATGGTCAGGACAAACCTCACACACACACACACACACACACACACACAGAGGGGCTTGCAAAATGTAACACTATACACACTCTCATTAGGTAGCCAAGGCTTCTCTCACTGAAAACCTCTCGGAGGAATACCAGATCCTCTTTGTGATTTGCTCCAGGGTGCAGCTGAGATGTGAGCAATGCTAGCATCTCATGTAGGCCTGGACAGAGGATGGAAAAAAAGTTGGACATAACCTTCCTTAATGTCCAGCAAGAACTCTAGAAATGGAGTATGAACATGATTGACTGTGGTATCCATTTTCAAAGAAGTAAGGAAAGGAACATCGTGCATATAGCATCAAATTACCTGTGTTGGGTGAGAGGACAGGCATGGCTTCTCTCATTTAAAAACAAAACACACTGGAAAGTAGACAGCAGGTGTTTCCCCCTCAACTCCTCACTCTCTTCCTTGAGTCTCACACTTAGAATGATCTCATCTGAAAGGCCTGTAATACACAAGGAGAAAATGAGTTCCACCACTGTCTGCATTTTCTGATTTGCTGTCTTTCTGCTTCTGTATATAGAGGTTTATGGCGCATTGTTCTAAGATGTATTCTAAGGTATCTAATTTTATTAAAAGAAAGTAAAAAGTTGAGGGGGAAAAATACAAAAGTGTGGGGGCCCTTTTAACTTTTCTAAAGGGTAAAAAGGGTCAGTTTTGTTCTTGTGGTCAGCATGAATGTGTACAGCTGTGTGTGTGTGTGTGTTTGTGTGTGTGTGTACAGTCAGGAGAAACAGGATCACTTTAAAAATGCTCCCAAGAGAAAAACTCTCAAGTCCTTGTGGCTCTATAATCAATATTCTATCACAATTGCACACAATCAACCCAGCAATTGAACCTGTATATAAATCTGCAGAGCTTGAATATACTCTTATCATGCACGCACTGCTCTTATACAGTATGAGTTTCCTGTATGAGCTACTTGGCTAAAGGTAATCATTCACCGGGACTGATTATAATGACATGTCCCTGCCCCTGGAAACTCAGGGTCAAATGAGCATTTATTCCACATAAAACACTAAAGGAATAATCTTATTTAATGAAGGATAAAGCCTGTTTAACCCTGATAGCATGCTGTACACAAAATTGCCTTGGGACAGTATTGCATGCACTTGATTACTATCAGAGCTCAAATTTATTTAAGAAATCTACAGCATAAACGCTAACATTTATATGAGTTCTGTTTTCCACACATCTCTTCTATTCTGATTTGGATATTTATTTATTTATTTATTTAGTTATTTAGGGTTTTTTTTTGTTTGTTTGTTTTTTAAGTCAGATAGCTTGATAATCCAAAAATGTTCAATTGTTTTTAATGGAGCTCATAAATAATTTAAGGCAGGCTTTAAAATACAGATAATTAGTCAGACAATATATGTCTGTATATATGAATAATATCCGTCCACATGGCTTCATTAATAATGTTTGCGGTTAACTTATTAACTTATAACTTATTCAGCAGTTCTTCATCCTGACCACGTGAAGATTTGGTGTAGACTCCATGCTCATTAATCCATACTGGTTCCATATGAAGATTTCAAATATCCCAAAGTCTCGCTCTCTAGCGCTCTCTCTCTCTCTCTCTCTCTCTCTCTCTCTCCCCCTGTCTCTCTCTCTGATTACAGTGTGTGATAAAAGGATTACACTGACAGGATTTGCAAGCCATCATGTTACAATTACAGCTGGTGGATTCTTACAGTGCATATGATACACTTTGGATAGGCTAGCATTTCATCACCTCATTCACAAAACCTTGGTAATCATCTACAATACAAATATTGTTCCAGTCATGTGCGTATGTGCAACATTTCTCTTTATTTTGTTATCTCTCTACATTGTGGGATCATTTCCTAAAATATTACACACAATATTTTACATTTTTATTTTTGTAATTTATCCAAATTTAGATTTAGCTCAGTTAAGCCCCAGGACTGTAGACTAGCTTGAAATGTCCTCTTGATCTGTCCATTGGCACCAGGAGGGCTTCCTGATGAGTGATCAGGATTTGCATTGAGGTGAAAGTCAGAAGGTCATCCTGCCATCACTCTGCCACCATCTGTCCCTGCCACAACCACCACCACCACCACCACCACCACCACCCTCTTCTGGTCTCTCATTAGTACTGGAAGCTTTGTTTGTTCAAATGTTCAAATTTAAAAATAATAATAATAATTCTAAGTGTATGTGCATATAAGTGCATGCAAGAATCATATTACACTACAAAGTGGTGGCAGGGTGTGTAGAAATATTGTCATATTCAGACAAAATACATAGAATATCTACCAATATATACACCTCAACTGGCACTGACTCTCTAACATACATCACACACTCGAAAGCATGCACATGCACATGCACAGTTATACACTCTCTCATGCCATGCTGAAAATCCAATGCACTGAAAGATCAAAGCATGATAAGGAAGGAAAAGACTGCCTAAGTGAGGAGTGACTGTTGGAGCTACATAATCTACATCTCTTCACTCCCTCCATGAGAAATCAGATCATTAGTTCAATTGCATTATAAAGTACATGCTAAGACCAGGTGAAGGCTGGTGGCTGATGATGGCTATGGAAACTCGGAAGACACTACCATACCTCAGAAGCTGATAAAGACATTTTGCCAGGGTTTCTTTCCCATGCTCCATCAAAAAGCAAGCCAACCGAAAACACACTGCAGAATCCTTTTACAAGCTGATTCCCTGCTGCTCATTCTGTCTGTAAAGCGGATTATACACCCAACCCAACCATGCCAGAGGGAAAAGCCCCTGCATCTCTTACCTTGCCTGCCTTGTGCCTTGCTGTGTCTGTATCTGTGTCTGTATCTCTGTGTGTGTGTGTGTGTGTGTGTGTGTGTCAGTGTAAGGGGGTGTTTCTTCTTCTGATGGAAGCTCCCTGTATTGCGCTGTAACAGTGACTGCTCTTCTGGCTCGATCCACTATCAGGGCTTTGCCGATGCCTACTCCAGTGCTGTGACACACTTCCCCCTCCCGCTCTCTCTTTTCTCTACATATACAGTCTTTAGCCTTGCCTTCATCAGTTTCTCTCTCTATCACCATCCCCCACTAGCCCTTTCATTGTGGAGAGCTGATGGGAAGTGGATGCAATGTGCTCATGTTTATTGTCTATCTCTGGTGTTCACACCCTTCTCCTTCAGCCTTCAACTTCATGTTAAAGCTCTTTCAGTCCAACTCCACCCCCTGTCTCCTGTTAATAACCTCCATCACAAACCTGGGTCTGACTTAGTGTGACACTTGGAATGGATAGGAGTGGCAAAAGAGCAGTTGTTGTCTGTTGTTTGGGTAGACAGAGACTGAAGAGGATCAGCTAGAGAGGGTTATTTGTCATGTGGCAGATTTTAGAAAGGACTATCTGTCTGTCTGAAAGTGCAGACACAGACACAGTAATAATTCTTTGTATTTGGTCTTTTGTTCAGTCCTGTACTTCCGAGGCAGTTTATGAACAAGGCTACTAGAGACAGCGCATACATCTCTGTGTGTCTACTTTGAGAATGTAATAACAAAACAAAAGTAAAATGTCAAAAGAATAGTCAATTGTTGCCCATAATGGAAATAACTTTAAACACAAACTAATGTAGCCAAAGGAGTTTCTTTTGGTTACATAGCCTGAGTATATGTTTAGGTGTAGGCATAGCAATATATCACTGTAATAAGTCAGTAAAAATCTCCAAGGAAATTGTATAGAAAAAGAAGCGTAGTTGTGTGTGCATTGTGTGCATCCTCATGCATTATCATTCAAGATTCTCTTAAATGTAATTAAATAAACTACTCTCTTAAATGCACTACGTATTTATTCTTTGTAACTGCGGCATAAACATTAGACTTTCACACAGTATGATATGATTGCAAACCTTAATGCAAGAAATCGATATTTGACGATATCATCGTTATTATATGATGCAATTCCGGCAACATGTCTCAAAACTGTTTTAAATGCAACAGTTTTCAAATAAACTAAGGGTATAAAGAATATAAATAGACACTATCCTGTCATTTTATTAGGAACACATGTATACTTTTTCATTCATGCAATTATCCAATCAGCAGAGCAGCAGCGCAATGCATAAAATCATGCAGATACTGGTCAAGAACTTCAGTTAACGTTCACATCTGTCACGATCTCGCCAGCAGATGGCGCTGCGGCGACAACGTGCACGGGCAGCTGGTTAGCATGTGCACATGCTTGAAGTGTGCATTGACGAGAAGACTGTTTACAATGGACATGTGCACTTGTTTTGGTTACTGTTCTGGCCTTGCCAAGTCCAGTTATTGGCGGAGGTGTGAGGGTGTGTTAAGTGTTTTCAACTGTCAGCAATTAAGACTATGGGGACTGGTTATTTAAATCCCAAATGTTGCTGCGCACATCGCACGGTATTGAGGACTAATAGTGAGGAGACTAACAGAGAAAGGACGGAATGAATAATGGTGCCAGGCGGTAATACTACCATCCTCTGCCTATTTTCCTGTTCCTTTGTTTATACTAAAGTCAAAGGAGTGTTCATGATCTAGTCAAAGAAGTGTTCATGCTCTAGTCAAAGAAATGTTCATGCTTAGGTCAGAGGAGTGTTCATGCTCTGGTCAAAGGAGTGTTCATACTCTGGTCAAAGGAGTGTTCATGATCTAGTCAAAGGAGTGTTCATGCTCTAGTCAAATGAGTGTTCATGCTTTAGTCAAATGAGTGTTTGTGGTCTAGTCAAATGAGTGTTCATGCTCTAGTCAAATGACTGTTCATGCTCTAGTCAAATGAGTGTTCATGCTCTAGTCAAATGACTGTTCATGCTCTAGTCAAATGACTGTTCATGCTCTAGTCAAAGAAGTGTTCATGATCTAGTCAAATGACTGTTCATGCTCTAGTCAAATGACTGTTCATGCTCTAGTCAAATGAGTGTTCATGCTCTAGTCAAATGAGTGTTCATGCTCTAGTCAAAGAAGTGTTCATGATCTAGTCAAATGAGTGTTCATGCTCTAGTCAAATGACTGTTCATGCTCTAGTCAAATGAGTGTTCATGCTCTAGTCAAAGAATTGTTCATTCTATAGTCAAATGAGTGTTCAAGATCTAGTCAAATGAGTGTTCATGCTCTAGTCAAATGACTGTTCATGATCTAGTCAAATGAGTGTTCATGCTCTAGTCAAATGACTGTTCATGATCTAGTCAAAGAAGTGTTCATGCTCTAGTCAAATGACTGTTCATGCTCTAGTCAAAGAAGTGTTCATGATCTAGTCAAAGAAGTGTTCATGATCTAGTCAAATGAGTGTTCATGCTCTAGTCAAATGACTGTTCATGCTCTAGTCAAATGACTGTTCATGCTCTAGTCAAAGAAGTGTTCATGATCTAGTCAAATGACTGTTCATGCTCTAGTCAAATGACTGTTCATGCTCTAGTCAAATGAGTGTTCATGCTCTAGTCAAATGAGTGTTCATGCTCTAGTCAAAGAAGTGTTCATGATCTAGTCAAATGAGTGTTCATGCTCTAGTCAAATGACTGTTCATGCTCTAGTCAAATGAGTGTTCATGCTCTAGTCAAAGAAGTGTTCATGCTCTAGTCAAAGAAGTGTTCATGATCTAGTCAAATGAGTGTTCATGATCTAGTCAAATGAGTGTTCATGATCTAGTCAAAAGAGTGTTCATGCTCTAGTCAAATGAGTGTTCATGCTCTAGTCAAAGAAGTGTTCATGCTCTAGTCAAATGAGTGTTCATGCTCTAGTCAAAGAAGTGTTCATGATCTAGTCAAGAGTGTTCATGCTCTAGTCAAATGAGGGTTCATGCTCTAGTCAAAGAAGTGTTCATGATCTAGTCAAAAGTGTGTTCATGCTCTAGTCAAATGAGTGTTCATGCTCTAGTCAAATGAGTGTTTGTGCTCTAGTCAAAGAAGTGTTCATGCTCTAGTCAAATGAGTGTTCATGCTCTAGTCAAATGAGTGTTCATGCTCTAGTCAAATGAGTGTTCATGATCTAGTCAAATGAGTGTTCATGCTCTAGTCAAATGAGTGTTCATGATCTAGTCAAATGAGTGTTCATGCTCTAGTCAAATGAGTGTTCATGCTCTAGTCAAATGAGTGTTCATGATCTAGTCAAAGAAGTGTTCATGATCTAGTCAAATGAGTGTTCATGCTCTAGTCAAATGAGTGTTCATGCTCTAGTCAAATGAGTGTTCATGCTCTAGTCAAAGAAGTGTTCATGCTCTAGTCAAATGACTGTTCATGCTCTAGTCAAATGAGTGTTCATGATCTAGTCAAAGAAGTGTTCATGCTCTAGTCAAATGAGTGTTCAAGATCTAGTCAAATGAGTGTTCATGCTCTAGTCAAATGACTGTTCATGATCTAGTCAAATGACTGTTCATGCTCTACTCAAAGAAGTGTTCATGATCTAGTCAAATGAGTGTTCATGCTCTAGTCAAATGACTGTTCATGCTCTAGTCAAATGAGTGTTCATGCTCTAGTCAAAGAAGTGTTCATTCTCTAGTCAAATGAGTGTTCAAGATCTAATCAAATGAGTGTTCATGCTCTAGTCAAATGACTGTTCATGATCTAGTCAAATGAGTGTTCATGCTCTAGTCAAATGACTGTTCATGCTCTAGTCAAAGAAGTGTTCATGATCTAGTCAAATGACTGTTCATGCTCTAGTCAAATGACTGTTCATGCTCTAGTCAAAGAAGTGTTCATGATCTAGTCAAAGAAGTGTTCATGCTCTAGTCAAATGACTGTTCATGCTCTAGTCAAATGAGTGTTCATGCTCTAGTCACATGAGTGTTCATGCTCTAGTCAAGTGACTGTTCATGCTCTAGTCAAATGACTGTTCATGCTCTAGTCAAAGAAGTGTTCATGATCTAGTCAAATGACTGTTCATGCTCTAGTCAAATGACTGTTCATGCTCTAGTCAAATGAGTGTTCATGCTCTAGTCAAAGAAGTGTTCATGATCTAGTCAAATGAGTGTTCATGCTCTAGTCAAATGACTGTTCATGCTCTAGTCAAATGAGTGTTCATGCTCTAGTCAAAGAAGTGTTCATGCTCTAGTCAAATGAGTGTTCATGATCTAGTCAAATGAGTGTTCATGATCTAGTCAAAAGAGTGTTCATGCTCTAGTCAAATGAGTGTTCATGCTCTAGTCAAAGAAGTGTTCATGATCTAGTCAAAGAAGTGTTCATGATCTAGTCAAGAGTGTTCATGCTCTAGTCACATGAGTGTTCATGCTCTAGTCAAAGAAGTGTTCATGATCTAGTCAAAAGAGTGTTCATGCTCTAGTCAAATGAGTGTTCATGCTCTAGTCAAATGAGTGTTTGTGCTCTAGTCAAAGAAGTGTTCATGCTCTAGTCAAATGAGTGTTCATGCTCTAGTCAAATGAGTGTTCATGCTCTAGTCAAATGAGTGTTCATGCTCTAGTCAAATGAGTGTTCATGCTCTAGTCAAATGAGTGTTCATGCTCTAGTCAAATGAGTGTTCATGCTCTAGTCAAAGAAGTGTTCATGCTCTAGTCAAATGACTGTTCATGCTCTAGTCAAATGAGTGTTCATGCTCTAGTCAAAGAAGTGTTCATGCTCTAGTCAAATGAGTGTTCAAGATCTAGTCAAATGAGTGTTCATGCTCTAGTCAAATGACTGTTCATGCTCTAGTCAAATGAGTGTTCATGCTCTAGTCAAAGAAGTGTTCATGATCTAGTCAAATGAGTGTTCATGCTCTAGTCAAATGACTGTTCATGCTCTAGTCAAATGAGTGTTCATGCTCTAGTCAAAGAAGTGTTCATGCTCTAGTCAAATGACTGTTCATGCTCTAGTCAAATGAGTGTTCATGCTCTAGTCAAATGACTGTTCATGCTCTAGTCAAATGACTGTTCATGCTCTAGTCAAAGAAGTGTTCATGATCTAGTCAAATGACTGTTCATGCTCTAGTCAAATGACTGTTCATGCTCTAGTCAAAGAAGTGTTCATGATCTAGTCAAAGTGTTCATGATCTAGTCAAATGAGTGTTCATGCTCTAGTCAAATGACTGTTCATGCACTAGTCAAATGAGTGTTCATGCTCTAGTCAAATGACTGTTCATACTCTAGTCAAATGACTGTTCATGCTCTAGTCAAAGAAGTGTTCATGATCTAGTCAAATGACTGTTCATGCTCTAATCAAATGATTGTTCATGATCTAGTCAAATGAGTGTTCATGCTCTAGTCAAATGAGTGTTCATGATCTAGTCAAATGAGTGTTCATGATCTAGTCAAAAGAGTGTTCATGCTCTAGTCAAAGAAGTGTTCATGCTCTAGTCAAATGAGTGTTCATGCTCTAGTCAAAGAAGTGTTCATGATCTAGTCAAAGAAGTGTTCATGATCTAGTCAAGAGTGTTCATGCTCTAGTAAAATGAGTGTTCATGCTCTAGTCAAATGAGTGTTTGTGCTCTAGTCAAAGAAGTGTTCATGCTCTAGTCAAATGAGTGTTCATGCTCTAGTCAAAGAAGTGTTCATGATCTAGTCAAAAGAGTGTTCATGCTCTAGTCAAATGAGTGTTCATGCTCTAGTCAAATGAGTTTTTGTGCTCTAGTCAAAGAAGTGTTCATGCTCTAGTCAAATGACTGTTCATGCTCTAGTCAAATGAGTGTTCATGCTCTAGTCAAAGAAGTGTTCATGCTCTAGTCAAATGAGTGTTCAAGATCTAGTCAAATGAGTGTTCATGCTCTAGTCAAATGACTGTTCATGCTCTAGTCAAATGAGTGTTCATGCTCTAGTCAAAGAAGTGTTCATGATCTAGTCAAATGAGTGTTCATGCTCTAGTCAAATGACTGTTCATGCTCTAGTCAAATGAGTGTTCATGCTCTAGTCAAAGAAGTGTTCATGCTCTAGTCAAATGACTGTTCATGCTCTAGTCAAATGAGTGTTCATGCTCTAGTCAAATGAGTGTTCATGCTCTAGTCAAATGACTGTTCATGCTCTAGTCAAATGACTGTTCATGCTCTAGTCAAAGAAGTGTTCATGATCTAGTCAAATGAGTGTTCATGCTCTAGTCAAATGACTGTTCATGCTCTAGTCAAATGAGTGTTCATGCTCTAGTCAAAGAATTGTTCATTCTATAGTCAAATGAGTGTTCAAGATCTAGTCAAATGAGTGTTCATGCTCTAGTCAAATGACTGTTCATGATCTAGTCAAATGAGTGTTCATGCTCTAGTCAAATGACTGTTCATGATCTAGTCAAAGAAGTGTTCATGCTCTAGTCAAATGACTGTTCATGCTCTAGTCAAAGAAGTGTTCATGATCTAGTCAAATGACTGTTCATGCTCTAATCAAATGATTGTTCATGATCTAGTCAAATGAGTGTTCATGCTCTAGTCAAATGAGTGTTCATGATCTAGTCAAATGAGTGTTCATGATCTAGTCAAAAGAGTGTTCATGCTCTAGTCAAATGACTGTTCATGCTCTAGTCAAAGAAGTGTTCATGCTCTAGTCAAATGAGTGTTCATGCTCTAGTCAAAGAAGTGTTCATGATCTAGTCAAAGAAGTGTTCATGATCTAGTCAAGAGTGTTCATGCTCTAGTCAAATGAGTGTTCATGCTCTAGTCAAATGAGTGTTTGTGCTCTAGTCAAAGAAGTGTTCATGCTCTAGTCAAATGAGTGTTCATGCTCTAGTCAAAGAAGTGTTCATGATCTAGTCAAAAGAGTGTTCATGCTCTAGTCAAATGAGTGTTCATGCTCTAGTCAAATGAGTGTTTGTGCTCTAGTCAAAGAAGTGTTCATGCTCTAGTCAAATGAGTGTTCATGCTCTAGTCAAATGAGTGTTCATGCTCTAGTCAAATGAGTGTTCATGCTCTAGTCCAGGAGTGTCAAACTCATTTTCACATCAGGGCCACATCAGCATAATGGTTGCCCTCAAAGGGCCAGATGTAACTAAAACAGTATAAATGTAACCAAATATAATGTATAATAAATGTAACTACTCCGTAACATATTGTTAAATAACTTTCTGTATTTATTACTTATTGAAGTTACAAATATTACATATGCATTTGCATAGCTTGTTGCTCTGTTACTACAACAATAATACTTTAAATTTTTAGGTTAAGAAACCCACATTAGTCCATTGATCAACGATCAAACTATTCAAGTAAATGACGAAAAAATATGATCAAAACACGAGTTATAACATTAACTTTGTTTAAAACATTTTTAACAGAGTCGAGAGGGTCAGAATAGCATATAACCAACCAGCTGCTAAGAACATGTGTGACAGATGTAGCATTTTACAAAAATATATGGCTGCACACAGCCTTGCAGGAGTAAACATTTGTCTGCCTAAACACATAAACCTGTAAACAACAATTCAGTTGTGCGAGATGCTCAATTATGTCACATAGGATAGCAAAATCACACAGCCAGTTTGGATCTGACAGTTCAGACAAGGGTTTTCCTTTACTCTGCATGAAAACAGCAATGTCTTCCCTAAGCTCAGAAAACCGTTTGAGGATTTTGCTCCTACTCAGCCACCGCACTTCTGTACGGTAGGGCAGGTCTCCGTGCTCCAAGTCCATCTCCTGCAAGAACAGCTGTAACTGGCGGTGATTCGCGCCCAAATGAAGTTCACCGTTTTCATTACTGTGGTCATTATATTATCCATCCCCAGCACCTTTCCACACAAAGCTTCTTGGTGTATAATACAATGATAAGCTATCAGAGGCGTGTGACAGTTACTGTTTTTCATTTCCTCCACACATTGCTGGTGCACCATCTGTAGTTGATCCCACCAACTTTTCCCAGGGCAATCCAGTTTTACTTACGGACTTCTCCACCGCTTCACAAATATCCCGTCCCGTTGTGGTCCCATGCATGGCAGCTACATCCAAGAGCTCCTCGGTGACAGAGAGGTCCGACTTCACGCCTCTAATAAAAATGGATAGCTGTGCAGTGTCCGTGTTGTCTGTGCCTTCATCAACAGCTAATGAAAAGGCTGTGTAACTGTGTGACTCTTCAGCCAGCTGTGTGGACAGGTTTCCTGCTAGTTCCTTGACTCGGTCCGCGATGATGTTTCTTGACAAACTGACATTTTGAAAAGTCTGTATCTGGTCGGGGCACACCTGCTCAGGACACACCTGCTCAGGACACACCCGCTCACACACACCTGCTCACACACCTTCAGCATGCACTGCTTCAAAAAGGCACCCTCTGAAAAAGCGTGGGCGATTTCTTCAGCCACAATAAAGCTAGCTTTCCCTGCCGCATCGTTTTTGGTGCTGGCTTTTGTGAACACATTCTGTTGCGATCGCAGTTTGCCTTTTAATTCGTTGGCAATTTGTTGTTTTTCTTGAAGGCTAAATGTAGCATACTTGGCTCCGTGTTTGGTGTCAAAATGCCGACGTAGATTGTACTTTTTGACGGCCGACACCGCCTCATAACACACAAAGCATACTGGTTTTTGTCCTTGAAGCACAAACACATATTCGCCTTCCCATCTTTCATGAAACAGCCTTCCATCTGCATCAATCTTTCGCTTCCTTGACATTTTGGGATAATTTGTGGATATTTCTCAATCTGCTCAATCTCACTTGTCGCATTAATTAAACACTGATGTGGACACTGCGATCTAGTGGTGGGATGCCGTCACTGTAACATAATCGCCATGCATTTTGGGAAATGTAGTTTATGGTCAATGCATGATTTAAAGCAACATAGACCTATTTTAAGACAACCTTTTTTAAAGACCAATTAAGCACTCACGGGCCACATAAAATGACGTGGCGGGCCACATCTGGCCCGCGGGCCTTGAGTTTGACACATGTGCTCTAGTCAAATGAGTGTTCATGATCTAGTTAAATTATGTGTTCATGCCATAATTAGAGGAGTGTTTCCTGCTTGAGTTAAATGAGTGTTTCATGTCAAAGTCTTGTTCTAAGTTCGGTGCTTCCTGCCTCACTTCTAGTTAAATGAGAAATGTTTAAGTTAGTAAAATGTGGTAGTTTCCACACCTTGTTTAAGTTTCATGTTCCTTGCTTGAGTCCGAGTTTTATGTTTAGACCTTGTTTCCCGCCTCTTCGTGCGTTGACTTAAGTGGCAAATAAAGACTGTACTCTTGTGCTTACTTCCTGTTTTGGGTCCTGTTTGCTAACATCAAGCATCTAAAAGGGGGGAAAATGTGATCTCGGTGATGTTGACCATGCCATGGTTGTTGGTGCCAGACAGGCTGGTTTAAGCATTTCAGAAACTGCTAATCTCCTAGGATTTTTACACACAACAGTTTACACAGAATGGTGTAAAAAAAAAAAATAAAAACATCTAGTGAATGGTAATTCTGTGTGTGTGGCAACGTTAATGAAAGCGGTCAGAGAGGAATAGCTGACAAGAAGGATCTGGTAATTCAAATAACAACTCTTTACAACATCTCGGCATTGTATAAAAGCATAAAAGCATCTCAGCATTCACAACACAGAGAACCTTGAGGCAGATGGGCTATAACAGCAACATCAGGTTCCACTCCTATCATTCAAGAACAGGAGTCTGGGGCTACAGTGGCTCATTGAAACTGGACACTTGAAGGTTGTAAAAACATCAGCTAGTCTCATAAATCTTGATTTCTGCTGTGACATGCAGATGGTAGGATTAGAATTTGGTGTCATCATGAATGCATGGAGCAAATCTGCCTTTTGTCAACAGTTCGGGTTGCTGGTGGTAGTGTAATAACATGCTGAAAATCATTGTTAACACACATTGGTCCCCTTAATACCTGTCAAGCATTGTTTAAATGCCACAGCCTAGCTGAGTATTGTTACTGGCCATGTACATCCCTTTATCCCACAATTTATTCATCTTATAGTGGCAGCATGGCAAATTATGTAAACATGGATCAAAATCTGAAATACATGTTTTCAACACCTACTGGAACCCATGTCTTGAAGAATTGTTCTTAGAACATCATGTGATGTTCTTAATAAAGTGACTGGTGAGTGTATAAAAAACTTGTGTAAAAATCTGTCTGATCAGCCATGACTTATATGAAAAAGCAACTCATTGTATTAAAACATATTCTCTTTTAAAATGAAAAGAAATCCTAGTAGTTAGAGTAACATATTCTCATAATGTATCATCTACAGGGTAATCATTTATATTCCTTTGATTCAGGACAGTTCTCCTGACATTACAAAGTCCAACGCTATTTTCTGATTGTGGGCCATGTCCGTCGGGTCCTGCAAAGAGAGCGCACAACAATAATCCATTTTTCTTAAATATGGATGATTCATGTTACAAATTCCAAACGCAATTTATTGCCTCTGTAATAATACATCAATACCAAGCACTGAGTTAAATATAAGTTTCAGATTTAGATGTTCTGAGCCAATCATGCTTTCATGGACAAATTGTTTAAAGCAGCTATATTGCTTGATTCAATTAATTTACCAGAGAAAGATATCACGAGTCGACTCATAATTATGTATTTACTATAGGATATCTGTACAATTATTGTCAGACTTTAATAACTGACAGGAAAGGCAGAGCATGATGAAGCAAAAGGAAATGAAGTACTGTCACTCACCCACCCACACAGAATTAACCTGACCTAGATCTATGTCATAAATATTTTGACATATTTTATTGCCAGCCTTTCCAAGAATTGAACTGAATGATAAAGAACTGGACCTCTGAAAATAAGTGAAATAAATTTTTATGCACACTGGTACAAAAAGTCTACTATTTTACAACAATAATAAAATCATTAAAATTATGAAATAACACATATGGAACGATGCATTAACCAAGGAAAGCACAACTTCATGAAGGAACCAAAACATTTTGAAGCTTCCAAATAGGCCAAGCACCAGTTAGCAACATTTCCTAAGTTCTAAATGAAAACAATATAATTTAGAGGAAAATGACTTGGTTTTTAAGTAAAAACTACTTTTAAAAAATCAACCATAAGCTTTAATGGAAAATGTATATTCAATGTTCAAATCCTTGTTTGGCTGGTAGTGTATTTATTTTTTTTAATACCAGAATGAATCATCTGATTTATACTAAGAATTTTATTTTCCTATTTTCCTATTTTCATGTTGGTGTATAAAATCTAAAATCCTAAATATACTGTGACAGATTCATGTTAAAACACAAGGTATTTTCCCCCTAAATGCACCAAGGACACTCCAAATGTATTCTTTATAATAATAATAATAATAATAATAATAATAATAACAGTTTTTATTGTATTATTTTTGGTTGTATTCATGTAAGCAATCTATGATCACATGAAAAAAATGTGACAGTACATTTAACCAAATATTATTTCCTGAAATTGCACATGTAAACTTACATGTACATTTCACTCCAAATGTATTGGAATGGCAAGGCCAATTCAATTGTTTGTGCTATACACCAAAGTCATTTGGATTTGAGATCAAAAGATGGATGAGGCGAGAGTTTAGATTTTCAGCTTTTATTTCCTGGTATGTATATAGTTGTGTTAAACAACATAGAACATAGAACCTTTTGTATCAAACCACCCAATTTTAAGGTGATTAAAACTATAGGAAGTATATTAAAGTAAATAACACATAATATTTGGTAGCTTGCAATAACTGCATCAGGTCTGTGACTCACTGACATCAACATATTGTTAATTTCTTCTTTTATGATGCTTTTACAGGTTTTCACCACAGCTTCTTTCAGTTGTTGTTTGTTTCGACTGGTTTCTCCCTTCAGTCTCCTCTTCAGTTGGGTTAAGGTCTGGTGATAAATTTGGCCAGTCTAAAACTTTCCACTTTCCCCCCCAATGAAGTCCTTTGTTGAGTTGGCAGCGTGTTTTGGATCATTGTCTCCCCTGATGATAAAGTTTAATCCTGATTCATTTGAATGTGTTTCTCTATAAACTGGCAGACAAAATGTTCTTGTAATTGTATGAATTCATTCTGCTGCTATCATCATGAGTTACATCATCAATAAAGATTAGTGAGCCTGATCCAGAAGCAGCCATGCAAGCCCAAGCCATGACACTACCTCCACCATGTTTCACAGATCAGCTTGTATGTTTTGGATCATGAACACATCCTTTCTTTCCCCACACTTTGACCTTTCCATCATTTTGGTAGAAGTTAATCTTGGTTCCAGAAGTTTTTTTTTTTGTTACTTTCTCAGTGGTTTGCATCTTGTAGAAAATAAATTAATTGTGAGCTTGTTCATATTTACCAAGGGTGCCAATATTAGTGGAGGGCACTGTAGATTACTTATATGTTCACAAGGAGTGATGCAGTGCACATTATCAGCTTCAAAGTTGACTACCTACATCTTTCTGAAAGCTCTGTACTGCAGTATCCATCTCTCTCTCTAGCTCTCTCTCTCTCTCTCTCACTCACTCACACACACACACACACACTCCTGCTACTCTTTAGTGATGTCGAAGCTTTACAGCTGCACTATATTTAGCTTATAGCAAATTGGCAGAGTATACTGTATGCTATATACCATGAGTTTATATGGTATCCCCATATATATATATATATATATATGTATGTATGTATGTATGTATGAGTAGGAGTGACATTTTGGTTGGCGCAACAGGGTTACATAATAAATCTGACTGTTGGTGTATTTGGGCTGCAGCTTCAGTGTTGCGTGTCAATCTCTCTCTCTCTTTCTCTCTCGCTTTGCTTATGCGGGCGCGTGTGTGTGTGTGTGTGTGTGTGTGTGTGTGTGTGTGTGTGTGTATGTACATATGTACATGCGTGTGTTTTTGTTTCTTTCCTCCCCAGAGACGTGCAGAAGGGAGGAGGGGCCCTTGCCCTTTTTCTAAATTATTTAAAAGTGAGAAAATTTATCGTAATAATGACTTAACATCTCATAATAATGAGAAACTTTCTCGTAATAACAATTTAATCCATGCATGCGCAGTGTGCACAGGTAAGCGAGGCGATCACGTGTGTTTGCAAAAGCAGGATGGCTGAACTGTTCAGAAAGTAACTATGCTTGTATAACAGCAACTGAACACTTTTGAAAGTAACTAAGTTAAATTGTAGCATATTAATGTTTTGAGAAAAGTTTGCGTCGTTTAAAGATGCGACTGCGTGAACACAAGCTCCAGACTGTGATTCACTTAGTTGTTCACATTTTAGTCGATGAATGGTCGATTACTAAGTTGGTCAATTCTCTTTGATTATGTGCTTTCTGTCATGTATGGTAAAACATAAAACATATTATGTTCAGTTGTTATTATACAGGCATAGTTACTTTCAAAACAGTTCAGCCGTCCTGCTTTTGCAAACGCACATTCTCGCCTCGCTTACCTGTGCACATTGCGCATGTGTGGATTAAATTATTATTACAAGAAAGTTTCTCATTATTACGAGATGTTAAGTCGTTATTACGAGAGAGTTTCTCATTATTACGAGAAAGTTTCTCATTATTATGAGATGTTAAGTCATTATTATGAGATGTTAAATCATTATAATGAGAAAGTTTCTTGATTATTATAAGTTGTTGTCATTATTATGAGAAAGTTTCTCATTATTTTGACATACAGAATCATTAACACACAGAATTACTTTGTTGTTCATTTAGTGATAAGACTTTGTAGTTAAATTAAAGTTAGCAAATTAGTTAAAGTAGAAAAATGAGCTCTTAAGTGAGCAATTTTTTTTTTTTTTTTTTGAGCCCATGAGGAAATATTTTCATGTCCCTGGCCATCTCTTTTATTTGAAACACAAACCCTTGTTATCGTGCCATACGATGGATTGGCACACTGTCCATGTCCGCGCCTTGTGCCCTATGCTCCATGGCATATGCTCTCCAGTGAGTGAATGAGTGAATGTGTGTGTTACTGCAGAACTTACTCCTTTTCGGGGTCACTGGGAACCTGGCTCCTATCCCAGGGAGCATCGGACACAAGGCAAGGTACACCCCGGACAGGGTGCCAGTCCATCGCCACAATCACATACACCCATTCATACACTATGGACACATCAGCCTACCATGCAGGTCTTTGGTTTTGGGAGTACCTGGAGGAAACCGCCACAGCACGGGGAGAGCATGCAAACTCCGCGAGACTCGAACCCCCGAACCTGGAGGTATGAGGCGAACGTGCTAACCGCCACACCCTGTTGTAGCCCTAATACCAGCAAATTCTAAAGGAACATGTCAGGATATCTGTTCATGATAAACACACAAGTCCATCCATCCATCCATCTTCTACCGCTTACTCCTTCTTCGGGGTCGCGGGGGAACCTGGAGCCTATCCCAGGGAGCATCGGGCACAAGGTGGGGTACACCCTGGACAAGGTGCCAGTCCATCGCCACAATCACATGCACACTCATTCATACACTACGGACACTTTAGACACGCCAATCATCCTACCATGCATGTCTTTGGACTGGGGGAGGACTGGGGGAGGAAACCGGAGTACCCGGAGGAAACCCCCGCAGCACGGGGAGAACATGCAAAGTCCGCACAGGCAGGGACCCGACGGGAATCGAACCCCCAACGCTGGAGGTGTGAGGTGAATATGCTCACCACCACACCCTGTTCTTGCCCTAATACCAGCAAATTCTAAAGGAACATGTCAGGATATCTGTTCATGATAAACACACAAGTCATTCTACCAAAGAATGGTTAAAGAAGAATAAAGTTAATGTTTTGGAATGGCCAAGTCAATGTCCTGACCTTAATCCAATAGAAATGTTGTGGAAGGAACTGAAGCGAGCAGTTCATGTGAGGAAACCCACAAACATCCCAGAGTTGAAGCTGTTCTGTACTGAGTGGGCTAAAATTCCTCCAAGCCGATGTACAGGACTGATCAATAGTTACCGGAAACATTTAGTTGAAGTTATTGCTGCACAAACGGGTCACACCAGGTACTGAAAGCAAAGGTTCACATACTTTTGCCACTCACAATTGCGTAATACTGGATAATTTCTCTCAATAATTAAATGACCAAGTATAATATTTTTGTCTTTTTGTCTAAAATTGGTTTCTTTTTATTTACTTGTTACTTTGTTGTATCTACTTTATTTACTTCTACTTCAAAAAATCTGATGATGTTTTAGGTCATATTTTTGCAGATATATAGAAAACAAATTCTCACAAACCTTCCAGCAGCACTGGTGGAGAGGAAATGGAGCATCACTGTAATATCTGACACTTTTTCCATCTGAGCTCACACTTTGATTAAAATTTTCTAATAGCATTAAATAAAATACAGCCAGTAAGTTGTGGAAAATATATTAAATCATTGCTTTGGTCCTAGCTGCCATCCAGAGGGTGGGCAGTCCCATGGCAAATGCTGATTAGAAATGAGAAAACTTTAATGATTTCAATATTAATATTAACTTATTTGCATTCTGACATTCTCCGATAAACAGGAACAAACAGCCCAAACTTCCAGAAACTGCCACGCATAGCCAAAAGTCTTCTGGAAGTTTGGGCTGTTTGTTCCTGTTTATCAGAGAATGTCAGAATGCAGTTAAGTCCCTGGACTAAGCCTTACCCTGACAGACTGTACCTGATTACCTACAGAGTCACACTTCTGCTCACACTTCTGCTTCTGCTCGCCTGCGGACATGTACTTTACTACTTACTGCCCAAACGCTAATCTTTAGTGATTTTCACTTCCATATGACTCATCGGACATTGTGTGATGAGAATCAGTGTGTCAGGCAAAAATCAGTGATTTTTTCATCAGAAACGGATTCTATTCCATGCAAAATATTTTTACATTAATTAATAAATTTTGTACAAATGACTGGTTTAGGGAAGTGTCAATGCTCAGGCTGTCCTTTTATTTGGAAATGAATTACACAATCTCAACCTGTCACATTTCGTCTATATCAAATAATTATCCTTCACAGTATGACTGATGGCATTAGACTAATTAGACACAGACGACTAGACTGTGAAGATGCAAGAGATAATATTTTGTACCATGCATGCATGTAAAATAGATCTCTTTATTCCATATGGGATACTGTTATTCGAATGAACTGTGACTACATGTGGTTTAGTGAAGCAGCAGTCTAGACTTTCTTTTACATCTAAAAACAGCTCTGAATGGCTCCAACATTACTCCTCCCATTGCTGTTCCCATGTCCTATAAACAACTAAACATCTAAATGAGAAGTTCTCAAACTTTTTGCAGGCCTAGACACCCACGCAGTCAACGTACATCAACCATCATGTCCTTTCTCAACATAGCAGCATGTATGATGTAGGATCAAATCAAGAAAGCTTTATTTTTATTTATTTATTTTACAGTAAGAACATTTTAGTAGTTCTTCAAAAAACTGAATGAATAAAACGTATTTACAGGTTATGTTAAATATGTTACACAAACATAAACCCAAACTCATAAATTTTCTACTACTTTAGCTGCTCTCGGTATCTGATATGCTGAAACCGCTTGTCTCCCATCAGTTTTTAAATCAGCTTTGCTGTGTGGTTGATTTAATCTGTCAAAGGAATGCAGAGGAGATATTTGTAAGGATTTAGCCTTTCCTTACAGTATTTATTATAATTCTTTTTATCCTTTCAGTTTGTGGCACAGGTTCTTTCTGTTTGAAATCAGTATGTTCAATGTGTTTCAATGTATTAAATGATAAGCGGTCATTAAGCCTTGTACAGTCCATCCCTGCTGTTACCCTGTTCCCTGCTGTGGTCACAGAACAACCGAAAGATGTGGTACTTTTAAAGCTGTTGTTGCCCCTGTGTACTACTGCAAAAACTGAAAATGGGATCAAATGAGTAATACATTCACATTTATGACAGCCTTTTTTTCAAGAATCATGGTGAATGACAATACGGTGACTCAGGGTTGCCAGGATCCAGGAAGAGGCCAGTACACTAATGGTATGGTTCAATATGGACTTTTCATATACACTCACCACTAACCAATTTATTAGGAAAATCAGTACACTTGCTCATTCATGCAATAAGCCAGTCAGCACTACAGTGCATAAAATCATGCAACAAGGCATTTCCACTCACCAAACACTCCGTGGATGTTTCTTGCTTTCCATACCGTTCTGTATAAACTCTAGTTCCACATGAAATTCCCAGGAGATCAGCAGTTACTGAACTAGTCAAACCATTCCTTTTGGCACTGACAACCATGCCACGGTCAACGTCACTGAGATTGACGTTTCCCCCCTCCATTCTGATGTTCAATGTGAACATTAACTGAAGCTCTTGAGTTGTATCTGCATGATATTACGCACTGCAGCACTGCCACATGATTGGCTGATTGGGTAATTGCGTGAATGAGCAGGTGTACAGTTTTTCCTAATAAAGTGGCAGTTAGTGTAGAAAGCCTACAGAAACAGATAATGTATTCAAATATATCTATTACTTGGTGGTTTAGTTGTTAACACTTTCGCCTCACACCTCCAGGGTCCAGGGTTCGATTCCAGCCAGGGCCGAGTTTGCATGTTCTCATGCATGGTAGGCTGATTGGCGTGTCCGTAGTGTATGAATGGGTGTATGAGTGTGTATGTAATTGTGCCCTGTGATGGACTGACACCCTGTCCAGGTTGTACCCTGCCTTGTGCCCGATGATTCCTGGGATAGGCTCCAGGTTCCCCGTGACCCTGAATGAAGGATAAGCGGTAGAAGATGGATGGATGGACTTATTTTGTAAAAACAATGTGTGGCTAAAAAATTAAGGGTCATCATTTTGTCAGTATGCTTAGTTCAGTTCAGTTAAACCCAATACTTTCTTTAACACAGGCATGCAATTTATACATTACTGCTGATAATGAACACTCTTTTTTTCTTTTTTTATTAATAATTATTTTTTTTATTGCTTTTGTGCATTCATAATTTATTTAAACATGCAAAATTTGTGTATAAAATGCAGCACATCACCTGGATTGCTCATATTTATATACAATTCCTTTAGAATCAGCAGATAAAGTACACAATTTACATAATGTCCCAGTCATTTTCAATGTTATGAAATTACATTTCATTGAAATGGCTGTATTTAAGATCAAACCTAGACAAAAACACAAAAATGTGAACAACAAAATAACAACAACAACAACAACAACAACAACAAACCCTAATTAAAATGGTTGGTGCAAACAGAAAAGCACTTTCTGATTCAATTATTCATAGACGGAATAATCCCAAACTGCATGAAACAGTGACATTTGCTTGGTCAGAACTCTGTGAACCAAAACTGACCATTATTTTAACTATGATACATAATAAATGACATCATTTTTAATTTCATGTGCGATTTTTAAAGCTTTGCTAAGAACAAATTTAAAAACAACAACATAATATAAATGAGATTAAGTTAAATTAATTCGATCACATAGCATTTAGCACATTATAGGAATGTACATGTGGAAAACCATGCCATCTCTGTCTCATGGCCTTGCATTTTTAAACACACACACACACACACACACATTTGTTTTTGTCCAGCATAAAGGTCAATAAAATACTTTCTTTCTATTGTTAATAATTCAAATGTTAAGGTGTAATACTTTAAATATTTTTTCCTATTTGTACAGATGTTTTTTAAATGCATCATTCTATGTCTTTTTTTTTTTTTTTTGTAAAATTAGTATTGGCGCATTTTGTCCTCATACGCATCATAGTAGGGGTTCCTTGTGGCCCTGGGGCCGTTATTCACTGAGGCTCCATATCCTGTTCTAGAGGGTGTCTGGCTCTTCTGGCTCCTTGCATCATCAATGTAGTCATAATCCCACATCTGGAACAGACCATTGAGTTATTTGCCTTTCACCAAATCAGAACGCATTGTGAAACATACTGAGTTCAATCAATAAAATGCATTTCTAATACATCAGGCAAATCCCATTTTGGGCTGAATGAAATAATCTGCAGACGCTTCTTACCCCTGTGTTCGCTGTGCGGTCCTTTGTCACCAGGGCATTTCTGCTTCCACTGTCTGCCATCTCCAGATTAGTTGGTTGCCAGCCAGCATTAGGGTTAGCCCGTGGGATCCTGGGAATTCCTGCAGGCTTATTGAACTCCAGATTACCGTTCAGGGTTTTCTTTTCTGGAGATTTGGTTTCATTTGTTGACCTTTTATGAAGGGCAAACACAAACAGGAATAACATATTATTTGTCTCATATAACTTTGTCTCTAAGATCATGGGCATAGTTAAGGGGTGGCTTATAGCAATAGCGTAGTTATTATTATTATTATTATTATTATTATTATTATTATTATTATTATTATTATTATTTCTTCTTCTTCTTCTTCTTCTTCTTCTTCTTATTATTATTATTATTATTATTATTATTATTATTATTATTACTACTACTACTACTACTACCACTACAGTTATCACATGATGCTAAATTAAACAACTTTGGTAAATCTGCCTGTGATAGGCTAGTTTGAATAATAATAAAACAACTCCCGACATCTCTGGGAAATTTGAAAGTTTATTTCATCATTGTCCAAAAATTATAATTAGCAACACCTTTAATGTTTAGCTAGCTAAGAGAAGCAAATTATTCCCTGATCACTAACAAATGAGTAAATATTGGTCAAACTTTTTTTGTTGTTGTTTTGTTTTTTTAAAATGTCAACAATTTTTATTATTTGAGGGCATAACACTGTAATTTTTCCAGTTCATTAGTTATTACTATTAGCTAATTATATTGAATTTCTTACACTAATGTACTTCATGGGACATAGCTGAATGTTTTTGTTAGCTTTTACTTTTTTGTTGCTTTCTATATGACAAACAAATGTTGTCCTATATGCATGGTGATCCTATTCAGGCCATACACATACAGTGCATCCAGAAATTATTCACACCACTTCACTTTTCTCACATTGTGTTATGTTACAGACTTATTCCAAAATGGATTAAATTCATTATTTTCCTCAAAATTTTAAAAACTATGCCCCATAGGTTCATCTTCCAACAGGACAACAACCCTAAGCACACAGCTATGTTCATGTGCTTTTTATTTATTTATTTATTTATTTTAAATATAAATTTGCAAAGATTTCAAACAAACTTCTTTCATGTTGTCATTATGGGTATTATTTGTAGAATTTTGAGGAAAATAATGAATTTAACCCATTTTGGAATAATGCTGTAACATAACACAATGTGGGAAAAGTGAAGCGCTGTGAATACTTACCGGATGCACTGTACAGCCACATTATATAATGTTATATGGATGTTGATTAGTAGTTTGTCCCACCCCAGTTAAATCAGAACCTGGCCACCCCACTGTAAAAGTCCTGGCAATGCCCCTGTCTAGGGTGTTAGTTAATCAAAAACCATAATACAAATTTTTATATTACAAAGAGTAGCTTGGGTTTTGTGTACTTAAACTATGGACTCTTACCTCAAGTACAAGACTATAACACCTATGAGAGTGCCGAGAAGAAGCGTGCCCAAAACACAGGCGACCACAACCAGAATTAAGAGGTACGCTGAAAAGGCAGAGGTTTAAGATTCACATTGGGACTGTCACTCATATTAATAATGCATATTAATTTTCATTTAAAAAATATACTGTATTTAGTACAGTCTGTGCTAATAATTGATCACTTTTTATGTTAACTTACAATCTGAACAGTTGAAACCAGTGTATCCAAAAGGACATCTAATTAAAAAAAACAACAGTGTTACAAAAATTACCTTAATAATAAAAATGCTTTTTAAATTTCAAACTATGAAGACAAACTGCACAGAAAAAAGTGACACTCATCAGAAATCCTACATTTGAGTACCAAACATTCCAAAACTTACTGTTCACATTTCTCAGAACCCACTGCTTGCTTACCACTGGGACAGGCTGTGTTGAAAATGACATGTGATCAAGAATTATGGAAATGTAATGTCCTGAATTACTTTAAGTCTTTAAAATTAGGTTTAGGAAACATGAAGTATAACTTACGAAAGCAAACCTGTTGTGTTGCTGTCAACTTTATGTATCCAATCCGGCAAGTGCATTCAGCTAGACCATTGTTGGATTTACATTCTGTGCTTGTCTCTTCACAGAATCCAGTAGAGCATGCATTCTTCACTGAAGAGAGGGACAAAATATGTGAGACTTTATATAAAAACAAGAGAATATGTGAGATTACTGGTATTAGTGGTGGTATACACAGAGAGACATACTTGATACTGTTGTGTTTGGCACACTTTTTAATTTCTTCTCTATGTCTGTTTCAGTAACTGTTGATGAAGGACTGTAGAAATTCTCCACATCTGCTATTACACTGCCTTTTCTGTACATTGACACAATAATGAAAAATTCATTCAAATACAACAATCTTTTTTTTTTTTTTAATCATCAGTTCTGCATGTTCTGCAAAGTTCAACCAGTTCAACTCATCTTGTGTTTTGCCTTAAAGGAATATAATCACACAATCCATTAAATTTCAATATTTAAAAAAAGAAGAATTGAATCTCTTATTTGCAATTGCAGTTATTGTATGCAAAGCATTATTTCACCTTAATCCCTCTTAAATACACATATATGCAGAAATATACTTACGATAGTCTCTTCACTATGGATCCAAGATAACCTTCATTCTTATTCAAAGCAGACTCAATCTGTGTTTGAGTTTGGAGACATGAGAAAAAGCCATGTTAACGGGTTCATTTGATCTCTTTAATATTTTTAAATATGTAACATCTTAGAACATTATGTTAGACATCTTAAGTGGATGTATAGTATGAGTAAAGATTTAAAAGGACTTGCATCAATCAACAGACTGAAAAAATAAAATATCAGGCACCAACCTTTGCAAGGATTTCATTTGCTGTCTTTTTGAATATTTCTGAGTTCTTGTCTGCCATTTTTGTGTCATAGTTCATTTCTTTAAATGTTATTTCACTTGGGAAATTCCTTGCTGGAATGAAATTGCATGTAAAAGCATAAATATGATGCACTATCTCTGCTATTAACTATACAATGAAATCTAATGAATTAACATATTTCTGTACAGTCGGTTTTTTACTTGAATAATACAAATATTATTGTATACAATAATACATTATTATTGTCTGGCAAATATAAGGCAGACATTCATGAAAGGACAAAGAAGAGAATTCCAACAAACCCAGGTTACAGGATTTCAGATCTGCATCATAAAACAGTCCCGGTCGACACACACATGTGTAATTAGTCAGGAGTTCTTGACAGGTGCTGTCTAAAGAACAAGGGTTCGATGCACAGGGACCTGCCAGGTATATCAATAATGAGGAAAACATTCTTCCAGATTGAAATGAGTTTAAACGTGAGCAATAATGTTCCAAAATGTTTAATGGTGTCGCAATTCTGCCTTACCTGGTGTAGCTGTAGTGATAGTTGTTGTGGTTACAACTTCAAAGTTGACAATATAGTTCAGCAAAAAAGAAAGGGAAAAAAAATAGATATGAGCAAAGTCAAATAAACAGTGCATTTGACATTTTATTTGTTGGTCAGGAGTTCTTGACAGGTGCTGTCTGAGAAACAAGGGTTTGAGGCACAGGGACCAGCCAGGTATATCAATAATGGGAAAACACACTTCCAGGTTCACATACTTCATATTGTTAATGTAAATGCCAGCAATAATGTTCCATAGTGTTGAAGACAGTTACATGGTGTCCCAATTCTGCCTTACCTGGTGCAGTTGTATTGGTAGATTGTGTGCTTCCACCTTCAAAGTTGAAAATATAGTTCAGCAAAAAGAGAGGAGAAAGAAAAATACATGTAGATATGAGCAAACTCAAATAAATAGTGCATTTGACATTTTACTTGTTGGTCAGGAGTTCTTGACAGTGATGTGTAAAGAACAAGGGTTTGGGGCACAGGCACCAGCCAGGTATATCAATAATGGGAAAACACACTTCCAGATTGAAATGAGTTTAAATGCAGGCAATAATGTTCCAAAGTGTTGAAGACAGATACATGGAGTCCCAATTCTGCCTTACCTGGTGCAGCTGTAGTGGTAGGTGGTGTGTTTTCACCTTCAAAGTTGACAATATAGTTCAGCAAAAAAGAGAGAATAAAGAAAAATAGATATGAGTAAAGTCAAATAAAAATAAAAAGTGCATTTTTTTTTTATTTGTTGGTCAGGAGTTCTTGACAGGTGTCTGAGAAACAAGGGTTTGAGGCACAGGGACCAGCCAGGTATATCAATAATGGGAAAACACACTTCCAGGTTCACATACTTCATACTGTTAAAGTAAATGCAGGCAATAATGTTCCATAGTGTTGAAGACAGTTACATGGTGTCCCAATTCTGCCTTACCTGGTGCAGCTGTAGTGGTAGGTGGTGTGTTTTCACCTTCAAAGTTGACAACATAGTTCAGCAAAAAAAGAGAGAATAAAGAAAAATAGATATGAGTAAAGTCAAATAAAAATAAAAAGTGCTTTTTTTTTAATTTGTTGGTCAGGAGTTCTTGACAGGTGTCTGAGAAACAAGGGTTTGAAGCACAGGGACCAGCCAGGTATATCAATAATGGGAAAACACACTTCCAGGTTCACATACTTCATACTGTTAAAGTAAATGCAGGCAATAATGTTCCATAGTGTTGAAGACAGTTACATGGTGTCCCAATTCTGCCTTACCTGGTGCAGCTGTAGTGGTAGGTGGTGTGTTTTCACCTTCAAAGTTGACAATATAGTTCAGCAAAAAAAGAGAGAAGAAAGAAAAATAGATATGAGTAAAGTCAAATAAAAGTAAAAAGTGCATTTTTTTTTTTAATTTGTTGGTCAGGAGTTCTTGATAGGTGTTGTCTGAGAAACAAGGGTTTGAGGCACAGGGACCAGCCAGGTATATCAATAATGGGAAAACACACTTCCAGATTGAAATGAGTTTAAATGCAGGCAATAATGTTCCATAGTGTTGAAGACAGTTACATGGTGTTCCAATTCTGCCTTACCTGGTGCAGCTGTAGTGGTAGGTGGTGTGTTTTCACCTTCAAAGTTGACAATATAGTTCAGCAAAAAAGAGAGAATAAAGAAAAATAGATATGAGTAAAGTCAAATAAAAATAAAAAGTGCATTTTTTTTTATTTGTTGGTCAGGAGTTCTTGACAGGTGTTGTCTGAGAAACAAGGGTTTGAAGCACAGGGACCAGCCAGGTATATCAACAATGGGAAAACACACTTCCAGATTGAAATGAGTTTAAATGTGAGCAATAATGTTCCAAAGTGTTGAAGACAGATACATGGAGTCCCAATTCTGCCTTACCTGGTGCAGCTGTAGTGGTAGGTGGTGTGTTTTCACCTTCAAAGTTGACAATATAGTTCAGCAAAAAAGAGAGAATAAAGAAAAATAGATATGAGTAAAGTCAAATAAAAATAAAAAGTGCATTTTTTTTATTTGTTGGTCAGGAGTTCTTGACAGGTGTTGTCTGAGAAACAAGGGTTTGAGGCACAGGGACCAGCCAGGTATATCAATAATGGGAAAACACACTTCCAGGTTCACATACTTCATACTGTTAAAGTAAATGCAGGCAATAATGTTCCATAGTGTTGAAGACAGTTACATGGTGTCCCAATTCTGCCTTACCTGGTGCAGCTGTAGTGGTAGGTGGTGTGTTTTCACCTTCAAAGTTGACAATATAGTTCAGCAAAAAAAGAGAGAAGAAAGAAAAATAGATATGAGTAAAGTCAAATAAAAGTAAAAAGTGCATTTTTTTTTTTAATTTGTTGGTCAGGAGTTCTTGATAGGTGTTGTCTGAGAAACAAGGGTTTGAAGCACAGGGACCAGCCAGGTATATCAATAATGGGAAAACACACTTCCAGATTGAAATGAGTTTAAATGCAGGCAATAATGTTCCATAGTGTTGAAGACAGTTACATGGTGTTCCAATTCTGCCTTACCTGGTGCAGCTGTAGTGGTAGGTGGTGTGTTTTCACCTTCAAAGTTGACAATATAGTTCAGCAAAAAAGAGAGAATAAAGAAAAATAGATATGAGTAAAGTCAAATAAAAATAAAAAGTGCATTTTTTTTATTTGTTGGTCAGGAGTTCTTGACAGGTGTTGTCTGAGAAACAAGGGTTTGAAGCACAGGGACCAGCCAGGTATATCAATAATGGGAAAACACACTTCCAGGTTCACATACTTCATACTGTTAAAGTAAATGCCAGCAATAATGTTCCATAGTGTTGAAGACAGTTACATGGTTTCACAATTCTGCCTTACCTGGTGCAGCTGTAGTGGTAGGTGGTGTGCTTCCATCTTCAAATTCGATAATATCGTTCAGCAAAAAAAGAGAGAAGATAGAAGAACAGATATGAGCAAACTCAAATAAACAGTGCATGGGACATTTTACTTGTTGGTCAGGAGTTCTTGACAGTGATGTGTAAAGAACAAGGGTTTGGGGCACAGGGACTGGCCAGCTATATTAATAATGGGAAAACACACTTCCAGATTGAAATGAGTTTAAATGTGAGCAATAATGTTCCAAAATGTTGAAGACAGTTACATGGAGTCCCAATTCTGACTTACCTGGTGCAGTTGTAGTGATAGTTGTTGTGCTTTCACCTTCAAAGTTGAAATATAGTTCAGCAAAAAAGGAGGAGAAAGAAAAACAGACATGAGTAAAGTCAAATATAGAGTGCATGGGACATTTTATTTGGAAAACAAAACAAAACAAAACTGTGACTCATGATAATCTCCCCCTTTCAGTGAAAAATATACATAAGAAGTTGATTGGTCAATTCATTACCTAATTAGTGTGGATAAAATAAAAATAATAATAAAGATATTTAAAACGTTTTTGTCAGATGCACTATTCAGTAGCTTTGTTCTTCACACCTTTTTGTTTATTGTTTAAAATATCTTATTTCAGGCATGTTTATCAGTCTAAACTGTATCATAGCATGTCTACAGAATAACATTAATAATCTGTTCACTTTGTCTATTGGTGCATTATTTTGGGTCTATTGAGGTTTCTGAATAATAACTTCATAAACTCACTGAATAATAACTTCATACACCCACTGTTCACTTTTAAAGGAACACCTCAACACCTTCTCATTTACACAATTACCCATTCTTTTGGCAGCAGCACAATGCATAAAATCGTGCAGATACAGGCCAAGGGCTTCGGTTAATGTACACTTCAAACTTCACAATGGGGAAAAAGTGTGAACCTTGTAACTTTAACCTTGGCATGGTCGTTGATGCCAGATGGTGCCAGAACTTGTTTGGGCATTTCAGAAACTAGTGATCTTCTGGGATTTTCACACACAACAGAATAGTGTGAAAAACAAAATACATTGAGTAAGCAACAGTTCTGTTGATGGAAACACCTTGTTGATCAGACATCAGAGGAAAATTGCCAGATTGCTTTGAGGAAGGATATTATAACTCGTATAATCACTCTCCAAACTGGAAAAATCACCTGGTGATTGTTTCAGTCTTCAACCAGTGAGCTTTACCTACAATGTTTTCAGGTAAAATGGTGTGGGTTGCTTTCAAACTAACACTTTTAAATAAGTAAAAATATGCACTTTGCACATAAAAACATGATATTACCTAATTAATTTATCTTTATTTCTTAATTGTCTCACTATTATCAGTTAAAACATTTCCTGTTTACTATTTAATGTAACTTTTCTCACTTTATATTTTCCAGGCTTTCCATTTTTTAGAAAAAAATTTTTTTTTTCTTAAATATAATATCTTTTCAGTACTTTTTTTAAAATTATAATATTTAGATTTAATACTTTAGTGGGGAGATTATTTGCCTACATTACATTGATTGGACTTTAGGTGAGTGCCGTCTTATTCCAGCTGTCTTATTTTCCTTTTTTGTAGATGTACACAATTCTGTTACTCTTGCTGAGAATTGGAATCCTAGCAGGAACAATAGCACTACTACAGGGATTTTTACTGTATTTGTCAGAGCACATTCATTCTGCCTTGCAGATGTAACAGTTATTGAAATAGATTTTATAAAATGCAATGAAATAATGTTATTTTATTAATTAGAATGTAGAATAAGAACTTTATTAATTACTTTATTAATCAGCTATCATTATAGGCAAAGGAAGAACAATCAAGAGTCAATTTTTTTTTTTCTTGTTTAGGAAAAAAAATTATAATGATTCATTGGGCAGGTGGGAGTTGTCTCTCATTTCACAAACATAGCTATCAAGAATTATATATTAAATAAATTATTTATGACTATCCTATCTTTGGGTCCAGTTTAAGCCATATTTTATGATTACTTTATGATCATTTAATGTTTTTTATGTTCGGTTATCACGTCAATATTATATTTAAGTTTTACTGCTTGTCACTATGCAGATGTGGCACAGTGTAATACAGACCAGGAAATGCACTTTAACCCAAGCAAAGACATTCTCAGCTTTTTGAAGCATGTTAATGAGCTGAATCAGATATGGACTGACACTAAATTATTTGCCAATAGCTAGAATTAAAAACAGAAATGAAAGAAAAAGGTGATTGTCCTTTGGAGGAGAGGGCAACCTGATAAAGATGCTATAGTTGTTACAGTATTCAAAAAAATCCATGACATACTTTTCTGTGCATCACCCAAATGAGTAATAGTACCTGAACAGTAACCAAAAACGAGTCTAAAAATGTATAAACAAGATTTACACCAATCCGAGTGAACCCAAAAGAGGGATTAATTGTCCAGTGGACTATACAAGTATAATACAGGTACTGAATAGTTTTATTCCAGACACTACAGTTTCAGAATTACATTCTACCCTTCCAGGCTTCCTTGCACTGTTTAAGGTTGGGATCATGGATTATGTCATTTATGAATTTTATTCTTTGTCGCAATATAGAGATTTTTTTCTTTTCTTTTTTCTAAAATCTTCTGCTATTGATATAACCAACATTCACTGTTTTTCTTTAACCACATCCAATTGTGTTTCATTGCTAAATTAAAATGACATAATGGAGATTTGATGCCCTAAGAGGAGAGGACAGAGCTCCAGAAGCAGAAAGCAGAAATTATATTAAATAACAGTACACATAATACTAAATAATAAATATTTTTCCAAATAAAATCCTAGCTATTAGACGTCCTCAAAAGGAACATGATTTGGCTATTGTTTTATTTAAACCAAGACAGGAGAAAATACATTTTTATTATCAGGTTTTAAGTAAAGTAAATAAAAACTGGTGGTCAAACACAATTTGGTTTACTACTGCTGTCTGCATCTATCAATTTTAACATGTTTAACATTTTAACTCCGTTAAAGCCACACCAGCCATAAAACTGCTTAAGAAAGCATAACTCACCCAGAAGCAGAAACAGTAAGCATAAGCTTAAGGGTTGTAGAATTACAGCCATAATGCAAGACCTCTTTTGAATACAAGGATAGAGGATCAATGCTCAGCAGAGAGCTTCTTTAAACACTTTTCTGTGAGTACTGATTCCTTCTGGGTGCTCCTACAGTTTTAGTGTTGAGAAAAGATGGGTGTGGTCAGACTGTCAAGCCACTCCCCCCCAAACTACAACCATGAAGGTTAGTTAGGCAGTTAAACCTGTGCTGTTGTACATTATAATGAAAAACATGGACTGGAACTCTTAAGACAAAAGCAGACACTATATGCCCTGCCCACTGAAAAAAACAGAGAGCTTGTTCCTAGGCCAAAATATTTACAGAAAAAACTATGGTCATCGGTGCCTGACCTCATTAACGCTCTTGTGGTTGAAGGAGCAAATCCTCACAGCCACACTCCAAAATGTAATAGAAAGCCTTCCCAGATGATTGGAGATTATAATAAAAGCAAAAGGGGAAGTAAATTTGGAATGGGACGTTCAGTAAACGTATATGGGTGTGATGCTCAGGCGTCCACAAACTTTTGGCTATGGGCCTATAGTATATTTCTGCAAATATTGTTGCACAGTTATTTTATATTTGATTAACTTTTTTTATGACATTGAATGTGACACATGGAAACATCTTTCCATTCTTGTTTAAGGAATTTTCACCCACTTGCAGAACGGTTTGAGATTTTCTTGAACCACATGCATAGCATGTTTAAGCCCTAGCCACAAATCTTCATTGAAAGTCTAAGTCAATGAAAGTTTAAGTCAGGGGACTGTGTGGGCAATTCTGAAAGCTTTGGTCTGCTGTTCTTAAAGGAGTTCATGGTGGATTTTGAGGTATGTTTTAGATCATTGGCCTATTGTAGAAGTCAACCTCATCTTTTCAACTTAACTTTATCTTTTAACTTCAGTTTCTTGATCAATTTTGGTTTCAAAATTGCTGATACTTACTGAAATCAATTCTTTCATCTACCTGTGCAATATTTCCTGTACCACTAACTGTCATACAACCTCAAAACACAATAGAACCCGTGCTTAATAGTTGTCAAGGTGTTAATTTCATCAAATGCTACTAATATTTCTCTCCAAACATATGGTACCTTTGGTAATTGTGACCAAAGAGTTCAGCTTTTACATCGTCAGTCCTTCATTAATCTACAGCCTAACAATCGTCCCACAGCCACAGTGCAAAATGCCTCTTTTTCTAGATGTTGTTTTGCTTATGTCACTTTTGTGATGAGGCCAGAGGTAAGATTTCCATGCAGATGGTGTTTGTGCAAGCAACACTGCACACTAGAATGGTCCACCACCACTCATGTATCAGCTATTACTTCCTGCCTTAGTGTCACATGGGTCTTTTTGCTAATAAATATTCTATAGCAGAACATTTAATGGTGAAAGCCCAGATAACAGATAAATTTGGTTCAAATATGGTTGAGTTTAGGCACATACTATAAGGGATGGTTTATTAAGACTGGTTTATTAATGTGCCAAAATTGACCAAATGGATAGCAAAGCACAGTTAAGTGAAATGTACTTTTGGCTGAAAATGTCCCAGCTGTATATGTGTGATCTCACCAAGGCTGACTTGTGGCTGTGTTCTGGAAGCTAGATTTGGAGTTCATTGGGCCAGTCTCAGCCGGCCATCTTTTCAGTATTTTCAGATGTAAAGTAAGGACATTATGTGAATTGGATGAATAGGGCTGGGTGACCTTTAATATGTAAGTTCACCCAAGAAGGAAAATGGCCAGGCTCATGCCATGATCACAGATTTGAACAAGGGATTTACAATGAGACCCACAATGTGCAACACGTTTTCAAAGTCTATTTGAAATGTGAAATTTAATTGAATATAAAATAAACATTTTTCCTCCCATGTGTGTACATTATAGAACAATTTTAATGCCTCCATCTTAGAGAAAGAGTAATCTCTGTTTGCCTTCTGTGATGGTCCAACGCTCGAGTCTGAACATGCCAAACAATGGGCTTATAGACATCTTTATGGCTAAGGTCCAGTGCCTGTTTGGGGGTTACCATTACACTAAAGACAGCATGTGATTTTTACATTAATGGAATTTGGCATAATATGTATCCATATTATGGATGTATCCATCCATCCATCCATCCATCCATCTTCTTTACCACTTATCCTTCATTCAGGGTCACGGGTAAACCTGGAGCCCATCCCAGGGAGCATCGGGCACAAGTCGGGGTACACCCTGGACAGGGTGCCAATCCATCGCTGGGCACAATCACATACACACTCACACACCCATTCATACACTACGGACACTTTAGACATGCCAATCAGCCTATCATGCAGGTCTTTGGACTGGGGGAGGAAACCTGAGTATCCGGAGGGAACCCCCGCAGCACGGGGAGAACATGCAAACTGCGCACACACAGGGCCACGGTGGGAATTGAACCCCCGACCCTGGAGGTGTGAGGCGAACGTGCTAAGGCATAAATGTAAATATGCTATTATTGTGGCTATATTGTACTGAACCTCTTGCACAGAAATTCTAACTGTAACAATTTACTCTCTTAAAGAGTTAAACACTAATACATTAGTATGAATAATTGTACATTTACAGAATTACCAAACACTTAAAACTCACTAAAGTAAAGCATTATGTCTTATTTGTGAATTTTAACCTCCAGTTTTGTATAGCACTTTGGATCAGCTATTGTTGTCTTTAAAAGTGCTTTATAAATAAAATTTTACTTGACTTTTAAGTTGTGGTAAACATAAAAATTATTTGCTTACTCAGTGAAATCTACATTTTAAATGCACTTGTATATATATATATATATATATATATATATATATATATATATATATATATATATATATATATATATATATATATATATAATTTTGTTTTAAATGACTGCATTTTGCTTGTCAATGACTATCAAAAGCATTCAATTAACAAATACACAAAATGTACATAAATAGCATCCATACTAATGACATGAGGACATTGTAAATTTCAGCCTTTACATTTTGGCTTATAATTTAACAGAATGTGTTTTCATGCCATCTTCCTTTCTTTAAAAAAAAAAATTAACTAGTCTCTTCGACAACATAAATTGCACAGACACAGTGTATGATTGACTGAGAACCCTTTTTTTTTTATCTTATTTTATGTTTCTTTTCATGTAAAACATTATCTCAAAGACTGAGTACTGCTTTATTAAACTAGAGTTTCACATCTTTTCTAAAGGACCTTCTGAGCCGAATTTGGTTTATCATTAACATCTTTTTACAAGAGGTAACCTGAAAACAGTCAGGTGGGGAAGAGATCACTGTGTATATGAGGTGTAAAACACGTCACATATTGCAACAGACCATTTTGCATTTACGTAACACCACGACACCAAGACTGACTTTCAATTCAGGAGAAATGACTTTGGTGTTATTTCTGATTATCAAATCAGCCTCTGTTTAGTTATTTTCTCAATGATTTGAAGAAAAAAAAACAGACAACTAAATGACAAAATCATATTAACTTGGCATTCACTGTACGTTTAAAAGCTCATAAAATAATCACTAGTAAAAAAAACAAATTATTCCTGTCTCCATTAATATGAAAAAAGACACCACAACCTGTCTATAGGGAAATTGTAATCTCTATAGGGAAATGAGAACTCTACAGGGAATTAGTGACTGCTGCATTTACTGTTCCTAAAGGAAAATCATGGCACAGGAGGAGATAAGGGCATAAGGACACAAGGAAGTATCAGCAGGAGTGGCATCTTAATCACACAAACTGACGGCAGAATTGTCTGCTACCATGGAGCTGGGTCCAAAGTTTCTCAGATTAGCGAAGCCCTTGCACCCCAGGTTTATTATCTTTACTGACCAGAAACAATTTATGATCACACTCAATCTTTGTCCTGATTATATGGCAGTATATTTTTGTAAACAGCTCTCAGCATTAAGATGATCTCTCACAGCTTTGGACTTAGATCATGGGTTAATAAAAAGATTTTTATAATTTATAAAATAAGCTCACATTCTGATTTTCCATGTAGGTTGTAATAATATATGTACATGGATACCAGATATAACCTATAATCTAAGTGAATACTCTTGTCTGGTCTGAACTGGGATATTTTTAACAATCATGACATGTCACACAGCCACTCCTTTACTTTACTGTAAGCAAGGTCATAAAGAATGAATAGTTCACATCAGACAAACCATAATGAATATTTGTCATGGAAAATGACGTCACAGGAAATGCTTTTAAAAAAAACAAAAAAGGTTCAACTTTACCACTATATAATTTATGCTGTAAAATAAACCCAAGAAAATGCGACTTTGACCCACAGGAGAAACTAAATGTGCCCCCAACTGAATCCGTGATTCAGGCCATAAACAGATCACTAAATACAAAACATTATATTAGAATTACAAAGAGGTTCCATCTGAGTGAAAAGCTGTTTTGAGATATGGGAAATCAGACCTCTGACTAAAATCCTGAAATTTATATTTATAGCTCGATAATTCAATTCAATATTATTCTATTTGTATCGTGTTTTTAACAACGGTCATTGTCTCAAAGCAGCTTTAGAGAAACATATAAACACAGGATATAGATATTAAATGTGTGAATTTACCCTTAATGAGCAAGCTGCTGGCGATGGTATCAGGAAGTAAAGTAGATAGATAGATGGATGGATAGATAGATAGATAATATTAAGATTGATACTTTACAGGTACTTCAATTTACCATTGTGGAAAGTCTGAGACATTTAGAAAGTGGATTTTTAAGCAGTGGCTTTTAGAAACTTAATATTCTTTAAGCTCAATTATTGTTTGGTGTTATACGGATCTATCTTCAAATCTCATTAAACAACTAGTAAACTGTGTAAGTAAGTAGAGACAGATGTTTTGAATCTATTAAGACCACATTATAATCACACTTGCATTTGAATAAGTTATTTATTTTTCAATGTATACTCTATGACCTAAAACGATCAGCCATAACATTAAAACCACCTGCCTAATATTGTGTAGGTCCCCTTTGTGTCATCGAAACAGTTCTGACCCGTCGAGACATGAACTCCACAAGACCTCTGAAGGTGTGCTGTGGTATCTGGCACCAAGACGTTAGTAGCAGATCCTTTAAATCCTGTAAGTTGTGAGGTGGGGCCTCCATGGATCAGATTTTTTTGTTCAGCACATCCCACAGGTGCTCGACAGACTGAGGTCTGGGAAATTTGGAGGCCACGTCAACACCTTGAACATTTTGTTATGTTCCTCAAACCGTTCCTGAACATTATTTGCAGTGTGGCAGGGTGCATTATCTTGCTGAAAGTGACCACTACCTTCTGGAAATACTGTTGCCATGAAGGGGTGTATTTGGTCTGCAACAATGTTTAGGTAGGTGATATGTGTCAGAGTAACAATCACATTAATGCCAGGACCCAAGGTTTCCCAGCAGAACATTGCCCAAAGCGTCACACTTCCTCCACCAGCTTGCTTTCTTCCCATAGTGCATCCTGGTGCCATCTCTTTACAAGGAAAGCGAGGCAAACACACCAAGCCATCTACATGATATAAAAGTAAATGTGATTCATCAGACTAGACCACCTTCCCCCATTGCTCCATGGTCCAGTTCTGATGCTCATGAGCCCATTGTAGGTGCTTTCGTTGCTGGACGGGGTCAGCATGGGCACTCTGACGCAGCCCCATACACAACAAGCTACAGTCCACTGTGAGTTCTGAAACACTCTTTCTATCATAGACAGTATTAACTTTCTCAGCAATTTGTGCTACAGTAGCTCTTCTGTGGGATCGGACCACACGGGCCGTCACTTCCCACATGCATCGGTAAGCCTGTGCACCCACAACTCTATCGCTGGTTCACGGGCTGTCCTTCCATAAACCCCTCCCCCCCCCCCCCACCCCCCCCCCCCCCCCTTTTTTTTTTGCTCTCACCCATTTTGTAAATAATCCACAATCTGGCCCTTGTCATTATCACTCAGATTACGCTTGCATATTTTTCCTGTTTCCAACACATCAACTTTTAGAACTGACTGATCACTTACTGCCTAATATGTCCCACCCCTTGACAGCTGCCACTGTAACGAGACAATCAATGTTATTCACATCACCAGTTTTAATGTTATGGCTGATCGGTGTAAAATACAAGGCATTTCAAGTTTTTGCTTCAGTCACTGGTTACACTGGAACACGCAGGTTATTAAGCACATAGCTATCTAATGTCTGCAATATTTAATGATAATGTTATCTAATGTTAGTCACACTATTCTCTTTCTGCTGTGTGTTGTGTTCATCCTGGATGATGATTGGCTGGCAGATAAGAACATAATATTAAAATACCAAAACCTCTCAAACTAAAGAACACCAAAAGAGAATAAAGTATTGATGCTTATATTTGACCAAAATGCCAAAGAGAACCTTAATAATATCGAGGTCATGAAATGCAGCTTATTTACTCTACTATTCAACACAGATTTTCTGCTTAATTGGTGAAATGTATTTACTGGATGGAACACACACACACACACACACACACACACACGTATTCCACTTTTCTGTGCATCATCACTGCTGTTTAAACTACAATCACTTCCAGGACTTCTTGGTTAATAGCTAAAGAAGGAATTTGGACCAGTTTTGCTTTGACTACAGCATTTGTTAATGAATCATTAAAAAAAAACAATGAAAAGAAGAAGAAAAAAAAGCAGCCAATACAACAAAAAGAAAAAGTCACTTTTCCACAGTATTAGTCAACCATTTAAATCTGCACACGCAAATGGTGACCAAGAAAACAACACTATCTGTTTGTGTAACAAAAAACTAAAAAAAAAATCTAAATTATTTTTCTTTCTTAGAAATATATGCAGTATTTCAAACCAGCTTTTTCCTTAAAATGTCCAACATGGTCAGTATTCAGGGGCTGCAAAGAAAGCTGACACACCGAGCCACCCCCCAAAAATGAATTAATTTTTAACATAAAACCTTTTGCTGCTGCTTAGACAAAAATTGACAGCCGCTTCTTTCAGTCATGGTCAGTAAAGCCATGTTCTACTGTGCGTTTGATCGCTGTTGTGTCGTGTATGAGTGACAGGACAGGAAGCAATGTGATGTACTGCACAGCCAAAGGCTTTGTAGTGTAGTCGCGTCCCCTGCTCAGAGAAACTGAGGTTGCTGTGGTGTGATTAAAGGGAAGAGCGAACTGTTCGATCATACACCAGTATCTCCAGGAATTCTTGATTTTGTGATCGCAGAAATGAACGCAAAATCACGCAAACGGCAATATTCAGGGGAGCTTACAATTTTTCGAAATTTCCATAGGTTTGGGCAAGACACGTCACGTGACATCACCAAACGCATTTGGAGAAGTCGATTCACATGTTTACAGCTAAAAGGTCTCATTGACCAACAAACATCAAGGCAAAGGGCCGTGCAAATCAATTTAACACAATTGCATTTTGAAAGTTGCATCGCGTATTTCGAAAAAAAGCCGCAGCTAAATCAAGCATCTTCGGCCGCAGCAATCACACGTTAAAAAAAAAAACTTCGCAAAATCCTGCACGGACTGCTACACTGTGACTACACCTTAACAACCATCATAATATAAAAAACTTCATTTTCAGCAAATAAAGTATTCTCCAGGAATGAAGGGAGTTTAACACTCACATTTAACACACAGACATTTACACTGACAAGATTTCATAACAAAAGGTTTTATTGGCTTATCTAATCATATATAAAGTCATCTGACATGTTCAGCCCTGTAGAGTCACAAAAAACAAAAGCTTGAAGATGAGGACACATCTGCTACAAAAAATATTTTGGTGCGATCATGATCAGAAAAAAAAGCCATACTAAAAAAAACAAAAACAAAAAAAAACTTCATTTCATGCATCAGACAACAAAATCAAACGGGGAAAGAAATTTTTTTTTTAGTGTTTTGTACATTATTGTAAACAAAATCTTTCTAGATCATATCAAAACACATTATGGCAAGTAACAAAAACAACGGGGGGGAAGAAGAAAAAAAAAAAACATTGAACAAATTCAGAAAATCCTAAGGGGAAGAGATCTACAAGGAAACACTGCTTGGCAAAATTGCTTAACAGACCAAAAAAAAAAAAAACCGTATTCCAACAGACCAACATGAATGATAATCGTAAACACAGGTGGCATTATATGGTTCTACAATATGGCTGATGTACACTACAATATTACCACTATATAGGCTACATGAAACACGTCCCTGGTTTTGTCGTGTATACAGTGATATGAGGTATATTAAGGTCAATTGTGTTCTTTTTGCCACTATTCTTTTTTTTCTTTTTTTTTTTTTACATTTGACTTTTTTTCTCTTTTAAAGAATGGGACAGGTTTGGAGTGCAGCATTTAGGTTTTGAGCCCCGACACTAGTGCAGAATCAGCAGTTCTATGTGAAGGGACTTGAGGCCAATAGCTGGGTCCCGTTCATGCTGGGTAGGAGCAGGAGACATGGAAGGAAGACACAGGAGTCTTCCTGCTCCATTCACGGGCACAGCAAAGATTGTATTTGTGTGTGTGTGGGGGTGTAAATCAGATTCACAAGTCTCCTCAGGCTGAGTGATTCCTGATTTCATGGCTAAAAAAAACAAAAAAACAAACAAACAAACAAACATTTAAACAGGTTCAGGTCCAAAAATTCAGATTTGCATGAGTTTAAAAGTCCACGACCTGGATGGTTCTCCAAGTAAAGACCTTGAAAGGGAAGTTTGCATTTTTGTCCATTAGGCATCAATTTTGTAATTTGAGAGGTAGAATTCCAAATGCAGCTTTTCACGCAAAAAAATCAACTTAATACTTAAATACACTTTGAATACAAAGAGGCCCTGTACTTACACCCAAGGCTCCACAGCACAAAAATTGGTATGGCATCCATGACGATAGCATTACTAAAACAAATCATGCTAATACCCCTCCCATCCCGCTATATATTAAAAACAAAATGCCCATAGCAATAAACACCCATTTCCATTACAAAAAAAACCCAAACAATTAAAATCACAGCTTTCCTCTGAACAAAAGCATGTATGTATTTGTCATATAACAGTTTTTGTCTTCAGTGGTAAAAGTGCTAATATGATTCCTTGAGAAATAAAAAGGATGAGAGCTGACACATTTAACGGGGTATGATTTAGGGCTGATTTATACTTCTGGAAAGCACTGAGGCAATGAGAAATAGTTCATGGCTAAGTTTAGCTCGAGGGGGAACCGACAGATACGTTGCATCTCATGACCTTCTGTTGTGCACGACACTGATTGGCTGAGCAGGAAAGTGTGTACAGTAATGTCAGGGTTTTAAACTCAAACCAGAACTAGTGCACAAGCAAAACGCCACAAATTGGGGATCAACTTGTAGAAGAGACACAACGTTAGAAGGTCTTTCTACAATTTCTACAAAATTATGGACAACGAATTAGAGAACAGAGACACAGAGAGAGAAAGAGAGAGAGATAGAGAGAGAGGGGAATGGCAAAAACCTGGGGTAGAGTTTTTATTGAATGAATAAACCAAAGGCAATGCAAGATCGATTTCAGCAAAATACTGCCATTCATGATCAAGTACAATGTAAAAACTAAACTCTTCTTAACCGCACTTTCCTACTTCTATCCATCAACTCTTCTATAGTGAAGCGCGAGGCTCTCCTCTTTGAATAGAGTTCAGAAGGTTCTTGGTTTGCTACATGCGACACTGCCCTCTGCTGTAGTAGCGAATGTTTTTACCCGTTCACAGACGCAGAAGTATAAATCAGCCTGTGTACGACAAACCTTGAGGCCACATTTCAGTAGCTGTAAAGATGCTACTTAAAAAAAAGACATTACATGCACGCAAACAGATTTCCATGAGCATTCGCATGGGACTGAGCGAGTGCGTTTAGGTTTGCAACCGTATCTTACACCTGTCCTTTAGTGATTAAAGTATGGAAAGTGTTTTCACATTGACAAAGTACCATAATATCTGCATATGTACAAGTAGTGGAAAGATTCACCAGTGTGATCAGCTGAACAGGTAGACTGAGTGTGGATTTGATTTTTTTTTTCCCTCAAGGAATTTCAGAAAACAAGATTCACTGTAGTTTTAAACTATACTTGTTAAAAACAAATCAGTGCTAGTTGCACCTAATTATAAAAAAAAAAAAAAAAAAAAAAAAACACGTTTTCCTGAGTAATACTTTCAATTATTGTAACAGACAATAGGCCGACATTTTCTGCCACTGAATACTGGGCCACACCCTGACAATAGTTATTACTATAGATCATCTTCATCTATTTTACAATTCTATCCTGATTGCTAAAAACACAGGGTTCATGAAAAGTCAAGCCAGTTATTACCTACCCTCTAAATCACAGAAATGTCTACACTAATAAAAATGAGGAACTAAAATACATATTAAAAAAGAAGAATATCAAAAAATTGCATTTGAGGTCAGGTAGACCTTCCCTGGTAGAGTATTAACAATTAATGGCAGTGTAATAATTAATATTTTATCTTGGTTTTTTTTTTGTGTTTTTTTTTTTTAAAACGAGGGAATTGGGCTCGAGGGCACTGGGGAAAGTCCTTGTCCCAAACTGCAGGGTTAGGCTGGCTACCAAAACCTTTACCTGTAGCTTTGGCTCGTGGGGGTTTTGGTTCCTGAGCTAGCTGGCTCATTTACTTCAGCTAACAGACTGGTATACCCTGAGAATTCCGACACGGGAGTTCGCGATATCCGGGGGTCAACCTCGACAACGACGATCTGGGGGTCAACGCTGTACGTCAGCGGGGTCCGGCGCTCGGATTTGAACTGGGAGCCAAATGCCTGAGCGAAGTTCTCGATCTGAAACGTGGGCCGCATGTCCACCTCCTTGGATGGTTCCAGGGCCGTCAGATCAGGAGGGGACGATAGGGAGTAGACAGAGGTGGTGCCACGGCTGGTGCTGTTTGCACTGGTGGCACTGCCATTCTTCACCTGCTGCTCCTTCTGCCTGTTGCCGTTAGCAAGTTCCTGGTTGTCCAACTGCTCCGTGAGCTCTTGAGACGGTGTGAGCTGCTGGTGGGCTGAGGGCTCGAGGGCACTCAGGTGAAAGGCCTGCTGGGAGGAAGGTGAGGCGTGGGAGGGAGAGTGGGAGCCCACCAGCATGCTGAAGTGGGACTTTGGGAGCACAGAAGCAGATGAGGGACCGTGGGGGGAGGAGACAGAATGGCCGAAGGTACACTCCAGAGGAGACGCAGCGTACATGTGCTTCTCCGGGAAGAATGTAAAGACACCGCTCCCGCCATGGCTCGTCCTCTCCAGTGTCTGCAGCAGGAACTTGGAATACTCATTCATGACGCCACTCTTGTCAGCCGAGCCATTCGGGGAGCTTTCATCTACTCCTAGCTCAGGTGTCGCTGAAGCCGCATGCAGTTCAACGTGGTGCGGATCCGAGAGGTCAAAAGTCACATCGCTTTTATGAGAGTAGTGATCCAGCAGACTTTGCAGTACCTCGTCTGGGATGCCGGACTTGTCGTGCTTGTTATCAACACTGACCAGAGGTGACGTGTCCAGTAACGCAAGTGTGGGTTCACCAATGCCGCCCTGGATAACCGTCTGCTGAGGAGGAAGGTGGACCGAGCCGTAGTCACCACCGCCGCCGCTGCTGTTCACCGCATGCAAGTATCTCCTTTTCTTCAGAAACTGCATGGCATCATCGTAGTTGCTGCTTGTGCCACCTTGCTTTGACTCTGAGGAACTCTGCAGGAGACCTAGACCATCCATACCTCCGGCTCCAGGCAGATCCATTGGACTGGATTTAGGAGCTAACAATTTCTGTTCGTGGAGAGCTGAGCCGGCCTCGCCCATTGAGTGCAGGCTCTTGTCCCCACCCTTGCGTCCACCTTTCTTAAAAGCAATCTTGGGATTGCGAACGTGCTGGTTTGCCATGCTGGTGTCTGCCATGTTCCCTACCCCTGAAGAGGATGCCCCAGAGCCAGCGGCCATGTCTATGGCGTAGTCTTGCATGCCGACCATATGGCCTGCCCCTGAACCTACTGTCTTTTTCCTACGCCGCTCTCCACCCTCCCCACTGTTCTTTGACTTGCCTCTCTTGCGTGGTGGCGCACTGGCATTTCCCTGAGTGTGTAGGTAGCTGCCTTGTCCCAGGTCTTCTTCTCCAAGGTCTAGCATCCCTGGGTCCAGACCCTTCTTTATGGCTTCTCCACAGGTTCTCTTGTGCTTCAGTAAACGATCAGTACGAGAGAAATACTGCAGAGGGGTAAGGAAAGGGGAATGAGTTTAAGATTCTTCCATGAAATGAATGGCAACTTAAACACCTAGAGACAATTGTACTCGTGTAAAATAATCATTATAAGCATTAACAGATGCACTACAAGTAAGCTCATTGTTACCTGTTGGCAAGTATCACATTTATATGGCTTTTCTCCACTATGTGTCCTCTTGTGTCGCTCCATATGGTATTTCTGAATGAAGCGCATGTTACACTGGTCACAGCTGAATGGCTTTTCCCCTGTTAAAAAACGAAATACAGTTGCGCACATACCTCATTAGCAGATTTGTAGCTTTTGGTCATTTCGACAGTTTGAATATTTGACAGGAAAAAAATTAATGAATTAACACTTTAATTTCCAGGATACGGCGTGACTGATCTCGCAACAACTTACATTTACATTCATTCACTTGGCAGACGCTTTTATCCAAAGCGACTTACAAATAAGCGATATATCAAGCAGAGAACAATACAAGTAGTGCTACCATACAAGATCCATTAACTGAGTATTGAACTTCATACCGCATATCGAATCGGCATGCTCAGGTTACCATCAGACATCATCTAACTATTGTAAAATACATAATTTCTTGATTTCTGTTGGTCGTGTAAATACTTGGGATGCAATGGTTCTTGTGTTTTCTTCAGTTTTGTCAATAACTCTTGTAAGTAATGGCATTTTCAAAGTCTAATCTAGCTAGCAGCACTAGTTTGATCCAGAACCAGAGACTCCAGCACTCCTCCATATGAAAACAGTACCATCTGTTTAAACTGTAAAGACCAACTTACAACCTTAGCCATTTCTGAAGTTTCTTCTTTATAAAAAAAAATAAATAATAATAATAATAATAATCACACAAGACGTAACAAATTTGCTTCCATTTCAAACATACTCTGTAGATGCTCTGCTTGATTTACGTACTCGTTTTCTTTTGTGTGTGAACTCCGGAGATCCCACACCTCCACAGAAAAATATGCAAATACTTTTAATTTGCTTAAAAAAAAATTTTTTCAAAAGAAGAAGCACTGCTAGTGCAAACACAGCGTGTAGAATATCAAGGGGCTTGTACCACAGTCCCTGTATGTACAAAGTGTGAAATGAATCCCGCTATATATGGAATGATTTACGATTTGCTACTTTTAAAGATATAAACTGCATTCTATGAAGCTGTAAGAATAAACATTCCTAAATATAAACCTTTTGTAAGGATAAAGAATCTTAAAATCTTATATATATATATATATATATATATCAAGGGGGGAAAAAGTGCCAGTATGGGACTCACCACTATGGATCTTTTCGTGCCGCTGCAGCAGGTACTTCTGGATGAAGCTCATGTTACACTGACTGCACCTAAAAGGCCTCTCACCTGTGCAATCAGAAACATGGGTTGAAACGTCAACGTTAAAGAATCGTCCCATTAAACATTCTAGCAAAACCGCGTCTTCAGGAGTTGCATCTGCACTGGGCTGGCAGTAAAAGACTCTCACCTGTGTGGATGAGCACATGTCTGCGCAGGTGGTAGGAGCTGCGGAAAGCGGCGTTGCAGTGTTCACATATATGTGGTTTGGAGCTGGGAGAAAGGGGTCCTCCCTCCCCATCCAGCATCATTGACTGAGCAAAAGAGACAACAGGAAACTCATCCATTAATATCAATCATCATATTTTCTTTCCACATTTCTTCGAGGCTAAATATACTCAAAGGCTTCTGTAAATGGGAGAGTGAAAGAAAAAGTTAAAGAATGAGCACCTTTGTGGAATCCCCTCGCTTCCTTCTGCCTCTGCCCTCTGTTCCCTCCCCGTTTGCCCGCCGTCCTTTTCTGTGTGTGGAATCTTTTGGGTCTTTCCCTAATCTTCCAGGAAGCTGCTGTCAAAACAAGAATAATACAACTGTGGTTGATGGAGCATGAAGAGACAAGTTGAATGCAGACACAGTAAGAACTTGTACAAGACTTTGAGAACGCTAGGTATGTCCAGAGCTAAATTAACCATGCAGAAGAATTCAATCCACACACACACACACACACACACACACACACACACACACATACGCAATCACATGCACAAAAGTACAATTCCTCAACCTCTGCTTTTCTTACACTGCTAATGTTGACATCATGCAGAAGCATGTTCTGGTGGCTTCCAAGTGAAATGTCCAGCATGTCTGAACTCTTTCCTCCACCTGTTCCGGGGCCTGTTCCATACAGTGGGATGCGGTAGTCAAGCTCGTTGAACTTCTCCTGCTTTATGCCCATGCTGTGCCAGGCCGCCAAAAAAAACACACACCAACAACCACCAACCTTATAAAAAAAAAAAAAAAAAAAAAAAACAAAACGCAACAAAGTAAAGAGAAGAAAGAAATAAAAGAAAAAAAAATAAAAAAAAAAAAGAAGAAAAAAAAAAAACACAAACTTCACGCAGAAACTCGTTGCCTAGCTTGTCCTGGATAATACTCATGGCTGGTTCCTCGAGAGGGCAACGGTCATTCAGCTCAAAAGATGAGATACACTGCAAAGATATATTTAAAAAAAAAAAAACATGTCATTTGTCCAAGACAAACATGCAAACTATTTTACATGCACAAAAGCATGATACTACTGTTGGAAACTGCTGCAATCCGAAAAAATGACTTCTACAGGCCGATCAGTAAAGTAAACACCACCATAACCTGCTCAGACACAATACTCCTTCCTATACATTATCTGTACCGCTTTTGCTACATAGGGCTGCAGGGGGCCTTGGTGCCTATCCCAGGGGACTTGGGGCACGGTGCGGGGGACGCCCTGGACCGGGTGCCAAGCCGTCGCAGGGCACAAATCACACACACACACTCTACAGACAATTTGGGAATGCCAATCACCCTACAGGAAATGTCTTTGGACTGGGGAAGGAAACCGGAATACCCAGAGGAAACCCCGGAAGCACGTACACGGGAGAACATACGTACTCCACGCATCGAACCCTGGAGGTGAGGCGAGAGGCAAACGTGCCTACCACTACTCCACCGTCCCCACCTGCTCCTTTATAACTATTATATTTAACCAAACGCTCCTAATAGTTGCCACCCGTGACTCATAGGAAGTCTGGAGGAGATCCCGAAGCGCTCGTTTAGGAGGTAACGGTTTTCGTTTGTGGCGTGCAGAACTTTAGGTCGGTTTCAATACATGGGTTTTTACCGCTATGCAAAATGACTCTTGTTGATGGAAAATTTTAAACGGTCTGCACTTGGCCTTCACACCAAAATCCTTTACAACTGAAGATGCTGAAGATGAACTCTTAAGAGAATAAAGTCTCTCTCTCTCTCTCTTGCTCTTATGACTTGTTTTGTTTTCTCAAATACTCTTATCTCTATGGATGCGTTGGCCATGTGTAAACGATCACGCCGATAAATCACTTTGAAATGAACCGGGACAAGAGAAAGAGAACTGATCCTCACCTCAGCACATTAAAAACGGCCTAGTAAAGCCCCGGGAGATGCACGGACAACGCGGCTGCCTTCGAACCCTCATTCGGCTCGGCATTCCATTACGTGAAATGATCTCTAGTTTATTTCCCCCTCGACACGTCGGATAAACCCTCTGATCCGGCGAGATGGTGACTTCGCCGCACGGCACCTATTGTGATGAGGGTTAGCCAGCAGCTAACCAAGCTAACGTCGAGTGAACTAGCCAGCGATCAAAGCTAACGTCCCTTTGATCCCAGCCGCACAAGAGGACGCGGTTCGAGCCGCAGCTCTTGAACCAGGGCGAACCGATCGGGACTTCGGAAACATTTTCCCGAAGCCTATCTGATGGCGACGTTTAATCCAGCGCTCCTGCTGGAATCAAACCTCCGCCTAGATGAGCAGCTAGCTGAATGACTAGCCGTGTAGCTAGCAAACACCCAGCTAGCAGAGCTGGAATGAAACTACACACGATGGGTTCACTCTATATCAATGAAGAAGAGTAAATACGTGGGCGTCGGGCGTTTCCTCTACCCCGGACAGTCCGTGTTTGATGAAACACAGAGGGGTTTATCGGCATTAAGTCAGCGCTAGCTGTCGAACAAAACCCCGTGGCCGTGATGGCGAGCACGCAGCGCGCTGCAGACAAACAACACCCAGCGCTGCCGGACTGGCGCATACAAACACGCCATACCACCGTGGGTTAGGGTATTTAATCAGTTAGTTTGAGATTAAATATATATATTTTATTATTATTATTTAAAAGGACCCCCCCCCCCCCATTTGCACCTGAACGTGTCTTTTCTTGAGCTGTACCTCGCGAATCAGAGCGTGTGGTGCGGAGCTGAAGCCACGACCATGTCATATTTCCTGACTGACACAAGGACGAGCTAGATCTGAATACACGACAAACAGAGACCGCTACGTCTCTCTTTTCATTTCACACACACACACACACACACATAAAAATAAAAAATAATGAACAGGGTTTAAAAAAAAAAATCTCCTGGAGAGTTAGCATCAGAGCTCGGTGTTCGATGGCCCGTGGCGGCACTGCACACAGAAACAATGATGCTCGCCAGCCAGCACCGCGTCACTCCGGCGCTGCACTCCGGCTTTCCACGCTGCCACCGCGCACTTTTCCCCGAATCCGTCTGCGATCGCGCTCGGGAGAACGCTGGAGAATCGATAACACTCACCCGGGCATGTCCACGTCCGAGGTTTACCGTCTGAATGAACCCCGAACACGCAGTTATTTCAGCGTTCACTGCCAAAACATTGTTCTCCTGCAGCTGTTGCCCTCTTCCATCTTGTGTCGGCGCGGGGGATTCTGGGTAAGGCGGACGGGTCGGGAGAGGAGACAGACGAGTCCCAGTGCGGGACAGGGCTGTCTCACTCACTTCCAGTGCGGGACAGGGCTGTCTCACTTCCTGCAACACTTTTCAATGTTTGTTTGTTTGTTTGTTTTACAATAAACTCTGCGTTTATTCGATTTCGTTCGTATCTTACAATACGTTATAAGCTATTACAAGACCTTTATAAAGCTCATATACAGCATATTAGGCGTACTTCCCTGCTGAGGAAAAACATAAATAAATACAAACCTTCATAAAATTTGTAATGGTTATAATGGGAATTGTAATGGTCCCTGTGGGTGTCTACTGGTAATTTGTTGCCTTCTATTGGTGGCATGTTATGTCTAGTGGATACCATTTAGAACCAATAGTGGTGTTACTAGCACAAGTGGTAATGGTTTGTAGTGGTTAGCTGATGGTTTGTTATGGTATTTGTAGTGTAAACCATTAGAATTTCAGTTTTTAAAAATACAATACACACTTACTAAGAACTCGAGCTTGTCCTTATTGGTAGGGCTCAAGGACATCAAATGCTTTCTACATTTAATAAAAAAGCAAGCAATTTTTAATTAAATGTTGTTTGCTGTGAACAAGATTTCCCTTGTATAATTATCATATACAGTAGCTGATTATTGTGTAAAAATTATATTGTATAAAATGGTATTCAACTAAAATTTGTGATGGTCCAGCTACATTAAAGTCCTGGCTTACAGTTCCAGATAAGTGACTTACATAACTAAATGGTGACATTAAACAATGTTTAATGTTTGACCGTTAAGGAATAGTTTATAAGTATGAACTTTAACAAAGACTTTAACAGGAAATATGGCAAGCACAACGGACCAACAACGTGAGAATTGGACGTCCACAAACATCCACTAATGAAGACACAACTGACATGGTGCTGGCAAACATAGTCCCCTGTGTATGGAGACTTATGGGACACACTGTATATGTTTTGTTTCATAGTGGCACTTTACGTTACCATTTATGATGAGCATCAAGCATTCTGGACAGATGAGATGTTTTTCACTTTAATGCAAGGAATATACACATATTTCTTTGTCCATTTGTCTTTTGTCTGTTGTCAAGTCTTTATTAATAATAAAATAATAAAAACTTATAGTATGAAATGTCTAGCCTTGTGACTATTCTTTGGTCTGTTGATCTGCTTTCAGCAAAAACTGCACATAAATGCACGTGAATGTGTAAGCTGCAACAGAGGATCTGTTTATCAGACAATTATCATTTCTGCTGCAGTATTCTTTCCATGTATACACAGTTTGGTCCACTAAAATACTTTGCTGGGTCTTTATCCAGTCTGCCAGTTGAAGACACCTGCTCTAAAATCCTAATAACCTCACCTCAATCTAGATCACTCTAGATACAGTATAGAACCAATATATTTAGCCTAGCAACTATCTGCTGTTGTACATTTATAAACTGTCCTAAACAACATAGACAAATTCATGAACTAGTCAAGTGTTCTGCAATAGTACCAGGCATTCCTATATGAGCATGGGAGATACTGCCTAAAGAGCACACAGTCATGATAATTATAACAAATCTGTTTGAAGGTTAATTTTCCCCCCTCTCCATTCGCACTACTGTGAACTGCTCTACTGAACTCCTTGCAACTTCTTTCTATCACTTAATTTTTTTGTATGAATGTAAACATCAAATTAAATTCAGATTTATTTCAGGATTTCTTCAGAGATTTGAGCCAAATATCTCTGAAATATTAAGCAGCGTGAATAACATTCAGCAGACCAAATCAAGCTTTTCTTGGAGTGTTATTTCCCTATACTTCCATCTAGTAAACGAAAAAAGATCAACTTTGCTCTAGTAATAGCCTGCTTAACTGACATGATATCACACACTGATGTTTAAAATTTTAAATATAATTGAACACATTATTAGTATTCTATTTGGTTGTATATGAATATTAGTTATATTTAGCGCATTTGTTTAAAAATATAGCATGTTCATATTCACTTGCCATGCCTGTCCATGTTTGTTACTGTATTCCCAAGTATAGTACATTGTTTAAACAGTAGATGGCAACATATGTTCTAGTAATATCCGCTGGTTTGTACTCAGACACGTTCTTTCTTAGTGTATAGGCATAGCTGGAAGATTTTAGAGCCTATCTCAGCAACATTGGGTTCAATATGGAAGACTTTACCCTGGATAGGACTACAGTCCATCACAGCATTGCTGAAGAAGCAAAAAACACAATAGAAACCATCAAAGAAATTCTAATGGGTTCCACTATAAATACCATTACAAACCATCATCGATTAACCATTAAAAACATTTCCAAATGGTTTCCATTATGTAGTAGGACGTATTAAGGATGTAGATCATAGACATAGACATAACCTTCTACCAACAGAAGGCAACAAATTACCAGTAGAAATCCACAGGGACCATTACAGTTTTTATCAAAACTTATACACATCCCATTATAACCATTAAAACCATTACAAATTCTATGAGGGTTTCCCCCCCCCCCCCATTAGACTCCCAAGAACTCCCAAGAAGAGAACCCATTGTAAACTCACATGAACATGGGGAGAACTCCAGATAGACAGTAACCTGACATCAGTACTGAACCAGATACACTTAGGTAATAATAAATGGCCTATAGCTAGATTATATGGCCTATGTAGCTAATCAAAATGAAGGAAGATTATTTCTATGTATAACCTATGATTTGTTGCACTCCATTTTCCTCCCCCATTCCAAAGACATGCCTTGTAGGCTGACTGTCATTTCCAAATTGTTCATAGGGTGCGAAGTGGGTGTGAATTTTGCCCTGAAATGGGTTGGCGCCCATCCAGGGTGTCCCCCAAATCCCCAAGTTCCCTTGGATAGGCTCCAGGCTCCACCATGATCCTGTGTAGGATAAACGGTATGGAAAATGGATGGATGGATAGATGGATGGATGGATGGATGGATGTTTTGTTGTTGTTTCTGCATCAGTTCTCAATCCATTTGTCAAGTAGACTCCTGCTTAATTTCACAGAGCAACATTCACTCCATAATTATCAAGTTTATTAGAATGTGCTACATCCCACTGAGATGTTTCTCTGTGATGGACTGATGTGATTAGATTAAATAATTTATCCAACAAGATTTGTAGGCAATGTTGCCTCTTTTCTTTATTGCAGTCTAATAATTCTGGATCTAACGCTTGGCGTGTAGAGCACAGACAGTTAAGCATGTTGTTTTCAGCAGTTAAACCAGATTGTTAAATGTAAATGCGGTGCTCTACCATCACGCAGATTGAGGCTCTAAGCTAGAAAAACCAGGCTGTTTGGTTTAAGTGCCTAAAAGTGATCAAGTGAGTTCGAACGCCTTCATTTTATGGCGTTGTTTCTTCTCAGACCACGCCTCCGCTCCGCTGAACGTCCAATCACAGAGCCGGATTCAAACAAGGACGTAAATTTTTGGAGCTCGCGCCACTGGGTAGACTGTCACCGACCGCCGCAGTGTGTGAGGCAGCACGTCAGTGTGTGTAGTACAGAGGCGCAATGGAGGTGCGCAGAGGACAGGACACACCGCACCACTGACCAGACTGGAAGCGAGTCCGGCAACAGACAGGACACTGCCCACTCATGCAATAAATTATAATAATAATAATAATAATAAAGAAAGAAAAGTGCGTGAAATAAAAAGAGAAAGAACTAAAGGAGCGCTTAGATCAAGAAGAGGATGCAGTGTAAAGTTATGCACCGGAGATGAGCTGATAATTTGCGGCTCCTTCAGGATTTGACTTGCTGATGAATGGATGAGTCTATTGCTCAGAATTGTTATTTAATACAAAGTCTAAAACTGCAGCTCGGATATGAAACCGCATCGTGTGAGGTGCGTGGTGCGCAAATAACCCGAAAACTTCACCAAAAACAAAAATAATTATTAAACAAAGAAATAAACAACCAGTGTCGCTCATTATGTCAGCCATCAGAAGGAAGTTCGGCGAGGAATACCAGGTTGTGAACACAACCCGAGGTGCGTCTTTCCCCGCGCCGGCTAAGCGCAAGAGGCAGCGCTTCGTGGAGAAGAACGGACGCTGCAACGTGCAGCACGGCAACCTGGGCGGCGAGACGAGCCGCTACCTCTCGGACCTGTTCACCACGCTGGTGGACCTTAAGTGGCGCTGGAACATGCTCATCTTCCTGCTCACCTACACGGTCGCGTGGCTCGTCATGGCCTCCATGTGGTGGCTGATCGCGTACGCACGTGGAGACCTCGGCCGCGGGCACGACCCCGACTACACGCCGTGCGTGGCCAACGTGTACAACTTCCCCTCCGCGTTCCTCTTCTTCATCGAGACCGAGGCCACTATCGGCTACGGGTATCGCTACATTACGGAGAAGTGCCCTGAAGGCATCATCTTGTTCCTGTTCCAGTCGCTGCTCGGCTCCATCGTGGACGCCTTCCTCATCGGCTGCATGTTCATCAAGATGTCGCAGCCGAAGAAGCGCGCCGAGACGCTCATGTTCAGCCAGGACGCCGTGATCTCGCAGCGGGACGGCAAACTCTGCCTCATGTTCCGCGTGGGGAACCTCAGGAACAGCCACATGGTGTCGGCTCAGATCAGGTGCAAGCTCATCAAGGTAATTCAGTCTCCTGATATATGCACTTTAAATCCCTTTAAATCAAATATTCATTTGAGTTGAATATTAGAGTTCATTCAGTACTACATTTACGTGGTATTGTAAGCCTGGGGACTGTGCTGTTATGGTTTACTCATTATAGACTGATGTCATACGAGAGAGTATTATTATGATGTATAGTTAGAAGAAGGTAGGAGAAAACAGACAAAGGTCTGTTACTCAGTATCATAACTTTAAGCACTGAACATACTATACACTCTTAAAAATAAAGGTTCTTCAATGGTTCTTTACAGCACTGCATTTTCTGCAAAGAACCTTCCTCTTGTCAAGAACCATGTTTTCATTATGTAGAGTTCTTGGGTTGAGCGATATGGTTCTTTGGAGAGTTAAGAAGTTCTTAATGGCTCATTATGTTCTGCAGAGCAGTGTATTGGTTCTTCAAGGTATAATCACTTAACAGGTTAAAACAGAAACCTATAAAGTTCTTTGTGGGACTGTAAAAGGTTCTCCCGGCATCATTCTTAAGAACCTTACTTTGGTTTCTTAAAGCACTAACCAAAATGGTTTTTAGAAACCTTATGATAACATGGTCCGTTGCGGCACTGCGATGAATAACCATTTGTGGGGTTTTTAAAAAAAAAATCACCAGTAAGTAGATGGTTCTCTAAAGAACTCTGAGAGTAAAAAAGTTTTTTTGTGTGCAAGAGAAAAGGGGTCTCCTATGGTGTCAGACTGAAAACCCCTTTTTGGTTTTAATTGGAACCTTTATTTTTTTTTAAGAGTGTAGGTGTTATTGGTGTCACATATTTTACCTCATGTAAATCAGCATCCTCAGATTTACAATAACTGTAGCATGGATCAGCGAGGAGAGCAGCTGTAATGGTGGCTCACGTCCCACATTCTGTGAGTCAGCTCCCTTTTACTGGACACAACATAACAATCTCTTTGATTCATTTAGGGATTAGGAACCTGAGCAATACCCACTCAGTCCTGGAATAACAGATAAACTATATGCTCGTCAAGGTAATTCATGACATTTATAATATATACTAATATAAAAAAGACAAATCATATAACATATTTTAATATAATCAAACTGTCTGTATGTATTAGCTTTTGATGGGTGTCCCTTATATTTTGTGTACTCAGTCACAGATCTTCATGCGGATACAAGAAAGTTAAGAAAGGTGGAGTATAGAGCATTATAATATACTGTATTATTGAGCACTGTAAGTAGTACTCCTGATGTAATTGCTGGGGATAGCACAGTCACAGAGAATTTAAGTGTGAATTTCCCACTCATTGAAATCAGGAGTGTTCAGGTAATTTTTACTTCATCACCCGTGTCCAAATGGAGCAATGAAAAGCTAAACATTACTGTTTACCCTCTTGCTCAGCTTAGCCAGCTGAGAACTTTGATGGATGTGATAAGAAATAGATTGAGCTGGAAGGAGGAATTATTTGTCACCTTTATTGATCTTTGTTGATTTGAAGAGCTCGTCTCATCTTGTCTACAAGTATAAATGATCCACTAGATTATACTAATCAATGAGTTTAAAAAAGAAAGTAAATTTATAGGGTAATCACTTATATGCTTGGTACAAACAGTAGTCCTCAAGGGCAAAAATAAAGTACATAGATTGACCCAAAAAAGCAGCGACATTCTAGGCATCCGTTTCACCCAAAAAGCATTGCTGTGGAGTCTATATACTGTATCTCAGCCACATAGGCAAATTCCGCAGTTCTTGGCAAGCTGTAAGAAAATTCCAGAGCCTCGTACTTTAAAGCCAAGGGAGTGGATCATTGTACCTTTGAAATGTAGCCTAGAGGAACAGCTTGAGCGACAGTGAGGTAAAGATGCACTACATCAAGCACTCGGTAGAACTACATGTCAAGGTTACTCAAGCTCATTATGAAGTGTAAACTAAATAAATGGCAACAATAAATTATTATAAGCGATATGAATAGACAAGACATGGCATTTAATATTCAGAAGCAGTTAGAACGAATGCTTGTAATACATACATGCAGTTAGAATAATTGCGTGTCTGATACAGTATAACTGTGCCAGCGGCTTTCTTTCTGCCGTGCTCTCAGATTAATTTTTCATTAGACAGAGCTAGAGTGTGAGCACTCACCTTATCCAGGGGAAAAAAAACAGGCTTCTTTAAAGATAGAACACGTAACGAGTTTAAGCGAGATGGTTCTCTGTTATATATTCTTTCATGACTTCATAATCCAATTTTCACCAGGGAGAAAGATTGAGGAAGGGATGGCGAAAAGGGGATTAAAAGAATAGAAGAGGAAACGATGGGGGAAAAAGACAAGTGCAGGCTTGAAGGACAGATCAAGCGAGAGTATAATGTTCTGCGCAGGTGTGTGTGTTGGCAGTATTATACTCTGGGGTCTAGGGAAAGTATGAAGTGATTGACAGCTGGTTTCTGACAGCATTGGATGAGAGCAGGTGCATTGCAGAGAAGGTGGGGGAGACTGACGGCTAACTTTAGGTGCTTCTTTCCTCCACCTCTCTCTCTCTCTCTCTCTCTCTCTCTCTTTATTTTATGTTTTCTGTTGGGGTCATTTGCAATGACTATGCAGGACTAAATAGGTTGATGTAGCTTTTTAAAAAAACAACAACTTGTAAATAAAAGGTTTTTGACATTCATTTCTCTCTCTCTCTCTCTCTCTCTCTCTCTCTCTCTCTCTCTCTCTCTCTCTCTCTCTCTCTCTCTCTCTCTCTCTCTCTCTCTCTCTCTCTCTCTCTGCTATAATCAACACTGAACAATAGATTAGAGGTCTGAGCAACCGCAGCAGTAGCAGCTGATCATTGCACCAGATCATTGTGCAGAGTAAGCACTCTGGCCTGCCTCAAAGATTTACACACTTACTATCATTGTAGGGTTTTCTATTTGCTCTAACCTCAAGTGTTGACTCGTACCAATGACAGAAACTAGGGGGCCGAATGTGTAACGCATGACTGAACTTAATTAATCGAACTGCAAAGTAGGAAGTGCCTTCGCTACAATATAATTTGAGTTTTGTAGGAGAGATGACATTCTATAGACATTTTTTTTTTCAACAGCCTTGGACGCACATCATTTTCTCCATAGACACTGAATTCGATGCAAACCAAACAGCTACAATATGAATCATTTCCTCATGGGACTTATCAAAGAAACAACTCTGAAAGATGGGGAAAAGTCAAGGTCACAATATTGTGTAGCCTTGGAAATGACATCTCTGAGACGTATTTTATCTTATGTTAGTCTTTTTGGTTATTACAGTATGTATTGTAGGTGTCTGAACAAACAACATAGAGTTTAATATGATATGGGTATAGTTTTGTTGTTCATCTTTCCTTTGTTTCAGGCTGGCTAATTTACTATTAAGCTTTGTGCTGAATTTGTGAGATTGATTTTTTAAATATTTTTTTTTGATGTGTCATACATAAAAGTGAAATAGTGGAAAAGGGTTTATATCATATGAAAGTCCAGATGGACACCAAACACCACCATATTGATAAAAAAAAGTCTTATTGACAGTGTAGAGCCAAATTAAGACTGGAGTAATGATTCGCTACCTTTTACACTTCTAGACATCTTTTCATATCTGATGTGTGGCTTGAGCGCCAATTCTTTTGAGCAATTAAAAAATCCCAAGTAACTTGAAGCTCATGTACAGTTTACACATAAATGGGTAGAGGACCTATGGATATTATTATATTAATTTTTGACCTAGTTTGCTAGTGACAGGGAGCACATTAGTATATTCAAGCAGTAAATAAGCATATATATTAAAGTAAGAGTGTAGTATTCTGTACACTTTTATTATGTACACTTTACTTTTTCCCATTAATAAAACATTCAATTGTATTAAATATGAATTGGTGTTATTCCTTTTTCTATTAAAAAAAACTGTTTATAACTCCAGATATGGTGTGATTTACTTCATTAAAAATCTCTGTTGATGGTTGGGGACATGAAAATTGTAGATGGGGAAGCGTTGGAGACACGGATGCCATTATCTGGAAAGCATTTTGCTTGATTTGGCTGCGACTTTTGTTCAAAATTTGAGATGCAACTTTTTTTGCGGAAATTGCGATTGCATGAAATAGTTCTGCACGGTCTTTCGCAGTGATGTTTGTTGGTGAATGAGACCTTTTAGCTGTACTCATGTTCGACGCACGTGAATAGAAGAGGGCTTTGGCTGAATGCGCGTTGTGTTCTCTATTTTTACAGCCCGTTGTAGATTTTAGACTTTACGAAGGCTGTCATGTCCTGCTGTGTGAGTTTATTACACAGCAATAACTTCCCATCATAATGATCTAAACACTCAAAAACACTCGACAAGCTCGGCTAGATATCTGATTAGGTGATTGATTACCTGCCAAAATGGCAGCTCACCAACGAGATATGACATGCATCATGACATCATGTTCCCAAACCTAATAACAGCATGGCAAGCCCATGTCCTGGTGCGAGGTTTCACTTCAGACTCCCTCATACCAAACATTGTCATAAAGGTTGATTAAAAGACTTAAAGACTTATTTCGTGTTATGTGAAAAATAGTAACTTTGGTTTGTGAACTGGGGAAACAGAAGCAGGTCAGTTTCCCGAAGAGATCTCACTGAATTACACAGCAAAACAAGCACATCTTAGAGAAAGAAAGTGAGAGGTGCTAATATGTGTTGCCATTAATGTTTCCACTCTTACATCATGTGTCTCTCATTGTTCAATCTTGCTTTAAGGATTGTGAGTTATGTAGCACCTAGCCTGAACTAAAACATAAAGTTGAAACTTGATTGGCTGATGGCTTCTGTAACATTTAGCCAACAATTTAGTAGCTCATGCCGTCATTTTAATAAGTTTATATGTTACTGCTACAAATTAAATTCACTCGCTCGGCTAAAGACCTTCAATTCCAGGTCAGTGATGAAAAGTCCTCCACTGGAACATCGGAGGTTTCCCTTCAGTTAAAGTGAGCTATGACCATTTCTTTAATAACAGATTCAGAGTTTAAACATGATAAACAGACCCAGTATAAATGGGAGATTACTACAGAGAATTTATATTCACATAATTTAAAACTAAAACAGGTATGCTGTCAGTAATAAACCTTGTTTTAATGGCGGTTAAGAAGGTGCAGAGCCAAACCGTTGAACACATTTATTATTTAGCCATTAAAGAAATCATAAAACGGTAACAATACAGAAAAGTCAGAAAGGAAAGTAACAACAGAGATATACAGTCACTGAGCACTTTATAAGGAACACTATACTAATACTGGGTAGGACCTCCCTTTACTCTCAAAACAGCCTCAATTCTTCGTGGCATGGTTTCCACAAGATTTTGGAAACATTCTTTGAGATTCCATGTTGATATGATGGCATTACCTGAACTGCAGATGTTCAGGTGCACCTTCATGCTGTGAAACTCTTGTTCTACCACATCCCAAAGGTGTTCTACTGGATTCAGAGCCGGTAGTTGGGAATTTCACTGAACAACACTGATCTCATTGTTCAGGAAACCGGTTTGAGACGACTTTTGCTTTGTGACATGCTGCATTATCATGCTGGACATAGCCATTAGAAGATGGTAAATTGTGTCCATGAAGGGTCAGCAACAATACTCAAATAGACTGTGGCATTCAAGTGATGATTGATTTGTATCAACGGGCCAAAGTGTGACAAGAAAACTTTCCCCACACCATCACACCACCTCCACCAGCCTGGACTGTAGACACAAGGCAGGTTGGGTCCATGGATTCATGCTGGTGGCACCAAATTCTGACCCTACCATCTGTGTACCTCAGCAGAAATGGAGCTTCATCAGACAAGGCTACGTTTTTCCAGTCTTCAATTGTCCAGTTTTGGTGAGCCTGTGGCTACTGCAGTTTCAGCTTTCTGTTCTTAGCTGACAGAAGTGGCACCCAACATGGTCTTCTGTTGTTGTAGCTCCTCTTGCTCAAGGTTCAATGCGTTGTCCATTCTGAGATGCTTTTCTGCTCACCACAATTGTACAGAGTGGCTCTTTGAGTTACTGAAGGCTTTCTGTCAGATTGAACCAGTCTGACCATTCTTTTTTGACCTCTCTCATCAAAAAGCTGCTTCCATTCACAGAACTGCTGCTCACTGGATGTTTTTTCTTCATTGCACCATTCTGAGTATACTCTAGAGACTGTTGTGTGTGAAAATCCCAGGAGATCAGCAGTTATAGAAAAACTTAAATGAACCCATCTGGCACCAACAATCATGCACTGAGATCACATTTTCCCCCATTCTGATGGTTGATGTGAACATTACCCTAAGCTGCTGGCCCATATCTGCGTTATTTTATGCACTGCACTTCTGCCATACGATTGGTTGATTAGATTATTGCATGAATGAGTAGGTGTAAAGATGTGCGAATATGTGTTTGGTGGTTGATGCAGAATGTTGGCTACAAAAATCAGTTAGGAACAATTGAGCAGTTTGAAAAATAACAGTAGTGCACACAGATCAAAGCTGAAATTGAGAACAATCAAACCCTTCGAGAACATTATTCATCATGACTAACAAAAGCAAACATGACTGAGTAATAGAGTGAAATAACAAAACATCAGATGAAGAGTTCATGGGAAATGGTCAGTGTAGTAGTGCTGTTAAACACACACACACACACACACACACACACACACACACACACACACACACACACACACACACACACACACACACACACACACACACTGCTTTGCACATTCACACAGAGATAAATGTGTAGCCAATCATTGCCTCCCTGATGGTTTCAAGGCTGCACACATTACAAGCAGTGTAATCACATCAATACAAACAATTTGATCCCTTCCCCAGTGCACTCTATATATTACAGCATGTTGGTTTAGCTATGAGAGACATTTCCGCAAACTGTCTTGCTACAATTAGCTATCTATCTAGCTAAAACAGAGATGATGACAACAAAACTCACATTCTGTGTATTTCTGCTTATCTATCCTATGTATTATCTAATTTTGTTTTCACCATTTGGGTATTTTCTCCTCTAGCAAACATTAGCTCACTACCCAGTCAAGAATCTTTATTGGCTAAGATGTGGGCCACATAAGCAGTTATTCTTTGATCTATATAAAGGAGTGAATCATGGCCCAAATCTGGCCCACATTTTTACAGCCGTAACACAACCACATCTCAACCTGGAGTCAGATATAATAATTATTATAAAACAAATGGTTTTCCACTAGCAATGTAGTCAGGCAAAAACAGGTAAATTCTAATTCAATTATATTTACATTTTAGAATTAATTACATTTGGTAGTGCACAGAAATTAATGTGTTGTAACAGGAGACATTTGTTATGTAGTCTCCTAATGGAGTGTAAAATTGGGTGATTTTTTTTTTAAGAAAAAAAAAAAGACATAAATGTGACTGTTGTGGAATATTATCAATACCCAATCCATTACATATCGGTTATATGTTATGGTCATGTGATTTAGGAGTGTTTGGTGTAAGTCCTGTTTAATATAACCAGACCCTGTCTTCTGTCTAAAGTGAAGTTTTTTCTTTCTTCTGTCTTATTGTATTATGGACTAATTCCCACAAGAAACCCCTTATTCATTGATTGTAACTGAATCAATTATGTTTTTAGAAATGAGATTATTGACTCGAAAGAAATAACATCCATCCATCCATCCACCCATCCATTTTCTGTACCGCTTATCCTACACAGGGCCACGGGAAGCCTGGAGCCTATCCCAGGGGACTCGGGGTACAAGTCAGGGAACACCCTGGACAGAGTGCCAACCCATCGCAGGGCACAATCACACATACACTCACACACCCATTCACACAGTAAGGACAATGTGGAAATGCCAATCAGCCTACAATAGATGCCTTTGAACTGGGGGAGGAAATCGGAGTACTTGGAGTTAACCCCCAAATGACAGGGAGAACATGGCAAGCACACAAGCTGAGGCAGGAATCGAACCTCCAAATTTGGAGATATGAGGCAAATGTGCTAACCACATGTATAATTGTGTTCTATGCTGAGACTGTCACTTGATATCCACACTCAGCTACAGGAAAGGTCTGTTTTCCAGCAGTCAATCAAGCCAAACCTACACATAAGCACTTTCTGTGGTAGTACACATATCTGTGTGTTCTAATCTAAAAAATATTCAAGCAGTTACTCTAATATTGGGTATACAATGTGAGTGAATCATTGTATTAAAACAATCCTAGGGCAGACAATGATGTACACTATATGGCCAATCTGACCACCACACCCATATGAGGGACTTCCCACACAAAGTTGGAGGCACACAATTGTATTGAATGCCTTTGTTTGCTGTAGCTTTACTATTTCCCTGCACTAGATTTAAAAGGCCCGAAACGTGTTCCATCATGACAATGCCCCTATGCACAAAGCGAGGTCCATGAAGACCTCTGACCTTAATCCCACTGAGCAACTTTGTGATGTACAAGAATTCCAGCTGCACCCAAGACCTTCTCATTCAGCATCAATATCATTCACCTCACTAATGCCCTTGTGGCTGAATGGGCAAATCCCCACAGCCACACTCCAAAATCTAGAAAGCCTTCCTAGAAGAGTGGAGCTTATTTAATCAGCAATGGGGGAACCAAATTTAGAATGGGATGTTCAAAATGCACACATGGGTTTGATGGTCAGGTTAGGGTTAGTGTACCTTGCCAGTTCCCAATCACTAGCTAGCTCTCCCGTATCGACTCTCCCAGCAACTATTAACCTGGTAGGGTGAGGGCTAGCAGGTGCTTCCTCCAAGACACATGAAACCAGACACCATCATTCTATGTCACAGGACAGCCAAACACACTCAGAGGAAAGCACTGATTAACCATACATGATCTAACAGACACCCACAATTGGCTAAATGGCTACTGTTGCTCTGATTGACAGGGGAGAGAGCAATGGTATCCAATTTTGCTGTCTAGGACTCCCTGTCACAGATGGCTGTAGAATTGCCAGTGTATGAACTTGTGATATCCTGATGACCGGGCAAAGGATTTTCTGTGGCATTACTTGGGAGTCCTGTTATTATTGCTTTTCTAAATAGAAATGAGCTATTTTTCTTCTGCAGCACAAACTGTTTATGTTGGTCCTAGAGAGCTAATTGCAATCTGCTCAGCTCAGAAATTTCTGTGTCATCGTCTATAATAAAGTTTGTGTATTACAGTTTCAATTTGTAATCCTTAAAATTATTTCCAATGTAACCAAGAAAATACAAAGTGCTTTGCAACTTGTTTTTTGTGATCCTGGCCTCACAAGCTTTAGCATTGGTCTCTTCTTGATCTAGACCTGTAAAATCATCACCCTTCATCTCAACTCTGGAGTACACTACTACATTGGAATATTTGACTCTATAAATGCTAGGGAAGCACTACAGTGTGTATGCGTACCTAGATCTGTGAAGATGATTATAGCATGAAGATAAAAGATTGAGGGTTGGAATAGCAGGGTTTTAATGTTGCCTCTCTTGGGTGCTACAAAAGTGAAGAGAATGCCTTCTATAGCACATTATTAAATATTGCCTGAGACAGATGCCACACTGTGAACTGGGACCTCGTACCTGTGCATTAGCATTGCTGCTACCCCTCAGTGCTCCTTACATTAGCTCAGCTTCCAGAAAGCTTGCCAGGAATCTTGAGGGCTAGTGAACTTCTGATTTATGTTTTTGTTTTTTCTTTCAAAGGAAGATTCACTTTCTCTTATTGCATGTTCCAGTGAACTTGCAGTGCATACAAATGTTTATAATAATTGCTGTATAAATATCAAGCGACCAGTATATTTCAGCAAGGCAGCAATTTTATGCAGAGTTAACTTTGATTAGCAGGTGTATGACCACAGGAGTGCAATTACTTTGACAGAAATACTAACAGCTGGTATTAGACATTTTTCAGGGTTTCCTTTTTTTTTCCCAACCCGATGGATGACATCCTCATGTTTCTTTGGTTTCGCTGCGTGTTGTAGTGTTAATGAATCATTGCCTATGCTTCAGTCATCTGTTTATTGAACTCTTTCGATCTTGGCATGATGACACCACACACCTAACTAGCAAAGGGAACGCTTGACACTCCCTAAGCAAGGTATAATCACTGGCACCCAAACTTGAACACCTCATTCTAATTTTATGGGTTTGAAGGTGTGATAAATGTAAGGGTATGCTTACGTTTTCCAAAAAGTGTCTGATCTCTTCTTAGTTCATTTAAATTGTGAAAATGACTACAAAGTGTCAATTTGATAGACATTAAAAGGCACTGTTTCAAAGATGATCAAATACTTGTTTGTCAAAATATGTGAAAAAAAAAAAACAAACGTATTTTTTCTCATGACTGTATGTGTGTGAGCATGCATTGCATACATGTCTGCATAAGTATGTGTATCTGATTGTGCTGGAGCGGTTTCTTTTACAGCACCAAGGAGAATGTGTGGGTACTGCATCTATCGTGTGAAAAGTCTCACCCCTTGGTCTGGGTACAGCTCCACGAGTGCAGCTCAGTCTGTTCACCATCTGGAGCGGCAAGCACACACAGCCAGCTCTGTCCCACTCTCCTGCCAGTCCCTTATGTTCATGTGTAAAGGCACAACTCTAAAGACTACATATTGGATTGATTTAACAGTCGGTACAGGATTTTCAAGTTCAGGTCTGTACTTGATTTTGCTGCGACTGTTTAAACAAAATTGCGGATTTTTAAAAAAAGTTTTTTGAGGAAAACTACTTTCGCAGTGATGTTTGTTGGTAAATGTGACCTTTTAGCTGTCCTCATGTTCGACAAACATGAATCCAAGAGGGCTTTGGCCCAAATCTGTGGTAATTATATATATATATAATTTCTATTTATTTTTTTTATCGCAAGCTCTTCTAAATATTGCAGTGGATGCTTGATTTTGTGTTCATTTTTGAAATACTGTCGAGACTGAATTAAACTAGGAATGCATTAATACCTGTTTTTCATGAGAACATGTTTTGGTACTCCTCATTACTAATACCAATACCGATACTGATACTGAAACGAGTAATCCTCCTAGTATTAACAATCAGGTGCCTTATGGAACAGTTTATTTAGGTCTGTTTCTGTTGGTTCGCCTTGCGCCTCTTGCTGAGTTTTATGTTTACAAAGTGCGACACAGAGCAGTACGAGTGAGAAGGTGAATAAAACATGTGAGTCTCAGTACTCAGTGCTCGCAGAACTGAAGTGCTCTTATGCACTACAGTCTGTACACTTGCTTCAGTGCTCCACATTTGCAAATACATTTGTGTGCTCACAATTCACAGCATTTTTAATGGCCACGCTCTCTGATACTACTCTGCTTGCTTAGGTCAGCTGAGATACTATTTAAGTGCCATAAGGTTTTTTTTTATCAGGTTACTTGTCTTATAGAAGAAGTTCCTCCTCTTGATATTTTCATAGCGTACAGTTTGCTTTTCTTTGATGATTAACTGTGAAATACATGTCCATTATTCTTGCACCATATACAGTCCCCTCCGAAAATATTGAAACAGCAAGGCCAATTCTATTGCTTTCGCTATACATTTACAGTGGTGTGAAAAAGTGTTTGCCCCCTTCCTCATTTCCTGTTCCTTTGCATGTTTGTCACACTTAAGTGTTTCGGAACATCAAACCAATTTAAACAATAGTCAAGGACAACACAAGTAAACACAAAATGCAATTTGTAAATGAAGGTGTTTATTATTAAAGGTGAAAAAAAATCCAAACCATCATGGCCCTGTGTGAAAAAGTGATTGCCCCCCTTGTTAAAACATACTATAACTGTGGTTGTCCACACCTGAGTTCAATTTCTCTAGCCACACCCAGGCCTGATTATTGCCACACCTGTTCACAATCAAGGCATCACTTAAATAGGAGCTGCTTGACACAGTAAGGTCCACCAGAAGATCCTTAAAAGCTACACATCATGCCGAGACCCAAAGAAATTCAGGAACAATTGAGAAAGAAAGTAATTGAGATCTATCAGTCTGGAAAGGGTTATAAAGCCATTTCCAAAGCTTTGGGAATCCAGCGAACCACAGTGAGAGCCATTATCCACAAATGGCGAAGACATGGAACAGTGGTGAACCTTCCCAGGAGTGGCCGGCCGCTCAAAATTACCCCAAGAGCGCAGCGACGACTCATCCAAGAGGTCACAAAAGACCCCACAACAACGTCCAAAGAACTGCAGGCCTCACTTGCCTCAGTTAAGGTCAGCGTTCATGCCTCCACCATCAGGAAAAGACTGGGCAAAAATGGCCTGCATGGCAGAGTTCCAAGGTGAAAACCACTGCTGAGCAAAAGAACATCAAAGCTCGTCTCAATTTCTCCACAACACATCTTGATGATCCCCAAGACTTTTGGGACAACATTCTGTGGACCGATGAGACAAAAGTGGAACTCTTTGGAAGGTGTGTGTCCAAGTATATCTGGCGTAGAAGGAACACTGCATTTCATAAAAAGAACATTATACCAACAGTAAAATATGGTGGTGGTAGTGTGATGGTCTGGGCTGTTTTGCTGCTTCAGGACCTGGAAGACTTGCCGTGATAAAAGGAACTATGAATTCTGCTGTCTACCAAGAGATCCTGAAGGAGAATGTCCGACCATCTGTTCGTATACTCAGGCTGAAACGAACTTGGGTTCTGCAGCAGGACAATGATCCTAAACACACCAGCAAGTCCACCACCGAATGGCTGAAGAAAAACAAAATGAAGACTTTGGAGTAGCCTAGCCAAAGTCCTGACCTGAATCCTATTGAGATGTTGTGGTATGACCTTAAAAAGGCCGTTCATGCTCGAAAACCCTCTAATGTAACTGAATTAGGACAATTCTGCAAAGATGAGTGGGCCAAAATTCCTCCAGGACACTGTAAAAGCCTCATTGCACGTTATCGCAAACGCTTGGTTGCAGTTGTTGCTGCTAAGGGTGGCCCAACCAGTTATTAGGTTTAGGGGGCAATCACTTTTTCACACAGGGCCATGATGGTTTGGATTTTTTTTCACCTTTAATAATAAACACCTTCATTTACAAATTGCATTTTGTGTTTACTTGTGTTGTCCTTGACTATTGTTTAAATTGGTTTGATGTTCCGAAACACTTAAGTGTGACAAACATGCAAAGGAACAGGAAATGAGGAAAGGGGCAAACACTTTTTCACACCACTGTACATGTATTCATTTAGCAGACGCTTTTATCCAAAGAGACTTACAAATGAGAAAATACAAGCAAAGCGATATATCAAGCAGAGAACAATACAAGTAATGCTGCCATACAAGATCAGTTAATTGAGTTCCAGAAGAAGCAAAGTGCGCAGAGTAGAGGTGTAAGTGCCAGAGTAAATTATTCTATTTTTTTTTCTTTTTTTTTTCTTTTTATGGGTTGGTTAGGTGTTCACGGAAGGGGGGGGGGTCTTTAGCTGTTTTTTGAAGATAGTGAGAGATTCTGCGGTCCGGATTGAGGTTGGAAGTTCATTCCACCACTGAGGAACAGTTAGTTTGAATGTTCTTGAAAGGGACCTTGAGCCGTGCTAAGTAGGTACTATTATACATTGAAGACATTTGTGTGATGTCAGTGAGTCACCAGTTATTGCAAGCAAGGGATATGCAACCAAATATTAAGTGTCATTTACATGAATTTACTTTAAGTCTTGTTAAGTGTCTGTTCCATTACTTTTGCTCACCTAAAGATTTGTTGGTCTGCCACAAAAGGTTCCATGTTCTATGTCGTTTAACACACCTAGATGTAAATATCAGGACATGAAAGCTGAAATTCTGATCTATCCTCTCATCTTTCATCTTTTAAAAGTCACTGCAGAGTTTTACAGCTAGAAAGACAATCACTGCAAGTGCTATGTATAGTTGTGTGTTATTGTTATTCAGTCTTACTGTTCAACTCGGTACTGTACGTGTGCTGTACATTGTGTCCTGCAAGCGAATGGAAGGAACAGTGTGTTGAGTACATTTTGATCAAATAAATGCACTCTTACACAACATGAGTTAAATATACAGTACTTGGGATTTTAGTGTAGGATAATACCGCAGACAATTTGAAATTCTAATCACAGCCCAAATTTTCCACATCACACACACACACACACACAAAAAATACTTATAATTATAATTATACTCAACATTCATGCATATTCTACGTTTAATGAGAATTAAAAAATTTGTAGGATATCACTGTTGCACTGATTTGCCATGAATCAGTAGAAAATGGCCCATTTCAAAATTCCATCAGCAAGTCTCCACTGAGGACTGAGCTTGGCAATAATGCAGATGGTAAAAACATGGTGTTGCTTATGTTGATTAATGGCCTCAAATCTAAATTACAGATTCTCAGTATGTTACATGGGATTTTTAAGATTAATGGGTGAACTCAGATACACTTCCTAAAGGTAGTCTTTTGCATCTGTTCATCTCCCAAGGGTTTCACTCTCTTTTTTTTTGTCTTTACGATGGAGTTAATGTATTACTCCGAAACAGCACATTAAGCTCTCCATTGACTTCATTCACACTTTAATCTAAGTAATTGTTCTGTGCATTCCAAGGCCTGTGCTCTTGGATCAGAATGAAAAGAGAACAGGATTTGCACCAGTGTTGATGAAGGAAGTCTGACACTCATCCAGATACCAGGCGAAAAGCACTTTTGAAAAGGCCATTACCTGAGCAGCATTTTTGATTCTGTCTCCTCTACTGTAGTCTCGACAGACACCTGAGGGGGAGTTTCTGCCCTTGGACCAAAGAGAGCTGGACGTTGGGTTTGGAACGGGCGCCGACCAACTCTTCCTCGTCTCTCCTCTCACCATCTGCCATGAGATTAATCCCAAGAGCCCGTTCTTCGACCTCTCACAGCGCTCACTCATGAGTGAGCAGTTTGAGATTGTTGTTATCCTTGAAGGGATAGTGGAAACCACAGGTTAGCATCATACTGAGATCACTAGACAAACAAAATGGATTGGGGTCTAAATGATTCATGTCAAGCCATTATGTGGTCAGTGAAAACCATGATAAATATAGCTGCACTCAAAGGTAAAAGCAATGCTTCACTGCTTGTCTGTGCTGCGCTATCTTTTTCCATGCTGGATTGATTGCCTACTCTCTCTCTCTCTCTCTCTCTCTCTCTCTCTCTCTCTCTCTCAGGTATGACATGCCAGGCTCGGACATCTTACACAGAGGATGAGGTGTTGTGGGGGCACCGCTTCCTTCCTGTTATGTCTCTGGAGGATGGTTTCTTCCGAGTGGACTACTCGCAGTTCCACAGCACCTTTGAGGTGCCCACACCTCCCTACAGTGTAAAGGAGCAGGAGGAATCATCTTGCCTTCCTTCCCCTGCTCCTCCTCTCACACCGACTCCGGGAGATCCACGAAGCCGCAGAGAGCGCATCTTCTCCCTTGATGGTGCCTCCCACACTGAAGGAACGGTCTCTAGGTTGCCCAGTAAGCTCCAGCGTATGAGCTCCAGAAATGGTAAAGAGGCTGGGAAAGCCAGCAATACACAAGCAGCTGAAAAAACATCTAACACATGTGAGCCCCTGCGCTCATCTGCCAGGCTGGAGGAATCCACCAACCAGATGAAGGCAGAGCCACACATCCTGTCAGCAGGAGAGCTGGAGTATCACAGACTGCCTTTAATGCCTACTCCAGTACCAGGACCCAACCTCAACCAGTTGCCAGCAGCTGGCAGCTGGCCCGAGGAGAATCTGCCTGAGAAGCTACGCAGGATGAATGTGGACCGCTGAGCCATTAGCCAAGATGCTGTCCACTTCCACCATGACTCAGACCCAGACTGATGAACAGAGAGGCTTTGCGAAGACAAAGCTAGTTCTGAAACACAAATTCAATATAAACTTTAGCTGGACTATACTGTGATTCTTTTAAATTATTACACAAAGGAAACAGCCATGTCTGTCATTGCCAAAATGTTCATCCGCCAGAATTCTCTACAGTTTCAAATATGCTTAATATGTTTTGAGACTAAATGAACACTTGTTTTTGTGTAAAATGTTCATATGTATCATGCTACTCTGTTTATTAATGTATGCTTAACTGATCAAACTAAATCATGTTCTTGTTTTAGTTCTGATTAGGCATATGCCGATAATCAGTTATAGAATATGGCAATGAATATATATATATATATATATATATATATATATTTTAACATTCACCTTGTTAAGCATCTTGTTAAGTAGGCAGAAAAGGTTTGTCCCATTTAAAAGGCAGTATAAAATAGGCAAGGTATAAGATAGTGCTCAATTTTGAAGGCAGCATTGCATGTGTACTTCTTAGCAAAAGCCAATTTGTTAACAATACAAAAAAAAAAACAAATAAAAAGAATGAGCTGACTAGTCATCTCACTTTTCAAGCTATAGCCCTATTTACAACTCCCAGTTGGGTTTTTTATCCAAGCTGAGATGTTCGCGAGTGCAACAAAAGTCATATGCACAGCTTGCTCGAAGTGAGGTTCTGTTTAAAATGCTGTCAGCAAAACAGGTGCCAGTAAGTATGTAGTTATTTATTGAAATACAATATAGTTAGTATATTGTATACTATGATAACAGCTTAAGCAATTAATGTGAAATGAACATTTCATATCTGCATATCTATTTCTGATAAATCTATATTTTCAATAAGCTGATTAGAAATAATTTATTTAGAATGACACATTACTGGTATGTAAAGATTTTACAATGTTACATTTAATTGTCTTTCAGTATGAGATTACTTCAACAACCGATGAACTGTTCTCCTGAGATAAACAGACATTTGTCTGAATATGTGAATTACACCCAGTAGACCCAATAAGGCATACATAGTGACTTTAAAATGCTTCTCCTTCTACTGCTATATACAGATGGGGTGACAAATTAAAGAAAAACTCTGTGGCTCTGTAGTTGGTGATTTGGAGTCATTTATTTTGCTGCCATGGGTTGGGTCCACTTGTTTCCTTAGAGAGAACGATCACTAGAAATCAATACACGATTCTTCTGACTGATCACTATCCTGTAATGAAACATTTCTGTCCTGATGGGAGTAGGCTCTTCCCGAAAGACAATTCTCCATCCACACAGCATGAGGACTCACTGAGGATGAAAATGATGTAAATTATATGTTTTGGCTTTCACAGTCACCATATAACAACTCAACTGAAGACACATGAGAGATTTTGTTAGATAGCACACTCTACCACTATCATCAAAATATGAATTGAGGGACTATATTTTGGAAGAATGGTTTTCAATGTATACCAAAACAACTCTTGGTGGCCTTATTAATACACTTGATTTTGGTTTTTCCTTTCATTTGTCACGCAATTGCAATACAGAATGCAGATTGTAGGGATAGTGGATACTTAATATACACCTTCATTTCGCCATGCATATCATTACAGTGGTGTGAAAAAGTGTTTGCCCCCTTCCTCATTTCCTGTTCCTTTGCATGTTTGTCACACTTAAGTGTTTCGGAACATCAAACCAATTTAAACAATAGTCAAGAACAACACAAGTAAACACAAAATGCAATTTGTAAATGAAGGTGTTTATTATTAAAGGTGAAAAAAAAATCCAAACCATCATGGCCCTGTGTGAAAAAGTGATTGCCCCCTAAACCTAATAACTGGTTGGGCCACCCAGCAGCAACAACTGCAACCAAGCGTTTGCGATAACGTGCAATGAGGCTTTTACAGCGTCCTGGAGGAATTTTGGCCCACTCATCTTTGCAGAATTGTCCTAATTCAGTTACATTAGAGGGTTTTCGAGCATGAACGGCCTTTTTAAGGTCATACCACAACATCTCAATAGGATTCAGGTCAGGACTTTGGCTAGGCCACTCCAAAGTCTTCATTTTGTTTTTCTTCAGCCATTCGGTGGTGGACTTGCTGGTGTGTTTAGGATCATTGTCCTGCTGCAGAACCCAAGTTCGTTTCAGCTTGAGTACACGAACAGATGGTCGGACATTCTCCTTCAGGATCTCTTGGTAGACAGCAGAATTCATAGTTCCTTTTATCACGGCAAGTCTTCCAGGTCCTGAAGCAGCAAAACAGCCCCAGACCATCACACTACCACCACCATATTTTACTGTTGGTATAATGTTCTTTTTATGAAATGCAGTGTTCCTTCTACGCCAGATATACTTGGACACACACCTTCCAAAGAGTTCCACTTTTGTCTCATCGGTCCACAGAATGTTGTCCCAAAAGTCTTGGGGATCATCAAGATGTGTTGTGGAGAAATTGAGACGAGCTTTTATGTTCTTTTTGCTCAGCAGTGGTTTTCTCCTTGGAACTCTGCCATGCAGGCCATTTTTGCCCAGTCTTTTCCTGATGGTGGAGGCATGAACGCTGACCTTAACTGAGGCAAGTGAGGCCTGCAGTTCTTTGGACGTTGTTGTGGGGTCTTTTGTGACCTCTTGGATGAGTCGTCGCTGCGCTCTTGGGGTAATTTTGGGCGGCCGGCCACTCCTGGGAAGGTTCACTACTGTTCCATGTCTTCGCCATTTGTGGATAATGGCTCTCACTGTGGTTCGCTGGATTCCCAAAGCTTTGGAAATGGCTTTATAACCCTTTCCAGACTGATAGATCTCAATTACTTTCTTTCTCAATTATTCCTGAATTTCTTTGGGTCTCGGCATGATGTGTAGCTTTTAAGGATCTTCTGGTGGACCTTACTGTGTCAAGCAGCTCCTATTTAAGTGATGCCTTGATTGTGAACAGGTGTGGCAATAATCAGGCCTGGGTGTGGCTAGAGAAATTGAACTCAGGTGTGGACAACCACAGTTATAGTATGTTTTAACAAGGGGGGTAATCACTTTTTCACACAGGGCCATGATGGTTTGGATTTTTTTTCACCTTTAATAATAAACACCTTCATTTACAAATTGCATTTTGTGTTTACTTGTGTTGTCCTTGACTATTGTTTAAATTGGTTTGATGTTCCGAAACACTTAAGTGTGACAAACATGCAAAGGAACAGGAAATGAGGAAGGGGGCAAACACTTTTTCACACCACTGTATATAGCATTTTCATCTATTCACATGTTACAGTAAATAATTTAAGTGCTAATTTTATGTTATAATAATTGAAATCTACACTCATTTATTACATGCATTTACTGTATACCCTTACTCATGCAGTTATAGCAAATAATACAGTTCCCAGAGAGAATCCAATTTGTGTTATGTACATGACACCTGACACAACATTATTACAGTGACTGTAGAACATGCATGTGTTATTTACATTAACATCCATTAGTGTACAGGAAAAGGAGACGTCAGAGAGCTATTTGTAATTACCCTTTCTACAGCAACCTTCCAGCTCTCACCTTAGGCTGTGGGCGGAAGTGAATGTAATTCAGTTAGTCTTCAGCAAGACATCAATCACAGCTATTTACCATGTAGTATGTGCCCACCAACACAACGTCTTTACTCCTAATTGTACCCGTAAAGAAAGAAGGAATTTCCATGGCATCCTTCATTACCAGAGCCACTCGGTCCTCATGGACCAGAGAAGATATGTTTCACAGAGGGACACCTCGACCTGCAGTATAAGCATGGGGCAGTGCACTTAATGCCCTCAAATATACACCGAGGACACCAGCGCTTGATTCAAGTACAGAAAGTACAGCACAGTCAGTGCTGTGATCATTCCATTTAATATAGCTGTCCAGGAATTCCCTTTTCAAATCTCTGCATTTATTTCAATGCTTGGTTGTCTTAAAAGTTTACACGATCGTTCCACAATTTAGAAAATGGAAACTGTACTGAGAGCAGCCATAAATCATGTGCACAGTGACCTGCAATCTGCAGAGCTGCAAACGAATTACAGAGTGCATTCTCTTAAGGTGGGGGAAGCTAACCCTGGCATGGAGGACAAGGTTATTTCTCTACATTCAAATACCTTTCCGAGACACTTTATCGATTGACCCAGTGCTGCCATGCGAGCCTGGACAAATGTTACATCTGAATAATCGTGGCTTCTCTACTGCATTGCTGTAGCAGAGCAGCTGCACAAAATTGTGCTCAGAGATGTGTGTGCAGGAAGAAGTGCGAATCATGGACAAACATGAAAGAAAGGGAAAAGAGAAAGCTCTGTGTGAAGGGAAAGCTGTCTATTTTGGCATCCTGCTTCCGGAGACTACAATGTCTGCATTGATTTGTGCAATGAAAACCCTCTGGCTTAAGTAACACAGATGTACCTGAGTTTACACAAGATTACACTTACATCGGTTAACTGCACCGAATAATCAGGTTGCATGCAGGATATGCCAAAGGCTGTATACAAAGCCAAAATGCCCACAGTCACGCTTACCATGCTGCCCAGATGCTCATAAATATCTAATGAGCCCCAAATAAACAGGATCAAATACATGGGAATACATGTGCACAATCTCTGCTGACTGTTCCTGGACAAGCAGACGATAGTGAGCAAAGACTGGGAATATAAAATGCAGCAAGAAACTTTACTTGCACGCTTCACTCTCACTCCAGGCACCACAGATGTTGAGGGAAAATGTGTCACAGACTGTATGGTTGTCTCCCTCATAGGGACAAAAACAACAGGAAGGATGCAGAAAGAGTTCCTTTGTTTACATAAAGAAAATGCTTTTAAGAGTTTTCATTCTGTAGTAATAATCAGTGGAAGTGGGTTGAAATTGCATTTAAATTATTTTTTTTTTACACCAGGAGACAAAGTCCAGTTACACTAGCTAGCACCCTGGTTTTTATTTTTTATTGTTTATATACACCAGGTTCACAGAGCACAATCACACAAACCCACACACACACATTCACACATTACAGACTAATTACTAATTTTATAGATGCCAATCAGCCTACAACTCATGTCTTTGAACTGGGGGTGGAAAACAGAGTACCTGGAGGAAACCCCCAAAGCACAGGGAGAACATGCGAACTGACAGGGCGGAGGCAGGAATCAAACCGCCAACCTGGAAAGTGCATGGCTAACGTGCTAACCACTAAGTCACCGTTTCCCAAATGATAGACATCTTAACTTAAATTTATTCACCTTCAGTAATCACTTTATCCTGATCCTGTGATTGGACAATAGACGGAAAACAGAGATTTCAGAGAAAACCCATCTGTGTTTTTGGCAGTTTCACAAGGGTATTTTTTTTCTTGAGGACAGTGATTTTTATTCCAGGAACACTTTTATATTCACATATTTGACCCTGTTAATTTCACATACTGGCAGCTGCTGATAAAATACTACAGATCTGCTCAGAGAAGATTATTTTTTTTCTGTGCCTCAGGTTCTGTAAAAAGGAAAATAAATTATATGGATTACCAACATCCAACTAACCAGGACAAGAAGGTGTCTCCACATGAATGTAAATTATTAAAGTTTCTCCTCCTGGACTGTCATTAAGTGACTGTTTGAGAGGCTAACTTCTGAGAAAAAATGCTGGATATACCTGTACCCCTAACTTTCATTTTTGTTGAGTCAAAAATAAATACTTGTTTTAACATTTTAGCAGCACTGAGGAAGTGCACAATCAGCTTTGGTTCTGCATAGCAATCAGTGTGACTTGTCCTTGTATAGCCGTGTATAACTTTATATAAGTTTGAATAAATAAGGTGGTTTGCATACTGCAGATATTGCAGTCTACACACTTTTTGGCAGAGGTATGTGCTGCCTTTAGATAGTAATTCTGTAAAGTAATAGGGAGAAGCGCTACTGTTCTGAAAAAAATTATGATATAATTATTAATACATATGTTCTTGTCCAAATATCTGATGCACCCTGCTAATGTTCAGCATAATGCAAGTATCAATTTTATAGATAAAGTCTTTTATAAGAGCAGAGCAGCCTCATTATGTCAGCACTTATCCATCAACGTAGACTAATTTCATTTCAGTGCATTTTCAAAAGGAAGTTTGTAAATCATTACATAGTTGATCCTCTATGCCAGAGACCAGGCCGACGGACAAACTTAATTAAACAGACAGCTAGTATTACTAAACGAATGTTCATTGCCATGTACACTAGATATAATCAATGCTAACGTGAAGCAAGAGAAGGAAAATCACAGTGCCATCACAGTCCGAATCCAATTTTGAAACTATTATAGAGCACATATAGTCCCCTCCAAAAGAATGGGACATTTTGGTTTGAGATTAAAATATGAATACGAGATGACCGATCAAAATTTCAGCTTTCATTCCTTGATATGTGTTAAACAGCTTAGAACATGGCAGCTTAGAACAAACCACCCTTTTTTCAACTCAGTAAAAATCTTGACAGGTGTTCCTAGTTGCCCATGAGTGCCTTTTTAGATTAGTTGATTAAACAATCAATACCCTTGAAAATCTACTCTTGGTTTCACCTGTGAATACTGCACTTGTTGTGTTTCCCCACACCCTCCCCATTTTCCAGGCTTGGGACTGGTACTGAGAATGCACTGGCTTGTGCAACCTTCCAGTGGCTGGGATCAGTTCCCTGACTGGGAATCAAACCCAGGCCACAGCAATGTGAGCACCTCTTGCTACCTACTATTCTACCTGGGAACTGAAGACTGCACTTCTTGTTAAAAAGGATAAACCAACATGAAGACCAGTAAGCTGTCTATCTGAAAAAAACAAGCCATTTTGAAACTGAGAAAAGAGGGAAAATCAATCAGAGGCATTGTACAAGCATTGGGCATAGCCAATACGACAATTTGAAATGTCCTGAAAAAGAAAGAAACTACTGCTGTACTAACAGACTGACATCGAACAGGTCAGCCATCAATAAGAGATCAACAGTAACTAACTGGAGATGCTTTGTGAGAGCTGTGAAGAAAAGCCCAAAACATCAGTCAGTGACATCACCAACAACCTTCATAGGGCAGGGGTGTAGTTATCACAATCCAGCATTCAAAGAAGACTTCAAGAGCAGAAATACATTTACATTTACATTTATTCACTTAGCAGACGCTTTTATCCAAAGCGACTTACAAATAAGCAAAGCGATATATCAAGCAGGGAACAATACAAGTAGTGCTACTATACAAGATCCATTAATTGAATACCAGAGCAAGCAAAGTGTACAGAGTAGAGGTGTAAGTGCATTGTGTGTGGGGTTTTTTTTCTTTTTCTCTATGAGTTGGTTAGGTGTTCATGGAAAAGGTGGGTGTTTAGCTGTTTTTTGAAGATAGTGAGAGATTCTGCAGTCCGGATTGAGATCGGAAGAGCATTCCACCACTGGGGAATGGTAAGCGTGAAGGTTCTGGAAAGGGACCTTACGCCTCGCTGAGTGGGAACTACTAAACGTCAGATACAAATACAGAGGCCATAGTACAAGATGCAAATCACTCATCAGCAGTAAGAAACAGATTGGAATTCAAAAAGAAATACAGAGACAAACCAAAAAAGTTCAGGAACCAGCATTAACCTCTACTAAAGTGATGGAAAGGATTTTCTCATGATACAAAACATAGAAGCAGATCTGTGAAACATGGTGGAGGTGGTGTCATGGCTTGGGCTTGCATGGCTTCTTCTGGATCAGGCTCACTAATCTTTATCGATGATGTAACTCATGACTGCAGCAGCAGAATGAATTCAGAAGTCTACACAAACATTCTGTCTGCCAATTTACAGAGAAATGCATCCAATCTACTTGCGAGGAACTTTATCATGCAGCAAGACGATGACCCAAAACACTGCCAACACAAGAAATGACTTCATCATGGGGAAAAAGGGGGGAAAACTGGCCAAGTCATGCACCAGACTATAACCCAATTGAGCATGCATTTCACCTCCTGAAGAGGAGATTGAAGGGAGAAGACCACCCCCCCCCAAAAAAAAACAAACAATAAGCAGTTATTGCAAGCCAGTATTTTTGCAGTTATTGCAATCAAATATTAAATGTTGTTTACTTTAATTTGCTTTAAGACTACAGTGAGGGAAAAAAAGTATTTCATCCCCTGCTGATTTTGTACGTTTGCCCACTGACAAAGAAATTATCAGTCTATAATTTTAATGGTAGATTTATTTGAACAGTGAGAGACAGAATAACAACAAAAAAAAATCCAGAAAAACGCATGTCAAAAATGTTATAAATTGATTTGCATTTAATGAAGGAAATATGTATTTGTCCCCTCTGTAAAACATGACTTAGTACTTGGTGGCAAAACCCTTGTTGGCAATCACATAGGTCAGACATTTCATGTAGTTGTCCACCAGGTTTGCACACATCTCAGGAGGGATTTTGTCCCACTCCTCTTTGCAGATCTTCTCCAAGTCATTAAGGTTTCGAGGCTGACGTTTGGCAACTCGAACCTTCAGCTCCCTCCACAGATTTTCTAATGGGATTAAGGTCTGGAGACTGGTTAGGCCACTCCAGGACCTTAATGTACTTCATCCTGAGCCACTCCTTTGTTGCCTTGGCCGTGTGTTTTGGGTCATTGTCATGCTGGAATACGCATCCACGACCCATTTTCAATGCCCTGACTGAGGGAAGGAGGTTCTCACCCAAGATTTGATGGTACATGGCCCCGTCCATCGTCCCTTTGATGCGGTGAAGTTGTCCTGTCCCCTTAGCAGAAAAACACACCCAATGCATAATGTTTCCACCTCCATGTTTGACGGTGGGGATGGTGTTCTTGGGGTCATAGGCAGCATTCCTCCTCCTCCAAACACGAGAATTGATGCCAAAGAGCTCCATTTTGGTCTCATCTGACCACAAGACTTTCACCCAGTTGTCCTCTGAATCATTCAGATGTTCACTGGCAAACTGCAGATGCACATGTATATGTGCTGTCTTGAGTAGGGGGTCCTTGCGGGTGCTGCGGGATTTCAGTCCTTCACGGCGTAGTGTGTTACCAGTTGTTTTCTTGGTGACTATGGTCCCAGCTGCCTTTAGATCATAGACAAGATCCTCCTGGAGTTCTGGGCTGATTCCTCACTGTTCTCATGATCATTGCAACTCCACGAGGTGAGATTTCCATGGAGCCCCAGGCCGAGGGAGATTGACAGTTTTTTTTGTGTTTCTTCCATTTGCGAATAATCGCACCAACTGTTGTCACCTTCTCACCAAGCTGCTTGGCAATGGTCTTGTAGCCCATTCCAGACTTGTGAATGTCTACAATCTTGTCCCTGACATCCTTGGAGAGCTCTTTGGTCTTGGCCATGGTGGAGAGTTTGGAATCTGATTGATTGATTGCTTCTGTGGACAGGTGTCTTTTATACAGATAACAGCTGAGATTAGGAGCGCTCCCTTTAAGAGTGTGCTCCTAATCTCAGCTCGTTACCTGTATTTAGGACACCTGAGAGCCAGAAATCTTTCTGATTGATAGGGGGTCAAATACTTATTTCCCTCATTAAAATGCAAATCAATTTATAAAATTTTTTACATGTGTTTTTCTGGATTTTCTTGTTGTTATTCTGTCTCTCACTGTTCAAATAAATCTACCATTAAAATTATAGACTGATCATTTCTTTGTTAGTGGGCAAACGTACAAAATCAGCAGAGGATCAAATACTTCTTTCCCTCACTGTATCTGCTCCAATATTTTTGCTCACCTAAACATTGGGAGGTCTGCCATCAAAGTTGCCATGTTGTTTAAAACATCTAGATATTAGTTCCAGGAAATGAAAGCTGCAATTCTGTGCTATGGTGTTATATTAATCTTTTGATAAGTCGACTGCCTCTTTAAACAGTCTGGAGTATTCCAGAAAATTCTGCAATGACTTTTAAAATCTTCTGATTGGCCAATTGTCATAATCAGAAGTTAATTGGGAGTACACCTGTGCCTGTACTTAAGGGCCTACTTTTGAAATGCATGGCAACACAAAATGTGTGGAGTTGTGGCAAAACTCAGATGGAAAATCTTTAGCATTCATTCATGAAATTTTACACATTATTTCCTATCAGTCTTTATACAGAGGAATTTCCAAAAATGTTGATGTGTTCAATTTATTTTGTTTTCATTTCTTTTTTTTTATAACAGCAGCTTCATTAAACAGTAAAGAAATGACTTTACAATATACTAGTCTGAAAAGTCATTCTCTTAAACGTGTCTTCGCAGTGAAATAAACATTCTATCATCGAAAGAGTAGATTTTTTGTTTGTATTGATTATCCACATTTGCACATACAGAAATTAATTAAGCAATTCAATTCAATTTTATTTGTATAGCACTTTCACCATTGGACATTGTCTCGAAGCAGCTTTACAGAAACATATAAACACAGGATACATATTTTAAGTGTGTGAATTTATCCCTATTGAAAAAGCCGGTGGCGACGGTGGTGAAGATACGAGGAAGAAACCTTGAGAAGAACCCGACTCAGAAGGGAACCCATCATCATCTGGGTAACAACAGATAGTGTAACATCCATAAGCAAAGGGCCATTTGCATAAATAAATGTTAGGGTTTTTTTTATTATTATTATTATTTCCAATTACACTTGCAGAGGAAAAGAAACAACAGAAAATTAGCATTTCCACCATGTCTGGTATGAGGGTGTGAGGGTGTAATAATTTTATCATCTGTGCAGTCTGGAACTGCTTGCTGGCAGCAGCAATTGTGAATGTTCAATAAGCACTGTATTTTCTGTATATACTGTATTTTCTATACAGTATAATCCTTTTACAAATCTGTTGTTCACATCTGACAATTTTCACTCTTGACGCTCTTAATGCTGCTGCTCAAAGTGATTGAGCTCATCTGGGTACTGACTGGTGCAAGATTAAAAAAGGTTTTTTTTTTTATGTAAAAAAATAGAATATAGAATAGCATATTTAATCGCTTTCTAATTGTCATTACCACTAACATTTTTTAGTGTTAGATCTGACACTTCACTGTAGGGCTATGTAATCTTTTGGGGTCCATTTATTGTCCCTGTTTCTTTTTCAGCCTAAAACTGGAAATGCCTTTTTTGCCCAATGTTTTTTGTGGCATCCCTAATAAATATATACACTGCAAAAAAAGAAACGTTCCCCTTTTTCAGGAGACTGGATTTTAAAGATCATTTTGTAAGATCCATATTAAGCTTTACAGAACTTTATTGGAAAGGGTTCAAACAGTGTTTTTCATGCTTGTTCAATAAATCATAAACAATTATTGCACACACCCCTGTGGAACAATCCTCAAGGCACTAACAGTTTACAGGCTGTAGGTGATTAAGGTCACAGTTACAATAAGTTAGGACACTAAAGAGACCTTTCTACTGACTCTGAAAAACACCAGAAGAAAGATGTCTAGGGTTCCTGCTCACTTGCGTGAACATGCCATAGGCCTGCTGCACGGAGGCATGAGGACTGCAGACGTGTCCAGAAAAATAAACTGTAATGTCTGTAACATAAGACGCCTAAGACAGTGCTACAGGGAGACAGGAAGGACAGCTGATCATCCTTGCAGTGGAAAATTACATGTAACCATGTGTACACCCAGATGTGATGGAACTTGTAAATGCCTTGGTGGAAGAGTGGAGTAACATCTCACAGCAAGAACTGACAAATCTGGTGCAGTCCATAAGGATGAGATACACTATAGTACTTAAAGCAGCTGGAGGGCATCAGATACTGACTGTTACTTTTATTATTGACCCCCCCCCCCCCCCACTATTGTTCAGGGACTCACTATTCCATTTCTGTTTGTCAAATTTCTGAAACTTGTTCAGTTTATGTCTCCGTTGTATACTTACCTGATGTTAACTTGTCAGGTATATACAGATTTGACCTAAGTCAAACATACGTTGATCGATTTTATTTTATATGAATAGTATTTACTCCATTTCCATCTGGCAACTATTGATTGTTATTCTATTGTGTTAAAAAAAAAAAAAAGGTTACCCTGTCCATCTGTAGAAGCCTTAAAAGCCTATAGTTCAGCCTGTCCAGGTGATGGGCTCGTGTCAGGTGACCGTGTGCAGGAGAAGCAATAGTGCTGAAGTGTGACTAGAGTACTGCAGCATGGGTAAACTGAGCCAAAATCTCCCTCACTGACAGGTCTAGTGGAAGCTCCCTGGAGGACAGCAGAAAAACAGAGCCGCTCATGTGCCAAAAACTATAGACGCCCACTCAGTCAGGCAAGAACTGGAGCCGATTACTCTGGTTTGGAATTGGCAGTGCTATTAGCCACTCATTGCAAGGGCTCCCAAAAAAAAAATCACACATTACAACCAGCAATGTTCCACACTACTAATCACAAGGGATACATTGAAGCAATATGTACAAGTCATTTATTTACAACATAATGGAGAAAAAAACAAACACGTGTATCGATTGCTCCAGTCAGCAATAATCTACACTGGTGACACTTAGCGAGTAGCAACAGTAGCAACCTTGGCCTGCTTGCAAAAATATAACCGCTTAATCATAGAATTTTTGGTGCAAATTTTGCTATATGTAATTGTCCTCATCTGGAGAACATGAATGAATGCGTTCATTTTGTATGGAAATGACACAAAAATAGCTAATCAGTTAGCCTGATCCACAGCTTACAATAATACGATGGTTAGCTAGCATTTCATAGTTAAAGATGGCTGTTGTAACAAGTTGTAACAGTGTTACAAATACAAAAAAATTACGTAATTTAACAGAGCAAAAAGATATTCCTCTTACTAGGTGAAAAATTTAAAATGGCTTCCTTCATAGAAAACATTGTGGAACAAGGATGAAGCTCAAAGTCCTGAGCATATCTGCTGTTATTCATGACTTACATACCTGTATGCATCCTTGACATTTTTCCTTAAAAGAAAAGATGAAGCAATAGAGCAGTTAGAGAAGGATGGCAGAGCAAAGTAAAATGCTCACAGTATAAACAACAGCCACAAGCCCTGCAAAATCCTAAGAACTCTAAAACACTGTGTGCCTCTAAGTAAGTACTCCCCAAGCTTTTGATATGCAAAACCTGTTTCAACATGCAAGGATGCCTTTAATCTTCAGCTTCCTCCATTAGGATGCATTGGTTTAGTGAAGTGTGCTCGAGTGGCAGCGTATAAGAACAAGAGGAACTTACTGTCTTTATGAGAATTCTCAGGAGGAACAAATATGTAAGAGGCACAAGTGTGTACCTGGTTTCATTGCTAAGTGTCCATTTTACTCCCCATGCAACAGACAAAGAGGAACTGTGACAAAGAAGATCTGCACCTGTACTGCCATTAAATGTTTTGAACACCCTATATTTGAGCCTTTTTATTTAAATGACAGTGATGAAACAGAGGCATTAGGATGTAAGTGCAAGCTTTTATTTATTAATTGGCAGACCAAATCATAAAGAGGAAGAAGGCAGGTGTCAACAGATCAGAGAATCAGAAAAATGCAGTGCAATCCAATTCAACAATGAAGAATAGAAGCAGAATATATAACACAGAGATATAACACTCAAAAATGCATGTGGAACATGTCAAAACCTCACAAACAATAAAGGTGCTTGAACTGAAATACACTGAAAGTTAAATACACTGGAATTGTGGTGTCTCTTGAATCGGCAGTGGATTCGGATATGACAGACATCATTCTTAATACTCTAAAAATTCAGAATCAAACCTTAGAATAGGTCTAAGTCAATCAAGAAATGTTTATTATTTATTATAAATATTTATTGAATTGGTAAAGGGCCAGGGGTGTCCAATCTTATCCAGAAAGAGCCAGTGTGGGTGCAGGTTTTCCTTCCAACCAGGCAGAATCCATGCCTAATATGGTGCTTTCACGCCATGTCAGAATTTCCGTAATTACCAGATGACGATCTGGACATTCAACTCGGAGCTGTTCACTTGGAATTATGCGACATTAGACAATAGACGGTTATCCAATACTGAGGTAGCTACATTAAACTGTATTGTATGCTTTTCATTTATTTTCAGATTAATCTTGTATTAATAAGACATTAATCATAGTAATTTATATCAATTACTACACAGAAATATTACGAGATGACTAATTAGCAACAGTTCTCCCAGTGCTGCGGGGGTTTCCTCCGGGTACTCTGGTTTCCTCCCACAGTCCAAAGACATGCATGGTAGGCTGATTAGCGTGTCTAAAGTGTCTGTAGTGTATGAATGGGTGTGTGAGTGTGTATGTGATTGTGCCCTGTGATGGACTGGCACCCTGTCCAGGGTGTACCCCGCCTCGCGCCCGATGCTTCCTGGGATAGGCTCCAGGTTCCCCTTTACCCTGAAAAGGAGTAAGCGGTTGAAGATGGATGGATAATTAGTAACTAATTAGCAACAAATCTCTAGTTTACAAGTTGATATTAGGAGTTCTACGAGGACGTGAACGCTTTTTACAAGATGGAATCTCGTAATTGCAGTAATTACGCCATGGCGTGAACGCAGCTATAGTCTATTGAAAGTCAAAATCAACTAATTAAACAGCTAGAATCAGGAAATGAAAGTCATTCCCTTTGTGGATAAGATTGGACACCTTTGAATTAGGCATTTGAAGAACACCACTTTGTAATGTTTTACAGTGAATCAAAATGCTCTCTACAGCTCTTTTATCTATAGGCTTAACATGGTAACCTTCCAAGTTTTTTTTTTTTTTTTGCCTTTAATAAAGCCCTCATTTATAGCATCATTAAGAAATGAGAGCACCCAGTTCCACAAAGATTTAGGTTTCCTTATTTAAATTGCATTCTGATGATATTCAGTGATTTTCCTTTTGTGTATTCACTGGCAGTAATAGTGATTAAACTGTAATAAAACAACCTTTCAGTGCTCAAAAACCTTTGCCTGGCACATGTTGGAGCAAAATGACATGTAATCAATTCAAATGTGCATATCAACTCTGGAGTCATGCTTGTGGTGCACATACTTAATGGAAAACTTAAGATAAAAATAATTAATCATTATGGTGTCCAGGGTGGACCAATATGGCTTCGTTTGCCTTTCTGTGCCAATTTTCCTTGGTAGAACAGCTTGGCCCTGGGATTCCTGCTGGCTAAGAGGATGGCAGTGTGCTGTAGAAGACACCAAGTGGCGACTCTGGAAGATTTCCTTTTCTCCCTGTTTAAAATCCAGCCAACCAATTAGAAATGAGTGCAGCACACAGCAGTCCAAAGAGTTAATGTGAGCAGCTACTCCAGAACAGGATCGTGACACCAAAATTATACTTAAGAAAGATCTTACTGTTTACGTAAAGCTTTCAGTAAGGTTCTTTCCCTACTCAGTTACTTTTGTTTCATGGTTTATACTAAACCTTTTTATGAAAGAGATTTCATGTCTTAAAACGGAATCTCAATCCGATCTCTCAAACATCTCTCTGCATAATAAAGAGCCATTATCAGCCAAGCTGTCAGTAATTCAGTAACTGTCAAAGCACCATCTCAAACCCTCTCTCATGGAATTATGAGTCACCCCGTGTCCCGCTTGCTCAGTGATTCTGTTCCCGTTTTACTGCCTGTTCCATTTGCATTTGATTAGATTAAACCCCCCTCTCTGTCCGTGTCTGTCTGAGCTGTGGACATGCCCTTCAAAGGAACCAGTGCCGTGGTCACGAATGGAAAACCTGCGGAGTGTGAGAGGTGCGAGACAGCTCCAGGAACACAGAGCCAGGGTCGCATTAGTCCTGGCAGTCGGACTTGGCCACCAAATCCAATCTGTATCCAGGAATCAGAGAGCTGCTGCAAGCTATCAGCGAATTACCGGAGGGAGAAGGTGAGCAAGAGAGGGTAGGAGAGGAAATCTGTATTCCGTGAAGAAACAGTGAGAAATATTTTCAGAGCTTCTGTTGCTTCTGTCAAACACTCATATAAATTTCTAGAAAACAAAGACAAATGTATTTAAACGAAGAGTGATGTTAGATGTGCAGAAAAGTTTTTATTATTATTATTATTATTATTATTATTATTATTATTATTATTATTATTATTATTATTATTATTATTATTATTATTATTATTATTATTTAAAGTATTCTTACTTCTTCCAATTCCACATAAATATATCCTGTATGTACAGCAAATAGTGCATAGGTACTGAGAAAGAAAAGGAACACCAGGAAAACAAGGCCTCTCTGAAGCCTTGAGGAATATATAGAACAATTCAAAGTGCCAGAAGTATTAGTTTTTACCCCGAATATGTCCCATTTCTGAAATCAGTGCACCCCAGTTCATTTGTGAAATCTAATTAGGTCACATACCATAATTTGTTAAATAGCTCCAAGCACTGTCCCCTACCCAAATAAAATACAACAAAAGTTTCTGTTATTAAGGACAGATCAGATGACTTTCTCTTTTTACTCAGTTTAATAATAAAAAAAAGTTCAAGCCTTGATTAGACAGCTTATGGTTTCATCCAGAGAATTATATAAATAATTCATTGTTCCATTAGGGCAGCCTCAAATCTGACAAGGCCTGCAAAGTCCATCACTACAGAAGTAAGAGATATCTTACAGCAGTCTGACTGAGAGGACCACTGTGATAGTGACAGACTAAAAAAGGATCTAATTATGTAACTAAAATTAGAGCTATGCATGTCCACAAACGCATGAATCAAGAGGCGTTTTGGCAATACTATATTTCATGTCGTACACTAGTGTATTACAAGCCATGGTCATAAATTGGACAGCAATCGCAACACATGCGATGTCGTCATGCATAGGTAAAACACTTTCTTCTTTTTTTTTTAAAACTACACGAATACTAGACTAGATTAGATTAGATAGATTTGAGAATGCAAATCAGCGTTATACAGAAAACAGTACGTTTGTAAACGGGGTGTGTGTGTGTGTGTGTGTGTGTGTGTGTGTGTTATGTGTGTGATTTAGTGAGTTGTCAGGCTATTGATCACTGGAGAGGATGAAGCAGATGGGTTGGCATTATTTCAGTCACTCTGAAGGTTACTGACGTCCCCCCCACCAAGTGACACACACTTTCACACACACAGACAGCTTATACCAAAAGCTATTTTCACCCCCCTTTCCACCCCTTGTGAAACCACTTGAAATACTACATAGCCCCACTTTCACCACATGAAATATCTTGTAGCAGCTTTCACAACCAGTGCCACACTCTAGCCAAGAGGAAGCATTCGATCATTCAGAGACAGATAGAAAGGGGGGGATAAAGGACTAAAATGATGCAGTAAAGAAGTAAAGTTGTTAATATATTTATATATAATCAGAGTATGGTGAAGACATTTCAGTGAAGAGTGAAACGTGGATGAATGATATTTTCAGTGTGTAGATGTTATGGTTCAAGGACATTTTAGTTACTAGAATGTACAGTATTTTGATTATTCTGAGAAAACATTTATGATATATTTATAACATTGAGTTAATGCAACTTTTGTAATGGAAAGTAAGGACTTAAACCACAAAAGAGGTTATGTGACTACTGCTCTAAGCACATTATCAAGAAAAATATGAAGGCACATGTTTTCACGTCATTTTTTTTTGACCTACTTACAACCTGTTAAACACATTCCTGTAAGTTCTAATAGCATCTGTTAGCTTGGGGTGATACAAAATGAATCATTCATCTTCAGTAGCCGCTTTATTCTGATAAGCATCTCGGTAAAACTGGGGCACATGCATATTCACACCCAGGAGCAATTCGGAGTCACCAGTTCACCCCATGTATTTGGGAGGTGAAAAAGAACTCATGAAACCAAACAGAGAGCCGAGCTTAGGATCAAACCGGGGACCCTGGAGCTGTTAGGCAGTAACTCCATCCACTGCCAAATCACTGTCTAATAAATGCTTGGTCTTTAGATTACTTTACTAGTATCTAAATAACTTTGTGTGTCAGAGCCTGATGATTGAGCTTCTATATAACTAATAATGTGAATGTTATTTGCCAGAAGTTTAATAAAACACTCTAAGGCTTGCAAAAATGAGACATGGAAGACAAAATCATTCATCATAAAAGCAGTATAAAAGATATGATCACGAATCGTTTTTATTCCAAAAGACAGATAGAAATATAAGGCCTTGGAACGAATCAAATAAGTGCTCAGGAAAACAAACAAACTACCACCAGGACATACCACAAGCATTGCCTGCTCCCATATTTACTTTATTGAATTTATTATTCCATTTGTATGATAGATAATGATCCATTACAGATTTAAAGCTGTTTAGCTACCTCAAGATTAACCACCTCTCCACTAAACCAAAACTCAGCATCCATCACTGTCTTATTAATGATCCAACATTCTGTAAAGACATGGACGTATGTATTATATCAAGCTTTAATAGTGAAACAGAGGATCTTCGCCTTCAGTGAATGGATCATGCAGCAAACGACAACACAAACAAACACCATCTGCTCAGGAGCAGCCGCAATGAATAAAGAACCTTGTGCTGCTCTAGACCTAAACATCTAAAGGTCAGTAGAGGAGCACATTGAGTGTGTGGCACACTGAAAGCAAGTGCTTACTTGTTGTCCTGTTATAATAGTCACTCAGCAGATACCAGATCACATAAAAATGGACCAAAACCATTGTGTTTTCTTTCATCTCCATTTTTATTTTATTCTTATACTGAACATTTTATTGCTATGCAAATTGGAGAATAAAAATAAATAAATAAATAGTTTTCATGGAACTTGCACGTTTTGTGGAATTAAATGGTAAAATAATAATAATAATAATAATAATAATAATAATAAAATGCTTAAAACTGTGTTTAAATGGAAAGAAATAGATTTGTTCCTCACGTTCAAACGATCGCAGCCTTCTGAAATGTGACATTTTAGAGTTTATGGCACGTTTTTCCTTGTTTTTGATCTAAAACTGTGTGTACTAACAAAGGATTCTCTAGAATAATGTATATAAAATAAAACTGCAAATAAAAATAATGATATAAAACTGAATGACATTAATGACCCACTGCAAAATAGGACAAATAAACTGATTAAGCATTTATGTCTAGATGAAAAAACAAAATGATCTGCCAGTAGAACCAGAAAATTTCAAGCTCGAAATGAGTAAAAGCATCTAAAAACAAGCTGATATTTGCACTTGCTATGATATTATTTATTGCAGTGTGTAATATTTAAAATAGAAGAAATTCACTGCTAAACAAAACACTCACTCTAAGATAACAGAACCGATTTATATATATATATATATATATATATATATATATATATATATATATATATATATATATATATATATATATATATATAAATAGCATGACAATACTTTTCAAAATAGCATTAAATCCTTCATCATTTTAAAATTTATGGTGGAAAAAAATGTCATAAAAAAAACGTGTTTACAATGAGCCGTACTAAATCAGTTTAGAGGAAAAGATGTTCGAATGCACTAGAATTATGACTGATACACAGAAGAAGAATCAAACACCTGCAATCTGTATCTTAAACTGGTTCAACCGATAACTGGGAAAGAATGTTTACCTTCTCCAGAAAGAATAGGTTACGCATTGGATGTTCCCTGAGAGCAACTGATTCTGAACTCACATGTGCAGAGGTGAAGAGAACGGAAGTCCCTGGTTTGTTTAGGTGTCTCATTCCACCAGGGGGAAGCACTCAGTTTACACAGCGCATCTCTGTGGCTCTGATGAGCTCATGGGAACGCTGACGTGTTGTTTTCTTTTGGTTTTACTTTATTTATTTATTTATTTTACCACTTATAACTTTTTTGAGCCACAGAAATGAAGATAGACCTGGTCACAGAGCAGTTAGACCCATAAACCTGCCTCCTGCATCTAAATTAAACAAGGTCTATAAACACTCAGATACAGTGATGGCGTGCGGTGATATTACATGGGTGGGATAAAATCAAATATCTAACTATGGTGTTGAACTATGTGGTATTTCAGGATTAATAAGAATGATGTGGAGAAAACTACTATTACACAGACACTGATAGATATAACAGCCCTAATAGATATTAAATCTAGGGGGAATTTCACACTGTCTAATTAACTGACATGACTGTCACCAATAGGCTGCATGGATCTACACTCTGGGCTAGAAATAAACCAGACACAGTGATGCTTCTCCATACCAGTCTGTGAATTGTGCACCACTGGTGGTGCTGCTGCACTTGGTTCCACTAAAATCTGATGTAATCCAATGTTAGTTAATAGGAAATGATCTGATGTCTTTGTCTATTTTTTTTTTTTTTTTTTTGAAAGGCCGAGCTCTTAAACCTGCTTGCCCATTTATACCAGATACCCCAGCTCAGATTTATACAGACATGCATGGGATTATTAAATACACATTTACTTGTGTTAAAGTCCAACAGAAAGGAGCTACAAATTAAACACTAGTCAGGGCAAGATTGAATTGTACCCTTTCAATTACGTGTAAATTCGGTAGCAGGACATGATGAGGAACTGCCCAGTCCCTGCTCTGTTGCACAGTGACATGACTTCCCTAAGAAGTCACTTTTTGTATCAGCATGCAGAAGGAGTAATGCTCCAGGAAGAAGAAAAAAACCCACACAGATAAGACTAGCAAAGCAATTCAAAGCAAAACTGCAGGAATCATAGATTCTGGATGCTTGTGCAGAGCTGAATCAGTCACCCATTCCACCGGGAGTTAGTCTCAATTGCTTCATTTCCCTTCTGCTGGTCTCTTGATAAAAAGGTGCCCTAGACTTCATATGATCAATGCAGTTAGCTGTAATGGCCGGTTCTGCTTAATTGTCTGAGACGGTGCAAAGCTCAGGGTTTGCATGCCTAAAACAAGATAAAGCATTAAGGATGAACGAATAAGCTTATTACATTATCTGATCTTTATAATAAATTTGTGTAAACTACTGAATGTGAATCTGATCAATAATATCCTTCCTGGTTGCCATGTACTATTATGTAAGCTCAAAAAGTGGAGCTTAACTTTCTAATAAAAAAGGTTTACATTGCTGCTTCTAAAATGCTTGATATCTCAGTTGTGTCTTATTCACCTAAAGCCCTGTTTTTTGAAAGAAAGTAGGTGAATTGGTCTGTTGGTCAATTATTTTTTGTATTGTGGCACTGGACATACTTCATTATTTGACTGTTCTTTGAAGATCCGCTTCTCTTAGTTTGTTCTCTGACAGGACTATCTGAAGGAACGTCAACAGCGTTATGACATGTTGCACATCGTGGGCGCCTCATCTAGTCATAAATTCAATAAGCTTAGACATTCTGTCATGTCTGTAACTTAAGCTTGACATCATCTTGATTCCCACAAGCCAGATCAACTAACAATAAAGCCAAAGCATTGATGTCATTTAAAGTTATTCTCATTCAATTCTCATTCAGTTGAAGTATTAATGACTAAAGCAGCAAAAACACTTTGGTGGGATTCCATGCTCTTGTAGCCATGACTTTCTAACTCACTGGGGGAAACCAACATAATTGTGAAAGGTTGTTTGGGGTTTGTTTCCCCAATGCGTAGTGTAACACATACAGTGAGTGCTCAGTTCCACAGCATGCACTGACGCAAGTCTATTGACACGCCCAGAGTCTCACTGGGCAGAATGAAAAAGATGAACATCTGCTTTTGTCTTCTGGAAAGATAGAATTGCGATTGCACTTGCTGTGTATCAGTGTTTGAGTGCAGAATCACTGGAAACATCTATGATGAGTTGCATAGTGAGTTAGAACCCCCTGCTGTACCTTTAAAGAAATAGAAGGAATTAATGATGTACTCTCTCTCTCTCTCTCTCTCTCTCTCATACACACACACACACACACACATTCTACAGCAGTATCCTAGTCGTTTTAGAGTGTGAGTATTGGTATTATGCAAGGACTTAGAAATATGCGTGCAATCATTGGTGGAGAACGTGTAAAAGAAGACAAGTTCACGTTCCGAACCTAATTTCTAATTCTCTGGGACTGCAGCAGAATGCAAATGGTTGAATCTCACATCACAGTTTGAAATGAACCAAAAGAAAGAGGTCAAAGGTTTGCCATGACCCATTCAGGTCTCCAGCCCTGATTTGAAGATGACACGGTATGAACTCTGGCAGAGTTTACTAGATATCTCGAGAGGAATGGGCAAAGATTGGTCAAGCAAACTGGAAGAGCTAGAACAGTTATTACAAGGAGAAACAGAAAGCAAGTATTATAACTGAGAGGATTTTTTTTTTCAATAATAATATATTAAAATACACCTTTCAACCAATATTGTTTCATAATGAATGAATATCTGTGAAATCTTGCAATCATTCAACTGTGTGTATACAATATTACATTTAACTGTCCCATTATAGTCAAATTTATTGGACCTTACTGTGAGAGATATTTAGATACTATGTTAGATACTATACTCATCACTTTAATAGAAACATCACTCATGTTCATTCATGCAACATCACCTGGGTTTTTTTTTCAGTCTTCAGCTGTTCAATTTCAGTGAACCTGTACCCATTATAGCCTCAGATTCCTGTTCTAGACTGATATGTGGTCTTCTGCTGTTGTAGCCCATCCACCTCAAGGTTTGACATGTTGTATGTTTTGAGATGCTTTTCTTCTCTCCATGTGGTTATTTGTTATTTGAGTTATCATAATATACCTGTCAGCTCAAACGAGTCTGACTTTTCGCCTCTTATCTCTCTCATCAACAATAAAATTTCTGCTCACAGAACTTCCGTTAACTGGATGATTTTTTTTGTTTGTTTGTTTATTTGTTTTTGCACCATTCTGTGTCATCTCTCTTGCATGAAAATCTCAGGAGATCAGCAGTTTCTGAAATACTCAAACCAGCCCGTCTGGCACCAGCAACCATGCCAAGTCACTGAGATCCCATTTTCTCACATTTTGTTGTTTGATGTGAACATTAACTGTAGCTCTTGACATGTATCTGCATGATTTTATGCACTGCTCTGCTTCCGCTTGATTAGCTCATTGGATAAGTGCACGTGTACAGCTGTTCCTAATAAAATGCTCAATGAGGATATATACAACTGTTGAAGTTGTAAACAAAGACTGCACAAGCAATAGCTCTTTGAGGGACATATGGCCCATTATACAGGAACAAATTAAACATGGGCTTCCACATTTCACTTTGATAAATATTACAGCTACACAGTACCTGCATATGGATAAAGCAAGAGACAGCATAATATTGTACTGAAAAATACATCAATCTTTTAAAAAATGCGTAGTGGCTTAGTGGTTAGCACTTTCGCCTCACACCTCCAGGGTCCGGGGTTCAATTTCTCCCGGGACTATGTGTGTGCGGAGTTTGCATGTTCTCCCTGTGCTGCGGGGGGTACTCCGGTTTCCTCCCCCAGTCCAAAGACATGCATGGTAGGCTGATTTGCATGTCTAAAGTGTCCGTAGTGTACGAATGGGTAAGTGATTGTGCCCTGCGATGGACTGGCACCCTGTCTAGAGTGTACTATGCATTGTGCCCCATGCTCTCTGGGATAGGCTCCAGGTTCCCCATGACCCTGAAAAGGAAGAAGAGATTGAACATGGATGTGAGAGAGTGTTAGTTATTGAACAAGATAAGGAATATAAATAAAGTTGATTGTGAGTCTATATTGAATTCAGTTTATGTACCAACACATTTCCAAGCTTTTGTGGTTTCAGGCAGATTGAAATCCTTAGAGGGGAATGAGTTTCACGGTGGAGATCCAGTGAATACATCGACTCTGAATTGGAAGTTATATTAGAGTTACACTTTCTGTCTGTCATGTGGCTTTTTGATGGCCTGCAGTGAATGGCTTCAAAACACAACCACAGAAATGTTCAAAAAGAAACAATATGGGCAATTCCCTCTATGACAACGGGCAGATGACAGTGGCAGATTTTAAAACTGACGCTTTTACAGATCCTCTGGGAGGTTGTTTGGACCAGCATGCAAATGCTCAGTGACCAGATAACTGCTTCATTCATGCATCATAAAAGTGCAATTTACATCCAGCTGAGTCTTGCTGTATTGGATCACTGCCTTGGCATACCATAGTTTTCACTCTTATCAAGTCTATATATCTAGTGTATATATTTCTTTCTTATCAAAGATTTACCACTTTGGAAACACTTGGCCTACTGCCTTTACTTACTCATTAAACCAGCCAGCCATGTGCAGTTTTAATGTTTTAAAAATAGCCTGCATGTCCTGAAGATGTTTCTCTCAACGAACAAATTTTGCATGCATCCTTTAATGAGTAGTGCAAATGTTGGCCTATTTTACATAAGCAAACAGACCTGTGTTGAATTATCTGAGCAGCCAGCAGTTTAAGCTGAGCTATAATGACTGGGAGTGAAATTAGACCTATCTCCAGGTAAGTGTGGCTGACTTAATGGGAACTACATGGACAAAACACATACATACACAAAAATAAAACGCTGTAGTAGGACAACTAACCGATATCAGTCAGACATTAAGATATCAGTCCTATATTAATGTACACATTACTGTGCGGTGCAGGGAGTAGCATTTCTTGTCTCAGCTCCAGGGTCCCCGGTTCGATCCTCAGTGTTCCACGGATTGGTGCAGGATCCACCACAACCCTGACCAGGATAAAGCAGTTAGTAAAGATGAATGTGTGGATCAATGAATGAGTGAATGATCATTTCACTCTGTATCTGCACCATGAATTCCATTATACATACACACACATCAGCTGTGAAGAAAAACCCCAAAAACAACAGTCGGTGTCATCACCAATATCTTCCACAGGACATTGGTGAAGGTATCACAATCCACCAAAAGAAGAAGACTTTGAGAGCAGAAATATAGAGGCCACAAGCCACTCAGCAGCAGTAAGGATCAGAAAGCCAGATTGGAATTCAAAAAGAAATACAGATATGAGCCACAAAACTTCTGGAAACAAGATGAACAGACCTCTACCAAACTGATGAAGAGGCCAAAGTGTGGAGAAAGAAAGGATCTGCTCATGATCCAAAACATAAAAGCTCATCCATAAAACTTAGTGAAGGTAGTATCACTGCTTGGGCTTGCATGGCTGCTTCTGGAACAGACTCACAAATTTATATTTTTGTAACTCATGATAGTAGCAGCAGAATGAATTTAGACGTTTACAGGAATATCTGCAAATTTACAAAGAAATCCATCCAGATTAATCAGGAGGAACTTTATCATGAGGGGAGACAATGATCCAATAATGGACTTTTTCAGGGGGAAAAGTGGAAGGTTTGAGACTGGCCCAGTCAATCGCCAGACCTTAACACAACTGATTTTGCATTTCATGTCCTGAAGAGGAGACTGAAAGGAGAATTTTGTGAGAATGTTCTGTGAATTGATGAGTCGAAAGTGAAACTGCTTGGAAGACAGGGGTTGCGTTACATCTGGAGTAAACAAAACACAGAATTCCACAAAAAGAACATCATAGTTATGGTCAAGCATGGTGGTGGTAGTGTGATGGTGTGGGGATGCTTTGCTGCTTCAGGGCCTGGTCAACTTGCAATAATTGAGGGACACATGAATTCTGGCCCCTATTAGAAAATCTTAAAGGAGAATGGCCGGTCTGTAAATTGAAATTCAAGAGCAACTGGATTATGCAGCAAAACAATTATCCAAACCATAGGAGTAAGGCCACTTCTGAATATCTAAACAAAAAAATCAGTTTTTGAGTGGCCCAATCAAAGTCCAGACTTGAACCAATTGAGATGCCGGGGCAGGACTTTATACGGGCAGCTCATGCACGAAAATCCTCCAGTGTGGCTGAAAGAAAGACTGATCTCCAGTTATCAGAAGCATTTGGTTGAAGTTATTGCCGCTAAAGGTGGCACAACCCATTTTAAAACATAAAACTTTCAATTTAGTATGAGATATATTATATATAGATGGATAGATATAGATTTGAACCTAAGGTTCTAATCAAAATCTTTCTTACACGCCTCCAAGCACCTGCTTCCTATCCATTTTCCGTACCTCTTATCCTACACAGGCTCATGAACTTAGGGTACAAGGCAGGGGACACCCTGGACGGGGTGCCAAACCATCACAGGGCACAATCGTGCACACACCCATTCACACACTAAGGACAATTTGGAAATGCCTACACACCTTCATTAAAGTATAATTCACATTTCCATTTCCTCCAATCTTTTTTCTACCCTTTCCTCCACCATTCTCTCAGTCCTAACTCTCCTCCCTCCAAAGTATTCTACTCATACTTTTAATAATTAATATAATACTGCATGTACTATACATTCCATCTTGCCAGACGACCATAAACTCATGATGGCTGTGAGGACACAACAGCACATCTCAGGATTTCCATACACATCAAAAATGCTCTCTTCTGTCCCTCAAACTCATCTACCAGCGTTATAGAGATTTTTGCTCAGATGTTGAAAAATAAAAATTCATAAATGCCTTTCGAGAAACGATTGATATTCTGTTGTCAAAGAAATGTCACATTCAAATGGAAATTGTGAATTCAAGGATTTGACATTGGAAGACGGAAACAGTAATAAACAATACACTCTTTTTTCAAGTGCTTAAAAATGCTGTTGCTAGGCAATTGGAAAATATGGATCCCAAGCATGAATGCTAGGATGTGACTGAGGCTAAATATGTAGCTAAGTAGAAAACAAACATTCATTTTTCTATATGGAATATCTAAAGGCACAGTGTAAGTGGAAACAAGATAAAGCTGTTGGAAACTTCAACATTTCCCTTGGATGTGTTGGTAAATTACTAAACAAAAGTGTGCACATCTAAAATTACTGTGTAATTACACATAGCATTGATCACAGACATGGGTTCAGGAATTTTGAGTGGGGGAAAAAAATCACTAGTGTGCATTGTTCTTGTGTTAATATTAAATACAGGGGACGACCATGGCTCCGGTGGTAGAGTGGGTTGTCCACTAATCGTAGGGTTGGCGGTTCGATTCCCGGCCCACATGACTCCATATGCCGAAGTGTCCTTGGACAAGAGACTGAACCCCAAGTTGCTCCCGATGGAAAGTTAGCACCTTGCATGGCAGCTCTGCTACCACTGGGATGTGAGTGTGTGTGAATGGATCAATGAGACACAGTGTAAAGCGCTTTGGATAACAGCACCATTTACCAAATACAGGTGACACATGAAGACAATTTTGAATGTCAGACTCACTAGTGACTCTTCACTTTAGTCCCTTCGTGATTCTAGTGAACTAAAGACGGCCTCCATCACCGTTGATCTTTTCCGTTTTTATGATACAATTTATACAGTTTGCAATAAAGTTAACATAATTCTTCATGGGAATAGGACAGAAAGCTAGTCCTAACAACCTTACTCTCATGGGAACCATCTTCAGTATGCATGAGGCTTGTACACAGTCTTTCAGGTTTATTTGGTAAGATTTGCTTTGACTTAAAATCACACTCATAAGAAAGATCTTATCAGTGTGAACAGATAAGAAAGCTGCATTGAATAATCATGATCACAATAGTCATGGAAATATATTATCTTTGTTATGTCTTCATTCTCTATCAGCAGACAGGGCAATAGAAAGTCTGTCAGGGAATAAATCACAAAGCGTACAGACCTTTTCTGTCACACTCACACTGAAACACTCTTAACTTCCTCTTTGTGATGTTTGTTGTTGTTAGGTGTCTAAAACTGTCGGGCCACTTGTCACCTACACAGTTCAGAGCGGAGCAGCTCTCATAATGAAGTCAATTAACTCCATTAGAGTTGGCTGAGGCTTTCAAGCAGCAAATAAAAACAGATAAGTTCATTACCAGTGCACTCCCACACACTCACACACCTACTCTTTGAATGATAACAGTTTCACAATTCATTTATCATTACATCACCCTGCATCTTTTCAGGTGATGATTGGCTGATGCTCCAAAATGCAGCATTGGTAAACATCAAATATGCTTATCCATCAAATTGAATCTGTTTACTACAAATGGATGAAGTGGCTACAACAATACAGAATAACATTAAAACCATAACATTAAAACCATTTAAATGCATAATATTGTGTAGGTCCCCTTTGTTCCACCAAAACAGCTCTGACATATCAAAGCAAGGCCCACAAGACCTCTGAAGGTGCACTGTAGATTCTGGTGCCAAGATGTTAGCAGCTGATCCTTTATATTATTCCAGTAAATTGCGAGGCCTCCATGGATCTGAATTGTATGTCCAGCACAACTTCCAGGTGCTTGATCAGATTGAGGTCTGGGAAATTTGGTGGCCATGTCAACACCTTGAACACTTTGTTATGTTCCTCAAACCGATCCTGAAGATTATTTGCAGTGTGGCAGGGTGCATTATCCTGTTGAAAGAGGTCAATATCATTAGGGAATACTGTTGCCTAGGGGTATATGTGGGGGTATATGTGGTCTGCAAAAATGTTTCAGTAGGTGGTAAGTGTCAATAGAACATCCACATGAATGCAAGGACCCAACGTGTCCTAGGAGAAAATTGCCCAAAGCATCACACTTCCTCTACCGGCTTACCTTCTTCCTATAATGCATCCTGGTGCCATCTCTTCCCCAGGTAAGCAGTGCACATGCACCCAGCCATCCACATGATGTAGAAGAAAACATGATTCGTCAGACCAGGCCACCTTCTTCCACTGCTCCATGGTCCAGTTCTGATGCTCATGTGCCCATGGTAGGTGTTTTCAGCAGTGGACAGGGGTCAGTATACACACTCTGACTGGTCTATGTATATATTTATTGTTCTAAATTTATGGGTTTGTGTTGGATCACTTTTGGCTCAATTTGACACATTCTTTAATTAATGCCAACAATATAAACAGTTAAATGCTGCTCAATGCTGTAAATAAATTCCGTGGTAAAAATAAACAATCTAAACTTGACAGTATATTTTATATATAAAAATGCACTAATCCACGAACATTATATGATTTCAAGTCATGGTTAGTCTTCTTATGTGTACGTTTACACACACTCAGGAGCACGAGTAGGATATGAACGCTTTTTCCAGAATTTTACAGGATTTTCACAAATATCAGATCTCTTGTGTAAATGTTCATACAATCTATTCATGAACAATTCTGTTCATATCCAGCTTCATAAATACTGTAAGACCCATTGTTCTTGAATGACTTCCATGTCAGTGTGCATATACAGTGAGGTCCAAATGTTTGAAACCACTATTTAATGCGAAATATTTTGCTACAAATTATACAGTATTATCAGCATAACAATATTACAACAGTAATATTCATAGAAGTAAATATTTAAAAGTAGAATCTTTGTAACATTTACATTCGTTTCGGTATATCTTAGTATTTGTTACATCTCTCTTTTGTTTCATTGACAGTGTGCACTCGAGCTGACATGAACAAATGTTTGTGTTTGTGTTCGATCAAATCCATTAAAGTTTTTCTGAAAATCTGTTTCATTGGAAGGGATAAGGAATCAAGGAATCTCGACCTTTTGTACAAAGAAGTCAATATGATCAAGGTCACAAACTTGCTATAGATTTTCTCTTTATTTTTAGTTTTAAATGAAAAGAGAGACGAAAAATTCAGCTCTTATGAATCATCTCTATATGGTCAATATTTCATCTTCCATTCTCAGTGCAAAAGATTTATTTAAAACTCTGAACGACTTTTTTGAGTGAGAATTCTTTCATCGACAATTTGGTATATTATTCAATTTGGCAAATGGTTTTCAACATTACCCACAATGCTTTTCCACTGCCCAGTGATAGTGGCACCAGTGGGAATTCATCTCTAAAAGCTCTGATGATGCAGCTCTTTAGTCTTTTAGTTTGTCCAGCTCTCTCACTTCCTCATCTGTTCAAAATAAAAATTTCATGTTAATATTGCTATCATGCTTATCATCTTATAGATCGCTAACTAGCTAAGACAAGTGTCTATAATTCAGCACAACTGCACTGTGTAGCTACATTGGATTCTGGAACTTGGAGTCCAATATTTGTCTTGTAAATTCCTAGTCCCTTGTGTGCAGCACATTACAAAGTCTTACTGCATTTCTATTTTTTTTTTTTTTTCCTGTTTATTCTGGAGGTTTTTTTTTTATTATTCTTGTTTGCTTTTTTGTTTTTGATCATGGATTATCCTTGTTTGTTTTGGCCTGCCTGTGCTCTGACCCCTTCTTGGATTTCTCATAATGATTACTGGATTAGCCTTAACGAGTTTACACACTTGCATCCTGCTTCTACTAATCGCATATTACAGCAGTCTCCACTACTTCTACATTGGATTACTATGACGATATATTTGCTGAAAATGACGAGGGACAAAATGTGAGAAAAGACACTTTTGCTAACAGTAATATCCGACTGCTATCTATTTTGTGTGAGTTTAGTGGAAATGTTTTTCTCCAATTCAGTGGCACTGTAACGGAGCTAGCAAAGTATCCCTGTAATGTCAGAGTAATTTCTCACAGGAACAGCGGAAATACAGCATCAACAAATCAGCACATTAGCACCAGAATCGCTCAGCACGTCAAAGATCATTCAAAATAGACGTCAATGAATGCACGCGTCACGTGATCCACAAATGCACTAACAAATTAGTATTTGCTACATGAACATAGTATTTGCTGCATGCAAAAGTTATGATACATTACAAAAAAAAAAATTGTATTCCCAAATATGTCTCTATTTGTACATATCACTGTGTGTGTGTGTGTGTGTGTGTGTGTGTGTGTGTGCGCGCACATGTATGTAACAAGGTCCTTTGCCTAATAGTGGAGTAAGCTGGATTCTACTGAGTTGGTACTATAATGTCAGCACAGTTGGCAAGATGGAGTGGCTCAAGATCATGAGCATTGAAATTAACACTCGTGCTCGCATTGACTGATAAAAACGCAGAACCCTTTTCAACAGGATATCTGGATGTTTCTGACACTACACGTTTGTGTGTGGGATTGTGTAATAAGCCAGGGTCTGGGTGTTAATGATTTGTTTGGAGATACTCCTCCTCAAGGGCACCTTGTGTGCGGACGGCAGTCACCAGGCTGACAGGGTCGTTTATCATACGGCTGGAAATGAATTTAGTCTGTGGAATCTACCGAGCACTTTGCAGCAGCTTAACCCACACACTCCCATACTTTCCGAGCTCAGGCTGAGCCAGACCTGCTGGGAAGAGCATAGTAATACAATTTTAGAGAAGCAGCTCTTTTGCAGTCAGAAAATCTGTGTATATATATCTGTTAAAGGACCTCAATAAAAGACCTCAATAAAATATGTGACAAATCTAACCGGCCCAGATAAATATTAACAGAAATATAGATTTTATTTGAAAAACTTAAAGCTTAAAACTTAAAAAATTATGTCCTTTTGTGTATTAAGGTTAAATTTAAGGTTTGGGTTAGAGGTGTAGGTATCAACTGCAGTCAAAAACATACAGTACAAAGACAATAATACTGTGTTCACTTTTCCCGGTATGTTTTCTCTTTTCTCTATGAAGGGCTCTTTGCAGTTAATGGGATTGTATTTTGTAGCAATGAAAATGCTCTAATGCAACTAATGCTTTAGAAACGCAACATCAGTCACAGGTGGTAATAGGATTACAGGACATGCTGATTTTGAAATGATCTGGTGGTTTAAATCTACATGCAATGCATTTTGGTAGAACAATTTAAGCTTTTTCCGCTGTATACTATATCGGAACTCTTTAAACCTGAAACCAGAACTGTACTTTTCCCATTGGGGAATGCTACTGGTGCCTAAAGGATCAAATAGTACCCTTGGGTGGAGAAAGCATCACTGTTCATTGCTCATTGAGTCTGCATACTGTCTTACATGATATTTGACAACTTATACATAAATATAGATCCGCTATAAAAAAAAACAAAAAAAACAATCATGAGATTGTGAGAAAATAGAACAATAGGGAGAATAGGTTTTATTATAATCGTCGCCAAACTACTATAGCCAAAACGTCCACTTCTCCTCACCAATACCCATTAAAACTATTAGCACTTTTCAGGTGTGTGTTATTGTTACTAATTCAAATACAGACTTATCTGCACCCTGGTCTAGTACCTGCTTCTGTTTCCCAATTTTAAAATAAATAAATCCCATGAGAGTTCCACCTTGGACGAAGCTAATTTAAATACCAGAAAGATCCAGAAAGCAGCCAAATGCACAAACTGGCATTTTGCCCATTTCCTTTAATAGTACCACTGGCCAGCTAATACACTATACTTTTGTAAACATGATTAGACTGTTAAAGAAGAGAACTTTGGTGCAACTAATAAAATGTTAAGCTCTATAGATGTAATGAAAGATGTTTCTGCCCACATGTATTATTTACAGTTCATGTCTAGGCTACATTAAACACGTAATACACATTTAAGAATTTGTTTATTTGACATGACTTACAGCCATCAGCATTTTCCTTCTTTTTGACATTTACTGGCAGTCAATGTCAAAAATGCAAGCTTCCATTACTGGGTCTAAACCAGGTGGATTAATGCTGCCAACGAAGATTGGAGAACATCTGTTCAAAGTCATGAAAGTTTCTCATTCCTGACACTGCGTCAGATTCAGTTCAATTCAATTTTATTTATATAGCGCTTTTTACAATGGACATTGTCTCGAAGCAGCTTTACAGAAACATATAAACACAGGATACAGATTTTAAGTGTGTGAATTTATCCCTATTGAGCAAGTCAGTGGTGACGGTGGTGAGGAAAAACTCCCTAACATGATATGATAGGAAGAAACATTGAGAGGAACCAGACTCAGAAGGGAACCCGTCCTCATCTGAGTGATAATGGATAGTGTGAAAGTAAAAGAAAGTTCATTATAGTTTGTACTTTGTTGAATTAGTCCACTGTTTATTAAAGGAGACTTGAGTGCAAAACAGCATGTGGTGATTTTTGTCCCAAGGCCATAGCACCAACCATAGTCCCAGCAACCACAGCGAGAATGTTCATGTGGAATTGAGGTCCAAATCCATTTCCATTGTACTTCCATTTCCATTGTACTTCATGTAGTACCATCCTAAGCAATCTCCAGAATGTAGTCTCCAGTTGTTGAGAGCTCCATCCAGATGTAGGGCATCCGAACAGATCAGGCAGGTCCGGAGAGCAGAAAGGGTCAGGATCACTGGCATCTCCATAAAATCATGTGTGGAGATGAGCAGTGGTCAGTGTCATCTTTCTTTCTGAGCCTTTGAGCTGTGTAATGTTGTTACAGACGGTAGTAAAAATGAATAAAAAGGCAAATGATGGACCCAATTCTCTTTAGCATCTGCGTGTCCTGATGAGTTGTGTGCACATTGGTCCAGATGGAGTGATAATTCTGTTGTTCTGACAACCAAAGCCACAGGCAGACAGACACACACTCCCAACTACTGTCCTTTCATCGTCTTCCCTGCTGCGGAGTGAGAAAGTGGACAAACAAAGATGGAGAGGGATGGGGAATGAAAGAAGGAAAGCCTAAGAGAAAGGGTCAGGGCAGAGGGGCTAAGAAGAGAAAACACTCTTCGAGGCAGCAGGTAACATTTCTCACCAAACAAAGCTGTTCTACAAACATCCTGTTTATTATTCCTGTGGCATAAACACAACAAGGGGTTCATTCAGTCAGGCACAGGCACTAACTCACCTTTTACTCTCCTCTCACTGTGTGTTTTTCTCTCTTTTTCTCTTTCCCACACATGTCCTCATTTATCTCTTTCTATGATGGATCAAACTCATTACATTGTAGACAGAATAGGTGCCCCCATCTGAAGTTGCGCCTCGTTCTCGCCGTAATCGTCCCCTGCCGTTCGGCGGCAAGGCCCGCTGATCACCATTACATCTACTACCAGTTTAATTTAGGGGGGTGACGGAGTGTGACGAGCAAATCAATCTGTCGTAAATCAAATTAAACCCACGAGAGGCACAGATACCTAGTGGACTAATTAGTAGCAGAGCCTTTATAGGTTATGGCCTGTGAGTCCTATAATGTTAAGAGCAATGCAGATAAGACATGTTCACTGTGGTTCTCCAATGTGACAAGCATAAACAGAGTTGTCTAATTACAGTCTTGCCTTGAGGACAGGAAGATTAGAATACAGAAATGCTCTTTAAAAGATGGTTTCTCGTCACAGAGTGTATGTATGGTTCATTTGTAGATATGTGTCAGGATATAGAGCTTATTAGAGCCAATTACTTTGTAAGTTGATCGGCTTCATTACGGTCACATGACTACATGTGACAAGGAAGTCAGGATTAAAACTGTTATAACAGATCAATTCAAACATATCGCAGTATGAATTCAGTCAATCAAATCTTTCACCCAAAGGAGAAGAGTTAAAGAATTTACTGGCTAGAACAGGCTAGATTTCCTGACGATAATACATAATGAGGTCGCTAGTTAGATATTTTGGAAGTAATGTTATTCAGGAACCAGGTGATTTGATTAACAGGTGTTGATCTAGTTTAGCTGATGACTGTATATACTGTATGCTAGACAGCAAACGAAATTTCCAGGTTATATGTCCAATCAGGTTTCTTCAACATTTCTGGTCTGTCAGTCATAATAATTATCACTTTAAAATATCTCCTATTATTTTTCCTTAAGATAGATGAGTTTTTTGGGGAACGGTGGCTTAGTGGGTGGCACGTTTGTCTCATACCTTCAGTGTTGAGGGTACAATTCCTGCATCTGACTTGGTGCATGGAGTGTGCATGTTCTCCCCATGCCTCAGGAGGTTTCCTCCGGGTACTCCGGTTTTCTCCCCCAGTCCCCAAGACATGTTGCATTTCCAGATTGTTCCGTTGCTCCGAGTTCCCTGGGATAAACTCCATGGCTCCTCTGCGACCCTGTATAGGATAATGAGGAAAAAATAATTACTTTGATCTAGTTGACCTGATCAGGTTGAACCAGCTGTAGTCTGAGACCACACTGAAAATGTTTTTTATTTTAAATATTAAATAAACAGAAAGATTTTAGGAATTTGGAAATATATCATACAAAGAAAAGAAATATTCAAATTCTTGATTCCAGATTCTGCACAATTTCTAGGTCACTATTTAAATTAAAGCATTTTTTTTTTTTTTTTTTTTTTTTTTTTTTTTTTTTTTTTTTTTTTTTTTTTTTTTAATTTCGTGCTATTGTTTAAATTAAAAAAAAATTATAATTTTTTTTTTTTTTTTTTTTTTTATTTATAAATTTTGAGATTGTCGTGAGTGCTGGATATGTCCGGGTCCATGCAAATGCTTGAATGTTTTTAAAAAGGGCTCAAGTTTCAAAGATTGATTTTAATTTCATGATGGGAAAATGCTCAATCATAGAAAATTAACAAGCAGTAGATGACAGAAGCATTTCAGAATTCTGCGAATAATTAGTTTTTCTTATATGCTTTCTGCGCCCTCTGAACCTACAATACCCAATACACGCTCCCCTTTCATTTGATAGCATTGGATGTAAAGCCTATTGGCAAGTGGAAGGTGCCTTTGATGAGCTTAATGATTTTCTGATTTCTAACACTGCACTTTTATGCCCAGCTTCCAGTTCAACGTCAATCAGTTAGAAAAAGGAATTTACAGAACTAACACTGCACATTTTATTTACAAGCATATTGCATAATTCTACAAGAAAGAATCCAACAACATTTTAGCTTTTATAATTTGTGCCAAATAGCCTACAAAGGCATTATAATACTTGTAACAATGTTGAAAACAAGCTAATTAAAACTGACAGCTAGTGTAACTTTAGCCAGTGATCCAGCAGCATTTTCCCAAAACCATGTGGCATATATTTATGTAAATACTGGAAACGGACTAGAAACTACGATTCCCATCATCCACTGCACCTCACTTGACCACGTCACATGACTATCTGCACCTGATTCACGTTTGGGGTTAACGATCACTTGTATATAGGTCACGTTTTTGCACTGCACACGTTGCCTTTCGTTTGTCTTATTTTGCAGTTGTAAACTGCGTTTAGGTCTTCATGTTCCATGTTCGTTTCCTAGCCTTTGTGTACTATAGTTCATGTTTTGTTTTGATTTGTATTAAACCTTATCTGCATTTGCATATGCCTTCGTCTCCATTACCTGACAATATTGAATGTAATTGTCCACCTTGATAATACTGGAGAAATGCTGCATGATTCCTGAAAATAAAATGATTGCTTAAATATTACTCATTTGGTTTATGTTGCCATTTTGGCACACATTTGACACAGTACGTAACATGTAACATGGGCATTCATAAACAATGCGGATGGCTATCAAACTCCCATCTTTACTGCACAGACAACACAGACTTTATTGCAGTTTTCAGTTTGGCCAAATCCTAACTTCATAATGGCGTGGTAATACTTACAAAGGATTCTTGATGCGGCCTTAAGTACAGCATTGAGCTAGCTAACTTTTATGTCAATAAAATACTCAATACTAAAAATATTCAATTTTACAGTGACAGCAGGTAACTACCAAGATATAGCTTCATGTTTAGAAAATTATATTGAGCTATAATTACAACCCATTAATCTAATGCTAATCAGCTATGTTTATCTCATTTTTCCGGCACTATTAGCAAACTTGCTGTTAAGGATTAGCCAACATTTTTAATGAATGCAGTTGTATTGAATAAATCTGTAACATAAGCAGCTTTGCTGTTAGCAACATACTTAAGCACGTGGGTGATTTTAGTTAATGAATGCTATCTATGATTTATGGGCAGATCATCAGTCACCACAGTCACACAGCTGGACCATATACAAAGTCACTGATTTAGAGAGGTGGCAGTTGGTCAGTTCGGCATTTTGCTGTAGTGTATTTGTACTGAACACAACAACCTCCACTGCAGCAAATCCAATGGCTGAGCGCTGCCTTTATCTCGCCACAGAAGCAGAGAGGAAGAAAGAAACGAGAGAGAAATACTGTGGTAAGATAAAAACATACATGTATTACACACAATACAGTAGAAGAGAGACTAAAACCATAAAAATTTGATTCAGATTGGACTATGCTATTCTCTATATTTAAAAAAAAAAAAAAAAAAAAAAAGAAAGAAACAGCACATCAACTTCCACTGTCAGCCTGTCAGGAGAACTTTGGAAAATGAGGGCTATTTTCTTCTGCAAATGCTTCCATTTAGTTCTAAGAGCTGTGTTCATGGACTGAATCTGTGAGTGAGTAATTGATGCACGCCTGCACTGGCTATTTTATTTTTTTTCCTTAGATTTGTGCGGTAGCCTTTCCTAAACCACACATGCAAACTACTTGAATAGGCTTTGTAAAGATACAAGCATGCAATTACTTTCTGTCCTTTTTACAATCAGAGCCATTGAGGCAATAGGTAAAGCTTACATGAGTACAAGGTCAGCCAGCCTGTATAACACTGCTTTTATGGAGTTGCGCTAGCTGCCGTGATCCATGCTTTAATGATTCTGCTGCTACAGCATCTTTGCAGTACAGCACTTCACTGCAGATTCCCACAGAAAGCTGGATGGAAACTAACCCACACCCCCAAACTGAATGATGAACAAAGCAGCAGTTGTTGTGCTCAGCAATATCAGCTACAAGATTTTATGTTCAAACCATAAATAATCCACCGAGTCACACATACAACTGCATGCTTTTATGATATACACAGAAAGCAGAAAGTAAAACAGAGCAGATAGGGAACTAGTTCATGTACAATAAGTATTGAACGCAGTTAATATATTTCCAAGGATGCCATTCACATGAAATTTTCACCAGACATCAGTATTAACAACATTAACAACAGAAAAGATTAAAGTCTATAAATAAAGTTACGTGTAATAAAGTGGAATGCCACAGAAAAAACATATTGAACACGCTAAGAAAAAGCAGTTCTCCAAGACAAGGTAAGGCAAGGAACCAGCTGAAATTCGTATTAAACCCCCTATCTGTGCAAATTAAGTAAGTAAATTAGTAAATTGATGGTCTATAAAAAGGCTTTTCATTACCAAGGTGTCACACAAGAAACATCTCATGATGGGTAAAAGCAAAGAGTTCTCCCAAGAGCCCCCTGAGATACAGACGTATTTCAAAACATTTGAACTTCTGAACGTCAGTAAGCACCATTGGGACCATTATCCGCAAGCCAACTGGCCACACACAGGAGTTCCTCGCAAGATTTTTGAACAGGGACTCAGAAAAATAGTCAGAAGAGTAACCCAAGAGCCGAGGGCCACTCGGAAAGAGCTCCAGAAACACTTGGAGGCAGCAGGTACCATCGTCACAGAGAAAACTATAGGCAATGCACTTCATTACTCACGCTCACACCGTGAGATTCCATTACTAAAGAAAAGGCATGTCGAAGCTCGTTTAAAGTTTGCTACAACTCATTTGGACAAGGCTATGAAATACTGGGAGAATGTAGTCTGGTCAGACGAGAGCAAAATTTTACTTTTTGTCTGTCATACTACACACCATGTTTGGAGAAGAAATGGCACTGCACATCACCCTAAAAACACTACACCCACAGTGAAGTTTGGAGGTGGAAGCGTCATGGTGTGGGGCTGTTTTTCATCACATGGTACTGGCAGACTTGATATAATTGAAAGAACGATGAAAGGAGCCCTGCTGCAGGAAATTCTTGAGAAGAATCTGCTGCCATCCACCAGGATGATGAAGATGAGACGTGGGTGGACCTTCCAGCAGAACAACGATCCAAAGCATACAGCAAAGGAAAATCTCAACTGGTTTCAGAGAAAAAAAAAATCAAGGCGTTAGAATGACCCAGTCCATCACCTGACTTGAATCCAATTGAACATTTGTGGAAAGAGATAAAGATCAAGGTTCACAAGAGGGCCCGCCGGAATCTTAAAGAATGGGCCAAAATCACACCTGAATACTGCGGCCGATAAATTTTTTCATACAGGAAGCGTCTTGAAGATGTCATTACAAACAAAGGCTTCTCCACTAAGTATTAAATACATTTCAGTTAGTATGTTCAGTACTTTTTTCCCGTGTCATTACTCTTTATTACACCGAACTTTATTTATAGACTTTAATGTTGTGAATTCTTTATATTTCTGAATTTCTTGAGTTAATACTGATGTCTGGTTAAAATGTCATGTGAATTGCCTCATTAGAAATATATGTACTGAAATAAATGTTGACACATTCAATAATTATTTCCCCCACTGTTTAAAGATATAAAGCAACTTCATCTCAGGGTTCTATAAAAGTCCTGCCGCAAGCTGTTTCTGGATCGTAACGGCTTTGCACCAGGCATGCACCCTGGCAGAATAATTGCTACAATTGCTGCAAAATGCAAATAGCCCAGCTTAATGACTTGGCCTATGTTTAACAAACACCATAAAGCATGTGAAAACATCTACACATTTGCCTGAGCGCCTGCAGAAAATGTAATCAAGGTAATAAGGGGTTGCGTTCAGCGATCTAGGCTCTTTCCTCATCCTGAGACAGCTAGTCCGTGCAAGCTTACCATGATCCCTGTGGGATATCACTTAGGATCAGAGCAAGCTTCCATTTCAGGAGAACATCTGTCACATTACACACAGCTGTATCTTATTGAATACAATGCCTCCTGCCAAGACTGGAGATTTGAAGGTCGGTAAAATCAAGGGTCCTGTTACACTTGTAATGGTGAATTTGCTATATCACAGACATATACCATCCTTTAATTCCCTAGTGGCTAAAGATCCCACACTGTGGTCCGGGTTTGAGTCCTGGGAAGGGAACCAACCCAACCACCGGGGTCGCACTCAGTGCCGGTCCTAACCCCAGATAAAATTAGAGGGTTGCATCAGGAAGTGCATCCAGTGTAAAACCTGTGCCAAATCAAATATGCGGACCAATGATCCACTGAAGGATGACACGCAAAATCGTGAAGCGATCCCTAATGGGAGCGGCCGACAGAACAACCACAGACATATGCCATTATTTACTAAGAATGTATGTGTGATGGAATGAATGAAAAATGAAAAAAAAAAAGACAAAAGAAGAGTATTATTATATTAGAGGAAGAAATGTGAGCTAACCTAAAGCTTTATGCTTTTAAAAGCATGAGTTCAAAAGCATTAGTTCCACTTTGTCAAGACTACACACTTCGCTAAGCAGTTGCTAAGATAAAGTGCTTATAACATCTGCTTCAGCATTGCAGTATGAAACCCGGCAGACCTCAACCTAAATCCCCCTGCATCCCCATCTCTGTACATCTCCTCTGCAGCGTAATCACGTTGACCCCGTCCATTGTCAGGATCTGTTTCCCTCAGCCATAATCCCAGCAGAGTCCTGCCAAATCCCTGTTATTAGCTGCCTGAAGTGTCTATTACACTCTCCAGGAACAGGAAGGTGGAGGAGATGGAGGTGTTCAGCGTGCTTTCCGCTTGGCAAATTTAGCCAGAGATTGTATGTGGGCAGTCAGGCAATGATATGCTGTTCATGTTTGCGAACAACACGACCTCAGCAGGGATTAGGATGAAAGAACAGGAGGTAATGGAGGAGGTCGATTATCGATATCTCATGATCTCTTCTCATGATCATTTTCATTATAAAAACACACACACACACAAGGTAGAACTACACTAAAATAGTGTACATTTTAGAAATATACACTATTTATTACTATAATGTAATTAGAAAAGCAGGAAAGAAGTCACTCTCGTTTCGGTTTTTATTATAAAGAGTTTCTGAAGATGCAGATGGCTATTTCTGATTAGTACTTCAGGAGGCTAGTCATTACCTCTACCCAGCCCAAAGAAAATGGCAGGGGGGGGAAATCTTAACTGAAAAGGACTTTCATCTTTTTCAGTTGGTGGTAAATTCACAACAAGAGCATTAAGAAGCTAATTATGTAAATGTGTTTACATTTTGGGATTTATTTTTTGATTTTTATTTTCCAATTTGCCACATGGAGGCTGCACAATGGATTGCACATTTGAATTATATTTCTCCTGCAGTGGGTGGAAATAACTCAGGCACATTATCGGAAAAGAAATGTTGACTCAGAGAGACAGAGACACAGTGCTGTCGAAAAAAGCTGTCCAGAATGCAGGAAAAGTGTGAGGTGAATATCAGTGTTGGACTGCAGAGAGCATATTCCAGCTCGCTGTGCCATGGCTCTCAGTCAATAGAACCTCTGTATCACGCAGAGAAGATGACAGGGAATGGAGTGATGTGCATGCCGGACAGGTAAAGCCCAGGTGAAAACGATGCTAAACACAGCAGGAGGGTGAGGAAGAAGGTGAGCCAAAATGCACAGTGTGCATCCATCTGTGTGCTCTGGAAATCAATCAGTCATCTCCTATTCCTGTCAGAAGCATGCGCTTAATGTCACGCTCGATACAAATGTACCGCCAGGAACAGCAGTGGTGAGAGAGGGTGTGAGAGCGAGACAGAGAGAAAGAAAAGGACAGACACAGAAGACAGGAGCTGGAAGGCCTGAGAACGCTGGAGGATTTAGCCTTTGGGGGCCTGGCGTGCAATACTTTAGCCTAATTGGTGTAGCACTGTTGGAGCTCCATCCAAAGATTTGACCTTCAACTGTCTCTCAGACTTCTGCTGTCTTCTGTCTTCTGTCTCCAGCTCGTCTCCCCCTAAAGGCTTGTTTACACTACCTTATGAACAGACATCAGCTTTCAGAGAGACAGAGAAAGCAGGGAAGGTGATGCAGAAGTATTTGGAAAAGTTGGACTCCAAACCTCTGCTGTAATTAGAGATCGGCTGCAACTTCAACTACTTCAGCTTAACCCCATCACCAATGTGTTTGATGGAGGCTGGCGGAGGTGTTAGCCAGGAGCCTCATTAAAAGTAGTGAAGCTATTAGTTTAGCTTTATTTGCTAGTGATGTGGCCACACTGTAAAGAATTTCTGGAAGTTCGACTACTTTTCTTCAATGAAACAGTTCATTCAGGGTTTCCCGATTTTGCGATCGTAGAAATGAACTCCACAACATTCTAAGGATCTTGGAGTTTTTCAAAATTGACGCAGATTTTCAGAAGATTTGGGCCAAGACGCGTGATGTGACGTCATCGAAACTTGTATTCGGTCAAAGCCGTCTTCGAATCATTAGCATCGAACATGAGTACAGCTAAAAAGGTCTCGTTTACCAACAAACATCACTGAGAAAGACAGTTTCGTGCAATTGTAAGTTCGCCAATTTAAGTAGTTTTCCGCGAAAAACAAGTTTTGGAAAAAGAGATCCCACAAAAAAAAAAAAAGCCCCTTGCGAAATACTGTACGGACTGATAAAATACTGTGTTTAAAGCAGTACAATGCTTTAAATGTTAGTTTCAGTACCATGCAGCAGCCCATGCCATATTCTGGGAAATATTTATAGCCTTGGCAGATTATGTTACTATATTGTAATAAATCCTAAAGTGTCATTAACTTTTTACCTGAAGCAGTAAAGGAAGCTTATCTGCCTCATTTGTCCGTTTTTCATTTCTTCTATTATATTATCAGCTTCCTTTGTAAGTAAAAATAAAAATCATAGATTCAGTTGTTTGACCAAGGCAGGGTCAGTGTAACAGGTTTGAACTGAAGGTCAAGCTAAGCGCTGCTAAATAATCTTAGCCTATTCGATTCAGCTTCATTTGGATAACGATAAACTCTATCACAAAGCAGCTTTACAGAAAACCTCGAGATAACGTACCTTGAAAGTAATTCGATTCGAAAGGGAACTCAAACAGTAGATAAGTGTGTTGAAAGGATGTCCAGTATGAAGGAGCAGAATGTGAATAAGAGCAACAGGACAGTTTTTATGATTACAGCAGTAGTTCCTGGAAGGTAAAAGTCTACAGTATCCAGACGAGATGATCTACTGAAGAACTTGGAAATAAGAGTGCAAATCTTTAGGGTGTTTGTGTGGGTCCATCCACAACTGGAGAAAGTGAATCCCATGTTCAGAAGCTCAAAGTAAGAGTAATGCATCAGGATCAATCAGGACAGTCCAGAGAGTGAGATGTGCCTCGGTAGTAGAAGTGTCTTAAGCAGCAGGAGTGCACACAGAGAGAGAGAGAGAGAAAGAGCGAGAGAGAACTGAAGAGAAAACTGAGAGAAGGCTAATCTGAGAGCCAGAAGGTAACATAGGCAGGAAATCATCCTAGGACATTAAGCGTCCTTTTAAACTAACCCTTTTCTAGCTTGATATTGTATATGACTTGCTTTCTTCTTGTTTTATTTTTTCCTTTAGTATCCAAGACTCAAACGTATCTTATCGCTTCTGTAACTATTGATCTCATTGTTATTTTAGCAGTTTACTATTGCGTAATCTTCTACTATAGGCAGTTTATATTGTGTATTCAGCATTGAATTTATTTGTGATGTAACACTCCACAAGATATAAGAGGTTAATGGTTCATATGAAAGTAGACACTCAGGTCTTCAAAAATTTGCAGTGTTTCATAGTTCTTTCTTTCTTTTTAATTTTTTTTTTACCTAGACTACTAGGTTTAAATGTTAAAATACTTTTATTGTGGCAGTTGTGTACAGTGTTTTAATATCAAAAACGCTTTAGTTGTGCTGACTGTTTTATCTCTGTGCCAAAGTTATTGTGGAGAGGTGTAAATTATTTGCCCAGCACAGGGCTCTCAAACCCCTCCTCTTTCCCATCACCCTGCTCACCAGCAGCTCATGATAGTCATGAAACTCTACACACCGAAACCCAACAGTGTCCTGACTAATCTTAAAACAGACTTGCGACAGTAAAAGAATGAATTTGTTTATACTGATTGAAAATGTCTGATAAGACGATTTCCGTTCTGCCGTTGGAATGGATCGCCAGCGTACTGAAATCGGACAAACACCAGAGACACTAACTGTCCCATCCTCTACAGAGGTCCAGTGTCCATGGACGTTATGATCTGTAATTAGGAGAGTATAATGAATATGAGTTATGTGAGATCATGGATGTTGGTTGAACACTGTTTGACTCGTTGGCTAGAATCTAATTTGGCTTTAATCCCAGCTGAACTTATAGTATGTTGCTTTTGTTCCTGTGTGCAATCCACCTCCTCCGCTGCACCAGTGCTCTTGTGCCTGCAATATTAGTCAGCCCTGCTCATGCAGCCTTCAGATTCTGCAATCTCCTGCTGGTATTGTCATATCCAAAAGCACAACATTATCAGAGAGGTTCTTATGTCCTTGTGTGGAACGCTTAGGAGTAGTCAAAAATATAATAATAACCATCACCATCATCATCCTCATCACTCATGAAGTACATTGTTTTCTCTCTTTTATCCTACTAATGTGCTCAGAAACACTCCCTCTCCTACACACACACTCTCTCTCTCACTCTCTCTCCAGTCTCAAGGCTGCTGCAGTTCTGATTCACTGAAATTCTGCACTTTTTTAATAACTGATATTCCCTCCCAATTGAACACAGACCTGCAGCCATTTCTCTTCTTTTGATTAGCGCTTCAAGGATTTCCAACTTTCGTTTAGCCTTGGAAATGACAGCTGAGTAGACTTATTCAACGGCTACACAGCACGGTCCTCTTACAGGGAAGATGAAAATATGGCATCATTTATTTATTTATTTCTAAACGCCGACTGCTTGACGCAGATTTGCTGGAACGGAGCGCTATTTCTTTTGTTGGCGTGTTTAGCCTTGATATGCACCGTCAAGCCAAAAGCTATTAATGCCACTCAAACTATAGGTACAAAAAATGGTCCTAATGGATTAGGATTTCATTGTTTGGATAAGAAGCCTGGTTCAATAACAACTTCAAAACAGGGCTGTTACATTCAAGGCAGTCTGTTATCAGTTTAATAATAACAGCGGGCTTTAAACACTGCAATCTGCTGCTGGCGCTGTCAGCTCCAAAATTGGCAGCATTAAAGTGCACCTATTATGGTTTTTAAACAGGACTGATTTTGTTTTAATGGTCTCATACAATAGATTTACATGCATCCAAGGTCAAAACATACTTTGATTTTCTCATCATTTACATTGCAGCATTATCCCCCGGAGTTGAACTGCTGTGGTATCAGTTTAAAATGAATTTTAAACACTGACGCTTTACATCCACATCCTTTGGGAGTCTATGCAAAGTGGTTTTGCTTTTGCAGCGAGCGCAGAAAACGTCTTCTAGACATGAACCTAACACTTTCAGGATGCAACATCAACTGTAATGTTTGAGGGCGGGTCAAAGTACACGTTTTTCACGAGCAGCCAAAGAAGACCCTATGTCGGTTTGTACAGGAAGGAAGTGTGGAATTACTAACGACTCGTTTCAGGCTGTTCAGAATCGGTTCTTTCTTTTGGGAGTCAATAACTCCACTTGTCGTGATTTTTGAAACCTTTTTAAAATAAATAAATAAATAAATAAATAAAAGTATTATCTGAAAAAACATAATCAATCATGTCCAATTGTGTTACTCCTGTGAGTTCGGGACTGAGTCAATCTCCCTGAATGTAATTCTATAAACCTGTGAAATAAATTAATGCCAGTGTTAATCTTGCAATCTTGCAGTTAAACTTGTTACTTTATGAGCCAAGTCTGTGTGTGTGTATGTGTGTGTGTGTGAGTGAGTGAGAGAGAGAGAGAACGAGAGTTACATATGAAAGGGCAAAATCAAAGCAATGGATAAGTGGGTTCCACTAGGTACTCCAGGGAGACCCAGCTGCTGAGCAGATGTGCACAGTGAATCAAATAACCTGAGAAAAAGAGATAATCCACAGCTTTGATTAAAGAGAGTCAGAGATGACAGAGTAACAATGAAACCCCCCCAACAAACCCCCCCAACACCATTTCAGTTGGATCACCTTCACACTTTGTGTCACTGTGTTATCCGATTATTCCGCACCTACTCACTTTACCTCCAGCGTTCATTACAGACTCGCCCATCTCTCTACAGGCAATCACGCTCTAATCGCAATTCGGTTTCACAGACTTCCCTAATGACGTCTTCCCACACAACAAGTCTCTTGTACCGGATTACAGTCTGAGTAACACTGGGAAATTTTTATGGTAGGATTATCTCTGAAGCATTAACAGGTAACCCTAGCCTTCACATGTGAGTGTGTTATTTTAGAAATAAACATGTACTTATAGCTCTTATAGCTTCTCATAACTACCTGTGTCAATGAAAAGCCAACGACATACTCATACGCTGATCTCTTTATCATGGCTTGAACCATAAAAAAAACAAAAAACATTTTTGTGCACCCCACTGACATAAATCATCCGCACCGCATGACACGTACAGGTGACTGTTCACTGCTTTTACAGTTGAAGCGATTTCAGCCACAGCAACTCATTCATTCATAACGCATTCATATGATAGATTTACACTAAACACAGAGCAACTCTTTAGAAAGCTGTAACATATGGTTACGCCTAAGCTTCCTGTAAACTGTTGGCTTTAATGACCCGGTGGTCTCTTGAATGTAAGCAAGCCCGACACCTAGTGGTTAAAGCAGGAATGGTCCGGTTTTAGTAAATACACAAAGTACAGTACACACGTGTATCGTTTCATAAACTCCACATTACATTCAATTACAAAAAAAAAAAGATATTAACAGTTATTTGCATTAATATAGGTAGTGTATACTGGAAAGCCAGAGTATTAGAGCCCAAACTCAACATATAACACTGTAAAACTGCGGAACTGCACACATGTGCATATCTATATGGCTTTGGAAAGCAGTTCATTTTGCTAATGACTAATAAGAGCAAACATGCTTTAATCTAAAAAGGTAGGAATTTTAGGAATCTAGCCTTTTAAAAAAAATCATCATTTCCTTAAAACAAAGACCTGCATCACCCATAAACAAAAAAAATCAAGCTTATACATAATTAGTCAAGCATAAGTTGATATAAGTGACATAAAATCCCGATTTGACGTCCTTTTGCATTTTAGGGTATATACTCTAGAAAGTCCATTCAATTTATGAACTGTATAAAGCGAGCTTGCTACAATAATCGTCATTTAGAAAAGTTCTCTGCAAAATTGCCCGGTCAGTTAAAAAAGTTTACACTGTACATTTGGTACTATACATGGACTGGGTTTCCCCACATAAACACACAAAAGGATCCGTCCTTCCTTTTGAGAATACTCCCATTACAAATCTAAAAGAGGCCTTTGCTTTTCTTTAGGTTGAGCTGTTTCCAGTTGGGGAGTGCACTGAACTCTTCTCGCGTCATCTCCAGAGCCACCTGCAACAAACAAACATAGGTTTGCAGCCGGAAAACACACATACGTTTCATTGCTAACATTCCATTTTTAAAATCCTAACCTCCATGAAAAAAAAAACATATATATTTTGATGCCAGACCCTGTAAAGTAAGTTGTCGAATTTAACTGAAAGTGGATATTTTTTTATGCCTGGAATATTTCACATGATCGACGAACTGAAGCTGAGTGAGCCATCATAATGGCTAGCTGGCAAAAACACTTCTGAGATGAGGGCAGATGCAGATGAGATGGTTGAGTACCTCAAAGTCTTTGTCGGACAGATAGATCTCAAGGCGCAGAGGGTCCACTCCTTCAGGCAGCGGTCTGGTGGTCAGTTCCTCCAGAGAGTATTGATTCTTACTCAGTTTGGACAGAGCATCCTCTACCAGGATCACCTTATTCCTCAAACTCTGAATCAGCACACACACACACACACACACACAGGCACACTTACATGAACTACTAAACTGAGAATTATATTAAAAGAAATATACAATGATTTGCAGTGTTGCAGTTAAGAGTGCAGGTGTGCAGTCACTCTGGGGTGTGTTTGATGGTGTGTGTACCTGCACTCTGATGCTGGGATCTTTCTCCCAGTACGGGAAGATGTTAGTGAACGTGAGGGGCTCAGCTCCAGCCAAGATTAGATAGGCCGGCGGGGGTCGTCTGGAGTTCTTTGCTGAAAACATACACGCAGATACTCTCTCACACACTATACTTTATCAAAACAGAGCATAGTAACATACCGTCTTTTTCCACTGGAACGGCACTGGAAAGCACCAGAAAACTGAAACTACGATTTTCACATTAGCTTCTAGTCCAGTAGCAAATGCTGTATGGTTTCTGGCACCTGCTCAAAATTACCGTCAGGTACTAATGGTACTCGTGAATGGGGAAAGCCACACTGTTCATTGCTGATACATTGGTTATGTATACTGCGTCACATAATATACGACACCATACGCAAAGAAAAAGAATCACATCTGCTTCTACATCACGTTTCTCATTTCTCAAAAAGCACAAGCTGCAAAATGAACAAAGATACAATTGTTTTCCACATATTCATATGGGGTTTCCGCATAACGTCATCAACTGAAATCAGCCTGTTTGGTCACAATATCATTTTTTCTTGTGATTAAAAGCATTTGTGTACGAGTCTCTTTTTGCCAGTAATTTTGATGCAGCAAAGATGAGAGCCAATCAGACGCAAGGAGAAGCTGTGTCTGAAACGATATTCACTATAGAGTGCACATATTTCAGGGTCTGTCCAAAATGCCCAGTGCACTCATTAAATCCTATAATGTAGTGTGATAAGCAGTGCACAAACAATATGCCCTAATGGCCACAAAATACCCATAATGCACTGAATTGTTCAGTTTGATTGGAGTACATTCACAGAAAGGATTATAGCAAGCTATGGTGTTGACATCCTTCCAGATTTCTCCTCAGACTTATTACAAACGTAAGCAATGGAATAATTGTCACATAAAGTAATTTCATTCGTCACACGTTAGAGTTATAATTAGCACCGTTACTTTATTGTTCTTAGATTTGACATTGTTTTACCCTGTCCAGGGTGTACCCCGCTTTGTGCCTGATGCCTCCTGGGACAGGCTCCCGGTTTCCCCTGCGACCCTGACAAGGAGTAAGCGGTTGAAGATGGATGGATGGATATATATTTTTTTATATATGTATATATATATATTGTTTTGTTTTTTCTCCAGATACATTTGTCCAGTCAGCATTTAAGAACGCCTTTAACAAAAGAAGAACGTACTGAAATCATTCTCATGGGTGGATCAGGAAACTGTCGCAAGGTTGCCACAGACTTTAACAGGAAACTCGGCGAGCACATCACACACACACACACACATGCCAAACTTATTAACAAATTCAAAAAGACAGCTGAGAGGTGGACGTCCACGAACTTCCACTGACAAAGGCTCAACCAATGTGGTGCTGGCAAACATAGACCCCAATGTATGGAGACTTTTGGGACACCCTGTATAGTCAGGATAGGTACATGCACAGACCTAGTAGAGCCTTTACAGGAAGGCTGTGACCTCTGACCTTTGCAGTACTGCAGGGTAGTCTCCATGGCGCACTTCCTTTCGTTGTCCCAGCGGATCCTAGCAGAACCTGTGCACTCTTCATCCTCGGGCTGCTGGCCCTGCCACAAGTACACCTCCATTTTGTTATCCAGCAGAAACAGAGCTGCAGAGAGAGCAAGAGAGAGAGAGAGAAAGAGAAAGAGAGAGAGAGAGAGAGGGGAAAGAAAGTAAAAGAAAAAGAGAAGCCAAGGACACTACGCATTAATAAGTGCATAAGTCAGACGTGTTCACATATAAATTGTACTTCTCAGTGTAAGCATTAATTAAAAGGCGATTAGTGCTAGACGAACCACTGGCTGACTAATATGTTTGGGGTTTTCGAGCATCAGCATTACCAGTGAAACACACAGATTATGAGATCTGACCCCACACCATCACACTTCCATCACCATGCTTTATTTTTTTTGTGTGGAATTCAGCGTTTGGTTTACGCCAGATGTAACGGGACCCTGTCTTCCAAGCAGTTCCACTTTCGACTCATTAGTCCACAGAACATTGTCCCAAAATGTTTGAGGATCATTAAGGCGTGTTTTGGCTAAATTCAGACGAGCTTTAATGTTCTTCTGGGTTAGCAGTGGTTTTCTCCTCACCACTTCCATGGATGCCATTTTTACCCAGAGTCTTTCTGATAGTGGAGTCATGAACCTTTATTGATGCAAGAGAGGCCTGTAGATCCTTTGATGTTGTCCTTGGCTCTTTTGTGACTTGCTGGAGGAGTAGTCGCTGTGCTCTTGGAGGAATTTTTGAAGGTCGGACACTTCTGGGAAGGTTCACTACTGTGCCGAGTTTTTCCATTTGGAGATAACGGCTCTCACTGTGGTTCTTTGGAGTTCCAGAGCCTTTGAAATAGGCCCAGTTTTATTGGATAACATTTTTGCTTCAATAAATAACATTATCATTAAAACCTGTATTTTGTGTTTACTCGGGTTACTTAAGATTTTGTTTTCATTTCTGAAACAATTTAGTATGAGATACACAAAAACAGAAGAAATCAGGATGGGGCAAAAATATTTTCACAGCACTGTACAACTTATTTGTGGGTTAGATAAGTGGTCTGTGGGAACCTGGTTGAGGAGCGGAGTAAAGGTTCTCCTGCAGGAAAGGCATCGCCATCACGGAGCCTGTTACTCGTGAAGGACTCAGTTGTTCCTCCCCTTCAAAGGTTCCAGAACTGGCACTCAGGCGGTAAAGACGAGGTGTGAAGTTGTATTTTCCTGGATCTAGACACACACACACACACACACACAACAAATAGAACTCAATACTCTCTTTTGAACAATTATGATTTGCTTTATGGCTTGATATGATGTTCCAGAAAAAAAATTGGATTGATCAAAAGCATAAATCTAGGTTTACTGATGTTTTAAAATGGCCCTGAATGTGGAAAACGTACTAGAGTGATAGATGCAGAAGTATATGCACAAAATCTCAGTTATGGAACAAAGTCCCAGGCTGCAAAAATTCCACTGGAAGGTTTTGGTCAGATAACTGTACCTTGCAGCATACAGTCATAGACTTTCCTGTCCTGCTGGCCAAGTGCATCCCAGAACTCCTGTGGCTCTGTGCCTTCTTCTATCTCCTGCACTTTCAGATTAGTGTTGCTGTTTACCCCGAGCTCTGGAGGACAGCTGTACACACACACACACACACACACACACACACACACAACACACACACACAACACAGACTCCGGATCAACCACAATCAAATACACAAACAGAAAAAAGTTATAGACATACCATCACAGATGACTCTCATGTGTGAGGGTAACATATGATGACTCACGTGTGTGTGAGGCGCTCCACAGTCCTCTTGGCCACCTCGTGGGCTGTTGGCTGAGCCTTGCAACCGTGCCACAGGTACAGCTGTCTCTGCTGTACGCCCAGGAGGAGGAGACAGCCACGAGAGCGCAGGCTAGCACTGCAGCACTCCACCTCCAGAAGAGACGCCTCCACTGCTGCCTCCCCACGTACACAGAACAGCCTCCAGCCACCTGCCACACACACACGCACTTTTATTACTGCCCCTGTGGTATTGTATGGTCTGCTCAGTAACTGACAGGAGTGTAAGAAGCATTTTGGTGGAAAAACAAGTGAATTTAACCTAAACATGCATTTTTAAAGCATTAAATATTTGTAAAAGAAAAAAAATGCTTATGCTAATGTTGTATATGATATGGTTTGTATATATTTACTATATTTCTAGTGTATATGGCCACGAAAATGACTAAAATAGCCTTTTAATATCTTTATTATTTCACACTATAAAAATTGCATGGACTGTGAATATACATGATATGTAAATTAGAACCTGCCGAATCCCAATCCCGCCTCTACCCCCCACACCCATTACCCTGTTTATACTGTGCTACTTCCTGTGGTGTGCTATGCTATTGCCAAAGCTTTACACAGTGGGGAAATACAATCCTAGTATGCCATTAGGGAATACCGTTGCTATGAAGGGGTGTATTTGGTCTGCAGCAATGTTTAAGTACTGTAGGTGATATGTGTCAGAGTAACAATCACATGAATGCCAGGACCCAAGGTTTCCCAGAAGAACATTTCCCAGAGTATCACACTTTCTCCACTGGATTGCCTTCTTCCCAAAGTGCATCCTGGTGCCATCTCTTCCCCAGGTAAGCGATGCACACGGACCTGGCCTTCCACATGATGTAGAAGATAAATGTGACTCATCAGACCAGGCCACCTTCTTCCATTGCTCCATGATCCAGTTCTGATGCTCATGTGCCCACTCCACTGTAGGTGCTTTCGGTGCTGGACAGGGGTCAGCATGGGCATTCAGACAATTTGTGCTACAGGTAGGTACTAACCACTGCATACTGGGAACACCCCAAGAGACCTGCCGTTTTGAAGGTGCTCTGAGTCAGTCGTGTGTGTGTAGCGCAGTACCTGTGTTTTTGGCACTGTCTTCTCTAGAGCCTCGGTAGATGATCAGTCCTCCGTTGAAGAGCTGGAGGAAGCAGGGGGGCTCTTTGCCCTGGGTGACGAGTACTTGTGCGCCCCGCTGGTTTCCCAGCTCCACCGTCATGAGAGCTGACGTGCCCCGCCCACTCACGCTCGAATGACGGCCCTGCCAGAAGAAGCAAGCAATGCGCACTCTGCCAGGCCCTGCGGCACTCAGCTCACCAGGCTTCTGTCTTTTACCGACTTTTACACACACACACACACACACACACACACACACACACACACACACGACGACATTACTAGGCAATTCTCCAAGTGTCTATGCTCTCAATATGAAACAGTATCCATCATGTCTCACCCACCCACACTGGTGATGGAGTACTTCCAGCGGATGACGTACGTGTCACCCTCGTGCAGCTGACCCACGCTCTCGGATGGGATCTCGAAATCATCGAACTCGCGAATGTGCCAGGCGTCTACTGCCACTGTGGCTAACTGCGCCTGCCGTCCGTCTTCTGAACTGACCAATCCATAACCTCTCTGCACGTCTACACCCTCTAAGACCATCTTCAGAGGATTTTCTCCTCCATCCAGCAGAGTCTTTACATCACACGGCTTCAGGTCCGAGTCCTGGGTGGCAGTGAAATGCTGCTGTACTGGACTCTGCACGTAGAAGAGAGACGCACAGACCGCACTTCACACACACACTTATTGAGTAATTGCACGAGTATTGTAAATCTGACCACAGACTTCCTCAATTAATTAAGAATAATTTACTGTAACTTAACTATTGTTAAGTTACTGATTTAGGTGTGAGTTTATATAATACTATAAGAGTTTTAGATTGTTCTCTTGCTGAACAGGTGAGGTTGGTAATTATTTGTTATGTCATTTGGATGGAAGCTAGTGAATGATGGTCACTGATTTATCCTTGTTCAGGAAATTTTGTATCTTTGCCCAATTGTGAAGCTATTTTAACTCAAGAGATAATGATATCCTATAAGTGGATAACTCTAAGTTTGATCCAGATATACAGGTGAAACTAAAATGAACTACGATAAATGACCGTGCCATGATAGCCATGACCGTGTACTGTGACAGATTACTTGCTTTCATATTTTTTTTTTGTTTATCCATCCATCTATTTTCCATACCTCTTATCCTACACATGGTCACGGATGAGCCTGGAGCCTATCCCAGGGAGCTTGAGAATTTAGAATTGCCAATCAACCTACAACGCACGGTTTGGATTGGGGGAGGAAATCGGAGTACCCGAAGGACTCTGCGAAGCACAGGGAGAACATGCAAGCTCTCTGCACACAGGGCAGAGCTGAGATTCAAACCCCCAACTCCGGAAATGCGAGGCAAACATGCTAACTTCATATGATAGGGGAGAGGTGGATGTTGGAGAAATCTATTCAAATCGAACGCAAAAATTAAAAATCAAATTAAATGTTGAGCGAAAAGAAGTATGATTAGCATTTAAGTCATCACTGTGTAGTCCTGCACACACAGTAGGGCAATGTACCGTTGTGCATTGTGTGCGTGGGGGGGTAACTGCATGTGTAATTCTTACTAACTCTCACCTTCACCTCCTCCACTGCTGGCTCCTCTTTGCTCGGTTTACGCTCGGCCCAGTCCAGAAACTTCTCCTTGAACAGAGCTGTCTCATTATGCTCTGAAAGCCGTCCAAACAAAGCCCAACTTGGCCTGCCCTCACCTTGTCTACACACACACACACAAGAGAGGGACAGCAAGTGAGAGAACTGGAAAATGATTTCACCATTCACTGCTCATTGTTATACCTGAAGTCACCAGATGGGAGCAGTATCACTTTATCAGTAGAGTAAATGGAAAAGTAATGACCCGCATGCTTTTTATACAAATCTATTCTCCAGAAGTTCCACGGCCTGAATATGTGAGCTATCCCCAAAGCTATTTGATACATCTTTCTGTCCAAATGACTCCGTAAACTGAGCTTCATGCATGAGGATAATGATTGTGGTTAGTGGATGTGAAAGTGTAAGTAGTAATCAAGCATTTGAATGATGTTATGTCAGTTGGAACACATGCTGCAACATGAAGCCCAGCAGAAGGATGACTCACTGAGGGAGATCCTTATTGGCCGAGGAGGAGTCCAGGGGGTTGACCCTGCAGGTGCTGTAATCATAGGCTCCGCACCAGAGCTGTTTGCCCAGTTGCACTGCCACCTTCCTGTCACTCAGAGCCACATCCTTCCCAGTCCACACATACACCTCGCTGCCAAAATCAAACACCAAGGCCTGGCTCACACACGCATGCAAAAACACACACACACACACAACAATCATAAAGCAGTGAAACAGTCATACTGTAGCTCTAAACAATGGCACAGTGAACGTGTAGAAAGAGAAGACTGACCTCTTTGGAGTTGAGCAGAGTCACACTGGGGATGGAGGCCCAGGCGTCCTCATAAGGCACCAGCTTGTCTTCCACTACCCTGTAGATAACATTTGCCTCCACGATGCCGTTCTCATAAAGTTCATCTTCATCTGGATCCCCGGCGGCTACACACACACACACACACACACACACACACACACACACACACACACACACACACACACTTACTAATAGTACTGCATTAGTACAGTGAGGGGAAAAAAGTATTTGATCCCCTGCTGATTTTGTACGTTTGCCCACTTACAAAGAAATGATCAGTCTATAATTTTAATGGTAGATTTATTTGAACAGTGAGAGACCGAATAACAACAAAAAAATCCAGAAAAACGCATGTCAAAAATGTTATAAATTGATTTGCATTTTAATGAGGGAAATAAGTATTTGACCCCTCTGCAAAACATGACTTAGTACAAAACCCTTGTTGGCAATCACAGAGGTCAGACGTTTCATGTAGTTGTCCACCAGGTTTGCACACATCTCAGGAGGGATTTTGTCCCACTCCTCTTTGCAGATCTTCTCCAAGTCATTAAGGTTTCGAGGCTGACGTTTGGCAACTCGAACCTTCAGCTCCCTCCACAGATTTTCTACGGGATTAAGGTCTGGAGACTGGCTAGGCCACTCCAGGACCTTAATGTGCTTCTTCTTGAGCCACTCCTTTGTTGCCTTGGCCGTGTGTTTTGGGTCACTGTCATGCTGGAATATGCATCCACGACCCATTTTCAATGCCCTGGCTGAGGGAAGGAGGTTCTGACCCAAGATTTGATGGTACATGGCCCCGTCCATCGTCCCTTTGATGCGGTGAAGTTGTCCTGTCCCCTTAGCAGAAAAACACACCCAATGCATAACGTTTCCACCTCCATGTTTGACGGTGGGGATGGTGTTCTTGGGGTCATAGGCAGCATTCCTCCTCCTCCAAACACGGCGAGTTGAGTTGATGCCAAAGAGCAAAAACTTTCACCCAGTTGTCCTCTGAATCATTCAGATGTTCATTGGCAAACTTCAGACGCACATGTATATGTGCTTTCTTCAGCAGGCGGACCTTGCGGGCGCTGCAGGATTTCAGTTCTTCACGGCGTAGTGTGTTACCAATTGTTTTCTTGGTGACTATGGTCCCAGCTGCCTTGAGATCATTGACAAGATCCTCCCGTGTAGTTCTGGGCTGATTCCTCACTGTTCTCATGATCACAGCAACTCCACGAGGTGAGATTTCCATGGAGCCCCAGGCCGAGGGAGATTGACGGTTCTTTTGTGTTTCTTACATTTGCGAATAATCGCACCAACTGTTGTCACCTTCTCACCAAGCTGCTTGGCAATGGTCTTGTAGCCCATTCCAGACTTGTGAATGTCTACAATCTTGTCCCTGACATCCTTGGAGAGCCCTTTGGTCTTGGCCATGGTGGAGAGTTTGGAATCTGATTGATTGATTGCTTCTGTGGACAGGTGTCTTTTATACAGGTAACAAGCTGAGATTAGGAGCGCTCCCTTTAAGAGTGTGCTCCTAATCTCAGCTCATTACCTGTATAAAGGACACCTGAGAGCCAGAAATCTTTTAGAGAGGGGGTCAAATACTTATTTCCCTCCTTAAAATACAAATCAATTTATAACATTTTTGACATGCGTTTTTCTGGATTTTCTTGTTGTTATTCTGTCTCTCACTGTTCAAATAAACCTACCATTAAAATTATAGACTGATCATTTCTTTGTTAGTGGGCAAACGTACAAAATCAGCAGAGGATCAAATACTTCTTTCCCTCACTGTAGTACACTGTCTGCTTACTTGTGTTTTTTCTCTGATTATGTCAGTCTTTCTATTTTTTTGTCTGGAAGGATGAATTCTTATCACAAATCCTCTCTTGTTCTCCACCCCACGCCCTGCCATTCGTCGGTTTCCTCAATGTGTTCACCTGTACTGTGTTAGTCCATGATTAGTTTGTTTGTGTTTGTTTATGTGTGCCCTGCAGTTAGTTCGCAAAATGCTGTATTACTTTAAATAGATCATATTTCATTAGACTTACTTTACGTTATGCATGGACTGTACTTAAAGCACACACATACATGTTCCTATATACTTCCCAAAAGAGTTTATATATATATATATATATATATATATATATATATATATATATATATATATATATATATATATATATATATATAAACAGCGCTTCACCTGAAATGAAATAAAACTAAGATACTGTAAACTGCATTAATTTGACTTAACTCCACATTATAGGTGCTTGTTTGTCAAAGAACTCATCTCTAATGAGAGTTTAAAGCGGCTGTTCTATGCTCTAAGTCCATCAGTCAGCACTTTGCACTCGTATGACTGAGTGTGTTTACTGAGTGTGTAATGGTTGGGCTCAGCTCGGCATCTGTGCTCCAAATGCACACATTTGCTCTGTGTGTGTTCGAGTGTGCATGTCTGTTCTTAGCACCTCTGTACTCGGCTTGTCCCCCAAGAAGGTTCCAGAAATCCTTGGCAGAACGGTTGTTTGTGTTGATGCCTTCTTCCAGCAAAGTGACCTGTGGGGCTTTACAGCCGAGGTCTCTCTTAGCCTGGACATACTGCGCCATCTCTGAGCCCTGTTTCACACACACACACACACACACACACACACACACAGAGCAAGCATTGTGTGTGAGCGCTAATCTAAAACACTCTTAAAGCTTGTGGTGTGACTCAGCAGTGAATGAAAGAGATTTATAAAAGAGACTATGAGCATCACTCTACTCTTCAAACTGTTTATATAGGATTTAGCTGGGCACTAAACAGCCTGAGAGTAAAACCTGTTTATAACAACAGTGCAGTGTATATCAATTCAGGGTGTATGCTAGTACCTTGGCCTTCTCGATAACGTTGGCGAACTCGCCACACCACAGAAAGCAGTGATTTGGGGTGATTAGTAGAAAACAGTCACCGCTGTTGAGAGAGCGGGCTGTGGGCTCCACCAGACGCACCTGAACGTGCCTGCGCCCTGCGCGCACAGACACACACACACAATCTTTGTTAGGTTCTTCTATTCTTCTAAAATATTTCAGCTTGTTTAGATTTTCAGGAACTTACCACACAAAAACAACCAGAGTTCATACAGCTGAAATTCAACCATTTTCCCAGAACGTTCAATCGAATAATTAGCGTTACTTTCCCAGTAACTCAAATCAGCTTTGGGTCAGTTCATCTCAAGTGGTCCAAATAACCGTTTTCAATTCTTTTTGTGATTACCTCGAGAATTGTATGGAACTGTGAGCAATCTTGAACATTACATTTGGACTTAAGTTCTAAGTCTAAGGAAAAAGAATGTGCAGAATGTATATGTTTATGTGAAGCTCTGGTGAACTACATGCCCAAGAGGGTTAAGGCAGTGAAGGAAAATAATGGTGGCCACACAATATATTGACATTAATGGCTGTGTGTTGAGTTATTTTGAGCGGACAGCAAATTTACACTGTTACACAAGCTGTACACTCAGTACTTTACATTGTAGCAAAGTGTAATTTCTTCAGTGTTGTCACATGAAAAGATGTAATCAAATATTTACAAAAATGTGAGGGGTGTACTCAATTTTGTGAGAGACTGTATGTTCATGTACCTTGTAATGTCCTCTAGGGATCAGTTTTTGATCTGAGGAGCTAGGACCATCCTGAGCCTGAGCGTAAGTTTTCCATAAAGAGCTGTATAACCAAACTTTGTTGTGTGCCATGACACAAAGATGGCTGTCATAGTTAAACCAAGTAAAATAATAATAATAATAATAATAATAATAATAATAATAATAATAATAATAATAATAATAATAATAATAATAATAATAATAATAATAACAACTGTGGTTTTGCAATGCCAATAAATACAGGTTATCACTCAAAAATAAAAAAATAAAAATAGTTAAGCAGCTTGTATTGAACCACCTGACATGGAATGACCCCATTTAAGGAAAAAAAAAAGGCAGTTAAATGATTTTGCTGAGTTTGAACTCTTTATGCTAACCGTCAGTTTGTTATTTATAGCATTTTACTGCAATACTGAAAAGTGTATTAATACCATTGGTTGGCTGTTTAACACAAATGATAAGATCTGCTGTAACAATGAGCACTAAATGTCATTTCCTATCAAATTTGAGTTGAACTATCAACTGGTAGTTATTTAATCTGTCGATATGATATATGTCGAGTGCTATATAAAACACGTATGTAAAACGTGTATACGGAATATAAAACACGTATGTGTATTATACATATTCCTTATACACGAGGAATACAAAACGTAACACGTACGTAAAATTAAACTAGTTGGAAAAAATTACCAAACTAAGGAATTGTTTTGTTTCCTGAAAACATGAAAAATGTCACTTTTTAAAAAATACTTTCATGCATCTGGATGAACCATAAACACATTTCAACAGGTTTGTAAAAACACCAAGGAAACAAACCAAAGAGTACCTTGGCCTTAAACTAAATAATTTAGCTTATTTAGTTTACTGCTGTTAATATTTTATTAAAAGTTCAATAGAAATCACTCCAAAAGTCACTGAAGACCTTTCGAATGAAGTTTGCACAACAACCAGTGCAAAAGGCATCGGCCACGGTTAAAGCAATCTCACTGAGGCCGCATGTTTGTGACGAGTATAGGATGTTATAGAACAAATATAAACATTAGTTTTGCTCAACTGCTGTTGAAAATATTCTAAAAATTGCCAACTGCAGGAGGTATTTATACCAATATACCACCTACCACTAATAATGATGTCCCCCAAAATCTAAATGATCAGGTATTCTGGACTTTATTGGGGCAATTTGGTCCTTACAAAGCGATACAAACATACAAACAATTACAAGGCATTTTTAAGGACTACATGTTGTTCAGTTAAAAACTTAATGAACCTCAGCTCTTGCCTTCATGTCCTTCCTACCCTGTCATTTAGCTTTGCTCTCAGAGACTCCTACCTTTGATGTGGATGAGCATGAGCTTGTGAAAAGGCACAGCGCTGTTGTTGGTCACCACTTCAGTGGACTTTACGCTTCTCAGGTTTACATTCCTGAAGTTTTCTTTACTTGCCAATCCGGCCAAGGCACAACCAGCCAGTCTTGAGTGTTTGGCCACTGAGAGCACGTCAGCGTGAGGGAACAGAAAAAAATTAAAAGGAAACATATATTTAACGTTATTAAAGAAATTCGTTTAAAATAACTTCAGTTCATCTCATGTGGAAAGTATTCAGTGGTTAAAATGTGATTTAAAGTCTCACTCCTCTCCACTTGGATCCTCTTGGCCTCTATGGTTGCTATGTTGAGTCTCTGCTCAGTGTAAGCTTGTCTCAGGTCGTCTCGAGCTGCCAGGGCACGTAGAGGGTTTCTCGAGCCTTTTGTCTTACGGGAGGGCCTCACTGACCGCCTGTGCTCTGCTACTGATGTGGTTAACCTGGAGTGGGGGGAGAAACCACACACAAACAACTTGTGAAAAACATTCAGAAAGAGTGTGTACAAACTTCTAAACCAAAAAAGGTCAGACAAATCAGATGGGGTTTGTGGAAAAATGACAAGAGGAGATATTAAAAATAAAGGCGACGTCTCAGAGAATAAAGATGACGCTTACTTTGGAGAGTCGAACTGGAGAGCACTGAAGTCCTCCTCTTCATCCAATAGCAAGTTTGCGCTCAGAGTTGTGGGGGACATGGACTTGAAAAAACGCTGAAACGTCTCGTCATCATCCAGGGTCATCACCTCCTTCTCCTTCTCCTCCATCACCTCGATGGTAGAAGGCTTACTGCTCACACCTGCAGGCACATTCACACACATCAGACACTTGTATACTGCTTAGATTTGAGCTCTTAATAGGATAATACAAGATTGTCTGAGAAATAAGTCATAAGAAATAACCTTTACTGTGAAGTCTGTCTAAAAAGGACTCCAGTTTGTCAAGCCGCTTGTCACCCTCAGCATCAGGTCGAGTGGAGATCTCTGCGGAAAACATCAATATTCACTGAGATAAGCTGTAAGGGCATCAAACACTGAGATAAGATGTAAGGGCATCAAACATTAATTTTTTCCCCAGTGTGAGATAAAAAATGAGTTCGGTTTAGATTGACTTTAAATATGTTATCATATTTTGTCATCTATCGATCTATACATTTTCCATGCTGCTTATCCTACACAGGGTCACAGGGTCACCTGGGGCGTATCCCAGGGAGCTCGGGGACACAGGGAGGGAGACACCCTGAATGGGCTGCAAATCCATCGCAGGGCACAATCACACACCCATTCACACAGTATGGATGACTTGGAAATGCCAATCAGCCTTTGGACCAGGGAGGCACAAGGCGGGGTACACCCTGGACAGGGTGCCAGTCCATCGCAGGGCACAATCACATACACACTCACATTCATACACTATGGACAATTTAGACACGCCAATCAACCTACCATGCATGTCTTTGGACTGGGGGAGGAAACCGGAGTACCCGGAGGAAACTAACCCTAAACCTATATTTAAACCCAACATGGGCGTGGCCGTAAACCAGATGGTTTTTTTTTCCAGTGAAGTAAATTAATAGTTTTGTTTCTACCTGTGCAAAATATTTTCTAAAGAATTCAGTTGCTTTTATTATATTAAAATATAAACAAACTGGTAGCCATATTCAGTTTCTAAATACACCACTGACCAATCATATTAATGAATATGGTCTTTATTCCAGCCACATACCTGACTATTTGCTTGTGCCTACATGAAAGTAAATAAAAGTCCACCTCCTATTTGTATCTGTATTGGTAACCATTTTGAACACATTATCTGTTCAGTCTGAATAATAAATTTGTATTTACATCCCTATCAATGAGGCTTTACCTTCTAAAGGCTTGACTGGTGTGCTGTGACTTGCTTTCTTGCTGAGGATAACAGGCACATCATCTCTACTGGGGGATACAAGGCCTGATGGAAAAACAGATGCACCACCGTCAACTGCTTGAAGCAAGAGGTTATATAAAATCCTCATGAAGATGAAATCATTTCAGTGTAGCGTATTGTGGATTAAGTAAACAGAGCCAACATATTTGCATTTGGACGAGTGTATAGTATACCTTTCTTGGCCATGCGTCCAGCCACAGAGAACTGTGTGGAATCATTGGCAGCTCCTTTTCCTTTGGTTTTCCACTGCTCTTCCTTCTCCTGCAGGATCTTCATCCGCTGGGCTAGGGACATTTTTGTCTCCACCTCGGCCGAAGATTTCTGCAGAGAGAGAGAGAGAGAGAGAGAGAGAACAAGAGATCAGAGGAAGCCAGAATGAAAAAACTAAATTATTATACATTGTCAGATTTTGTGACACTAGATTGTGCCTCCAATATACAGTATCATACAAAAGTGAGTACACCCCTCACACTTTTGTAAATATTTGATTATATCTTTTCATGTGACAACACTGAAGAAAGGACACTTTGTACAATGTAAAGTAGTGAGTGTACAGCTTGTGTAACAGTGTAAATTTGCTGTCCGCTCAAAATAACTCAACACACAGCCATTAATGTCTAAACCACTGGCAACAAAAGTGAGTACACCCCTAAGTGAAAATGTCCATATTGGGACCAATTAGCCATTTCCCCTCCCCGGTGTCATGTGACTTGTTAGTGTTACAAGGTCTCAGGTGTGAATGGGGAGCAGGTGTGTTAAATTTGGTGTCATCGCTCTCACACTCCCTCATACTGGTCACTGGAAGTTCAACATGACACCTCATGGCAAAGAACTCTCTGAGGATCTGAAAAAAATAATTGTTGCTCTACATAAAGATAGCCTAGGCTATAAGAAGATTGCCAAGACCCTGACACTGAGCTGCAGCACGGTGGCCAAGACCATACAGCGGTTTAACAGGACAGGTTCCACTCAGAACAATCCTCGCCATGGTCGAACAAAGAAGTTGAGAGCATGTGCTCAGCGTCATATCCAGAGGTTGTCTTCAGGAAACAGACATATGAATGCTGCCAGCATTGCTGCAGAGGTTGAAGGGGTGGGGGTCAGCCTGTCAGTGCTCAGACCATACGCCGCACACTGCATCAAATTGGTCTGCATGGCTGTCGTCTCAGAAGGAAGACTCTTCTAAAGATGATGCACAAGAGAGCCTGAAGACAAGCAGACTAAGGACATTTATTACTGGAACTATGTCCTGTGGTCTGATGAGACCAAGATAAACTTATTTGGTTCAGATGGTGTCAAGCGTGTGTGGTGGCAACCAGGTGAGGAGTACAAAGACAAGTGTGTCTTGCCTACAGTCAAGCATAGTGGTGGGAGTGTCATGGTCTGGGGCTGCATGAGTGCTGCCGGCACAGGAGAGCTACAGTTCATTGAGGGAACCATGAATACCAACATGTTCTGTGACATACTGAAGTAGAGCACGATCCCCTCCCTTCGGAGACTGGGCTGCAGGGCAATATTCCAGCATGATAACAACCTCAAACACACCTCCAAGACGACCACTAACTTTGTTAAGAATCTGAAGGTGAAAGTGATGGACTGGCCAAGCATGTATCCAGCCCTAAACCCTATTGAGCATCTGTGGGGCATCCTCAAATGGAAGGCGGAGGCGCACAAGGTCTCTAACATCCACCAGCTCTGTGATGTCGCCATGGAGGAGTGGAAGAGGACTCCAGTGGAAACCTGTGAAGCTCTGGTGACCTCTATGCCCAAGAGGATTAAGGCAGTGAAGGAAAAATAATGGTGTCCAAACAAAATATTGACACTTTGGGCCCAATTGACATTTTCACTTAGGGGTGTAGTTATTTTGAGGGGACATCAAATGTACACTGTTACACAAGCTGTACACTCACTACTTTACATTGTAGCAAAGTGTCTTCAGTGTTGTCACATGAAAAGATATTTACAAAAATGTGAGGGGTGTACTCACTTTTGTGAGATACTGCTGCTGTACATCTCTATCTAAAAAAGATGAAATATTCTCCACCAAAGAGAACAATTACACCTTTGAGAATTAAGCTGCCAGACATGCTTTCAGCTGTGAGACATACATTTCTCTCAACCGCAGCACTAATGAGCACGCACAAAATTGATTTGCCCATAACTAGAGCCCTAGTACTGAAAATTTTACCAACAAAATGAATTAATCCATGGATGGATGTACAGTATAGTAAACAGCACCCTGAGAATCACCAGACATGTTGCTGTTATAATTCATGTCAATTCTCTGTTTGAACTACTTACTGTTATTCATTAGTAGCCACGCAGTCCCACTCATTTAGAACAAGACGTTTCTATTATCCTTACCGTCTGTCTCTTCCTCTCCATCGTAAATGGCCCTTACTGCTGACATGCTATAATAAATGTCTGTCCAAGGAATTTATGATTCCTACTATGGCAGCGTCTGGACCCGTTAGGCAGGAAAGAATTTAGTGGCTATCATCCAGAGGTCATTTTCATTAGTACTACAAAACACTGAGTGGTTAAATGGCATAGAAATGAGGAGGTGCAGAAATGATTACTGTTATTACTCAAGGCTCTGTCCCACCTGGTGTAATAAAGGCAAGGTACTTTTCAGTCTGCGCTACGTGAGCCAGTTCTCCGATAGACACACAGTAAAACAGATTACTTCATATTGACCCTGTGAGAAAAGCCAGACGAGTATGACTGTGACCCGGCAGAAAACCATAAAACAATTCAATTCACTTCAGTTCCCCGAAGAGACTTCATCGTGAGCCATAATCCTGCAGCAGGAATAAATTACTAGCCTGTCAACATTAGTCAGCCACCACCTCATACTGAATCAAGCTTTTCAGAAATAAGGTCTGCATGTAACAATAATCACAGGTATTACACCGCTGGAGACGACCTCTCTGTGCGCAAGTGTGAGTATGGACCCAGAGGTGCAAGCAGGAAAGAGACGGAGCCCAAGAAATACATGGCCCGTGCCCCTCAACATCTGGAACTTTAGAACATGCGGTCATTGCAGGTGTCCTTGGCAGTGCCTGAGTGAAAAAATACATTGAGCTTGTAAATTCTTGCGTTTAACGATTCGGGCCTTGGGAAAAATTGTGTCTGATGAAGTTTGGGTGCCTTAAACAAGTATACGTTAGCGTGCGCACATACACACGAATCGCGTTGCTGGAGTCAATTATGCCAGGAAAATTGCTGTTAGGGACTGTGAGCCCCCGAGCCTCACAGGAAGACAGCATTTTCCCGAGAACTCATGCTGAGCCACAACTGAACAATAATCTATTTCCATTCCCAGAGGTGCAGTCATACTCAAAGAGTATAGTAAAAAAAATAATTAAATAAATAAATAAAGCTCTTGGAGAACAGCCAATAGCCTCTAAACAATACCTCTCCAAACAAACAAGGATAACCCAAACCCTAAAGCATGAAGTATTGAAAGAAAACATATGAATAGGACTGGATTATTTCCAACTACAGTCATGTTCATGATGCAGATCCATGGACAAGAAAAAGTCACAAACTCAGACACGTTCAAAAAAAAAGCTGTGTCCATGCATAAAAAAAAGACACGTAAAAACTCACCTGATGATAAAGAACTATAGGCAAAGCAGAAGCTGACAGGGAGGATAGGAAGAAGACAGGACAGATGCCTAAAGTAGGGAAGGAAGGAGAATATAAACTGTAGAGGATACAAAAATGTGAGTCAGAAAGGCAGCAAAAGAAAGCAAAAGAACCACAGGAAAGGAATTATGTAACATCTTTAAATGGTTAACTATAAGAAATACTCTATAGCTTACAGTATAAGAACTGAGCAAAGTAAATTGGAGAGCAGAATAGCAGGTGCATGTGGATATTAGGCTGAGCTGAGGTCATTTTTATGGCTCTGGAGCTGATTTCTCATAAGACGGTGTTACCTCTGGGTTTTCACTCGACCCTGTTTTAGTTGAGCTGACACGTCAAATTCCTCTCCAGAGAGCTTGCACAGAGGGAGTATGAGTGTGAGAGTAATAAAGAAAACGGATTTTTCTCTGATTAATCTAAAGTGGAAGAAAGATTGTAGAGATATGTGACTTGGACAATTTTCCAATGACTTGATTCATGTGAAAAGCTGCACCATACGTCCTAAGGGGCAAGACTTCAGAAAAGTGATACATCATTTTAGTAAGTCGTTTGGTATGAAGCAAATCATCTAACATTCTGTCGAGCTGTAAACGCTAGTGTATAACCTCTTGCTTTTATACACTTTAACACAGTGGATAAAACAGCAACACCAATCCATTTTCTGTCTGAATGTTGTAAGCTGTAAGCCTTCCTAACAGGACACAGCTGATGCTAGCAGATAGACCATGTTATCTGTACAGGAATTGGATGGTAGAGAGACAACATCTGCTTCAGAGGAAGTATCTAAGATTTCACTCCTCAAACTCCTCACTCCTAATAAGGATAATGATAATGAGTCTTTATTGATAATCTATACATTACAGCACAGTGAAATTCTTTTCTTTGCATACCCCAGCATGTTAAGAGGTTGGGGTCAGGGCACCCCTGAAGCAGAGAGGGTTAAGGGCCTTGCTCAAGGGCCCAACAGTGGCAGCTTGGCAGTGTTGGGGCTTGAACCCCCGACCTTCCACACAGTAACAGAGAACCTTAACCGGCAAGTCACAACTGCCCCATGCAGTGCTTCAATGGTGAGTCCCTGTACAAAATACCGTCTGTACCCACCACATTTTACTGAACAACTACAATATAATAACTCTCCAGCCTACTCAGTTTAACACCCAGTGTGTCCCTTTCAAAATTTGTAGATCAAGTTTACACGATACAGTCTTGTTCTAAAATAGTGCCTGCTGCTCACCCACAACATACAATTACTCCTACTCATATTATACAGGTGCACACAGTTGAGGTCAGTTTAAGTTTACACACCTTGTAGAATATTAATAACTTAAAAAAAGAGAGATCATAAAAATTGCTATTTTAAAATAGTTTATTTAGTACTGCCCTGAATAAGCTATTTCACACAATAGATATTATGTGAAATAGTTTTTTTTCTTCCATTTAGTACCGCCCTTCAGAAGCTACATAAGATAGTTGCATGTTTCCCAGAAGACAAAATAATAACAATTTACACCGATTATCCTGTTCAAAGGTTTACTCCAACCGACCCCCCGGCTCTTAATGTATCGTGTTGCCAGAATCAATCAGTGAATGTTTGCACCTTTTTAATAGTTGTGTACGAGTCCATCAGTTGTGCTCAGTGTGAAAAGATCTCAAAATCATATAGCTGTTGTTAGAAAGGGGTCAAATATGCAGAAGATGCAGGAAAACTAAAGAATGTGCAGGACCTGGAGGAACAGTGGGCAGCTTAACAGAACAACTATCAGAAAACATAAAACAGTCGTTGATCATCCAGGTAACAGCACACAGAATTAAGAATGAAGCGTATATATGCAATTTTTAATGATCCGTCTTTTTATTGGTTTAATTATTAACGGTTTTTAGATTCTGCAAGACGTATGTAAACGTGTGACCTCAACTGTACGTTGTTGCTATGACTTTATCAGCCTTGCATCCATCCAACATGTCTGTCCATATAACATGCTCTTTATACACCATTGTTGCCAAGCATATGCACAAATTTAAAAAAAAAAAAAATCAGTTTATGCCATTGGGAAATTGGTCAGCTTCTGATGTCAGAGGTTCAACCAGTCATTTGACTGTTTAGGCCTCATTTATCAATCTTTGAGTAAAGTTTTGTGTAAATATGTCCATGCACCTAACTGAACAAAAAAGTCACCCCTAAAAGACAATAAATGTGCACAACACAGTAGATTTATATCCAGTGCAAAACTCCATAAAAAGGCAAATCTCAGAACTGAAAATGACAAAATGACTAGAAGGAGGCAAAAGATCATAAAAGACCTAAAGGCTAAATCTTCCAATAATGCAGCTCAGCCACTGCAGCGCACTGGTTACCATAGATACATACTAACTCTTCCTCCTTTAATTCGTTTTTCTTAATTGAATGGCTAGTTTTGTCTTAATTTATGGAAAGTAATTAATGACTGGGTTTTAAGCCTATCTACAGTATAGCCGATTGAAGCCTATCAATCAAGGTTCACGTTAGTCTCCTTATATGTAAATTTTTGTGTGTATATATTTTTCTTGAAAAATATAATCTTTACTTTTGTAAATTGCAAACATTTTTCTGAATTAATTGGATTCTCCTAAGCACCACATTTCTTGAGTAAACTCTTCTGCAAACAATTTACGAATAAATACATTCATATTCAGCTTGGTAAATGAGGCCTTCCTTTTGGATTACTTCTCTCAGACTACACAAATTTACCTTGATTCCGAAGTTCAATCAGAAACAGTTCTGATATATATATATACAGTGGTGTGAAAAAGTGTTTGCCCCCTTCCTCATTTCCTGTTCCTTTGCATGTTTGTCACACTTAAGTGTTTCGGAACATCAAACCAATTTAAACAATAGTCAAGGACAACACAAGTAAACACAAAATGCAATTTGTAAATGAAGGTGTTTATTATTAAAGGTGAAAAAAATCCAAACCATCATGGCCCTGTGTAAAAAAGTGATTGCCCCCTTGTTTAAAACATACTATAACTGTGGTTGTCCACACCTGAGTTCAATTTCTCTAGCCACACCCAGGCCTGATTATTGCCACACCTGTTCACAATCAAGGCATCACTTAAATAGGAGCTGCTTGACACAGTAAGGTCCACCAGAAGATCCTTAAAAGCTACACATCATGCCGAGACCCCAAAGAAATTCAGGAATAATTGAGAAAGAAAGTAATGTGAGATCTATCAGTCTGGAAAGGGTATATAAGCCATTTCCAAAGCTTTGGGAATCCAGCGAACCACAGTGAGAGCCATTATCCACAAATGGCGAAGACATGGAACAGTGGTGAACCTTCCCAGGAGTGGCGCCGCGCCCCCCACCAAAATTACCCCAAGAGCGCCGCGACGACTCATCCAAGAGGTCACAAAAGACCCCACAACAACGTCCAAAGAACTGCAGGCCTCACTTGCCTCAGTTAAGGTCAGCGTTCATGCCTCCACCATCAGGAAAAGACTGGGCCAAAAATGGCCTGCATGGCAGAGTTCCAAGGAGAAAACCACTGCTGAGCAAAAGAACATCAAAGCTTGTCTCAATTTCTCCACAACACATCTTGATGATCCCCAAGACTTTTGGGACAACATTCTGTGGACCGATGAGACAAAAGTGGAACTCTTTGGAAGGTGTGTGTCCAAGTATATCTGGCGTGAAGGAACACTGCATTTCATAAAAAGAACATTATACCAACAGTAAAATATGGTGGTGGTAGTGTGATGGTCTGGGGCTGTTTTGCTGCTTCAGGACCTGGAAGACTTGCCGTGATAAAAGGAACTATGAATTCTGCTGTCTATCAAGAGATCCTGAAGGAGAATGTCTGACCATCTGTTCGTGTACTCAAGCTGAACCGAACTTGGGTTCTGCAGCAGGACAATGATCCTAAACACACCAGCAAGTCCACCACCGAATGGCTGAAGAAAAACAAAATGAAGACTTTGGGTGGCCTAGCCAAAGTCCTGACCTGAATCCTATTGAGATGTTGTGGTATGACCTTAAAAAGGCCGTTCATGCTCGCAAAACCGTCTAATGTAACTGAATTAGGACAATTCTGCAAAGATGAGTGGGCCAAAATTCCTCCAGGACGCTGTAAAAGCCCTCACGTTACGTTATCGCAAACGCTTGGTTGCAGTTGTTGCTGCTAACGGTGGCCCAACCAGTTATTAGGTTTAGGGGGCAATCACTTTTTCACACAGGGCCATGATGGTTTGGATTTTTTTCACCTTTAATAATAAACACCTTCATTTACAAGTTGCCATTTGTGTTTACTTGTGTTGTCCTTGACTATTGTTTAAATTGGTTTGATGTTCCGAAACACTTAAGTGTGACAAACATGCAAAGGAACAGGAAATGAGGAAGGGGGCAAACACTTTTTCACACCACTGTATATATATATATATATATATATATATATATATATATATATATATGTATATATATATAATGTTTGTAATTTATAAAAGCTCCTGAGATGGTGCAAATCCACATATAAGGAGACTAATGTGAACCTTGATTGGTAGGCTTCAATCAGCTATACTGTAGATAGGCTTAAAACTTTTCATAAATTAATACAAAACTATATATATATATACACACACACACACACAAATGATGTAATCATACTGGAGCTAGTTATACCAGTAAACATAGCCGTAATGTATAAAACTGTCCAAGCGCAACAATTTTACAAGAAGCCTCTATAAACTCCATATTCAAACCTATTACTCCTGCCAGATCTAACATACAGTACATTCCTCATCCAGAGATAGATAGTATCATTTAGCCAGAGATAGCCTCAGCATGGGGTTCAGGCTGCAGCCCAGAGCCAAGTCTTACTGGCAGGATTAGTGGAAGAAAATCCTCTAACATTTAGGTTAAAGTTCATCGTTCCAGAGTCACAAATGAGTTGGAGCTGATAAATGCTTAAAGATATGAATTTCAGGCTGGGAATGGAAGTTAGCTTGTCCACTCAGATACAAAAGCAGTGAACTGGTGAAGTAAAAGACTCATCAAGTATAAACAAGTTTCCGTTTATGGCAATTAGGGATCTAAAGAGTACACACTGGCAAAGACTAGGGCTGTGAAGGTGGCCATGACAACCGCACCAGCACGGTGGCAAACTACTGGAGTGGCACCAGCGGTAGTGTTACATCACACGCCACATTAATGTTTTTGCTTGAGTGGACACTATGACAAGTACAAAGTACAACATTTTGTATACAAGTGTAATAATAATAGTACAGTTATTCATTTGTATTTATAGCAGGAGATTTTATGTTAATACACAAATTACGTAATCAAACGGTTTGTTTGAGCGCGGAAAAATCCAGTCAGAATTCTACATTTTCACTTCGGGTTAAAAACCTACACTTACAATACTATACTATACAAAAGAAATAAAGTATTCGTCAGAGAAGCGTGCGACCATGTTTCCCTTTATCCACTAATTCTTCTTCTCCGCTTTGTGGGTCAATCAAAGCACTGTAACCCACAGCGCCCTCAGGCTCTTTCTCATTGCAACAACACGACATAACAAGGTTGTATTGAGTTGTTGCACAGACAGAAGAGCTCAAATAAACGCACATGCTTTGTTATGAAATAGACTTAACAGCCTCATTTAATTTTTTTATATTTCGGTTATTATTTAATTTAAGCCTGTTCTATTATATTATATTCAATTATATTATATCATATTATATAGTGATATAAATCCCCCCCCCACATTTAATCCTGGTCAGGATATATTCACTGGATGTGATGCCGGTATATACACATTAGCACACTTATTCACACTTAGGGGAAATTATGCCTAGTCAGTTCACATAACAGCATGTTTTTCAGAAGGAGGAAACCAAAAAAACATGGTAGAAACCCACATGGACACAAGAAGAAGACATTAAACTCCGCGCAGACATTAACTCATGCTCAGGATTGAACTGGGGACTTTGGAGTTATATAATCTTTGACAATGTTTTGTACATATGAGGTTTATTGGGTCACATGTTTCATTAGCTGAGGTTGTGCTGAAGTTATCAATTAGTGGTATCAAAATTGCCATACCAGATTTATACAAATGTAGGCCTTAAAGGGTTAATACCCTTAGCATGTGTGACTGTTTAAGCATTAAAAAATTACTTTAAAATGTCGGGGGAAAAACCACATAAAACGTGTTTCACCATAATCTCCTTCTGACCAGCTGTGCCTGAAACGTAATGTCACTGAAATAACAAATTTTTGTTGGAATGAACAGTAACATAATGAATGCAGTGTATAAAGAGACTTGTTGCTGTAATCTTACTGTTTGGGGATTCCTGAATGTGTGTCTCTACAGTAACATTAGCTCCAGCAAATTACTTTGAACCAGTTTTTCAGCCAATTGCAGACCTTCAGCTGTTTCAGCATGTGTGGCTGTGTATCGCTGTGCACATATGTGTCTACCTTCTTCTTCCAGGCGCACTCAGAGTCCTGCAGCTGGCTGAAGCGGTCGGCCAGGGGCGTCTGGACCGCATTGCTGGCTTTGGTTTTCTTCAGCTTACTGCGCCAATCTTCCTCATTACCTGTCAGCTCAGCCAGCCTGTGGAAAAATAAATAATTGTGTGTGTGTATATATATATATATATATATATATATATATATATATATATATATATATATATATATAACAATTTGTGATCTTAAAGTCTTTATTAACAATAGGGGAAAGAACATCTCTACACCTATGAATATGTATGATATTCAATTTTAAATGCCTGCAAGTTAGCTAGTAGTCAAATTGTTTGCATTTGAAGCCTTGTTATATTTTCAGAGATGAATGATATAGTATACAACACTAGCCAAACATAATTACAATTTTGTTTGTCACCAACAGCTAATTTAGCAAACCTGCTAGCCTAGCACAAGGATTCATGTCTAAAACAGCATCATCCTCTAATGTGATGGTTAATGCTAATGTGAATTCAGCACTATGTTAACAAATTTGACTGGAACACCAAACATAAAGTGAACATAAAATGTCAATATTGAATTTAGCAGCCATTACTATTGGTCACAATGCACTACACATCCCTGTCAGATTAACCAACTATCATACCTCTGGTTGAAAGAGGAGCTCATGCTGCCGTCTAGACTGCTGTCCAGCTCCTCGCTGTCCTCAGATGTACACAGAGATGGTGAACGCGGAGCATCGCTGGAGCTACTGTTCCCTCTCTGCATGACCTTTATCCCACCATCCACCTTTGTCTCCTCTTCCATCTCTTCCGTTCTATCCTCCTGCTGCTTCTCCTCACAATCATTGTCATGAGTTTCGCTTATCTCTGGCGCAGGCTCGGTCTCCAGGCTGGAAGAGCGGCTCTTCTTTAGGATGCCTCTGAGGCCATGTGGACCCGAGTCCTGCCTCTGCAAGCCTGCTGCGAGCACCTTGGGCTCCTGCTCCTCTACCTCCACAGTTGGCATGGGAACTGAGTGGGGCTCCTCGATATCTGGCATACACGGTTTCTCACCAACCCCAAGTTCACTGGCCGAGTCCTAAAAAATGACCAAAGAGGAGAACAGGACAACTTCAGTGGCAACTCAATGGAGGTTCTCATGGTGACTTGAGGTTCTCATGGTGGTTCTCAGTGGTGTCTTTCTCAGGACGCTTGCTATTAGTTCATTTTGTCTAAAGCACTATTTGTTTAGTTTTACCATATATACATATTATATCTCCATTTTTCATACCATACCACTTATCCTAAACAGGGTTATGGGGGAGCCTGGAGCCTATCCCAGGGACACCATGGATGAAGTGCCAACCCATCGCAGGGCACAATCTTACACAAATTCACACACCCATTCACACACTATGGACAATTTGGAAATGCCAGTCAGTCTACAACGCATGTCTTTGGACTGGAGGAGGAAACTGGAGTGCCTGGAGGAAACCTGTCAAGCATGGGGAGAACACTCCTCACACACAGGGCAGATGCGGCATTCGAACCGCCAACTTTTCAGACTTGCTGATTCATGCTGATATCATAATTTATTAGAATCAACAGTAATCACTTAAATTACAACTTCCTCAGGTAAAAAAAAAAAATCTCTCAGGACCGGATTTGAGTTCTACACACTCAGAACTATACCATTACTAACTCAAATTCATTACTGATTAAGGTGCTTTAAAATGAATAACTGAATAATAACCCAAGAGTTTAAGTGCATAGGGCTTATTACATGTCCACTATCTCTGTAAGCTCTGTACGACACATGTCTGCACAGAAACGTTCCTGTGATCTCGTCATGAATGTCCAGTAGGACAAAGAACAGATCCTGCAGTTCGCCCCTCTGTGTAGAGTCAAAGAGTGTGTTATCTGTCAGAAGCACACTCCCATCTCCATTTCCTCCCTTCAATGGCCCTCAAATTCCCCATCCTACCCTTTGCACTGTCCAGAGACAAAAAGAGGAAGAGAAAAGCAGAGCTGGGGGAAGCTCCACCATACACAGACACACACACACCCTCAGGACAGAGAGAGCAACGCAGGGGCATGAGTGAACGAGAAATAGAAGAGACAGAGAGGGGTTGGGATGAGAAAAAATAATAAAAGATTTGTATACGTGTCTCAGTTCTCTCTTTAAAGATCTGCATGATCAGACTTTGAAATAAAATGATTATTTAAATGTTCAACGTAAAGCCACAAGACAAAACAAGCAAACACAATTTGAATCAAGTCATAATAAAACATTTTTCAAAATATATATATTTTTGGGCAAACGTTTAACCAAACTGGGTGGTGAAATGTAAAGAGACAGGCTAGCATGTGTGCCATGTATGTATTAGATACTAGCTAGCAGATTTGGGATTTCATGAATTACGAGGACAAAAATAATTGGATAAGAGACAAACCATGCGCAAGATCTGTCATACAAGACCTTGTCTGGATCAGCACCCCCCTACCTCAACACTCTACTGAAGGCCTATGTTCCCTCACGCAATCTGCACTTGGTTAATGACCGACGCTTAGTAGTGCCTACTCAGCGTGGCTCAAGGTCCCTTTCCAGAACCTACATGATGTTTTAAAGTAAAAATTTAGCGGGGCTCGACGAGAGGAGCTTTAGAAAAGTGTTTGCCCCATCGTCGATTCGAATCTCAACAGTGCCACGGCAATCCACTGTCTGTGAGCTCATGCATGCAGAAGAGGACAGCTATTGTTTTCATCTGAGGGTGTTACGTTGCCTTGTGACGCAGCAGGAGCAGAAGTTTGAAAAGATGCCATTGGCTGGCTTCATGTGTGACCCTTCACCCTCCCTGGTTGGTAACTGTCGTATGACAGAGAGAGCTGGCTGGTGGATGTGAAATGCCAGGTTACCAAAGGGGGGGGGGTGTTTAAAATTTAATAAATAAATAAATATTTGTATATGGACCCAAGATCCATCACACTACATCAAGTGTCATTTTATAATTGCATCGAGTCAGTCAAATTATACAGGCCCTGTTCATGGTTCATGATGAAACCTAGCGGTAGCAACGCTCCTGTCAGTCACATGATCATCTCAATGTAGGCCTCTCTAGTGTACACTCTTACCTTTTCCCCTCCGTCCTGTGCTTCCGACTTCTCACTGCCCTTCTCTCCATCTGTCTCCTCCTCAGATGATGATGAAGACAATACGGACTGACTGCAACAAAGACCAGAGCAAAGAAAATAAAAGGCCTTTGAGACTGTAAATGAAAGAAAACGTCAGCTCTGGTTAGCAAAAGTAATCTGGTTATCCTAAAGACAGCACATTGCATCATTGTTTTTTATGGGGGTTTTTTTCCCAATCAATTTAAATTTGTGGTTTACATGAAAACCACATGATGTATGTCTCTGAACACAGAGACTTTGTAGTTTCTGTAATGTTTCTGAGAGGAGCTGCGCTGGAGAGACAAGTTAATCAGCGTCGATGTTTACACACATTAAAAGTGAGTCATGATGGCATCCACCGCCAGTAGAACAAAAGTGAAAAAGAACAGCAGCCCAAGTTCAAGCACAACCCCCCTTCACACACACACAAACACACACAGAGCCAAAAACATACATTCTAACAGTTTCCTACCATAATTCACATGATAACAGAGCACACCCTACCAGTACATCAGCGTCTGAGGTAATACATATACAGCTGTAAACACCCACCCATATATCTTTTATCAGCTGCAACAGACACTGACGCCAGTTTGCAGAGCTTTGATGACTGTGTAAAGTATAATACCATCCTATAAATGACTGGCATATTCTTTTGTGTTCATCCTAAAAGACTGTTAGCTAAAAGGTATGTTATTTAAACCTGGCTTTATGATTGACAGGGATTAATGTACAATACAATACACACTGCATGAGATGGCAATACTTATATTTATATTTGCTAGACATGGTGGTGTTTACATTTAGTTGACATTTTTTAACCTAAGATCTGCTGCAAATTTCTTTGCAGTACATGAAGTAAGGACTAACACACGTCAGAGAATATTTGTATGTAACCGCATGGTCTGAAGTGTGTTATTATACCCCGAAGCAATTCGCCAACAGTTACAGTTATCTTTAATTTGTTAACGAACAACACATTGTGATTTTTAACTGTTTATAGTTACTGCGAGACAAGTTCCTGTTATTGTTTACGTTATAAACTTGGGGTCAGGACACTACGGCTCGCAAGCCATATATGGCACTTTCAGTGATTGCCTATGGCTCAACGGCGGGGGAAAAATAAATAAAAACAATCACAAATGCTAGTGTTTCAATTGAATTCAAACTCTACATATTACCTAATTTTAATTCATAATCGATGCTCGTTTGTCATGTATACACCAACCAACCGTGAGTTGGCACAACAAGCTCAAATTTCACAGGACAGTGTCGAGTAGAGCGGTAATTTCCCGCAAAAAAAAAAGAAACGTCCCCTTTTTCAGGAGACTGCCTTTTAAAGATAGTTTTGTAAAATCCATATAAGCTTTACAGATCTTTATTTGAAAGGGTTTAAACAATGTTTTTCATACTTGTTCAGTGAACCGTAAACAATTATTGCACATGCACCTATGGAACAGTCCTTAAAAGACTCAGTTTACAGGCAGTGGACAATTAAGGTCACAGCTACAATAACGTATGACACTAAAGAGACCTTTCTACTGACTCTGAAAAACACAAGAAAGATGTCTAGGGTTCCTGCTCACCTGCGGGAACATGCCAATGTCAATGGAAATGCAGCTGACTGAGAAGCTGAGAAACATATCGACTGTTACAAAGCACTGACACCCGATACTCCTTTCATAAATGTTACACTGATGTCTCCTAACAGAAAGCTTCGCCATATCAACCATTATACATTCTTTCTTTGTTTTCTGTTACTATTCTGTTACTATAGAAACAATATTCCATTAGAACAAGGGCATTTATATGAACCTATTATTCATGTTAGAGCCAGAACTACTCTCAGAGCAATGATGTTAAAGACAATGACCTTCTGATTTCACAATTCAACAACGCTGTCGTATCAACAATTTTGTTAAAGCGCTATTTTTAGAAATGAATTTATATTTACGCACAATAGAACTTTTAGTGCGTAATGTCAGTCATTGCCTAAATGTCTGTGAGTCTTATATCCTTGTCTGGGAGTCTTGGACAGAGTCCAAGGCCACTGTACCATCACGCCTTTCACACAGTAGATAAGAAAATGCATTCAGTGTGTACAACTGTCCAAGAAACACATGCTCACATTCACGCTTGTTAACTAGCAATATTTAACCACATAGTGGTAAGCAATCTCAAAACTGCAATGAAGTGACACAAAAAAATGTCCTGTTTTAGAGATTACAATTTGTGAGCATCTTCGCAGACATGACGTAAATGCATAAGGCATAAATCTTATCTTGGACCCGATCTAAAGGTCTGAAATTCACTGGAAGTGGATTAAAATGGAACTTATTTGACAGTTTGGAATAACCTTAAATAAAGTTTACTGCAGAGCTGGATGAACAAAAGCCAGACACGCTGTATTTCAGTTCAACTCTAGTGAGTGTCCCAGGGTCCCGTGAGGCTGTGCTGGAGCCAATCGGGCAATACAGGCAGGCTCAGCATTTCACATTGCAGAGCAGTGAGAGAAGCAAAGCAGATCTCTTTTCCTGCACTGCAATGAGAACCAGAGACTTGAATGTTTTCTCTGACTCAGCTTCTGCTATGGCTGCCGATGCGTAAGTGCCAATCAAATTCTGAAATTTCATTACCTCATGCATCATTATCTCATAAAAGACATCTAGACAGACACACACACACCACGCACGTACAGAATACGGGTCAGACAGGCTACATCCGGCTTCAGAGAGATGCCTATCTGCTATGATCGTAACTCACGATTAAACCTGCACAAAACAGGAAGGACTTTACAGCTAAAGAAGCACAGGGTGTAATGGACGACAATTACCCGAATTGTATGACTAAGGATGGTACGACCTAGGAAGGATAACACCTCAGATTAGGTCTCAGGCCCAAAATCCAAAGAAGCCAGCCAGTATTAATGTTTCTGGGCCACGTCCGGTCCTGTTTTACTTACCTGGTTTTAGTTGGCCTGTCCTGAGTGCTGATTGGCTCTCTGTGTCTGTTGGCATGGTGACCTTCCTGTGTGGTTTCCTCTGTGATGGCCTTTGAGCTGGACAGTATTTCAGGTATCTCCAAATCCTAGAGACAGAAAGAGAAAGAAAGCCAGTGAAAGGAAGAATATTAAAGAAAGGGTGGAACAGAGTGGAACTACGGGTACTTTCCACATCAAAACAAACCTCCAGAGTCAGGCCATTCAACGGCTCTACAATTAGCCATTCAGTCCAAGGATTTAAAAAAAAAAACGTCACACAGCCATACTGGGCATAGCAAGAAGGACTCAGCAGGGCTTCCTAGAGATAGAACAACCCCCAAAACGCACACACACACACACACACACACAAACAAACGCACACACACACCATGGGAAAAAACTGTCTTAAGCTGAATGAGAGTAAGTGGCAGTCAAGAAAGGATAGAGAGGTTGGGAAGAGTGAATCATGCTGGAGCAAGAGATGGAGAATTAGAGAAAGAGAGAGAAAAAGAGATATAGAGAGAAGAAAAAGGAAGGAGACCTCTGTCATAAGCAACAAATGATCACTCATAATCTGCGTTTAGAGCTTGTGGAATAGATAAAATCATGGCCAGAATGATAACAAAAGCACTAGTTTATTTGCCAAGTGTGAAACCAATACTAAACAATGTCCACAGGTTGATAAATGAGATTCCCAAATGTCTAGGATGGAGACTTTGGTGTCATCCAACTGTAACATCCAAAAATAGTCATTTGGGGTAAATGCACGTATCTTTAAAAAGGATTTATGGGGCTTTGCAGTGATAATCTAAAACAAGCTTTAATAAAGGCCAGACATTGTTCTCAAAAACATCTTTGGAGACACTTATCCAGGCTCTTAACACAATACACTCTGGAGACATCTTCCAAATGACTTCAAATGAACTCACACTTCCATGATTTCACCACAAAAGGAGGTCCTCCACTATAGGTTCTCCATTTCATCCTATATACAGTGGTGTGAAAAAGTGTTTGCCCCCTTCCTCATTTCCTGTTCCTTTGCATGTTTATCACACTTAAGTGTTTCGGAACATCAAACCAATTTAAAGAATAGTCAAGGACAACACAAGTAAACACAAACTGCAATTTGTAAATGAAGGTGTTTATTATTAAAGGTGAAAAAAAATCCAAACCATCATGGCCCTGTGTGAAAAAGTGATTGCCCCCTAAACCTAATAACTGGTTGGGCCACCCTTAGCAGCAACAACTGCAACCAAGCGTTTACGATAACGTGCAATGAGGCTTTTACAGCGTCCTGGAGGAATTTTGGCCCACTCATCTTTGCAGAATTGTCCTAATTCAGTTACATTAGAGGGGTTTCGAGCATGAACGGCCCTTTTTAAGGTCATACCACAACATCTCAATAGGATTCAGGTCAGGACTTTGGCGAGCCACTCCAAAGTCTTCATTTTGTTTTTCTTCAGCCATTCGGTGGTGGACTTGCTGGTGTGTTTAGGATCATTGTCCTGCTGCAGAACCCAAGTTCGTTTCAGCTTGAGTACACGAACAGATGGTCGGACATTCTCCTTCAGGATCTCTTGGTAGACAGCAGAATTCATAGTTCCTTTTATCACGGCAAGTCTTCCAGGTCCTGAAGCAGCAAAACAGCCCCAGACCATCACACTACCACCACCATTTCATATTTTACTGTTGGTATAATGTTTTTTTTATGAAATGCAGTGTTCCTTCTACGCCAGATATACTTGGACACACACCTTCCAAAGAGTTCCACTTTTGTCTCATCGGTCCACAGAATGTTGTCCCAAAAGTCTGGGGGGATCATCAAGATGTGTTGTGGAGAAACTGAGACGAGCTTTGATGTTCTTTTTGCTCAGCAGTGGTTTTCTCCTTGGAACTCTGCCATGCAGGCCATTTTTGCCAGTCTTTTCCTGATGGTGGAGGCATGAACGCTGACCTTAACTGAGGCAAGTGAGGCCTGCAGTTCTTTGGATGTTGTTGTGGGGTCTTTTGTGACCTCTTGGATGAGTCGGCTCGCTCTTGGGGTAATTTTGCCGGGGCGCCCGGCCACTCCTGGGAAGGTTCACCACTGTTCCATGTTCGCCACTTTGTGGATAATGGCTCTCACTGTGGTTCGCTGGATTCCCAAAGCTTTGGAAATGGCTTTATAACCCCTTCCAGACTGATAGATCTCAATTACTTTCTTTCTCAATTGTTCCTGAATTTCTTTGGGTCTCGACATGATGTGTAGCTTTTAAGGATCTTCTGGTGGACCTTACTGTGTCAAGCAGCTCCTATTTAAGTGATGCCTTGATTGTGAACAGGTGTGGCAATAATCAGGCCTGGGTGTGGCTAGAGAAATTGAACTTAGGTGTGGACAACCACAGTTATAGTATGTTTTAACAAGGGGGGCAATCACTTTTTCACACAGGGCCATGATGGTTTGGATTTTTTTTCACCTTTAATAATAAACACCTTCATTTACAAATTGCATTTTGTGTTTACTTGTGTTGTCCTTGACTATTGTTTAAATTGGTTTGATGTTCCGAAACACTTAAGTGTGACAAACATGCAAAGGAACAGGAAATGAGGAAGGGGGCAAACACTTTTTCACACCACTGTATATATATATATATATATAGGATACATATAGGATATATATATATATATATATATATATATATATATATACACATTTTTTGGTTTGTTTGTTTTGTTTTGTTTTTGGTTTTTATTTTTCAGATAGCCAACGTATCTCACCAAAAAAAAAAGCTACCTGCAACCAATGATGAGTACAGTTGTATGATAAATAGGTCTGCTCTGTAATAAACTAGGCACGGTCACTGCTGCAGTTCCTGATAAGGTCCTCAAATGCTTCTCATTAAATCAAAGCAGGTATAATAAATGTATAACTAAGGCAGCGGTAGAACAAAGCAGGATATCAAAAGATGAACTGTAAGAAAAACTGGATCATCGGTCAGATTCCACCCACTTACTTTACAGCGAGACACCCTGGCGGACGCACTCGTCTTAAAGCCGTCATCGTCTTCATCATCAGCTTCTGGCACACAAAGAAAAAAAGAAGAATGTTATCATAGTGTTTTATCTACATTCTGCAATTTGTAGTCATTTTCTAAGATGCAGCTGTATGACACTCAGAGCGGTTCTGGTTCATTTTCAAATGTAACCTATTGGATCTTAATGCAAAAGCTAAAATGTATAAGGACATAGATGACAAGCATAAAAAAAAATGAAAAAAGTATTTGAAGTAAGATTGTGGTGTGTGGGTATAGCAAAAAGATTTTTTTTTATTAGCATTAATGCAGGTAGTGGAGGCACAGTCGCTTAGTGTTTAGTACGTTTGCCTAGCACCTCTGGGGTCGGGGGTTCAATCCCTGTCTCCGCAGTGTGTGCGTGGAGTGTGCATGTTCTCCCCGTGCTTCGGGGGTTTCCTCCAGGTACTCTGGTTTCTTCCCCCAGTACAAAGGCATGTGTTGTAGGCTGACTGGCATCTCTAAATTGTCCGTAGTGTGTTAATGGGTGTATGCGATTGTTTCCTGCGATGGGCTGGCACCACGTAGGGTGTCCCCCTCCTTGTGCCCTAAGATAGGCTCCAGGATCCCCACGACTCATGTAAGATAAGCGGTCCAGAAAATGGCTGGATGGATAGATAGTAGCATGGCAAAGAGTGCCATGGAGGAGTTGTTTTATCCATCCATACCTTTGCGTGAACAATTCATGGTACTTAGTCTTCAGATTTAATGGCTGAACTCACTAATATTGCTCTGCACACTCACTTTGGACGTCCTCGCAGTCTCTATTAATGATGCTGTATATATGTCATACATAAGGTCAAATTTCACTTTTTTTAAAGTGTTAAAAATAACTGACTGGCTGACATAATGTACAGCAGATGTCCCTTAGGGTGCTTTTGTGGGTGTTTACTCTTTTAAATGTTTATCGAGGAAAATATTTGCAGGAGCCTGCGATTGTTTTTGAAATTACTGAAGATGTGGGCCAAGACATGTCATGTGACGTCACAACAACGCATATTCGGCCAAAGCACTCTTCAAGAACATGAGTACAGCTAAAAGGTTTTACCAACAAACATCACTGCGAAAGACCGTGCAAAACAAATCTGTGCAATTGCAGTTTTACCAATTCAAGTAGTTTCAGCAAAAAAAAAAAAAAAAGTTTAAAAAAACACTGCAAATTTGGAAAAAATCCCCCTAAAATAACCAGTCTGTATGGACTGGTTTATATTTGTTTATATCTGCACCACCTTGATTTTTTTTTCCGGCTTCTCCCTTACGGGGTCGACACAGCGAATTAAACGTCCGCATATTTTGAAGATTCACACAGGATGTCCTTCCTGATGAAACCCTCCCCATTTTCCGGTCTTGGGACAGGCACTTAGAGTGCACTGGTACATGCAAATCTCCAGTGGCTGTGGTTGGTTCCCTGAACCCGGGCCATGGTAGGGAGATCTCCACATGCTAGCCCACCACTACAGCGGTCCCATATTTATACAGGCATATTCATTTATTACCGTGAATATAGGAACTTACAGGACTTGCACCCAAACAAATTAGCTTACACATTGGTGTTATCCCACTGGGTTATGCTTGCACAAAAAGAGAACCCCTGATGTTTTTAGGAAACTAGATCTCTCACGTAAAGTCTGTGGGAGCTACACACTTGGGCACACTGTTCAAACCTTCATAATTAAGCGAACAGGTGATAAGTGAGGTGAGCAGTTCACTGTGGACCTGAATGATGCATCACACTGGTCATTCCTGTGCGTGCTTTTTTCAGCCAGATGAATCTCATCTCCTCCAAAGTCTAATCTTAGAGCACCAAGATGGGGTTTTAGTTCATATTTATGATCATGGTCGTAATGCGCATTAAATTACTATTTAAACAATATGCTGTGAAGCCAGTGTGAAAATGTCACAGCTGTATTGCAAGTGACATGCAGTCTAAAACTATACAGGCCGTTTGGATGCAGCTGTGAAAGATTAGGAGGTACAGATCCAGCTGTGTGTATGTGCGTGAGTGTGTTCTGCGTGGGAACGCTCTGATCCACAGCAGATGCCTGTGTGATAGCGTGGAAAGGGAGCTGCAGTGGCCCTGAGGGTTAGCCAGCGTTTCATAGGTACTGGGGATTAGAGTGCTCTTGAGTGCTGTGCTTTGCTCCTGCTGAGAGAGCTGAAACCCAGAGGTCTGTGAGGGGAATATCACATCTCCTCCCGAGAGAGGTGAAACATCACGCTTTAATGTCACACCAAACCTCCCAACTATTCCTTCATCTTTCTCATTCCGTCTCTCCCTCCTTTCATTCTCTGTAATGAGAACGAATGTGCTGAGTTAGCATTCCCCGTCCTGTGGGCGATATTTTCCACCAACTTAGCTGCAGTGGAGCTGATGAGTGGTGTGTGAGCCTCCGATGGGCTTCTGCTTCCAAACTGTCAGCCAGACCTACTGAAGTGGGGATTCCCAAACAGCAGGCCAGTATGCAACGCTATGTGTGACATTACTTGGCTCGCTCCGCATCTATGAACATAACACAGCCAACATGAGTTAGAGTGTGAGCGTAAAAAGGCTGTCACAAACCAAGCCAATGTTTAAGAACTTTGGCCAACCAAAACTGACTGAGAATCAAGTCTTCTTTGACTGTTGCTGATGGCTGTTATGCACACTTGTTTTGCACCTGAGGAATGTCAAAGGAAATGGCTTGTCATACCGAGAGGTGACAACCAGAAGACTACGGAATTAAATTTGCGCCGTAAGTATTGAACGTAACAGTTCAAGAAACGAACACAAATATACAATGAGAAAGAAGAAAAACACTCGGAAACTCCGTGGCAAAAATGTAACATGGTCACCAAATAAGCAGCATTCTTTGTTAACAGTCTTCTAAGCTTCGTTTTCGCTAATCGTGGATTACGAATTTTCGTTTAAGTTTACGTTCGCCATTTTGGAACAAATCTCACATGTGGGCGGGGCTTAACAGCGTTTTACTCTCATCGGCTTGTGAGATTTGGGTCAACAGCTCCCTGACCTGGAAAGAGAGACTTTAGTGGTATGAATTTTGGAGAGCGTTCTGGATGCGGTTCTCTGTATAGTCATAGTGTTATTACAATAACATTGTTACAACAAAGTCATGGACATTACTTACTTACTTAGTCAGCATATTAGTTTGTAATTAATATTTGAGGTTTGGGTAGTCTCATACGACTATTTTATGTTTTTAGATGAGCTCTCAGGAGTGGCACGAAGCATCGTCGTCATCATCGTCGTCCCGCTCCTCCTCCTCAGCTGGACACTCGAGCTGTCGATGCAAAGCTCACTAGCCAATGAGAGTAAATCGCTGTTAAGCCCCACCCACACTGTGCCATTTGTGACTCGCTGTCAGTTTCAGAGAGTTTGTCTTCTTTCCCGTTGTATATATTTGTTCGTTTTCTTGAAAAGGTACGTTCAATACTTTTGGCACAAATTCAATAGAAGACCAGAGGTGACAAAATAAATGGAAACTTTTTTTATTATTTTTGTACTGACATGGTTTGCATCCTATTTGAGCACTGCAAATCAATACAAAGTTCTTCTGATGTGCATGGTCTCTTCCAGGATCCACAGTACATAAGGGCTCACTGAATGGTTTGATGAGTATGCTATGCATTTATAAATCATATGCTATGACTATCACAGCACCCGTATCTCAACCCAACTGAACACTCTAAATTGAATTTTCGACTGACAGCACTTTTCACCGCCGTTATCAAACACCGACTGAGGGAATCTCTTTTGGAAGAATGGTGCTCATCCCTCTTGTACAGTTGTACAGAGCTGTGTAGAATCTATGCCAAGATGTACTGAAGCTGTTCTGGCAGCTTGTGGTGGCCCAAAACCTTCCCAACATGCTTGTTGTTTTTTTCCCTTAATTCTGTTGCTTATCTGTATGAACCAAATCAGAAACTCTCGACTTACTGTTTCATGTAGTAGTATGCAGCTTGGGGATGCACACAAACTGTCATATCACAGCAAACCAGCGACTCCATTTCCTAGGACGCACCACCAACTACAAACATGGCCGAAGAGGACTACACTTCCCTCCCACACACACGTTCACCTTCTCCGGAATTCTAATCACACATCTCACACTCACTCACTCTCCACTATATAAGAGACTTTTTGAACACTATGACATTGCGAAGTATTACGCTCAGTTGCCATAGCCTCTATCATGTACCAAGCCTTTACTCATAGCGTTAAGCTTCATGGTTTTGATCTGTTTCTTGTCCTCGTTAATCGAGTCTTGTCATAGTCTAGTTTATCCTGTTTGCTGATCGTCTGACCGTTTGCCTGTTTTGACCACACTACTGTTTCATGATTTGGATTTGTCTGCCTATATCTCCTATAATAAAACTCATCTGGTAAATGGCACACTTATATAGCGCTTTCCACTGTAACTCATTCAGCCATTAACACACACACACCAATGGTAGCAGAGCTGCCATGCCATCGGGAGTAACTTGGGGTTCAGTGTCTTGCCAAAGGACACTTCGGCATGTGGAGTCACCCGGGCATCGAACCGCCAACCCTACGATTAGTGGAGAACCCACTCTACCACCTGATCCACAGCCGCCCCTGCATTTCCATCCGTCCTCAACCTTCTTACGTGACGGAAACAAATCTTCACTGTAATTTTTACACCACTGTCACTCTTCTTGTACAAGCGATAAAATGAATATAAGTTGAGAAATATTTTTGAAAAAATAGAATTGCACTGCATAGCAAGTTTGTATCACTCATACTCATCAACTGTGCTACTCATAACGAGTGAAGTTGGGAAATACAGTGATTACCGTTGTGTCATTGGATTCTTGAGGTACACAGCATGAGGCTGAGGTCCTGTATGACGACACCATTTGACTCAGACTATGATAGAAAAAAAGACTGGTTTTGAAACTTTTGTCAAGATTAGTCATGCTGTCCTTGCAAGTCTGTTGTGTGGGGATTTAATCACAGTAACGTTTTGGCTTCCTGTCCACATAAAAACAGCATGTTGGATCACTGAGAATAGAGCTTTTTGAAACTCTTCCTTTTCACTGGATTTTATGTGGATGGGAAAAATGTCTGCTTTTGAAAATGCTGACATCACAGCACCAGCCATTGTGGGGTTTTTTTGCATTTGTTATAAATATGCTAGATTTGTTGTCTGATATTTCTTATTTGCTAACATGTTTGAAATTTCATTTCATGTTAATTTATATGTGGGGCTCGGAGGCTTAGTGGTCAGCATGCTCCGGGGTTGGGGGTCTGAATCCTGCCTCTGCCTTGTGTGCACGAAGCTCGCATGTTCTCCCTGTGCTTCGGGGGTTTCCTCAAGGTACTCTGGTTTCCTCCCCCAGTCCAAACACATGTATTATAGGCTGATTGGCATTTCCAAAATTATCTGTAGTTTGTGAATATGTGCGTGATTATGCCCTGCGATGGATTGACACCCCATCCAGGGTGTACCTGCCTTGTGCCCAGAGTTCACTGGGGGTAGGCTCCAGGCTCCCCCATGACCCTGTGAAGGATAAGCGGTATGGAAAATGAATGGATGGGTGGATGATTTTATTGTTACACCCTCATGTAAAGAAGCCAGGCTAGGATACTGCTCTGGCATTACAAAGCATACCCTAGGAGATTCTGTGTAAGATCCAGGTGAACACGTTACCTCATCATCAGCCACACATATAAATCTGTGAAAATGTTTCATTATAGAGCTTGTTTTGCCTTCTCTACCACGCAGTACTTAACATTATTGTTGAGGTTGGCAACAGTTGATGATATGCACTCATTGCGCTGGCATGCTCATGTGTGCGTTTACAAATCATTTTGAAGTCTTTGGGTGGATTTTAATTTTGTTCAATTTTGAACATGGAGGGGTTAAAAAATATCCATATCAAGGCCTTGTTTAAACTTATGAAGCAATCAAAAGACCATATTTAAAAGATTAGCCGTTGAAACAGGAATCCTTGATGATAACTACATGTGACAGGTAAACCTCCTGGAGTCATCTGGAAAGTGTTCGTGATGTGCACGTGTGTGTGTGTGTGTGGACATTTAATTTCACGCCATCCTGAATCATAACTGCTGCCTCGCGTTTCAGCTTTGTACTTTGACAGGATGCTGCTCTTCTTACTCAGCTAACAGAGAAAGGGATTCTGGGAGCACAACGGAAATCGAAGACGAAGGAGAGAGAAGAATGACAAAGGGCTCATTGAAGGGACTTGGGGAAAGTAACTTACCCTTTGGCGGTTTAACTTCCTCTGTGCCCAGCAGACTGTGAAAGAGAGAGACAGAGCAGTGAGGAAACAATGCATCATATGACGCAATTCCACCTGAAATCCACCCCGCACCCCCCTCCTGTCTATTATGAGAGGAATCTGCTCTACTTAAATACATGATAAAGCTTGTTTCATACATTGCATGATAAAAATCTGACTCTGCATGGATGCATCTGAAGGAAAACTAGTCGCAGATGTGGCCAGTGAGAATCAGGTTCCATTACAATAGGACTTTGTTACATCTGTTTAGAACCAGACTGCGAGATCAGTCTCTAAGGGCCGAGAGACATCCAGCAGAACCGGCACACGATGGAGAACAGCTGCCTGCTTTAATTAAAATGTACACATTACATAAGCGACACAAATTTAACATGAGGGAATAAGACCTGACAAAAACACTTCATCAACACAGGCAAGTTAGGACACCGCAACTTAAACACAAACACGACACACACACTACAGCACCTACAACACACTGATGAAAACCCTGATTCCCAAAAAAGCATAAAGTAAACTGACTAAAGGCAGTCACAGCCATTTCCTTTTCCCAGAACGGGTGACTGCTCGAGCGCTTCCCAGAGTTAGTTAGTGTGAGAGGATTTACCAGAATTTGGTGTCTGTACTTGATCTTTGTAATGACTGGTTTCAGTGTAAATATGTTCATGTGTGGGTTTGTGAGAAAGAGAAAGAAAATATAAAAGGTTTCCACCATAATAGCCCTTTCAGGAAACCAGCATCCTGGTGTTTTTTTTTTTTTTTCCGTCACGTTTCCACCAACCAATCCAGCACTCATTTTTAGTTCCTGCCCCATAGTTCCAAGAACCTTTCAGTTCCTTTTGCAGAGTAGATACTTTTCTGACGGTCCTGTTTTTTGGGTTTAAAATAATAAAAAAAAATTAATAAAAAAAAACGTTTTTAGTAAACAGGGATTATTAAAATGTGTTTCATATCAAAAGTAATGTGGCATGACGGCCAAAGCGAAATCTTTCCATGGCTCTTTTGTTTTAACACATGTGCGGAGTCAGACACGTCACACCAGTGTGTTTTTGTACATGGTCCTGGTGACATGCTGCTCACGGCAAGAGTCAACAAATGCTGTGTTTCATGCTCACGCAGCTGGTGCTGTTTTCTTGTATGCTGAAATGATGGATTGATTGTGTACTCGTTCTGCATAACAGTCGCAGAACTCCTACTGTATCTGTGTAGTTCTCGTTCAGGAGAGCGCTTTTATTCCTCAAAAATACTGACAGACGTTAGGGGGGGTAACCAAATGCAGGTATATTTCCTGGAATGAACAGGATCGTGTGTTTAAAAACTGGCACAAATACAGGTACAAACAGGAGAATAGAGGTGGCATCGAGACTGGGATCCAGCATGACGCAAAGAAAAGGCACACGAGCAGGAGGTCTTTACTTTCGTGCGAGCATGAGCAGTCATATTTGAACGTTCAATTCGATTCGATTTTATTTATATATCACTTTTACAGAAATATATGAATTCCAGATATAAATTGTTTCAGTTTATGATGGTGGCAAGGAAAAATTCATCTGGGTGACAACAGATTATAAATAATTTCCCTTCTATAACTGTGTATAGACTGTTGCAGGTACCAAATGCTTGATTTTTCTGCATTTTATTTTACTTATAAATTTGCGATGCAGCTTGTTTGAATTGAAGAACTTGAATTGGTGACATCGCGTTTAGTAGAGATCTTTGTTGGTAACTGAGACCCTTTACAGCAGCTGTACTCATTTTCGATGCAAGTGAATGGAAGAGCGCTTTGGCTGAAAGCGCGTTGTGATGACGTCACATGATGCGTTTTGTCCAGAATCTGCAGAAAATCTAGGGTGAATTTTCCTCAGAGTTTGCTTGAGACTTTGCTTCGTTTCTGTGATCACAAAACTCACAAAATCTTGGAGGGACTGACTAAACAGATACAGATAGTGTCATTGTGTTACACTCTTTGTAGACACACCAGCCATCCAAATGGCACATGTGTGCGGGCCAATCCTGCTACTTCACTCTGTATAAAAGTGTGCTTGACCCCCTGACTCGGGCCCCATGAGAGCTGTAACTGAACCACTGATGAGCCTTTAGCCTCGACCTTAAACTCTGACTGTCAGACCTCTCAGAGAAAGGTCAAAAGTCAACTGCATGCACCCTGATCAACCAGGCAACCAGGGAAAAGACAAAACAAAGGGCAGAGGAGAGAAAATAATAAATCACTCAAGGTAGAGAATGTGCTAAAACGACAAAAAAAAACAACAACATTGTGGATACTAGTGCATGGTCATTTAGGAGTGCAGGATGCACTTTCAGAATAGGAAGCAGAGGGCACGTAAATCTGCATGCCCTCAAATGCATCACACATTTCATTTCCTTAAATTCACTACGAGTTTGACATCCTCATATTACACGGCTTTTGATCCTGCTCTTTCACATTGTGGATATGAACCGAGCTGTAAAACGTGTCAAAATCTCTGTGCTTACAGCTTCGCGTCGCTTTTCCGCACAGCAAGAGAACTCATAATACTAGCGAACTGTGTGTTATCACGGTCATGTGGCCTGGAAAGATTTCCATGAAGCACAGAAAGGTGCAAACACAACCTGGGGCCTTCAGTGTGTAAACACAGAGCAGATGGAAAAAAAAGAACGACTGTTTTACCACCAACTCGAGTGCATTAACTGGATCCCTGTGCTATTGCCATGCATGGACAAAAGACTTATTATACACAAACACTAACTGCAAACACAACATGGTGTTATAAGCCTGGAGCCTCCTGAACACATGTGTAATATGCTTTTGTGGCATATCAATAGCACTATTATAGCTGATAGTGTAGTTACTGTACCGAAAGTAACTAGTAGATACTTTCTTTAAACAAACGCACCAGAAATATGTCACCCTGCAAGCCCCCTCCCCCCGCGCGCTTAAAAATGGCTACAGTGAAGACAGACCTGAGCTATACTACACCGATGAGACATGGAGCGTAGTCTAGAGGAGTGTCACATGGTCACAGTTTAGTCTTCTATTAAGTGTATCATAGCCAGCCTGGGAAATCACCTTGAATTCTGCCTCCACAGTTTCACATATTTACATGTACACAGTGAAAAAATATGAAACTACTAGGCTTGAGCAATGCATTATATCACGAGGTCTCATCAGCGGCAGTTGTGAGGTATACTGCAACTCACACGCTTCAAGGCAGATTGGCATCTACATGCATGGTTTAAGTTTGTGATGTGGGGCGAGGTGGGGGACGGGTGGACACGGTGGATTAGTGGCTAGCACATTTGCATCACGCCTCCAGGGTTGGAGGTTCGATTCCCGTCGCAGCCCTGTGCATGTGGAGCTTGCGTGTTCTCCGTGCTTCAGGGGTTTCCTACGAGTACTCGGGTTTCCTCCCCCACTCGAAAGACATGCAGGCTGATTGGCATGTCTAAATTGTAAATTCTCTACATGCCCTGAGATGGGTCGGCAGCTTGTCCAGGGTGTCGTCCACGTCATGCCCCGAGTGCCCTGAAAGATTCTCCGGGCTCCCCGCAAGCCTATGTAGGATAAGTGGTACAGGAAATGGTTTGAAGGATGGAAGATTGTAATGTTCTATTGAATGTTTCTTTTGAACACCAATCATGACAAATAGAAAAGATGTAACCCGTTCAGTTCATTCAACCCAAGAAAACACAAAACTTGCACTTTGTCCTTTTGTGTAAATTTGCACTTTGATTGGATATTGTTTGCTAAATATATCTGCTTGCTTATTCATGCAAAAGAATTTTGGGAAGAAAGGAGGATAAGAGTAAATAATCTACCTGGTTCGTATTCATTACAACCATGACTGTATTTCACGTGCATCTTCTCAATCACTGCTGTTGACGTGTTACGTAATGCGTCAGAAAAATAAAAAAGGCTTTTTTTTAAAAAAATTGAAGATCGAATCTAGCGGGCGTTTTGCTCTGTTTAATCACCTAACAAAACTGTCACTGCTAATAATCTAGAGTTTGGGCTAGAGAGAAATCAGCCCCAGCCTCACTTCCATACCATATCATGCATTATTCTTACAACTGTTGGAGGTGCTGTTGCGCTTAGTTCCACAAAAGTAAAAAACAAAAACAAAACCTGCTTTAAGAGATTTATTCACAGCAGTTAATCTGATGCCAAACATGAAACCTTACACTGATGTCATTATATCTTTGAAAGCCAAAGGGGCTTAGCCCTGCTAGGCTGTTTTGAACAGTAGTCCCTGCATATAAATACAACCCCAATTCCAAAAAAGATGGGACACTGTGTAAAATGTAAATAAAAACAGAATGCAATGATTTGCAAATCTCATAAACCCAGATGTTATTCACAATAGAACATAGAAAACATATCAAATGTTTAAACTGAGGAAATGTACCGTTTAAAGAAAAAAAAAAAACAAGGTCGTTTTGAATGCGATGGACGCAACACGTCTTAAAAATTTTGGACGGCGGCAACAAAAGCTGGAAAAGTAAGTGTTATTAAAAAGAAACAGCTGGAGAAACACCCCCACAACCCCCAACCAACCCTCTCTTTTCTTTTGTGAGCACTGAGATCACAAAATAATCTGTTTGCAGAACCTGTTGACACATCCCTATTGCTGACACTGAGACAAGACCATGTAAGAAGTCAAGACCCTGACCTTGGAAGTACTCGATTCTTTATCAACAATGACAAAATGAATGACTGCCAGAATGGCAGGTTGCTTACGTAATAATGCCCTGAGCAAAATGAAACAATGGTAGACTGTCATGTTCATTGTGCTCAGGTTACCCCATGTTCTTAAAAGCCAATTGAGTGAGAATAACAATGTACAGCTCAGTACAAACCATAAATATGTCTGTTTGGTTTAAAAAGAAAAACCAAAAAAAATTCAAAGTCTAAGGATTCCTCATATTAAGGTAAATGGACTGATGCAGGATGCAGGAAACAAGGCAGTGAATCGCTGTTCGAGTGCATTGTTTGTACACATCCAAGTACAAGCCTGCAAGCAATTCCTTTTGAAAAACCTCAGAAATCTCGCTCATGCGCTCTGTCAGGATCAAACAGGAATGCACTTCTCTTTCTAAGAGCAGCTCCAAACAAGCTCCAAACAAGGAGGGAAAAATTTTATCCCTTATTCCCCTCATCCACACATCGAGCGCATTCTTATTCGGCTGATTTCAACCGCCTTGTTATCTACTCTATACGAGTGTTTACTTTGAATCCTTGTAGTTGTAATCTCTCAGACACGTGAAACACCCAGCAGAGAGCAAGTTTAGTCTGAAAAAGCTCTGGTTTCATAACAGCAGTACATGCCCTGACCCAGCCCTCACTCTAAACGTGACCTGTAGCAGAATTCATAATGGATTCGTAACTCACCCGTGTCGGGATCTTGTTGCGGTTCCCCGTTTCTTGTTGGTTTCACTCTGCACTTCTTTCTCGTTCTCTCCTTCCTCCCTGACTTTAGCCTCCGCGGGCTGATCTCGTGTACAGACAGTGACCTCTTTAGGCTTCTGCTCTGTGCTGGGGACCGTGTCTGGAGCGTCTGCGCTGTCCCGATGTTTCTCCTTCCTGGTGTATTTGGAGGTGAGGTCCTCCAGGTTGGCATATCGCTCCGCCAACTCACGCCGCCTCTCGGCCTTGTAGCGTGCGATGCGCTCTGCTTTGGACTCCAGCGCAGAGCCTGACAGAGTCTCTAAACCATCCATCCTATTGATAGCTACTGATGCCTGGGTTTACAAAAACAGCTCTCAATTCAGCGTCACTACTCTGAAGAAAAGGTTGGACTTGCAGGCTATTTTCCAGGGGATGATTCGGTGTTGCTCAGAGCATCTCACTGTCGAAAGAGAAAAAAAAAAAGCATTAGCAGAGTTGTTTTATGATGGCAGTGACAGACACTCTTCTTTAATAATACACAACTCTTACAGAGAATTAAATCTTTGCAGGGCCAATCCTTGCACACAAAGTTAAAATCTTACTCAGACAAATCACTTTTATTCACCACAGTTCAGCGACACCCTGCCCACTCTGGGCTCTGCCTCTCATGTTACCTCCAAAGCCCAAAAGGGAAAGCGAGAGAGAGAGAGAGAGAGAACGCGAGAGAGACTTTAAAATTGTCTCCATTGGCACAATAACCTCCACATAACCTGCAATTAGTCTATAGATATAAAAGCTTCGTCATCAAGAACACATTAAACCCCACCCTGTCCCCCACATCCTGATCATTAGCTATGTCAATCCTACATCTGACCTACAAAGAAATTCAACAACCATTCATTAAAGACATAAAGACAAAAGACAAAAGGGAAGAGTCCCACTTTTATTTCTTCCCACGATTCCTATTAAGTGTGAACTGAAGCTAAAATTAGTAGATCTCCAACGCATGCAGGACCTGCCCCATCAATTCTCATCAACTCCAACCACAATCAGATTTTGAGCAAGAGCTTTTGGCACCACTGCAGCTTCCTTCTGTGGACAGACACGTGATTGCATCTGTATTATGGTCCGTATTTCCTTCTCCTGATTCCAAGCAATCTGAGCATGTAGCAGCATGAGTGTGTGAGAGTGTGTGTACTGCATTGAGAGCATCGTTAAAAGCAGTGTGCGGAGAAAGCGCGCTTGCGTTTGTGGGGGTCCGAGGCGGGGGAGTGAGCTCGGCTCTGCTAGAATCGCTGCTGAACAGAGCAAGGGTTAATGGGCCACATCTGGGAGCTTGCATTTAATAGTTCACACTGCGGGAGACCTAAAGAGGCCGAGAAAGAGAAAGGAGAGAGGAAGGGAGGGGTAAAGAAAGAATGAAGAGGGCGGCATGAACCGAGCAAATGTGGCCAGAGGGATAGGTACAAAACATATTCGACAAGCATGATTGTAAGAGTCACAGAAAGGTGGAACGTGTGAGAAAAGATGGAACAGCATGTTACTAAGAAGTAAGGGAAAGGGTGAGGAGCATTCTGAGGACAGCAAATATGAGGAGAGGAGTGAGGGAATCACAAGAAAGCTGAAAGAGGAGAGGAGTGTTAGGAATGCTGGTGATCTCAGCTTCAATGAGTGCTTATGGCTTAGAGCAGTCTCCAGTGACAAAGCTGAGGCTCAAAATCGGTGATACAACAATCAGATCAGCGCTGGCACGCTTTCTGCTGAACTGTTCATCCCACCAAGATTCCATGGTATCCTAAGTCTCTGAGTGAGAGTTAGGCAGTATTTTTCCTACAAAAGGAGAAGCTAAACTATTAACCTGCAGTTTGTCAATGTGTATGATTGTACATTGACACTACGTGACACTTTTATTACCGGCAGACTGCCTCTAGTCCAGTCCATGTGTCTTATTCAAAAGATGGAAAAAGCAGTTGTGCTTTATTATAGCGGCATCACAGTGAATCAGAGTGTCTTGTGACTCACAACATAGTATGTTTTTTTTTCTTCAATGCTATGACTCGTGTGCCTCAAACACAAGCTATGAGAAAGGATTTAATATACAGTTAAACCAGGGGTATTTAAATAAATTTACAAAGGTCGAGCTACAGTTTAGACATTTCATCAGGGCCATTATAACAGTCAGGATAAGTATTTAACATGACTGAATGGTGACCAAACAATTCCCTTTAACAGTTACAGTGCTGTGAAAAATATTTCTTCTGTTTTTGTGTATATCTCATACTAGATAGTTTTATATCTCAAATGAAATACAACATAAAACAAAGGCAACCTGAGTAAACACACAACACAGTTTTTATTTTTATTTTATTGAAGCAAATAAAGTTATCCAATGCCTATCGCCAATGCAAAAGTGAATTGCCCCCTTCAACTTAAAATCTGGTTGTGCCACCTTTAGCAGCAATAACTGCAACAAAACGCTTCCGATACGAGATCAGACTTTCACTTACTTCTAGGACTAGGATTTACTCCTATGCTTTGGATCATTGTCTTGCTGCATAATCCAGTGCATTTGAGTTTCAACTTACGGACTGAAGACCGGACATTCTCCTTTAGGATTTTCTTGTAGAGAGCAGACTTCATGTTTCCCTCAATTACTGCAAGTTGCCCAGGGCCCGAAGCAGCAAAGCATCTCCATACCATCACACTTCCACCACCATGTTTTATTTTATTTTTTTGTGGAATTCTGTGTTTGGTTTATGCCAGATGTAACAGGATGTACCTGTCTTCCAAACAGTTCCACTTTCGACTCATCAATACACAGAACATTCTCCCAAAAGGTTTGAAGATCATCAAGGTGTGCTTTGGAAATATTCAGACAGAAATGTTCTTCTGGGTTAGCAGTGGTTTTTGCCTCAAAACTCTTCCACAGATGCCATTTTTGCCCAGAGTCTTTCTGATAGTGGAGTCATGAACAGTGACCTTTATTGATGCAAGAGAGGCCTGTAGGTCCTTTAACGTTGTCCTTCTCTCTTTTGTGACTTCCTGGATGAGTAGTCGCTGTGGTCTTGGGGGAATTTTGGATGGTTGGCCACTTCTGGGAAGGTTCACTACTGTGCCAAGTTCTTCCATTTGGAGATCATGCCTCTCATTGTGGTCCTTTGCAGTTCCAAAGCCTTTGAAATAGCTTTGTAACCCTTCCCAGAATTATGTATTTCAATCACCTTCTTCCTCATCAAGCAATTTGTTGGTTTGTGCTATATACCAAAGACATTTGGGTTTGAGATTAAAAGATGGATGAGATGAGAGTTTAGGCTTTCTGAGTTTATTTCCTGATCAAAAGTATAGGAAGATATTTTGAAGTCTTAAAGTAAATTAAAGTAAATAACACTTAATATATGAATGCATATCCCTTGCTTTTAATAACTGCATCAAGCCTGCGACTCATTGACATCACAAAGTTGTTTTCTTCTTTTGTGATGCTTTTACAGACATATCAGTGGGTTTCTCCCTCCAGTCTCCTCTTCAGTTGCTTAAGGTCTGGTGATTGAAAATGTTCCTGTAAATTTCTGAATTCATTCTGCTGCTACCATCATGAGTTACATCATCAATAAAGATTAGGGAGCCTGATCCAGAAGTAGCCATGCAAGCCCAAGCCATGACACTACCTTCACCATGTTTCACAGATCAACTTGTATGTTTTGGATCATGAGCAGATCCTTTCTTTCCCCACACTTTGACCTTTCCATCATTTTGGAAGAGGCTATTCTTGTTTCATAAATGTTTACTAAAATCTGATATAAAATATAATAAAAGCTCAAATATCATATTAATCTTTTGATCTCAAAACCAAATGTCTTTAGTCTACAGATAAAATAATTGAATTGGCCTTGCTGTTCCAATAGTTTCAGAGAGGACTGTAAAAGCATACAAATGGTTGCAATGAGCTGCAACGGTTTCTAAATCTGGAGCTGTGGGACCACAGTCAGTTTTTTTCATATGTTTAATCAGTTCTGCTATATAATTTTTTGAATGTTCAAATCCACTGAAATACTTTGCTGGAGCCATGTCCAGATTATGGTCCACCAGTTGATGACCCGTGGGTTAAACAAAAACAGTAGATGAAAGCAGAAACAGTGCAATACCACAGGAACTGCAAAGCCAAGTGTGCATTCACCTGAATCTACAGCACTCAGGTGATAAATGCCTACTGACATCACGTTAGTGAGTGTTTGCTAAAACTCCACAGCATACCAGAGTATCCAGATCAAAGAAAAGAGAGCAACATTATATTAAAAGGTACACTCTAGGTAATAAAACACAGCACAGCACAGAGTATCGGTCCCATCTATAAGTCTCAAACATTTTTTTTATACCGTAATTATAAATAAGTAAGCCAAGTCAGTGACAGGCCCCCAGTAATAACAGGGCTCTGGCATAAAGCCTCAGCATCAGTCGAAAACACGTAAAATGCCAACAGCAATCCAAAACAAAGCCGCACAAATGACCTTACTGAGCAAATCCAAGAAATAAATCTTATAGTGATTCTGGAACTAAGATTAGAAGAGAACGTAATTCAAGAAGTCATTTCAAATCCTAATGTGCCCTTTCTAGCATTACCTATAAAGGCTGGAACCAGAGCAGCACTATTTCAGAGCCAGAGAAAGGGACTTGCTTCATTTGGAAACGTATCTCCTGTTTTTTTCCACCAAACAAGGAGAAAAAACAGAGCTATGAGTCATTTGAAAAGCTGGGTATATCAACAAAGGAGTGATCTACTTTCTTTTTTTTTTTTTTTACATAACACACACTGATAGCAATGGCTCAATGAGTTTTAAAAAGCTTGCTACAGCTCAAAGAATACCTAAAAAAGGAGTTTTAAAAGTAGTATTACTAAAATAATTGAGAGCCATATTTGTGTTAGTGTGCAGTACATAGTTCAGAGATCAGAGTGTCACAAATTTTGTATAAATTTTTATTAATTTAATTAATCAAACCTGCCACATGACAAATAAAATCTACTGCAACAGGTCAATATATTCCTTAATTTGAGTGAAATAGGTTTTTGAGATTTTCAGTATCCGCCTCTTTTTACACAAGAGAGTATGGTGCAGGAGTGTTCATTGTGCCTCTTGGTATCCTTGACCTCTGACCCCTGCCTTAAAGAAAGGAGGCTGCAGGCCAATAGAGGAAGCTCTGTCTCAGAAAATGCCCACTGTGTCATATCCTGAGAGTATACTGTAATGCATTCATATCCACAATGTTACTGAAATCAGTGTCCATCTGTTTACTGGAATTTGCTTTGTGGATCTACTTCCTGACTGTGTGCCCCTCCTTCACTCATACACAAACTCAAACATCAAAGCTAGGAAAAGTCTGTATTTCTTTTTCTCATACCCTTAATCATAACAGCACAGCACAACACTGTTCAAATCCTCACTCACTATATAGACAAAATATGACCATCCCACCCCTATGCCCTTGCTGAACATCCTGTTAGTGTTCCAGTTCATCCCAGAGGTGTTCAGAGGGGTTGAGGCCAGGATACTTGAGTTCACACACTAACATTGATAAACCATGTCTTTCTGGACCTTGCTTTGTACACAGGGGCATTGTCATGCTGGAATGTGTTTGGTTTAGCCCTTTAGTTAGAGTAAATGGGAAATGTTAATGTCTGCTTCCAATGTTGTGGGAAAAACCAACATATGGATGTGATGTTCAGGTATCGATAAACCTTTCGCCATATAGTGTACCAAAGCCATCCATGGCAAGGAGTCCAATAGAGTAAGAAGAGTAGGAAGAATACCATTACTCTCTCTATCTCTCTCTCTCTCTTTCTCTCTCTCTCTCTCTCTCTCTTTTCAATCAGAGCGACAATAACCAATCTTGGGTGTCTGTGAGCTCATGTATGCAGAAGTTAACTCTTTCCTCAGAGCGTGTTGAGCAGCCTTGTAATGTAGCATGACTGAGATGCAATATCTGGCCTCGTGTGTCTCACAGGAAGCACACGTTGCATGGTTTGTGACATTTTTTCTGCAGGCAATTCTTTTTTATGTTAGAAACAGTAGGCCTTATTTATCAAGCTGGACACAAGCTGGGTATGCGGCTACGGTGTAGATTTACTTCTTCCCCTCCATTTCCATGTCACACCATTTTTTTCAGGTTTGTCTTATGCAAACATTTACACACAACTTTGCTAAAAAAAAAAAAAAAAAAGAAAAGAGGCCCAATGTATTTAGTTTATAAATCACATCAGTTGGCAGCTCCTTGTAGATGAAGGGCCAGCTAATCTAAGCTCTACCAATACTCAGCCTAAACATAGCTGGTCTGAGGGCATGCTTTTGACACCAGTTTTCCACTGACACCGGACACGCAGACTCATGCCACATTCTTCCTTCCGCTTCCATGGCTCAGCTTGTTTGCTTTTCTTCCAGATCTAGGGACCACCAGCTACGCTGTGTAGCTGCCGGCCCTTCAATATTATTCAACATGTGCATGATGTAAGAGAATTAGTGCGGTGCTGTGAGCTAATATTTTACAGTTTTTACGAGACTGAGTAACACGTTGGACCTGTTACCTGCTCATATCAAACTCTTCATGTCTGTAATCTATTGAAATCTACACTCAGACCAGAACAGCTGGAGGCAGCAGCATTTGGTTAAGGATGCTGTAATGATGGTAATCAAAATGTTATCCAAGTTTTGCTATCAGTTATTGCCATCCTTTTTTTTACTTTTGACATCACTATTCTAACAGTAAGCTATGGTTCTTATAACGAACCAGAGCCAGATGTCCCTGCAGCTTTTGCCCAGTTTCCCACTGAATTTAAGCAGGGTTGAGCCTGGCCAGTACCTGGATGGGAGACCTCCTGGGGAAAACTAAGGTTGCTGCTGGAAGTGGTATCAGTGAGGCCAAAAGGGGGCTCTCACCATGTGGTCTGTGTGGAGCGTAGTGCCCCAGTATAGTGATGGGGACACTATACTGTAAAAACAGCTCAGTTTTTCGGCCGAGACGTAAAACCAAGGTCCTGACTCGCTGTGCTCATTAAAAATTCCAGGACACTTATCATAAAAAGAAGGGGTATACCCCTGGTGAAATTCCCCCTAATAATCCCCATCTCTGAATTTACTACATCACTCTCTCCTCTACACTAATAGCTGGTGTGTAGTGGGAGTTCTGGTGTACTATGGCTGCCGTCGCATCATCCAGGTGGATGATACAAACTAGTAGTGGTTGAGGAGACCCCCCCCCCCCACATTCTATGTAAAGTGCTATATAAATGTAACTAATTAACTAACTAATCCTAAAATTGTATGCGGGGTTATTTAATGTAAATTAGTGAATTTTTCATGGAATCAATACAGCCATCATATGCAAACATGCATTTGTTGCACCTACACAATAAGGCATGAAGTTCCTTTCTGTAAAAGGGTCAAAGCCAGGATACTATGAATCATCACTGTGATGGATCTGTAAATGCAAACCAGCAGTTATGAGCTCAACTCCGTTTCTCTCTCAAAGCCAGAGCAAAGCCTCTTGGGTCAACAACAGAGGAGCACAGAGGCGTAATGTCTGCAAACAGGCACCCACATTTGATAAATCATTCTCTCAGATCTTTGCTGACAGCACTGTGAAAACGCTGTTCAACACCGCAGCATGTCAATTAGGGCTGGGCGTTATGAACATATTAATATTGTGATATAATAACATCATTATACTACCATAGTTGGCATCAAATTGGGATCAAGTGCTTTATAACTCCTTTGTTGCTCACTGTAAAAAGTAACTTTTTGAGTGTAAAATGCTTTAATAAAAATGAGTCTATAGTAGTACTTTGAACTTTGTGGGCAAACCCTAGCAAAATAATATCTAGTGATAGTGATATACAGTATATATAAAGACGTCTTGAAGTGATATGATATAATATTTTTGCCATAATGCCCACCCCTAGTGCCAAATTTAAAATCATGTTTTACTTAAAACAGTATTATACTGAAGCAAGCACTCACAGTATTGAGTTTTGGGTGTACGTTAGCATCACCAAACCAGAAACATCATGCAAATCCTTGCCAACAATAACCCTATAAACAAATGAGCAGTGTTGAACAAACACGAACATAAAGTTACTCAGTAATAAGTGAGACCTCACATATGTGAAAGCTAAGAGCTGACCGTTTTAAAATTGTGGTTTACAAACTGCATGTATACACAAGCGAAAGCAACCACTGACACTACCAAAATGTCCACACAATTTCCTGACTACATTGTTGTTGATTTGCAAAAACAGTATATTTGAAATGTTATGCTGTTAGAGCATATTACATATCATAAAAATGTCTACAATGTGATATAATGTATTAGAGGCGTAATGATCGGACAGTTCGGATCAAAGAATCGATTGAAAAGGCAACGCTTGAAAGAATCATAAAACGATTCTCGAAAAAGGACAGACTACTGGGGTGGGAAAATAATTCAGATTTTTAAACTGATGTGTAAATATTGTCATCGAGCTGATTTGCCCGTAACTCTGAGGCTAAGTCCACATTTATCCGGATAGATCTGAAAACGCTCTCCGTCTATACTGACGTTTTCAATTGTCTTCCAAAAACTGCTCGTCCACACTGAAACATCTGAAAACGCTTGCAGTCTTATACTGCGCGTGCATAAAAACGTGAGAAGCTTTGGCCTGCGTCGTTTCTGTCAGGCGTTTATTTCAAAATGCAATTTGTAGGTTGTACAAAGTGACATTAATCTTTAACAACACTTTCATTCTGGATATCAGGCACAACAACTGCGGTACAACATCGTCCACCATTTTGTTTGTTTTGAGTGGAATGACTAAAAACACGTCATAGTTTTTAGAATATCGCCATTTTCCCGGTCCACACTACCGTTTTCAAAATGTATCCGATTGGGAGAGTGTTTTCGAAAAGCTTTGTTTTCGCTGGACAAAAACGCTGTCTCAGTGTGGAGGGAAGGCCGAAACATAGAGAAAAAGAAGTTTTCAAATTTATCCGGATTAAACTGGACGTAGCCTGATACGTCAAATAGTCCTTCTCTACATCATCATCATCATCATTGCAGAATTAAAGGTAGGCCCACCCCAGATTCTGAACAAAGGTGGTCACATATCAACCAGAGGCTACTAAATCATACTGTATTGGATCATACAGTAAGCACAGCAGATGGTATTGCCAAATGTTACTTTACAATCAGCAATCGTATCATATCATGTGGAAGCCCGAGGGTTTTTTTTTTTTTTAACTGCCTTTTCATAAAGGCTTACGCTTATGGTTGAAATTCAAATTGGAATAGTGAAGCATGTAGTTTTCATAAAACTGCCCCCTGTTTCCCCAAAACAATTAGTTTTCATTTAGAACTTAAGAAGAGCCACAAGACTTATTTTGGAACTTTTACATTTTGACTCCCTCATGAAGCTGACTGAGAAGATGCCAAAAGTGTGCGCAGTTTCATCAGGAATACTGTTAAGCAATTAAAATACATAGTTTGTATCCGTTTTACACTTTTCTTCGCCACGGCATGTCTCAAACGTGTTATTTAATAGTGTCTTCACTGCATTTATAATGTCCTTATTATTATTATTCTAAAATAATAGAAATGACCAAACCTTCCTATAATCAGGCGTGTCCACAATTTTTACTCATAGTAAATCTAAAATCCTCTCGTTGGCAATTCACAATGACTACCATGAGCAAAAGAGCAAAAAAAACATGCATTATACACCAACCAGCACTTAACTGCTTTCTAAATGCTCTTACCTGCTCTCAGTCACACACCGCTCTCCATCCACATATTTGGTCTCAGCCCAGGAAGCAGGAGCAAACCAAATGAGCGAATAGAAAGTGCAAATGTGTCTGAGAGAGAGAGAGTGAGTGAGAGAGAGAGAGAGAGAGAGAGGGCGTTTGTGATTGTTGCGGCTCATGTGATCAGCCATGGGGAAAGGGGTCTCAGCATGCTTCATCAGTCTGTAATCCAATAACTCAATCTGACATTTACATGTGCTAAGCAGTGGCTTAGGCCTAAAGCAGTTCACTATAGCAGTCTGGCCAACATATAGCGGACATCTCCACGCTCGTCACACCATGTACAGTACACCAGCCACTCAGTGAGGGACACGGCAAATATGCTTCCCATCGCAGACCCGTCTTTGAACCACCATTTCTTCTACTGTCCTCTCCACCCCTTCGTCCACACCCTTCCACCATGTGTTAGTGGGTGCTTTTATTGCTTTGGAATGAGGTTGAGCGCTGAAGACTCAAGTGGAGAAAAATGGATAAACATTGGATAAGGATTACAGGTACTTTTTACTTGTGGATGATTTGATCATTTTCACCTCAAGGCATCAATTGTACAATGGACATGGTTCAAGACTGGCATGAAGATTGAGGGTGGTTTTTTTTTTGTCATTGCAATTAGAGGGCCTAATTTATCTAATTCCATAACATCCAGAGCAGTATAAAGGCTGCTTCCGAATATCTCTACTACCCTATTGTACAGTAGGCAAAAAAGCCAACTGCGCTATCCCATAAGGCAGCGGGACCGGCGTGGACGAGGCAGCGCGGCAGCTCTTTTTATGTGCAGCGCTATAGGTATTAAACGCTGCCTTTTGTGGTTAAACCTGAATTAACTGTTAACTTGGAGGTTTAAACAAGGCAAAACAGGCGCCACAGAGTGCTCTAATCGGGCAGGCTCTTTAAGTTTTTGCAGTTATGACGATGTCGTAAATCATATGACAACAATGCCAACATGGTGGATGTAGTATTTCGAGACTGCATTCATACTAGACACATATACTGATCAGTATGTACTGTATCAGTATCCGAGCAGTAGATACTGAATCCAATGCTCTACGTTCCGTCATACTGTCTCTAAAATGCTACTTAAATGACCCTCGCTTGGTTAGCTTCTTGGTTTCATTTCATTTCAAGTACTCGAACTCAGCTGACGTGGCGTAATGACTTGGCGTCATTATTCCTCTGTCAGCTCTGAAAAATATCATTTCGAATAATATTCTCAAGCCTTCTCTTTATAAGTAGTTTTCGTTTGAAGAAATGCTCCTTATACGATAATGGAAAAGGGTTTTTTGACGATATGTCAGTGCCAAGCTAATCTCAGCCTTAGGCAGTCTGGGGATATTGTACACGTTTGAACACTGTGACACGCAGTGACTGAATTGGAAAAGTTAATGGGTTTTGTGGCATCCTGTGTTTAAAAGTACTTCAAAAGTTTTGTTTGAGGACGTCAAGCGGAGAGTAAACGAGATATCAACATGCGCTCACACATGGACAACAGGAGAAGTCATATATTTCAAGCATTTCTACATTCGACGATTACCTGACTCTGCACAAAGTGCTGTAGTGTAATGGCCGGATGTCATTTTAGCGCGTAAACTCATGTTTCTGAGGCTAGACATATTCCAGGTGGTCTGTTTTTGTTGACACGTAAAAACAACAGTCCAACAGTACTTGCTCATCTGCGATGTCCCTCGATTGTCTTCATGCTGTGAAAATGCGTTGATTCTTGGGAATGTCACGGCAAAAAAACCCACAAAAAACATATGGCATATTGATATCACATATTTATTTATGCTCATATGTTTCTGGTGTACAGCGCTAGGATGTCGTCGCATCTCATACCTGCATGTCTCAGGTTTCAACTCGGCTACAATTTCTGCTTTCTACATCTATGTAAAGACTTTCTCTTTAATTACTGAAGCATGTGATTTCCCTTTGTGTGACAGCTACCAAGACTATCTTCTCTGCTGGAGTAGCACAGGTACCATAAACACACTAACAAGTAGGCTTACTACAATTAAACTAATGGGTAAATGGAAGTGTTTCACATTAAAAGTCACATTGCCTGCAAAATATACAGCTAGTACTCCAGGAAATACAGCAATTGGATGGATGGGTTATACTTTGTGCTAAAACACCCACACACCACACAGAATTCATAGCATACACAGATATATTGTTAGACTGTCCTCATTTACACCCCAGATGCATCTGCATACTTCCCTTTCCCCAAAACCTGTCTCTGCCAAAAGCTGCTTCGACTCCAGCCCACTGAGTCTAAACTATTAAACCTTTTAAATGATCACCTCTTTTATCTGGGTGCTCATTACAATAAGGCATTCATCATCATCATCGTTTCTGATCATGCAACAAGACACAAACTGCAATGCCAGCCTACGGAGGCCTGTGTCAGCACAAACAACAGTTAAAGCAATATTTGTTCCTGGATCAGTGCCTCTGCCCATTCAGCCCTTTGTCCTTTGCTTCCTGCTGGCTGTTTACACTCTTCAGAACAAGGGTAGAGCAAAAACACATACATTCACTAAACAAACTACAACTTATGCCCTACGATACTGTACGCACCAAATCGAGGCTATAAAATCATAAAGTGTGAGAGAATAACCATTCACGCTTAGGCAAGACGGGAACTTAAGAACAGTGTTGCAAAACCAGGTATTTACTCTCACACCAAGGATTTTCACAACTGCAATGCAAGACTGAGTAAACACACTGACTAACAAACACTCGTAACCCCTAAAGCCTTCTGTATTCGGATAGCACAAAGAGGAAGGGTGTGGCAGCGGAAGCTCTATCAGCCCAGAGGATCAGATATACTCTGGCTATTTAGACATTAAAATCTCCTCTGCAGGGCAGACAGCCATGAAAAAGACATTACTGCTTTACGGTTAACCATATCGTCAGCTTGAAGATGGCTCTCTTTGTCACTAATTTCCTCAAGAGTGCAACCATGTTTCTGTCAGAGAGATTTCCAGCATGCTGCACTGTGATAATGGAAGCGACTGCAGAACAGAGAGAGAGAGAGAGCGACACCAAGCCTAGATTTATGCTCCGTTTGACTAATACTCGTAACTCAGAATTTCTGATCTCCGACTAGGAAAAAAAGAAAACATCCCTTCAATTCCTTGGAGAGGTCTCCTCAACCTTGGGTTCAGCATGTGACATCAAATATCAAAATGGCTGCTCACAGCATGAACAGTAAACAATGTAACACTGCTTTACTTTTAAATGAGTTACACTGTATGTTTGTATTCACTTTAGTCAATCAACATACAGACGTATTAGCTTGTTAAATCTACAACGGTGACTACGCAGTTCGCTGTTTTGCGGTGGTAACAACCCCAATTCCGAAAGAGTTGGGACTGTATCAAAAATGCTAATAAAAATAAAGAGTATTGACTTGTATTTAAACAACAAAAAAGACAAGGTATTTGATGTTTTACCTAATCAACTGCACAGTTTTTTGAAGGTAAATGTTTATTTTGAAATTGATGCATGCAAGACGGTCCAAAAAAGTTTGGACAGGGGCAATTTAGGACTAATAGCGATGTGACGAGTTGAAATAAGAAGGTGATGTAAAACAGGTGAGGCAATCGTCTAATCATGGTGTATACGGAGCCTCCAAAAAAGGCCTAGCCCTTCAAGAGCAAGGATGGGTCGAGACACGCCAATCTGATAACATACGTCAGCAAATAATCCAACATTTGACAACAACAATCCCCAAAGACAAATCGGTAGGATTTCGGAAATTTAACCTTCTACAGTGCACAATATAGTTAAAAGATTCAAGGAATCCGGTCAAATCCGGCGGAAAGGGCAAGGCCGAAAACCACATCCACAGATGCAAGTTAAGGCTTTACTATGCAAAGCAGGAGCCATACATCAACACTGTCCAGAATCACCGCCGACTTCTCTGGGCTCGGTCTCATCTGAGATGGACAATAGCACAGTGGAATCATGTTTTGTGGTCCCACGAGTCAACATTTCAAAATAGCCGTCGTGTTCTCCCGGCCAAAGCTGTTGGGGTCAGGTCCAAAAGCCAGCGTCTGTCATGGTATGGGGGTGTGTCAGTGCCCATGGATGGGTAATTTGAACATCTGTGAGGGCACCATTAATACAGAAAGATATGTATACATTTTGGAAAACATAAGCTGCCATCCAGAGCAGGACAACGCCAAACCACATTCTGCCCAGATTACAAGCGCATGGTTGCGTAAGCAGAGAGTGCGGGTGCTAGCATGGCCTGCCTGCAGTCCTGACTTGTCTCCGAGTGAGAACGTGTGGTGCATTATGAAGCGCAAAATAAGGCAACAAAGGCCCTGTACAGTTGCGCAGCTGAAGAAATTCATAATGGATGAATGGGGGAAGATTCCGCTTGCTAAACTTAACCAACTGGTGTCTTCAGAGCCCAAGCTCTTAATAAGTGTTATTAAAAGAAAAGATGATGATGTTTTTGAAGTGTGTTGCAGTCATCAGAGTTAAAATGAGCGTATATTTTCAAATATAAAATAATTTCACAAAGTAAAACATCAAATAATGTATTAATAATGTGTTTTCAATATAGTACAGGATGAATAGAATTTTCAAATGACTGTTTGTTTGTTTTTGCATTTTTCATACTGTCCTGACTTTTTCGGAATTAAGGTTGTACATTGCTCATCATTTTTTGCTTGCTAGATTTTTGTTAACAAAAGCTAATCATGGACACATTGATGTTTCCCCCCCTATTTAATAGTTTGAATGTACAAAAAAAATGACATTGTTCCGAGCTCCAAATTCTCACTTCTGAGGACATTCGAATGTATTAGTATCCTTATGAGGACTTTCCATAGACGTTAATGCGCCTAATGGATTTCACCTAGTTTTTGTGATTGTTGCAGCCAAAATTGGAGTTGCACGAAAACGTTTTGCACGGACTTTCGCAGTGAATGAGTACTCATGATTTGAAGAGGGCTTTGGCTGAATGCGTTTTGTGTTGACGTCACATGACACGTCTTGGCCCAAATCTGCGGAAAATCTAAAGTAATTTGTGCTTGATTTTGTGTTCATTTCTGCAAGGTACCGGCTAATTAACTTTTATTATACTATACCTAAACCTAACTTTAACCTCAGTAACCCTTTGTCTCTTTTAGTTTTCTTTATAGCTGTACAAGCATGATAAAGCATGTACAAAAAAGCAGCTTGCCTCATGAAAACCAGCCAAATATCCCCACAAGGTCAAAACGGTCAGATTTAGCATATATCACACATCATTATGCAGAGAGATATTCCTATCCTTCCTGTCCTATTCTCCTTGGTCAGAGTTTATGAGTGGATTTTGCTATAGTTACACTAATCCAAGTGTTCCAGCTGATTGCTTTTAATGATGGTATCAATCTCAAGTGAATTTACTCCAGGTGAAAATCTGGAACAGGACGGGAGATAAAAGGGGGGTCTGTTTACACTCATGGGGTGTCCTGAGACCCAACACTGTCTGAAAGAGTGGAGATTAAATGACTCTGGTGCAGAGAGTGAGAAGGAGAAAGAAAGAGGGTGTGGTAGGAGAAAAGGAGAGGGGGTCTGAGCCAAGAATTTTAAAGACTAACATGTCTCTTGCAGTTAAAAATCTCCCTAAGGAGAGAGTGAGCATTTTGTAGCCATGCACTATTTTAACACTGCTAAGTATTGATATCTTAAAGACAAACTGAAATTACAGCAAAAACATTTTTTCCAAATCTTAGTTCATGTCTCTTGCCATTTTGCTGGGGTTTTATTCCCAGTCTGTTCTTGTTCGGTCATTGTCTGACAAAACCTCAGAAGAGGAAGTAAATGTGTAGCAACAGCAAGTTTAATATTAAGGTCACTTATACCGACTTCCCATATCTTTGTTCAATGAAATGTATGAAAAAAAAGGGAAGTGCGGCAAAGGAACGTTACTACGTAGCTCCAGTCGTGCTGCTGAATTCCTCATTCAGTGACCAGCTGTGCAGCACGGACATCACAGGTTGTCAGCAGCTATTAAAACGATGATATTAAGCACCGAGGGCTTTAAAAGGTCTTACTGGAATCACTCTGCTCTCCAGAACCCAAGCTCTTCATCACAGAATCCTGGCGCTGTCATGTTCGTCCTCAGCAGGACTAAATATTTACAGTGCAGGATTTCCCAGCCAAGCCACAATTACTGTCACTGGATCGAAAAGTGGTGTGGAGGAAGAAAGTGAGAGGTGGTAAAGGCAGTTATTTTCAGATTACTCCTTTATGTAGAAAGTGATCTTTAACTAGAACACAGTCTTCCCTCAGTTGCTGTATTGAATAAAATAAATTGCCTCCAGGAATTAGGGATTTTGCAATCACAGGAATTAACGCAAAATCAAGCAAACCCCGCAATATTCGGAGGAGCTTGCGATTTTTCTAAATCACCCCAGAGACGTCATCACAACGCGCATTCAGCCAAAGTTCTCATCAAACGGTCTTATTAACTAACAAATATCACTGGGAATGAAAAAAACCCCACCAAAAACTAAAAATTTTTAAATAAGCCGCAACAAAAAGCATTTTTGGCCACAACAAAACAACAAGCATTTTGGCCACAACAATCAGGGAAAAAAAACCTGTACGGCCTACTCATCAATTTTATTCCTCTTGCACCATAGCAATTTTCTGCTAATAGTTTTCTTATTTATTAAACAACATAAAATCATACTTTTTTCTCCATTTATATTAAAGTTACCTTTAATATTGTGGAACATCCCTGAAACAATTTAGTTCCTGTTATCACTTACGTTATAACAGCTATAAACTGCCATTCCCTCACCAGCCTCTCTTGAAAATATTATGACAAAAAAAGCAGCTTGTTAGGGTACTGAGAACCCGAAACGTTCCCATATCGGAAAACCTAAAGTTACAGCTTCATCTCTGGCAGTCATAAAAACTGACAGTGGAGACTCCTTCCATAAACGTTAAATAAACGTCTTCTCACAGAACAATCCCCCATATCAACAATTACACACTTTCTCAAGTCAGTTTCTGCGGCCTGACCGCATTCACATCACTGAGGAAACTATTACGTGTTAGAACGGGGGTCTTCATATTTTAAAATAAACCTGAAATTTGCCTTGCTGTTGAAACTACTGACTAAATCAGGAAGTGGATAACTAATCACATTTGCAAACTATCATTTAAAGAGATTGCACCGGGACTCTTGGGAATCGTTGCCTGCATTTTGGTATTGTTTTTAGATAGATTTCGATTCAGGCGCTCAGTGTGAACATTAGAACGGGACTAGGGATGCATGTGCAGTATAACACCTTGTGTCCATTTGTCATTTTTGCTTCCACGCTCATTTTCGGGATTGTGTCTTATCCTCTTTGAGCTGCACTGCAGCGAAATCCTACCAGTTTGTAATGACATGATGCGATTACGTGTTAAACTTGAGCTGTACACAAAGGCATTTCCATACTGTAAGCCCGGCTGCTTGTAAACATTCCAGAAGGTTCCAATAAGATGTCTCAACATCTGGAGTGAGATGAATGTCTTGCAGAAGATCCTGCACAACTATGGAGGCACAAACATGTTTATAAACACAAATTGCTTGCTCTGGAAATGCCTAAATACAGACCAGGTCGATGTTGCATTGTGGTCGATCATTTTGCTGTATCATTTCCCAGCAACCATTAAGTGCAGTCCGAAAATCTGTGGCTTTAGGATACTCGAATAGAACCAGGCAGGGCTCAGACGATCTCCATTTTCACTGTGTGTAATCCAGAATGGCTGGTCTGCAAATGGAAAAGTAGCAGTCACACTGGATTTACAACTTACTTTCTCAGCTGGGGTGGAGCAAAAAAAAAAAAAAAAGGTGAATACGGGCAGTTCTGTTGCGATGTGATTTTAGTTTTTAGAAGGACGATACGAAGAAAATAATAAGGACAAAGTCCTTTCTTATTCCAATAGGAAACTGAATTGGCCTGAATTCTTCTGAATCACAATGTGTATCAGGCCACACTGGCACTGGAACAGCATTCTGAACAGCACGCATGCATCTCTTTTTATTACTAGTTTACTATTATCCGGAAAAAGTAGGAACAATATCCATGTAAGTTATCCCCAGTAAAATAGGTGTGGCTAGTGTGCAAGTCTATGCAGAGAAAGAAGCATAATATAAGTACCTGTCAACTCAATTAAAGGGGGTGTGGCCTTTATTCCTGTCATTCTTATAAGGTCAGTCCAAGTGAACAGGCATACTATAATGCTGTTTTGGACTCAACCCGGACGGGAAGTCTGAGCTCAGAACTCGAGAAGCTCGGCACCTTCAAGCTAACCATGAAAGCTTGTGTTTTGTCAGCACCAAGCTGGTCAGCTAACATTAGTGAGCATGCGTTTATGATGTATTTACTTTCTCCACAGAGAAACTGTATGGTTAGTAGGGATGAGTGATAAAGACTTTAAACTATAGAAAAATATTTCATGCTATTTTCTGCCGTAATAATATAAAAGAAGATACAGGGTGTCCAAAAGTACGCCGGGGAATTTAACAGCGATGCGAAATCAAGCATTTTTGGCCTCACCAATCACACACACACAAAAAAAACTCCACAAAATCCTGTACGGACTGGATATACACTGCTAGCAAAACACGAATATAAAAGAAAGTAGGCAGGTAAAAAGGTATTCCATTCTTCTAAGCCAAGAACAATCAGGACATTAGTGGTGTTCTGCACAAAATGAGGAACGTCCCACGTTACCTCGGCCTCTGAGAGATGACATTTCACACATTTCGACATAATCCCTTGAGCACTAGTAACAAAGACGCTTGTGTGCACATCTTCCATTACATGGATCAAAATAAACAAGGTGGGTGAGAAGAACCTGGAATGTTCAACCTTTGATTTAAAGCTCTGCTACGACTTGTCTGAGGCTTTCAGACAGCAGTTAGTTGTGTGTGCGTACAGTATGCGTGCACAGCGCCAGGTACCCTTTTCACCCCTTTGTTTTTGCTGTTGTCTTTATCTGCCCTCCCGTCACTTCCTTTGCATTCATTGCTCACCTGAGGACATGTTTTAAATCGAATTTATTTGACGGTCGGATCATAGATCACGTCACGTTAGAGACGTGTCTATTCATGTATTACGAAATGTTTACGACACTCTTCATAAGGTACTTGGATTCGGTGCTTCTTTTGACTTTTTTTTTGTTCGTTTTTAGAGTTGCTTATTGTAAAAAATAATAATAATAATAATAATAATAATAATAATAATAATAATAATAATAATAATAATAATAATAATAAAATAAATGGCCTATATGTTAAAGCCAGGGAATGTAGAAACCAAACACACACACACACACACACACACACAATAATAGAAGTCACAAGAATATTTTGTTCAGTGTGAAAAATCTATAGAGTATTGTTTGGGAAATAATGAACCGGTTCTCTGGTGCAACAGCTCAATTCCCTAATCCGTGAGTCAGTACTCGCTGGGTGAAGTGGTGAAGTCATCCCGAGCCTTTCTGCTCGTGTGCGTCCGCTGTTGTTTTCGCAGGTGCCTTACAGAACACTTTCCCAGAAGCTCGGAGGAACGCTGTCCAGATGTCCTCGTCGGAAAGGGCTTTGACATGATGACACTGTGCGTGTCCTCATCATGGAAGAAAGACGAGGATCTTAATGAATATTTAAGGGGAAACACCAGAACAGAACCTTCAGTGTATACATAGTGGAGTGGAAATCCTCACTTGATTTTTTTTCTCAAGCAACCTACCAGGATGAACAGACGGAGAGAACCTGAGAGATACTGAAATCAACTCCTGAATCCTGAACTACACTTGGGATTGACACCATTCACACACCAAGTATCCGAAAGGGAGATCATGAACATGAGCATCATTGACATAAAGCAAAAGAATTGAAGGAGGTTTAGAAAGAGTCTGATCAACAAATACAGCCCCAGATACCAGCAAGGTCAGGTAGCACTTACCTGTGTAGTGTTTATTCCCAAATCAGGCAGGAGCTCAGAGCTTCTCCATTCCCTTTCAGGACTCAACTCTGCAGGCAAAGTTTGCAGCAGGAACAGTGGCTCATGAGTGCATTTCCTCCTCAATGCACTGCATGTTAAACCGAACTAAATGTGCACTTCTCATTCAAATGGTAAGTTGTTGTTGTTTTGTTTTTTGGGGAGAGGGGAGGGTGGTTAGAGCTCGCGCAGATGCGATGCAGCTTCTCAAGCTTTTGTTTTCAGATGTGGCTGGTTTGAGAAGACAAACGTGCGTCAAACCCCCCCGCGCAGGTACAACTGACAGTCCGGCTACAGGAGGCAGAATGGTCTCAACGTCCCAGCCGTTTCGAAAAGTTGAAATCCCGCCCTCTGTCCGCGTGCAGCTCTCACGACTCGGTTCCGCCTGAGCACAAAGCCTCGGCACTCCGGCTTGGTCCCAAACCGCGCGTTCTGGATACATAGTGCACTACACAGGCCCCGCCGCATTCCATACACCAACGTAGGGCGCGTGCATAGGGTATAGGGAGTCATTCGGGATTCTGCACACGTCCAGACATGTTCGGTGTGCTGCTGCTCCTTCTTCTTCTGTTTACGAAGAACTCATTTAAAATATTCGAGATTAGAAGGTTTTTCTTGTAAAGTTAGCCAAAGACACCACCATGACGAGCTAGTTCGATCCAGATAGTGTTACAAACTTTATTTAAACGAGCACATTTGTACTTAAATGTACACCATGGACACGAATCGCGCTGGTGTTGTTTTTCCCAGGTTTATGTGTATTCATTGTTTAGTTTCGTTGTCGTTAGTTTGCTACGACGAAGAATGTTTTCTATGCACGTGCTTAAGTGGAACGTCCAGTGATCCGGGTGTTACACACGTTACGAGCTGCTCCTGACGCTTCTGATTGAAATAGAAACTCTCAGAAACCGTCGATATTTCTCACTTTGGTGGTTCGAAAAATTCGGAAATAGGGGGGAAACCCTACAACGTAAATGGAACGAGCTAGTATTCGTCTGCCCTCTGCTGTTATTCTGGGGGTATTACACATTTTATAAGCACACCAATGTAATTTCATAAAATACACAACTATAGTGATGTATTCGGGGGTCTATTAATTCGTGATGAAAATCATTTGGTTATCATTCGTTTGATATGTCGCGTGTTGCCATGGTCTCAAGCCGCCACTGTTGCTCGGGAATATAATATCCTTTCAGAGCAAACACGCAGATCATCTACTGTACATAATTTAGAGTTGTTAGGAAGTTGCGCGGACCCCTGGAGCAGAGAGGGTTAAGGGCCTTGCACAAGGGACCAACAGTGATAGCTTGGCAGTGCTTGAACCCTTCTCTCAATTCCACCCACTTTCTAATAATTAAACGCCCTTAACTGCTGAGCCACCACAGCCAAAGAGATAAGACAGGTCCCACCGAGATTTGAACTCGGATCGCTGGATTCAGAGTCCAGAGTGCTAACCATTACACCATGGAACCGCATACAGCACGCTTGTTATAAGACGAAGAAAGATTCCCAGTCATTGCTGGCTCAACTGTCTAGTGTAACGGCTTGAGAAATGTGTGGGATAGTCACTGTTCCGAATATTACATGGACAGAATAAACAATGGCATACAAAATATATTAGAAATTCATCAGAGATACTAGGTACTTCAGCTAAATGGCAGCTAACTGTTGTTGTTCTTGTTGGTGGTGGGTTGTGTTTTTTTTTTTTTGGTAGTTTTTTGTTTTCTGCTCTGTGATGCCCTCTATAGACACCAAACCCCCTAGAACATTTCTGCACTGCCATCTGAAAATGAAAAAAAAATTGAGGCAAGCTTAGAAATCTCTCTCTCACACACACACACACACACACACACTCTCTCTCTCTCTCTCTCTCTCACACACACACACACACACACACACTCTCTCTCTCACACACACACAACACACACACTCTCTCTCTCTCTCACACACACACACACACACACACACACACACACACACACACACACACACACACACACACACACACACACTGTTTTGGTCTAGAAATCCCTGTGCAACAGATGGAGCGCAAGGGATTCATGCAAGTAGAGCAAGACAACAGAATGCTGCTCTCCACATTCACCAGCACTAAGGCCAAGGGTGGTCTGGATAACTGGAATGAATATCAGCCCATAAATATGACTGATCATTACTATCTGAACCCTTTGTATTCTTCTTCATGACTCCCTGTATATCTGTTCCACAACTAAAAACTAGAAAAACGCCTAATGTCTGGAATCACTATTTCATTTATTAAAAGCTTGTATGAACACAGTCTCTATGCAGATGGTAGAAACAAAGAATCAAAGAAAATCACACTAGAGAAGCAGGTCATCCTCAAGAACATTTCCAGATCAGTGTACAATCAGAAGTTGCTTGATGATTTCAGAGTAAGGACAGAGTCCTAGATGGGTTCACAGGGCACCATGCATGCATATATTCAGAAATTCATTCACACCTAGGGGCAATGTATCTTAGCCAATCTCCCTACTCTTGTAGGGTAGGAGAGAGGGAGGAGAAAACCCAAGAACCCAGAAGAAACATGCACAGAATCTTTGCACTGACAGTAACCCAGCTGACCCCAGATCGAACCAGGGACCCTGAAGCTGTGAGGCGTTAGTGCTATGCCACCACACTGCCAAGATAAATTATGTTATACAATTTGCCATCTTTAATATCACGTTAGAAATATAGAGTAAATATAGAATCAATCATTCAAATGGTGTGGACATTTATGTAACTACAGTGTTTTATAAAAACTATTATTACATTTAATATTTCTTAACATTCTCTGCTTACAAATGTGGAATGATATATCTTAATTTGAGACTTTATTCAAAAAACAACTGGGAATTTGTACTGTATATCCACTGTAGAGACTAATAAATAAATCTACATGATTTAATAATAAACTTTAGAAATAAATGTCACTGTAATCTCATTTCCATTGGTGATAATTGATGAAAGGCTATCCTGTATGTCTTGACTTTTATAGTACCCCCCAAAAACAAGTTAAGATGGTATGTGTATTTTCATTAGTTTCCCATTGACTTGATATGTTAGTAATCAAATTATTGTAATAGATGTCATTCACATGTTATTCATATTTTATTGTTAACATGTTAACAAACTCCGATAATCTTTTGATCCATCCCGGCTGCCACCATTGAACCAGCTTCCCAGACATCCACCTCTTGAACTGCATACATGTATCTCGATATATAATTTGAGGTGATCCATTTATTAAAGATTACAGTAGCAAAAGCATTCACTGGTACCATGTCCTCTCCTTTGGTAACTCTGAAGATATTACTTGAGCACCATGCCGACCTGAAAGAGGAACAACCATTTTTACATCTCTGTTTGATTCGCTGCTTGTATTTCACGCTCTGCTTTCACACAGTTTATTCTGCAGCTACATAATATAAGCAACATTGAAAATCCATCACACAACTATTTGCAGTAATGTGGTCACCTTGTCTGGGGTTATGTTAGGGCATGTCCAGTTGTAAAGGTAGTAATGCATAGTGTTGTCTCCTTGCATAAACTTCAGAGGTTCCAGAAATGCTTTATTTTTCATAACGTCCAGGGCAGTGAACACATCAAATCCTCTCTGAAAGGTAAAGTTGATGGTGATTGGCGGTTCAGTTTCCTAACATTGTACCACCTTAAAGAGTTTTTATGACATATAAGGACAGACTCACTGCTTTTGTTATGATGAGGACATCCTCCATGAGCTGCTGTAGTGAGGTAGCAGTGGTGACTGTGTAAAGAGCGTATGCTGCCTTCAGGCTTCGATAGGTAAGGTGGTTCAAAACAGTCGAAGACAAGGTATAGAAACTAACCATATCAGTTATTACACCACCGAAACCCTGCAAGAACAATGTTCAGCAAATGTCAGTGAATGATGGAAGCACAGAAAAGAGATGTTTACTCATTAATGTGGTTACACAGTTCCACTCTCCTGCACTAGGACAGAGGTTTTGACAACAAATTAAACAGAATAGAGAAGTGAGAATGGAAAAGGTTTAATGTGTATTCTTGCTCAAAGATTCCCATGACCCCTGTATGACGCATGCAAACTGACCTCGACTACATATGTATCAATGATACCATCTCTGGGCAGGAACCAGTGCTGGGTCTCTTCCTTGTTTAATATGGGGAGAAGTTGGAAGTCTTTTAGATACTGTCTCAGAAGATCCTGAACTTTGGGTACATCAGCCAAAGTCATGAGGCGTAGGCCAGCAGTCTTGGTCATCTGTCAAGAAGAAATAAGACAAAGAAGATAGTGAACTCCTGAATGAGAACTGTAAAGATGTAAGGAACTTGTAACAAGGTACTTCTAAATAAAAGAACACCAAATTACAACTATTACTCTATATCAACAGCATGTTTTAGCACCGTAAAGACCCACCTCAGGCAGTCGGTTCAGCTTGAGTACACGCTGCAGGGTCATGTGGCGTGGAAGAGTTGAGAAATTTAGCTCAATCAACTTACGTGGGTTCAGGGATCGATGCCAGTACCTGTTAATGCAGAGACAGCGCGAGAGAGAAAAAAACTGTCACATTCAGGTTAATCTGATGCTACAGCCAACTGTGGGCCAAAGTCTAGAGAGCAAAATTAGCCATGTTGTCTGGGTGGGAGGAATGGTATTACTCTCTTTGCCTTGTCAATCAGAGTGACATTAGCTAACCATGGGCATCTGTGTGTTAAGCTGCCCTGTGATGCAGCAGTTTGTAAAGATGCAGCGTTGCATCGAAAAAGCTGATAAAGTCTCATACCTGCAGCTTGTCACAGGAGTTGGTAGCACAACATTGGCACTGTAAATGGCCTGGTATAAGCCCTGCTGCAGGACCCGTCTGGTGATCTCACGGATAAGGACTGGAGCCATACGCTTGGAGCGCAGCTTCTTATGCACACACAGGAAGTTTACCTCCACCATCTTCTTCTCTCTGTAGAGTTTGGAATTGGATTTTTTAAATCTGTTGAGATCTACACAAAAATCAAGAATGAGAATGTACTTACATGTCGTATATTTTAACCGTGGAAGGGACAGCACTAATGAAGCCCACTAATTTTTTGTTAGAGTCCACCCGCACTCCACAGTACCACTCAGGCTGCCAATCAGGGGGACACAGAGCCCTTAAACAATCACAATCAAAATCTGTGTATTTCGCCAAATATGTTACATTTATAATGAATTTGTCTTGGTGTATAACCCACTTATTAATTAATTAAACTAGACTATTTTAACATAATAAATAAGGGAAGGGATGGAATTAAAAGGTAGATAAATGGAGCCATGAGGAAAATATAGAAGAGTTAAGGGAATTAGGGGGAAGAAATCATTAAATGAGGGTTAGGTAAAAATGTATAAATATTTATAATTTAATAAATATTTAATAAAAAAATGAAAACATAAAAAATAAAAACAAAAACAATCATACGTTTAGTTATATTTAAAGGAGCAGTTTGTCGTTTTCGGAGCCGATAGAGGGTTCAATCGGCCCGCAGGACGAATTTTGAAATATGCATAAAAGACACAACCTTGTCATTTTTAATAAAATGCTATTCCTAAATTATCCGCTAGGAGTAAAAGACGCGGCACATCTCTGGACTGAACAGCAGATGGCAGCAATGCGACGTCTGCTGTTTGTTATCACGGAGTAGTCTATTTTCTACTCGTCCCCACACCCTCATTAGCCATGTCTGCCAAAAAGCAGAAAAGTGGATACAGAATGTAGAGTTTTCCATGAAAAATGGACCGCTTCCTATTTATTCACAGAGATGAATGGGTAATAGTTTTTTTTTTAATGTGCAATTTAATGTTAGTCAACAGCTTCAGTACAAGAGGTTGGATTGGTGGAATCCTATTGTTCATGCAATGCCATAAATTTGAACGTGAAATACTATATTTTTCAGTTCCAAATACCTGTGAAGTTTTTTTTGCATTTGTACAAACACTGTGAGCAGTTGTAATGCACATATATGTGAATGATAATCAGAAGCAAATTGCACATGTTTGTCTTAAGAAATCTGAGGTTGCTCATGATATATTTTATGAAAGGATATTTCATTAACTATAAATGTCTTTGCATGAAAACAAAGGTAAAAACATGGACTTCTTGTTATTTATAGGTGATTATACTATGATTTTACTGGCCCGGTCCACTTGACATCTAATTAGGCTGTATGTGGCCCCTGAACTAAAATGAGTTTGACACCACTGTGCTAGATTAATTGAATTTACCCCAACCAATTCCACCCCTGACACTACTGGAAAATACATATATATCCACTTTCACACTTTCATCAGTAATGTTTGGATATTCACAGTCTCCAAACAGTTCCCAATCAAGTCATTCACATGCTTCCCAGTAACTAAATGGGAATTGCACTGTCTTGTCTTAGTAAAATATAACATCAGTCTACCCACACCCAACCGTTTTCTGTTTAAGTGTTTGTTAGTTTCCAGAATAAACGTGCATGTATGAAACGTGCTTATGCCTCTAGATAATAATAGAAAGATAGCATATTTCTGGACCAGAAAAAAAAGTAAACAGAGAAACAATTGAGATATTAGATATCAACTATGTTGATATTATGAATCACAGTTTTTTGAAGGTATCTTTGGTATAATTTGGTTATTATAAAGTAGGTCAAGAAACACAATCAAACATTAGCAACTTCACTTTTAATCATGCGGTGCCAGCTATACTGTAAACTGAGACAATGCTGCCCTTCAGAGGTAACACTCACCATAGCAGGAACTCGGGGGAGTAGTGGAAGCGAAGTGTGTTGTCATCCTCTTCGGTGTAGTTTTCATTAAGCAACGTACACAACTCCCCCAGCTGTACACACAGGCACATGCAAACAATGTAAAATACACAAGACAGTAAAAAAAGAAAAAAGAAAAAGAAAAAGTGGAAGAAAATGTGGATCGCACATAAATATTATCTCACCATATGAAGTTAGACATATTCTTTTCCAACCTAAATGGACCCTGATGCTCACTAGAGAGCAAGATATGGAAATAAGAACTTAAAGTAGAAAGATTTGCAGTCCACCTGCTCTGGGTTTTCTACATCCACCGTGTCCCAGTGGAAGCCTTCAGGGAGAGAATAGCACTCCTGTCGAATTTTCGGTTTCTCTGACTGTATGGGTCCATGTGACGTCACTTCCTCTCCTTCAAAATAAGAAATGCCATCAAATTCACCATCAAATCTAAATATGCACTGTGGCAGTAGTTCAAGAAGCACAAGATGAATGTCAGCGGAAGGCCTTCGTCACATGGAAAGATATTGTTCAAACAGTATTTAATGTCAGTTTCCCCACACTAAGGCGTTCTTTTATTTCATACAAACTAACCTGTGAGAACAGAAACACATTCAAAGCTAAATTTGTTCAAGAGGCTGTACAAAATACTTTCCTCAACAGAAAAGACAACTAAAATGCACACGAAGAAACCATTAAAGCATGTAGGAATATAAAGTGAAAAAAACTGACACCCCATTGATCCAGACAGTCCTTTAAAATGAATTAAACACCACCAAATATTAGACAGATATAATCTAAATGCAGATATAGAAGAGGCATGGCTAATGATGAGTGGATAAGCTGTTCCACACTTTTGGTGCACCTATTGCCAAGGCATGGTCATCCTTGAGCTAACACAGAATGGAATGAAAGGGAACGGAGTATAGATGGTAAATGGTCTGCACTTATATAGTGCTTTTTCACCCATTCACACACCAAAGGTAGCAGAGCTGTCATGCAAAGCGCTAACATGCCATCGGGAGCAACTTGGGGTTCAGTGTCTTGCCCAAGGACACTTCAGCATGTGGAGTCACCCGGGCCGGGAATCGAACCGCCAAACCTGCGATTAGAGGGCAACCCGCTCTACCACCTAGCCACAGCTGCCCCGTAGATCAGTGGGATAAGAAGGAACCAAGCCGCAGAGCATTCAAAACACATAATAAAACTGTGTCTGAACGTGTGCTCTGAGAGTGAGGAGAGTTGCTAAGATCAGACTAATGTGATTCATTTCTATTTAAGGGTTCTATCAACCCTATCATTAGCTCTGTACCTATCTTAGTGACTGGCTGGCTGTTCCAAAAGCGGAAATTGTGCTTGTTGGCTTCTTTCAGGGTTTTGGGTGGACCCTGGCTCAGAGAGAAGAGGTGCAGTGCTCTCTGGATCTCCTGCTGCTTCTGTTCCGGGAGGGTATCCAACTAGACAGGTTAGAAAAGATCCACAAGATCACTGATTATTTTTCCTAGAGTAGCTGGTATAAAAACACAATAGTGAGAAGATACAGTTGTTAAGGTGTCATAAATGCATTTTACACGTGCACTTTGTATTTTACTATCAAGTACACACCACTTTAAAAGGGTCCGGTGGTCCCTCCTTAACCCATGCTTGGCCCTTGTCCTTCTTTGCTTTCTTTTTCTTCTTCCCAGCATCATCACTCTCCGAGCTCTTCTCACTGAATTCAAAACAAAACAAAAAAACACAGTCATCAAGCCCTAACTCATTAAGGACAGACACTACAATGTAAAGATAAAAAAGCAGTTACAGGCTTTTGTCCTCTGCCATTTGCGTATTTTCAGACATTGAATCGGTCTCTCTGTCGACTCCTTTCTACAGCAGAGGTGTGTGTGTGTGTGTGTGTGTGTGTGTGTGTAAATGAGTCAAGGCCTTATCTCACACAGCAGCAGGGTTTGGGGAGGGGCCACCCAACTTCTATTTTCTCTTTCCCCACCCTCCTGATACTGATATGCCTTATTATCTGAAAAATATAATTGAGGAGCTGTGTGGCTATCCATACTGCATACCAGAACCCAGCAGGGGTTAACAAGTATCCATCAATAATCTCTATGGATTAGAACACAGGCACTGCTGTGGATAATGAAGTCAGATTAGTCACTGATAATTAACCCATTTAATCCAAGTAGTCTTCATGGTTCTGAGTTTGCAAAACTGTAAACATGTTGAAGGTGAAGTTTTGTTTATTTACTGAAAGGTACATTAAATTATAGGAGTTCCTAGAATTTCATAAAAAAAAAAAAAAGATGCAACTGATCACATAAACAGAGCCCTTTTTCTTTAATCACCCTCCCAAGAATATCGTGTTCGGACAAAAGGAAACAGACACATGGTATACATCTTTACAGGGTCAAGTATTGATATTTTAAAATTAAAACATACTGATACATTTATATAATTCTAACAGGAAACCGGATGTAACAACTGGATGCTGATTAACTGTCCATATTGCACTCATTTTAAAAATATTGTTAAATGTATAAAGCAATATGAGGTACATAATAACATCTGGAGTTTTTTTATTATTATTATTATTAGTTTTTCTTCACTATTGTTTGTTTTCACTATTAATTAAAATAGTTACAGTTCGGATTTAAAGCTTTTTTTGTTTGTTTGTTTGTTTAACTGGTTGTCTAGTGCACCTTCAAACGTTTCTCAGCAGTCCACTATGTTCACAAATAAAGCTTATAATTTTACTAACCTTCCTAAACCACTTTTTTGGAAAGGCCTATAGTTTTATTCAAAGAAAATAAAATAAAATGCATGTATGCACATAGCTAGGAAAACCTTGGAGTTCAATGGCTGGACGAGTGCACAAGAGTTTTCCTGTGTTATATGCAGAAATGTACTTCCAGACATCCACCATCAGAGGGCTTCGGTGTCACCAATCATGCTTGATAACAGCTGTAACAGTCAACTGTTACTTTTCAAATGAACAAGAATTCATTTAGAGACAACTCTCAAATTCAATTTAACCAAAAAAAAAAGTGTTTATTATGTATATTTGGAGATTACAAATGAAATATTTTGGCATTACAGTACAGTACATGACAATTCTATAGACGTATTGATGGCTGTAATACATACATCTCACATAGGTAACAGTATGGTTTCTTTAACAGTGCAAATAGGTTGTTTCCATTTCAACCATTACCATCACATTTTTCAAATAACAATAACAGCAAGGGTTTTCATTTCTCCTTACTAATTTGCATTTACTAGCACATGATAACGAAACAAAGTAATGAAGTGATTCTTAATTCCAACACATCTGCCAGACCTTAAAAGCATTGGCATTGTTATACAAAAAGAATGTATGATTTTATCAGTCACAGAATTATATAAGGGGGAAAGTAACACTATACTGTCTAAAAACAGATGCTGGTGTCTCAGTTTTAACAGGGTTAAAAGAACCTGACATCCAAAAGTAAACTTATAATTATTATAAAGTTGTGGTTCTACAGCTAAAACAATGCATGTGTGCAGGTGGAATGTTAATTACTCAAGGAAATATACATATACATATACATATACATACCATATGCATTTTTTTTTGAAGCAGGGTCTTACATACATGTTCAATTATTCAGAATGTTCACACATGCAAACATCAGGTTCTGTCTGAAACAACAGAAGTGTGAATTTTGATTAGTAATGCTTAAACTTATAATAATATAAATATGACAAATAGACAGGAATAACAGTGAGTGACGCAGATCATCACCATCATGTCAAAAATATTACTTCAGCAGTTAAGTTTATTTATTTTTGTAAAACCTATTATATAAAATAAACAGCATTGTTCATATCAGGCCTGAAAGGTTTGTACTGTATGGTACATTTTTAGCAAGACATTTTTTCTGTCCAGCTTCAGTGTTTTTATGATCACATTGCCAACATGCTTTTTGCCAACAACTCTTTCCCAACAATCAAGAGAGAAACAAAAGGCTGCATTTGCAATCCATGAGCACCACAATGCTCTCGAAACCTCACCATGCTCAGTTTAAGCACAGCGTCATTTTAAACATCTGGATTTTTCAGTTGCAAGAGATGCCTAAAGGATTTTAATAGATACTGCTACATTTGACACGTTACATGACAAAAACCCCCCCGAAACCTACTGTATTGCTTCATCATTTCTAAACACAATATATAATTACATAATAAATAACTTGACCGGTTTTATGTTACTTCGTTAATGCATACAATCTCCTGGGGCAATGACGGGAACCTCTGGCTTTATTGAGACAAACCTGGTTTATATACTCCTCAGCTTTTTGTGTTTGGTCTCTGTGATTAATTTGCATTACATCTTTCTCAGTGAGTTCCCTATTTATAGAATAAACATTAACACACAGACAGAATATAAATGAAGTCATTATTACTGTAAATTAAAATATCAACTGTTGTAACCCAGTCAGTAGTCCAGGTGCTGAATGATTATATTTCCTGTGTTCGGCTAGGCTTTGGTTGACATGACATGCTTGTGGCTGCTGTAATTGGGTTCGACCTTGACGTGAACGAAGAGGCTGGCAGGCGTAAGTCTTGAACCATCTGCTCTCAGTAGCTGCACATGTCTGTAACCTGTAAAACAGATATTTTATTTCAGAGAAGTTGGTATTTAGTGGATCACTTAAAGGATACTTTAAAGAATTTTCAACCTAATCTGTAGTGTAAGTGTATCTATAGTGTACAACCAAAAACAATAAGAAGGTTTCTTTACTTTTGAAAGGAAGAGAAAACCTGTAGGACCTATAATGGATGTTGGTCAGATGTTGGGGCAGTCCATTTTTGTAGAACTTTTTTTTCCTGAATTTTTCTCCCCCAGTATGTTCACCTGCCCATTAAACCACCACTTAGCTCTACCCTATCATACGACATTTACCAACTGAGTTGTGTGAAGACTAATACAATACTTGCATCCTTCATGACACGTGCATCTTTTCAAAACTGCTGCTCATGCTGCGTAACACACTTTGAGGAAAGTGCTGTCTACCCTCTTCCACATACATGAGCTCACAGATGCCTGCAATTGTCGAGTGTCACTCTGATTAACAGGGCAGAGAGAGGATGCCATCCCTCCCACCCAGACAGCACACCCAGACAACACCAGCTACAAACGTCTGTGGCATTCAAATTCACAATAGAGTGAATGCTTTTCTGCTGACACTTTTGTTGAACATTTTTATGAATACTGGAGTCAGATGTATTTGTAAATTAATGCCTTATAATGACGGCATGGTGGTGGAGTGGGTAGTTCTGCCATCTCATAGCACCAGTGTCCCTGCATTGATCCTGAGCTTGGGATACTTTTTGTAATGAGTTTCTCTGGGTTTCCACTGCGTTCCTTGATTTTCTCCCGCCTATATAAAACATGCGGGTACATGGATTGTTTATCCATTCATTCACTTTCTGTACCACTCATCCTACACAGGGGCACAGGGAGCCTGGAGCCTATCCCAGGGGACTCAGGGCATGAGGCATGGTGCCAAGCCATCAAAGGGCATAATCACACATCACAGACAATTTGGAAATGCCAATCAGCCTACAAATGGAGGAAACTGGAGTACCTGGAGGAAACACCCAAAGCACACATAGGGCAGGAATTGAACCCACAACTCTGGAGGTGCAAGGCTAATGTGCTAAACACTAAGCCACCATGTTAGGCTCCAGATCAACTGTCACCTTGAATAAGATAACAGATGGGTAATGAATGAATGTATGAATTTGTATAAATTGATGTTTTTTTTCAGTGATGGGATTACTTTTTCAGGGAAAACCATGTATGGTCATAGTTATTTATTACCATCATAGTATCTGATCATGCACAGATACTACAAAACCCATGGAAAGCATGAAATGTACATTTATTTCTATAATATTATGTATTGAAAAGTTGGATGCAAATCTGTAAGAACTATAAGCTTATACCTGTGCGCATACTGGTGAATGGGAGAGTAAACTGGCCCAGGAATTCATTTCGTGCTGTGCCGTCATGATCCTCCACTAAAAAGCGAACTAGGACCAGCTCTGGCACATGTAATAGAAACTTAAAGGTGCAGTCCCACCTGGGGTTAAAGCCTGGGTAAGAACACAAAGGAGAGAAACATGACTTAAATACACTCTCTCTCTCTCTCTCACACACACACACACACTCACTGAGGTATCTGATCACACATAGGAGTTAAAAATAACAGCTACTGTGTATGCTCATTAAGAAATGAGGACATGCCGTTATTGTCAATGCGGTGTGTCTTTTTCTTGTTGTTGTCTATGGGAGCCCCGTGAATCTCCACCCAGACCATAGGGTCTACAATAGAGTTGAGTTTCTCTGTGTTTGGCTTAGGGAGCTGCTGGGCTGAGATGACCTGAAACACAATACACAAATTATACAAATAGTCTTGTAGAAAATTTCTCCAGCTAATTCATTTAATTCCATTTTTATATTCTAGGTTGTTATCTTGCACTAGCTATCCTCTTTTTCTTTTTTCTTTTTTTTTTACCACAGTTTTAATTACGTGACCCAAATGGCTCTGGGTGGGTCATAGCAACCTACTGTGATTATGATTCACATCTGGCCTTAACATAGTAGAGTTATTAAAAGGGACGAACTAATACATCTATCTGAGACAACAGACCTTAATAATGAGGAGAGTAGGGTTGTGTCCTGGTCCTCCCCCCGTGTTTTCAGGATTGAACTTGGAGTCAGGCTGGCACAGAAAGCTGGGCTTTAGTACATATCCACAGCGTCCATTGGGTAAGAAGCGCCCTTGATTTAGATCCATTTGTTCCCCATGTGTCTGGAAGTTTAGTGCTACTGTAAGAGATGATGAGCAACAAGTTGCTATGTTTGGATGGCTTAAGTGTCGAAAATGGTTTATGGTGCAGAAATAATATAATAAATTGTAAAATATAATTATATAAATATCCTATTTCATTTTTTGTCACCATTACACTCTTTCCCTGGCAGCTACCACAATAACTGCTATGACCATATATGGTGTAAGAATATGAATGCTATATCATAGTATGTTATATTTACATACTAAACATACTGTTACGGGTTTTTGTGCCCGTAAATGCTGTACTGGCTGGTGCTACATTGTCACTTACGGTGCCTATTGTCCTGTTTTCATAGTTATTGTAGGGTCTTGTGGCGATTGCACACGTTTGCACGTGCACATTATATAGAAATGTGTAGTGTAGCGGGATCAGCCCAGGGGGGCGAAGGCGTAGCACAAACACACGGGAGGCAGGTTGTAGTGCGAGAAGTGAGGGAAAACCCAGGATTTATTTGTCCTTAAATCCGTAGTGGTGAGTGTGTGTGTGTGTGTTTGGGGGCGTGTGCGCGTGTGGGGTGGAATGAGGGAAACCCGGCGGGGGCGGGGCTGGCGTAGCGGCGTCCTCCGGGGCGTGTCGGAATTCCCGGAAGAGCTGGGAAGGAGCGGTTTCCCTGTGCCGGTTTCTCGGCCTCACCACTGTCCTCGTCTGTCGTCGCCGTCCTCGTCCGGGGCGGAGCCCTATAGCCGAGTTGATCCTCCCCGTTCGTGGGCGGCAGGGTGTCCTTTTATCCCCTCCTTCTGGAGCTGGATTGGTGAACCTCCTGCTCCCGGTTCGCCAATCCGCCGCCGGCGTGGCGGGGGTTGGCTCCACCCTGCAGTGACGGCCCTTCCGGTTGGCGTTGGGACCGGCGCGAGGCTGCCCGCCTCGTGCCGGGGCGGCAGTCGGGGAAGGAGCGAACCTCCTAGTTTGCGCGGCGGGTGTTGGTCCGCCGCGACAGTAGGTCTTAATCAGTTCTGTGTTGTCTCATGTGGTTAGTGTGTTGTTTTATGTAGCACCACGGTCCTGGTGGAACACTGTTTCGTTTCACTGTGTACTGTACCAGCTGTGTATGGTCGAAATGACAATAAAGCCACTTGACTTGACTTGAGTTGAAATGACAAAGTGAAGAACTATCAACCTTTTATTTCTAAAAGTGTAGGAAAGGCCTTCTTAAAAAGCATGCAATAAAAATTTACCAATCTGGCAGCCGGCGTTCCACATGTCCTGAGGGTTGTAGTTGGAGGACTGTAGGCGCTGACCAGAAGGGTAGATCCTGCTGAGCTGCCAGCTGTTATGCCGTACAAAGAATTTCCCTGTAAATGGAAGGCAATTAATGCAAATACATGCAGTCTGTTGTAATGCATAAGAAATAAAAGTGTGTACTCTGGGACTTTTTATCAGTCCCTCCAGGATTTTGCAAAATCAAGGAAACTCTGCAATATTTGCAGGAGCTCGCAATTTTTCAAAATTACCGCAGATTTTGGCCAAAACGTGTCATGTGACATCATCACAACTCGCATTCAGCCAAAGCCCTCTTCGGAAGCCCTGGTTCGAACATGAGGACAGCTAAAAGGTCTCATTTACCAACAAACATCACTCCGAAAAACTATTTCGCCAATTCAAGTAGTTTTCGGCAAAAAAACCCCACAAATAAATGCACAAATTACAAAATTTCAAAATCGCAAATTGGGGAAAAAGCCGCGGAAAACTCTAGCATTTCTGGCCGCAACAATCACAATTTTTATTTTTTTTTTAACTCGAAATGGGAAACCCTGTATGGACCGTTTTATTATGATAATCTTTTATTAGGCAAAGCCAGCTATTAAACAATTTATACAACTATTAAATGTATGGTTTTAAAATGTCACACATTTTATGAAGTTCCAGTAAGTAAACTTCAGTTCAAGTATCAACACACGCAAGTCACCTGAGTTTTTGATATGCTTAAGAGCCTTGCTTTCAGAGAAGGAGGACATTTCATTAGGAGGTCTCTTGGCTGCTTGATCAAAGCCTTTAAACGGAACGCTGCAAGTGTACACTACCAGGTCAGAGAGCTCTGGACTCAGTTTAGACACCTTCGGAGAAGAAGCACATGTAAACTGGAGAACACAGTGAGTCATAGACACACACCAAACACATAAGCATGCAAACATAAACAGACAGAATAACTTCATAAAACTGAAACTAATATACAAACACAAAAGACCTCGCATGAGCAGGACACTGAGCACAGAGATATATTTTCATAATAAAAACACAAGGAAGCAGTAATAATTTACAGAAAACAAACCAGCAATAAATAACCAGTAAATACAGGATGTTCACCTTCTTGCTCTCTTTCTTTGCCTTGACTTTGCCCTCAGCTTTACTCTCGTCTTCAGAGTAGCTGGACTCAGATGAACTGTAGTCCTCCTGCTCCACTTGTTCCTTCTTTCCCTTCACCAGGATTTTTCCTTTCAGCTCCTAATGCATATCAGGGTTTTTTTTTTCCAAAACATATGAATCATAGAGTTCAGTTCAATTAAATACAACTGTAACCGGTCAACCAAGACAATTTCAGTGTCCACTGATTGGTGTCTACCTTTTGTCCAAGATGCCTTTCATTACTTACATACATTAGATGTGTAGATTCATGTATCAGACATGTTCTATTTTATATGTATGTCACAAAGCTGCTTTACAGAAAACCAAATGTAGATGTAGATCCCTAATGAGCAAACCAGAGGTGACAGTGGCAAGGGGAAAAACCTCCTAGAGACAGCATGAGGAGGAAACCTTGAGAGGATCCAGACATAAAAGGGAACCTTTACACTATCTTCTACAAGTATACTGTAAAGTCCAACATTTCTAAATGTATTGATGTGATGTTCAGTATGAGCATCACAGCTTTTATTATTACAGCAGCAGTACTTAGATACATGTATCGAGGTAAGATTATCCATTGAAGAAATAGTGGGATTTGTGCAAAAACTAGGATCATATATCATATTTGGGCTAAAGGGAAAATTATGCATTTTGCTTTAGGCTGATTTTAGATTTGTTTGAAGAACTTGCCAATACTACCAGATGTGTTGCGGGGACCCGAGGCAATTTTGTATATTTTTATGCAGATTAAATCGGTTGCTACTTTGCACATCCCAATATTTCAAGATTTTGCTATTCAAATACTTTTACACAGATACTCCATTTATCCAGCACTGCATCCAACTTTCTGGGACATAAAATGGTATAATTGACCGTTTTCTAAATATAATAAGATAATAATTAATCACTCCAGAGTATAGGAATGCAAAATGCATTAACCTAATTTCAAAACATGAGCAATGTTTTGTTTAACAGAACTGCATGAAAGTTGGCTGGCTGCTGGACTGGTTGGTTGGGAACATGGACACCTTTAATTATAATACACCAAGCAGCCATAACATTAAAACCTCCTGCCTAATATTGTGTAGGCCCTGCCAGCAAAACAGCTCTGACCCTTTGAGGCATGAACTCCACAAGACCTCTGAAGGTGCACTGTGGTATCTGGCACCAAGACATTAGCAGAAGATCCTTTAAATCCTGTAAGTTACGAGGTTGGGCCTCCATGGATCAGATTTGTTTGTTAAGTACATCCCACAGATGCTCGATCAGATTGGGATCTGGGGAATTTGGAGGCCAAGTTTATCATGTTCGTCAAACTGTTCCTGAGCAATTTTTGCAGTGTGGCAGGGTGCATTCTCCTGCTGAAAAAGGCCACTGCCATTAGGGAATACCATTGCCACTGCCTCTGCCGGCTTGCTATTGTCCTAAAGTGCATCCTAGCGCCATCTCTTCACCCAGGTAAACGCTGCACACGCACCTGGCCATCCACATAACGTAAAAGAAAATGTGATTCATCAGACCAGGCCACTTTCTTCCATTGCTCCATGGTCCAGGTGTCATGCTCATGTGTCCCTGTAGGCACTGGATAGGGGTCAGCATGGGCACTCAGATCTGTTTGCAGCTACGCAACCCCATACACAGCAATCTGTGATACACTATGTGTTCTGACACTTTTCTATCATGCCAGTATTAATGTTTTCAGCAATTTGTCGCCGGATTAACCATTTGTCCTTCCTTGGACCACTTTTGGTAGGTACTAACTACTGCATACCGGGAACACCCCACAAGACCCAGATGCTTTGACCCAATTGTCTAGCCAGCACATTTGAGCCCTTGTCAAAGTCTCTCAGATCCTTATTCTTGCCCATTTTTCCTGTTTCCAACACATCAACTTCAAGAACTGACCGTTCACTTGCTGCCTAATAAATCCCACCCCTTGACAAGTACCACTGTAATGAAATAATCAATGTTATCCACATCACCTGCCAGTGGTTTTAACGTTATGTCTGATTGGTGTGTATATATACACATTTATAAAAAAATATTAGATAAATGTAAGTCGCTCTGGATTTCTGACTCGCTGAACACAGTGTTCGTTGACCACAGGCAGGATGAGCTCAAGCAGACAGTCAAGACAAACTGAAACATGGAATCAACATCTAATCAGAAGTGATGCTCTACATAATTACAAATTACTATAAACAGAAAGAAAGAAAGTGAGTGTAAATATAAGGAAGATAATATAGCTACAGCATACAGTTGGATAGAAATGTCAGTATGGACCTGTATTTCCACAGTACCTCTGGTGAGGGAAGGCTGTCAAACTTGTGATTGTTAAGATGTTTAGTGAGCAGTTTATCCCCCAGGATAAAGCGCAGCTGCTGGGCCATGACTTCCTGCTGTTCCACGGAACAGTGATTCTCCAGAGACAGAATCAGAGGGTACGGAGAGGCCTGCACAGTGCACAGACCAGTATAATACAGGAAACTGATGACACATAGGCAGAACTAAAGACAAATTACAATGATAATTTATCTATATGTATACTTTATATAATTATACCATATCAGACATACAGTATCTCACAAAATTGAGTACACCCCTCACATTTTTGTAAATATTTTATTATATCTTTCAAATACTGAAGAACACTGAAGAAATGACACTTTGCTACAATGTAAAGTAGTGGGTGTACAGCTTGTGTAACAGTGTAAATTTGCTGTTTCCTCAAAATAACTCAACACACAGTCATTAATGTCTAAACCGCTGGCAACAAAAGTGAGTATACCGCTAAGTAAAAATGTCCAAACTGAGTCCAAAGTGTCAATATTTTGTTTGGCCACCATTATTTTCCAGCACTGCCTTAACCCTCTTGGGCATGGAGGTCACCAGAGCTTCACAGGTTGCCACTGGAGTCCTCTTCCACTCCTCCATGACGACATCACAGAGCTGGAGGATGTTAGAGACCTTGTGCTCCTCCACCTTCCGTTTGAGGATGCCCCACAGATGCTCAATAGGGTTTAGGTCTGGAGACATGCTTGGCCAGTCCATCACCTTCACCCTCAGCTTCTTTAGCAAGGCAAAAGATTTTATCATGCTGGAATATTGCCCTGTGGCCCAGTCTCCGAAGGGAGGGGATCATGCTCTGCTTCAGTATGTCACAGTACATGTTGGCATTCATGGTTCCCTCAAAGAACTGTAGTTCCCCAGTGCCGGCAGAACTCATGCAGCCCCAGACCATGACACTCCCACTCCCATGCTTGACTGTAGGCAAGACACGCTTGTCTTTGTACTCCTCACCTGGTTGCCGCCACACACGCTTGACACCATCTGAACCAAATAAGTTTATCTTGGTCTCATCAGACCACAGGACATAGTTCCAGTAATAAATGTCCTTAGTCTGCTTGTCTTCAGGCTCTCTTGTGCATCATCTTTAGAAGAGGCTTCCCTCTGGGACGCCATGCAGACCAATTTGATGCAGTGTGCGGCGTATGGTCTGAGCACTGACAGGCTGACCCCCCACCCCTTCAACCTCTGCAGCAATGCTGGCAGCACTCATACGTCTATTTCCCAAAGACAACCTCTGGATATGACGCTGAGCACGTGCTCTCAACTTCTTTGGTCGACCATGGCGAGGCCTGTTCTGAGTGGAACCTGTCCTGTTAAACTGCTGTATGGTCTTGGCCACCGTGCTGCAGCTCAGTGTCAGGGTCTTGGCAATCTTCTTATAGCCTAGGCCATCTTTATGTAGAGCAACAATTCTTTTTTTCAGATCCTCAGAGAGTTCTTTGCACTAAGGTGCCATGTTGAACTTCCAGTGACCAGTATGAGGGAGTGTGAGAACGATTACACCAAATTCAACACACCTGCTCCCCATTTACACCTGAGACCTTGTAACACTAATAAGTCACATGATACTGGGGATGTAAAATGGCTAATTGGTCCCAATTTGGACATTTTCACCTAGGGGTGTACTCACTTTTGTTGCCAGCGGTTTAGACATTAATGGCTGTGTGTTGAGTTATTTTGAGAGGACAGCAAATTTAGACTGTTACACAAGCTGTACACACACTACTTTACATTGTACAAAGTGTCCTTTCTTCAGTGTTGTCACATGAAAAGATATAATCAAATATTTATGAAAATGTGAGGGGTGTACTCAATTTTGTGAGATACTGTATATATGTATACACAGTAATAAACATCAACATAAAGTCATAATTAAGAAACATAATCAAAGCGATATAAAAGCACGTTCCGTCGTGTTTTTATTCCTTAAGTAATATAATTAAATATTTCAGCAGTCCTATGATCTATGAGTGGCTGAATGAAAAAAGAACAACCTCACGAAAAAGTGCTAACGTAAACAATATCTCATTAACCCCGTTCCCACCTTAAACGCATACTCAGCGATGGCCTCCACCACCTCTCTGAAAGGTACTTTGGAAGTAAGGGTGTGGCCATGATAAATCACCGGTTCTTTATCTCCATCCCAACAATCGAGCTCAACACAGCGGCAGCCATGGCTAAGAGCTCTGCACAGCACACACACACACACACACACACACAGAGATAAAAAGCAGGCCTTTACCTTTAAATGTCAACAGGTGCTATGTGTACGTGTAAATGTCGATGTTTTACCGGATATACGGCTCGGCACTGCTCTCGCCCATGACCTGGTCTCTGGTAAGGTAGGTGTTGTGGGAAGAGGAGATGAAGTAGTGACTGAGCGGTTGGCTCATATCCTGATACACTATGCCATGCTCTGGATTGAACACAACATTCTCCTTCGACAGCATGTACATGGTGAACCCGTTTGATGTCATGAGCTGGTTTTTCCGAGCTGGGAGCCAGAAAACAGACGCAGATGTTAATTGGGGCTTATTCGAATACGCACCGAGAACACAGAAAATGCTTTGTAATTATTTTCAAATACTGAGCCATAAACTCTTGATAATCAATGAGTTCAAATCAGATACAAAATCTTCTACATTTTGTATAGCTGTAAGAATTAGCATGATTGAAAACTTCCGACATAATAGCATATTTATAGATGTCAGTTAGAACCGTATAAGTCATTGGATTTTGCTGGCAGCTGTTTTATCCAAAATTGCTGGGTGAAGACACATGGGCTAAATCAAATATTTACAATATGGTGGAGTTAAGAGTCCTCACAGTGCTGAAAGCTTGTGAGAACGAGATAATAAGAGAGTTCTACTGTATATAATCAAGTCATTTCAGGGAAAACAGAAAATAATTAACCTTATATAATTAACCCTGCGAAAAAATTTTAACCAACATTACACTCGATGTAACAATGAAAAGTCTCTATTCAGTAACAGTTTTAGGTTGACACTAAAGCACCGACAAAAGCTCTTGATTTTTTCCCCTCCATCCCATGGATTTGACCATATCATGTTGGAAAGTGTCATATTGGGAAAGTGTCACATGTCATATTTCAGCTTTTCTAGCATTTGAATCACATCAAGGTATATGCAGTTTAGGTCACTGGCTGAAATGATGCTCCTCATGGACAAAGGACTAATGACCGAACCCCATTAAAATAAACAGGAGGCCAACAATAATGACTCTCTTCCATAGTACCTCGTAGTAATAAACAAACACTTGTATGAGGAAGTGGAGAAACGGCACTGTTTTTGAGAGTGTATAATAAAAGACACTGTTTTACCCCACTCGTTGAGTTCATAAGTAAGGATGAGACTCTGCGCATGGACAAGGGTGTTGTCTTCTCCTTGGTCTTTTAGAAATTCACGCAGATCCACCGTGGACAGCACACGGCCGTTGGACGAGTATTCCCGGAACACTGCGTCTAGCTCGGGTCGACGCAACAGCTCACGACAAAACAGCTCGATCTCACTGTGGTCCAGACGATTGTCCGCTGAGCGGTCACATTTCTGTTACATACATACAGTGTGCTCATTCTAATTGCAGGGTTCCTTCCTATGATATAGACTGATATTTTGGGTCAGATTTATTTAACACATATCATAACATTCACATTAGAATCTTTTTCCATAATTCAATTTTTAAAAAATGTAAAGATTTGAGGAGTTACAAATGAGCTCAGGTTGTGATGCCATGACACAGGCTTAATGGTTTCAATCAGCAAATTAGTTCTCCACCCAGAACCTGCATGCTGTTCTAAAATTACTAAGAACATGGCGATCTCAATGAATATTTAAGATACTGAAATTCCATTTGTGTCTACTTGTGATGAAACTAGCTTGCTAGCTACTTGGCATAACAGGAGGGCATGGTGGTATTTCTAAAATACATATTCATAAATCCTGGTATACAGATGTTTGTTATTTTCCAGCTGAAAATGACTCAGGGGTTTTAATATTACTCCATTCATCCATCTTCTATACTGCTTATCCTCTTCAGGGTCATGGGGAACCTGTTGCCTATCCCAGGAAGCATTGGGCACATTGGGCACAAGCATTGGGTACACCCTGAACAGGGTCCCAATCCATCGCAGGGCAGTATTAATATTAATACATTGCTACAATACTGAAGGACAAGGATAGTAGCAAAAGTTATAGCATACGGACTGACTTAAAATGAACTCAGTAAAACAATTACATCTAATAATGGTCATTATACCACAGAAGAAGTCTAATCAAGAGCAGTAAGAGAGTGTTGTAACCTTGAACAATTGAAGGGCATATTGCTCATCGAGGTCTATATTGATCATCTGGAGGAGTGTCTTCACTTCTTCATAAGACATCTTCCCATCCTGGTTTAAATCTGCTTGCTTCAGGAAGCCATGTATCCAGGTGTGAGCAGTCAGGGATCAACACACAAGTCATGTGAGAAATTCAACTGTGTTTTCACATAAACTAAAAATGTGTGCAAAGTTGATTTATTAGCCATATACGACAACATTAAAGCCTAATTGACTGTGTAGGCTGTATGATCACAAAACCAACCAGACTGAAGATATTTTCGTAGAGTATAGTTTGCAGAGTGCTTTGCTTTGATCACAAGTTGCGTAAGACGCACAGATCCCGGTCATTTCGTGTCATCTGTTTATTAGCATGACAACGTACACTAAGGTTTACGTCACATAGAATCCCATGATATCAGATGTTACTATGTATTAGTGTTAGTAAATGAGCAAATTGGTATTGGGCTGATACACATTGGCAGTATTGGTATCCCTATCATGAACTCATAACCTTCTGATCAGTAGTACAGAGCATTAACAGACTGTGCTGCAACCTGCAGCAAAAGATTAAAAAATATGTCTAAATGACCATGTGACATCAACAAGGCCAGGGAATGAATATCCATCCATCCATCCATTTTCCATACGGCTTATCCTACACAGGGTCACCGGGAGCCAGGAAGCTTTCCCAGGGGATTCGGGGAACAAGGCGTGGGACGCCCTGGACATGGTGCCAACACATTGCAGGACACGACTGCACACACACACACTCACACACTACGGACAATTTAGAGATGCCAATCAATCCTATGTTCTTTAAAAGTTTATGAAGGCTATCTGTTGGTTCAGCCAGTTGAATGCAGTTGAAGGATATTGGTCGAGTTTCTCAGCATGACTCATGTGGTTGATTCGTTCTTGTAGGGTGCAGATCCCCCGGGCCCAGTGCTGTGCCTCCTCGGCACTCTGACACTGTAAGTCCAAACTTTTCCTCGCTCCCTTAAAGACAATGGTCAGACACTGGTCCTCCGGCACAGAGCCAGCCAGCCTGCGCAGGGTCTCTGACTGACAGCCTTCACGCACACACTCCACCTCCATTACCGAGACTGAAGACAGAGACAGTACAGAAATAGCGTCATATAGAAAACAACTCAAATATATACCAATCAAATATTTGCAATCATACAAACACAAACAAAGAAGTAGATAAATCATCAGTAAATCAGTAGAGAGAAACACAGGCATACAGTATTACCCATAGTGCTTGATGTATTCAATGAACAACCTCCAAGACACATGTCCACTGTACACTCACAAACCACTGTAACCACAGGAAATCTGATCTGTCAAAAGTATCTGAAAGATAATCCTTTCTCTCCTAATACCAGTGCAGTGGAAAGAGGCTACAGCTCTCACTTCCAAGATTACTGTAATTCCTGTTTCATTCCTCATTCATTGGCTGAAACAAATAGCACACGAACAGAAATACTTTAGCTAGCTCAATCACTCATGGACAACTCTTCCATCTCTTCTACTACAGCCAGGCTGAAAACGTCTTTGTTCTATCAACACTTGTGTCCTTGAGTCCTAGCATGTTGGGTTTTGTTGACTTTATTGTCTGTTACTTCTGTGTAGCGGCATTAGGTTTAAGCACGTAGAACTCAACGCCAATGGGCTGACGGGATTGTATCTATCACCAAGAAGTCTAGTTTTGCTTGTTACAATTTTGTATGTCTGAGGTACCATTAGTATATAATAGACTTGTGATTTTGCCCTTGTTGGTAACAATTCCAAAATCTAATCAGTTCATCTGCTGGTTACAATGATAATTCGAAAGAAATGCTACAAACATTCAACTTTTTCTTGAGATATCAGGCTAACGAGAATCTCAGACAAATGGACGGATGGACATGGCAAAAATCTTACATTGCCAGAAAATGGGCCTTGAGTTTCTAAACATGAAAGCTAAGTAAGATCTCTGTATGACAAACAGGAAAGAAGCTATAAAAGGAAAACTATTTCAGACACTTGACCTTACTGTGACCTTGACCTAGTGACAGAGGCATAAAAAGGTGCTATGTAAATTAAATGTGAATTACATGCTAATTAACTAAATTGGTGCAAGCATATCAGCCTGATGCTCAGTAATGATCCAAATTAAGCTGACATTTGTAAACATTATGGCCATCAATATTGGGAAGAACTTAGTTTACTCAAGATGTTTAAGACGAGATTCTGGGAACGTCTGAAGGGGTGAAAATCTAAAGGGGGTGGTGTTCATTTAAAAAAAAAATTATTTATACTTTTTAAGATTTAAAAGACTTCTTAAGACTTAAAAATTCTCAGGACATATAAATCTGATTGAGCTGAGATTTGGCACACTGCGTCCTTGTCCCAATTTGTAAATAAGTTTTGAGTAATTGATTACTTAAACAACACAACTACCAGATGTCAAACACTGCCTTCTTTAGACAAGATCTGGAGTGTGAGAGGGTCTTGAATTTGTTCATTTTCTTGTTGATTTTACATCGTAGAATAACAGATTAGAGAAAGAAAAACTCAAGTAAAACTAAAGGTATTATCAATTATACTCAAGAAAATACCATTACAGTGAACAAAGTACTCAAGTACTGTAACAAGTGTACACGTAGTTTGTTACTTTCCTCCCCTGGTGTGCACACATCACACAGGTCTTGCCCACATTGCAAAATAACACCACTGACTACAAGCAATTGAAGACCAAGTTTCTATGTACAGGCTACACTGCTTCCCGGGCAATGATTACCCTTCATATAACCCATATAGAACAAACCAGAAGAAGGAAGGCCAAACTCTTCCCACCCCATCATAGCCTCTAATTTGTTGAGTGCAACTTACCGGCCTGGTAGAGATACCCCCCTGTTTGAGCTACAAATAGTTCAGCCCTGTAATAACAGTCAGCACTGTTGCACAGATGAACTGCTTACTACAGGGTTTGCACACCCATAATTAAGAGGTATATTTAAAACTCCACCTTACTGAAAAAAAGCTCTCAGACTGCATGCTTACAAAGCTGTAGTACTGTTGTGCCCAGTAATGTCTTCTCTCCTCTTCTGATCACCATCTGGTCCAGTTAGAGGGTTCAACTTTAGAAATATTTAAATTCATAAGACTCAATGAGGATGATCTGATGATGACCCCTGTATACAAGATGCCCTGCTTTTTGGCCCAAGGTAGGCGGACTTACAGGTTTTGGTCTTGCTGAAGGTACCATTGGATTCATAACGCACTGTGACGCCATCATCCTGCAGCTGTAGCATGCGTTTCCTCTGCCAGCAAGGGGAACGCACCTTTAACATGGAGGAGCCGTGCAGCATGGTCTGTACATCTGCATTATCCTGGACACCTGAGAAAGAGATAGAGAGCGTGGTGGGGCGGGGTTTGGGGGGTTCAGAGACATACAGAATTGACTAGATCGTTTGGTTTATTTCTATTTATGAATGAAAAAGTCATGATAGCCTGATATGTGCAATGCAAACAAACAAGTAACAATGGTTAAGTTGTTCAGATAAGAATTATGTCTTGGACGCTGTATGAAGTGCCACTAAAAGCACTCAGTAACATAATCAGTTGAAGAATGTCCAAAAGCCCTCTTCAATTCACTCCTTAATTGTTCTTCTAAATAGCATCTGAAGAAATTTGCTTCCAATTCAACAACAAAATATCAATCACGGCTTAGTCCAGACCTGTTTTATTCACTACAAGCATGTCAGTTGAAAACCATTATAACCCTTTTAGGTGATAATGTGAGGCATTTTTTGTCCTTAGCTCATGCTCCAAAATAACAGCAACTTTAACCTCAGAGGGAAGCAAGCCTGCATTCAGTTCTGGGTTTTAAAATGTTGAGTGTATTTTCTACTATATGAAATGACAGATATATATATCAAATATATATCAAAAACTTACACTGTCAGAATGAATAGACTGGGCTGGGCCTGTTCTCTGAGGAACATACTGTGAATTTCCACACACTGGATAAATAACTCCAACATACCTTGTTTTCGGTGCTGTTTAAAAACATGGTACAAATGTACAGTGGTGTGAAAAAGTGTTTGCCCCCTTCCTCATTTCCTGTTCCTTTGCATGTTTGTCACACTTAAGTGTTTCGGAACATCAAACCAATTTAAACAACAGTCAAGGACAACACAAGTAAACACAAAATGCAATTTGTAAATGAAGGTGTTTATTATTAAAGGTGAAAAAAAATCCAAACCATCATGGCCCTGTGTGAAAAAGTGATTGCCCCCTAAACGTAATAACTGGTTGGGCCACCCTTAGCAGCAACAACTGCAACCAAGCGTTTGCGATAACGTGCAATGAGGCTTTTACAGCGTCCTGGAGGAATTTTGGCCCACTCATCTTTGCAGAATTGTCCTAATTCAGTTACATTAGAGGGTTTTCGAGCATGAACGGCCTTTTTAAGGTCATACCACAACATCTCAATAGGATTCAGGTCAGGACTTTGGCTAGGCCACTCCAAAGTCTTCATTTTGTTTTTCTTCAGCCATTCGGTGGTGGACTTGCTGGTATGTTTAGGATCATTGTCCTGCTGCAGAACCCAAGTTCGTTTCAGCTTGAGTACACGAACAGATGGTCGGACATTCTCCTTCGGGATCTCTTGGTAGACAGCAGAATTCATAGTTCCTTTTATCACGGCAAGTCTTCCAGGTCCTGAAGCAGCAAAACAGCCCCAGACCATCACACTACCACCACCATATTTTACTGTTGGTATAATGTTCTTTTTATGAAATGCAGTGTTCCTTCTACGCCAGATATACTTGGACACACACCTTCCAAAGAGTTCCACTTTTGTCTCATCGGTCCACAGAATGTTGTCCCAAAAGTCTTGGGGATCATCAAGATGTGTTGTGGAGAAATTGAGACGAAGCTTTGATGTTCTTTTTGCTCAGCAGTGGTTTTCTCCTTGGAACTCTGCCATGCAGGCCATTTTCCTGTCTCGTCTTTTCCTGATGGTGGAGGCATGAACGCTGACCTTAACTGAGGCAAGTGAGGCCTGCAGTTCTTTGGACGTTGTTGTTGGGTCTTTTGTGACCTCTTGGATGAGTCGCGCTCGCGCTGCTTGGGGTAATTTTGGGCGGCCGGCCACTCCTGGGAAGGTTCACCACTGTTCCATGTCTTTGCCATTTGTGGATAATGGCTCTCACTGTGGTTCGCTGGATTCCCAAAGCTTTGGAAATGGCTTTATAACCCTTTCCAGACTGATAGATCTCAATTACTTTCTTTCTCAATTGTTCCTGAATTTCTTTGGGTCTCGGCATGATGTGTAGCTTTTAAGGATCTTCTGGTGGACCTTACTGTGTCAAGCAGCTCCTATTTAAGTGATGCCTTGATTGTGAACAGGTGTGGCAATAATCAGGCCTGGGTGTGGCTAGAGAAATTTAAATCAGGTGTGGACAACCACAGTTATAGTATGTTTTAACAAGGGGGCAATCACTTTTTCACACAGGGCCATGATGGTTTGGATTTTTTTCCCCCCTTTAATAATAAACACCTTCATTTACAAATTGCATTTTGTGTTTACTTGTGTTGTCCTTGACTATTGTTTAAATTGGTTTGATGTTCCGAAACACTTAAGTGTGACAAACATGCAAAGGAACAGGAAATAAGGAAGGGGGCAAGCACTTTTTCACACCACTGTACCCATAACTGAAAGTTTATCACTGTGCCCTAAAGTTACACTGCCCCACAGTCAACTTTTACCATTCTGTGCTTTTGTCCTCTCTCTCTCTCTCTCTCTCTCTCAAACAGCCACACCCATGCACACTTACAAAAGTGCTCATTTAACAGCGTAATAACCAGGTAAATGTACAGTACTGTGCAAAAGTCTTATCTAAAGAAATGCTGTAGAGCAAAGATGCCTTCAAAAATAATTTAATTAAATGTTTCTACATTCAAAAAAATACCATAAAGTGCAGTAAACAGCAATAAAAGTAACAAAAGTCAATACTTGTGTGACGACCCTTTGCTTCATAAAAAAGAAAAAGGAAAAAAATAAGTAGTCTCCAATATAATTAGAACAGTTTTATAAGGAAATGAGCTGTAAGTTTTACTGAGCATCTTGAACCAGACACGGTTCTTCTGGAGACTTTGACTGTTGCACTCGCTTCTTATTTTTTTTGCAGCAAATCCCACCAGCCTTCACTATGTGAATTTATTTTGTTTTATTTATTTTGTCTGAAAAGTGTTCTCTTAAATAATATTCTGCTTACTTTACTGACATACACACATTTTTAGAATTTCATTTTGTTTGCGAATCTAAAATGCTTTTGTATTGACTCGACAATGTAGAAGTCATTCATTCATTCATTCATTCATTAATAATATTATATATATATATATATATATATATATATATATATATATATATATATATATATATATATATATATATATATATATATATATATATATATATATATATATATATATATATATATATGTAAGCTTGTACTAATAAAGGGTGCCTAAGAGTTTTGCACAGTACTGTATGTATGTAATGGCTAAGCAGCACTGTAACACTTTTGACACACTTTTAAAATAAATAAATCAAACTTAAATCTGTTATCTTTCAGACATGTTGGCAAAGTATGTTACTTCTACTTGATATGAATCACTACCGACACTAAACTCATGGTTTATTATAGGCTACAGGAACACACTACCTTAGGATGTAACTAAGAACATCAGCAGCAACAACAACAACAACAATAATAATAACAATAATAATAATCATTTTAATTCAGGCTACATGTGCAGTAGTCTGGATGCTGCATGTCTTCTCCTACCTAGGTTTTCCAGTGGCTGCTGTGCTGTAGGTTGAGTGGCTCCGTTCCTGTGCACGGCCTCTGCCTTGTCCTCGCTGCCCAGCATCACACTTCTGCAGCCCGACCGTTTCTCAGCAGCTCTCTCTACTTCTTCTGCGCTTCAGCGTCCTTAACCTATATTACTCACACATGAAACACCAGCGATCCTTCAACCCTCTGCTTCATGCGCACCACTTGACGCATTTATCCCAAACATCGGAGGCCACGCCCATGTTCGATGACGTCACGCGTCACTCCGCAATCCGATTAACCGCGCCGAGGCTCACAGATCAGACGCGCATGAGAGCGCACTGTTTTTTGTATTATATTTAGTACGCTAATATGCTGTCCCCCCCCCCAAGTGATGCCTTCTCTGTTTGAAAAAGAATGAATTATATGGCAAAATCTCTTGCTTCCAGGTTATAAACTACCCAAGGCTTTCCAAAATCTAAATCTGTTTTGAAACCAGCTGCGTGGTCTGATTAGACATTTAGCCAACATCGCATGTAAAGAATATAAAACACGACTCGATCTTCCATCTGTGCGGGTAGAATTTGCCCAATAATGCATTTTTGACTGATGCATATTTTTAAAAGACCTATTAATAAGCAAACATGTATGCGAGCAACTGCATGTTGTACAAAGCATTTGAATGAAATGTTGCCCCCTCGTGTCCGAATGAGGAATTTCAATTCCATATGGTGCTCAGAATTCAAACCCTGTTCTGATTACAAAAAATAATAAATAAATAAATAAATCTCCCAGGGAACCAATGCTCTGAAAAAGTTTCAGTCTTTAAGTTTAAAGATGTTCATCAGAAACTGATTTGAAGACTTCTCTAAATAGTTCAACCAGCAGTGCATTACCCAGATTGAATTGTCGATTTCATCTGGTACAGAAACAGCTTAACTTAATCCTACATAATAATATGTTTATCTGGATAGAGAGCAGTTACCATCTGGGTCTCGTTGGAAGTATTTGTTTTATTCACATAGACAGAAAACTGAACTTTAAATCTTTAAACTGTACAATTACACTTCCAAACTCTTGTTGTTGGTCACTGACTGTTGTTTTGGGGTTTTTCTTCACAACTCTCACAATCTTTCTTTTCACCAGCTGTTGTTGTTTTCCTTGGCCGACTCATTCAGTGTCTGTTGCTCAGTACAGTAGTTTCTTTCTTCTTCTTTTTTTAGGACATTCCAAATGGTTGTATTGGCTATGCTCAATGCTTGTGCCATGGTACCGATAGAGTTTCCCACTTTTCTTAGCTTCAAAATGGCTTGCTTTTCTCCCATAGAAAACTCTCTGGACTTCATGTTGGTTTATCGTTTTTAACAACAAATGCAGTCTTCACAGTTGAAACCCAAGGCTCAAACCAAGAGTAAACATTCAAAGTTATTAATTCTTTAAACAATCAATTTAACAGGGTACTACTGGGCAGCAAGAAACACCTATCACTCACATGTTACAATATTTCTGATCACTTAAAAAAAAAAAAAACCAAAAAAAAACAAAAAAAACGGGTGGGCTCAAATGAAAAGTGCCATGTTCCACATCTGGATATATATATATATATATATATATATATATATATATATATATATATATATATATATATATATATATATATATATATATATATATATATATACATACATATGAGGAAATTAAAGCTGAAATTCTGATCTGATTCTGATCTCTCATATTCATCTTTTGATATCAAACCCAAATGTGTCCAATGCGTAACGAAAACAATAGAATTGGTCTTGCGGTTCCAATACTTTTGAAGAGGACTGTGTATACATATATACAGTATCTCACAAAAGTGAGTATACCCCTAACATTTTTGTAAATATTTGATTAAATATTTTCATGTGACAACACTGAAGAAAGGACACTTTGCTACAATGTAAAGTAGTGAGAGTACAGTTTGTGTAACAGTGTAAATTTGCTGTTTCCTCAAAATAACTCAACACACAGCCATTAATATCTAAACCGCTGGCAACAAAAGTGAGTACACCCCTAAGTGAAAATGTCCAAATTGGGTCCAAAGTGTCAATATTTTGTGTGGCCACCATTATTTTCCAGCACTCTCTTAACCCTCTTGGGCATGGAGGTCACCAGAGCTTCACAGGTTGCCACTGGAGTCCTCCTCCACTCCTCCATGACGACATCACAGAGCTGGTGGATGTTAGAGACCTTGTGCTCCTCCACCTTCCGTTTGAGGATGCCCCACAGATGCTCAATAGGGTTTAGGTCTGGAGGCATGCTTGGCTAGTATATTTTTATTTATTTACTTATATATTTGCTTATTTATTTATTTATATGTGCATCTCCTCTGCCATCTAGTGGTGAACGTTTTTTTAGTATTATTTTGACGATGTTAAGTATATATATATATCTCATACATACATCTTAATAGTGTTTTTCATCTAACATGATTTTCTTAGTTTTCTTTGATTTGTAGATACATTTTTGTTTGCTTTCTCTATTTCCGACCCATTAAATTTTCAGGTCAGTAACGTCAGTATATGCGAATAATCTGTTTATTATTATTATTATTATTATTATTATTATTATTACTACTACTATCATCAACAACCTTAGGAGCTGTTGCATAGCCAACAATTATCAATCAAATGAATGGCTCTGTACTGTAGCTCCATATCCCTGTGACGTTTGTGTGTTGTTGAGTAACCACTCGGACCATTCTCCTTCGCACACATTCGCTCTCAGTGCGCGCCTGCTTGCTCCGTCACGTGACAGGACCCGGAACTGAACTCAAGTCCACGGCAGTTTTTAGACACCGACAGCCAGCAAACACGTTCGTCACCTTATGAGAACTCGCATTTCTAGTTTTGGGCTGTTTTAGCACTTTGACAGCTCGTACAGCTTTATCCTTCTGTGTGATCTCAGTCAGACAGAGAGTCTGCAGGTGAGTGGACTTGTGTTCACCTCGCAGCGCCTCAGTGAATAAACAGAACAGTCGCTACTTCACCGCAGAAGACACGAGTTTTATTCCAGCTGTGAGGGTCTGCTCTGAGCGGTGTGGTCGCCTGCTCCTGACTGCAGCGTGTGGACAGCTGACACGACCGTCCCTGAGCCTTCGGGGAGATCCTGTGTGCTGGAGTCTTATGAATATGCCTTGAGTTTAGACGTTTCAGCTCGTTTCATTTCGGCGTTTTGGTTTGGTTTGGTTTGGTTTGGTTTGACGAGCAGCAGCAGGCCTCAGGTTTTGATTATGGAGATCCAAGTGGAACATCTGCCCTCGGCCGAGTCTGAAGAGTGTCAGAAACGCTTCCAGGCGGCTGTGGGTGTCATCCAGAACCTGCCCAAAAACGGTAATCACTTACACGTTCACTGAGGAACACAGAGCATGCTGGTAGTTTGGTACCTTGTTAAATGCGTAAAGCACCTAAGCAGCCAAATACACCGTAGCAGTGACAGTGAATTCACGGCTCTGGACATTTCTGTGTTCAATATGATGATCAGGTTCCTACAGGCCTTCGTATGAAGTGATGCTGCGCTTCTATAGCCTGTATAAACAGGCCGTGTGTGGACCTTGCACAGCGTCTCGCCCGGGCTTCTGGGACCCTGTGGGTCGCTACAAGTGGTGAGTGTTATAATGTTCATGGTTATCTGTAAGAAACACAACTCACTGACACCTGGCTTGGCGCCAAAGTCCAAACCCTCCCTTTCTTCAATCCCCTCTACGTACCTGGTCATACAGTGTGTATATCGGACTCGAGTCAACATTGTCGGAATTGTTATTCTTATAACCCTCCATGAAAAGGCAGTTGATTTTACACACCAACGATGATGATCTTCTTTGTTCACGCCAACATCTGTGTATAGGGGGAAAACGGTACGTAACGTTATCATGGTGCAGCAGGTAGAGTTTGCACTGTACAGCTCCAGAGTCCCTCCTGGTTCAATCCTGAGATTGGGTTACTGTGTGTGTGTCTGCGCATGTTCTCTACATGTATGTGTGGGTTTGCCCCAGGTTTTCCCAAGCACCCCTCTCCGTAGAACCTAACGTCTACGAGATAGAGTCAGACCTCATCCAGGTAATCCTACCCGAGTCACTCCAAAGGTGTGTTTCAGGCTGGATGTGTGTTGCTGATAAATGTGCTGTTCCTTGTTGTTGAGAATATTCTTGGTTAGGGTTACAGCTATATGAGGAGTTTGTTCAGGTCCAGCTGTAGTCCCTGGAGTTTTGCTTCTGCATTCAGGGTATATTCCCAACTTCATGCCCAGTGTTCCTGGAATAGGCTTTGGATCCATCGACACCCTGACCAGGATAAAGCAGCTACTAAAGATCAATGAATGAATAAATTCATTAATGTGATTATGATTAAGACGTTCGTGTTACATTGTCTTTAAGGTGTGCATGTCCTCTTGTATTTGTAATAAAATTTAGGCTTAATATAAGAAAATATAGGCATCTACCAAGCGCAGATGTTCTCTTCTTACAGGGACGCTTGGAATCGGCTTGGAAACATGAGTCGTGTGAGTGCCATGGCCGCCTATGTTGATGAGATGAAGAAAGTTGCGCAAGAGGTTAGCAATGCTTATTTTTGTTATATCCTCTGTGCAAAATTTAACTGAACTCTCTCTCTCATACAAAGTCCCACAAAAACACATACAGTCATGGACAAAATTATTGGCACCCCTGGAACATTTCCAGAAAATGCACCATTTCTCCCAGAAAAGTGTTGCAATGACAAATGTTTTGGTATACACATGTGTATTACCTTTAAGTGCATTGGAACAGCACAAACAAGCAGAATAAAAAAGGCAAATTTGACATCATTTTACACAAAACTCCCAAAATGGACTGGACAAAATCATTGGCACCCTATTAAAACTGTGGGTAAATAATTTAATTTCAAGCATGTGATGTTCATTTAAACTCACCTGTGGCAAGTAACAGGTGCTGGCAATATAGAAATCAAAACTGAAGCCAGTTAGAGTGTATAAAAGTTGGCTCAACCTTTGTGTTGTGTGCCTGTGTGTGCCACACCAAGCATGGAGAAGAGAAAGAAGAGCCGAGAATTGTCTGAGGACTTAAGAAGCAAAATTGTGGAAAAATATCAACAATCTCAAGGCTACAAGTCAATCTCCAGATATCTTAAAGTTCCTTTGTCCACTGTGCGCAATATAATCAAGAAGTTTATAACCCATGGAACTGTGGCAAATCTGAAAGAATGCAAAACAGGATAGTTCGAATGGTGGATAAACCTCAGTCAACTTCCACGCAAATTCAGACTGTCCTGCAGACTCAGGGTGCATCAGTGTCAGCTCGAACCATACGTCGTCATCTGAATGAGAAGAAGCGCTATGACAGGAGACCGAGGAGAACCCCACTTCTGACACAGAGGCATAAAAAAGCCAGACTGCAGTTTGCAAAAATGTACCTGATTAAGCCTCAATCCTTCTGGGAGAACGTTTTGTGGACAGATGAGACTAAGGTAGAGCTTTTTGGCAAAGCACATCATTCTACTGTTTACAGAAAACGGAAAAGAAAAGAACACAGTACCTACAGTCAAACATGGTGGAGGTTCAAGGATGGTTTGGGGTTGTTCGCTGCCTCTGGCACTGGGTGCATTGACTGTGTGCAAGGAATCATGAAATCTGGAGACTATCAAAAGATTTTGGCCCATAATGTAGGGCCTAGTGTCAGAAAGCTGGGTCTGCGTCAGAGGTCATGGGTGTTTCAACAGGACAATGCCTCAAAAAGCACCCAGAAATGGTTGGAGACAAAGCGCTGGAGAATTCTGAAGTGGCCATCAATGAGTCCGGATCTAAATCCCATAGAACACCTATGGAGAGATCTCAAAATTGCTGTTGCGAGAAGGCACCCTTCAAATCTGAGAGACCTGGAGCAGCTTTCAAAAGAAGAGTGGTCCAAAATTCCAGTTGAGAGGTGTAGGAAGCTTGTTGATGGTTATAGGAAGCGATTGGTTTCAGTTATTTTCTCCAAAGAGTGTGCAACCAAATATTAAGTTGAGGGTGCCAACAATTTTGTCCAACCTAATTTTTGAGTTTTGTGTAAAATGATGTCAAATTTGCCTTTTTTCTTCTTCTTTTTTGTGCTGTTCCAATGCACCTAAAGGTAATAAACATGTGTATACCAAAAAATTTGTCATTGCAACACTTTTCTGGGAGAAATGGTGCATTTTCTGGAAAAGTTCCTGGGGTGCCAATAATTTTGTCCATGACTGTACTAATACAACTGATGTGGTGGTGTTTTTTTCTCCTGTTGTGAATTTGCTTTGGGAAAATTGTTGAATTAACACATTCTCTTTTTAAGGTTATAGACAGTATGCCCATAAATGAGAAGACGGCATCTTTTTACCATTATTTTGAGCCACTCTACCATGTCATTCATGATCTACCAAGACCACCAGAGGTACTAATGAATCTGAGACAAGGTGAGTATGTGGTCAGAGTAATCAACTATTCAAGCAATCTTCATGTCTCTACCAAATTTGTTAATAAAATACCATTTGAATTCCTTTGTATAATTGTCAGGACAAATAAAACAAGCCACAATATAGTTAATATAAATCCATTTGCGATTTGGATAACTGTGTTTAAAGTTAAAATCACTACCACATGCAGACAAGTTGATCATTTTTACATTGGGTCCAAAAAGCACAAAAAATTTCAGCGAATTAAATATCAACGTGTAGAGTAGCACTATTGTTAATGTTCATTATGTATGTGGAAGCAAAAAATGTATAGGCTTATTAGTGTTCAAGTGCAATTGAATACTAAAGCTATTTAATAATTAATGTCTTAACCTAAAAAAATGGGAAATAAATAATGTTTCTTTTTATATATGATCTGTTGTTTTATTTTGTGACAGATATAAATGCAAACGAAGCAACTGAAACGCCTGCTGAGGATGTGCATGGCGCTATACAAGAAGAAATAAGTCGAGAACAAGAGCGAGATCAAAAGTTGGATCTTAAGCCTGTCCTTAACAATGTGCCTCAGAATGAAAGTGCAGGTGATACTTCATGTACTTTAAACTTCTAGACAGATTTCTTTTGTGTTTGAGTTTTTACATATTATTTTGCCAATGGACACAAACAAAACAAACTGTCAGGCAGTATATATTAAATATCCAAAATGATCACAACAAGACTTACAGTATCTCACAAAAGTGAGCACACCCCTCACATTTTTGTAAATATTTGATTATATATTTTCATGTGACAACACTGAAGAAATGACAGCCATTAATGTCTAAACTGCTGGCAACAAAAGTGAGTACACCCCTAAGTGAAAATGTCCAAATCGGGCCCAATTAGCCATTTTCCCTCCCCGGTGTCATGTGACCTGTTAGTGTTACAAGGTCTCAGGTGTGAATGGGGAGCAGGTGTGTTAAATTTGGTGTCATCGCTCTCACACTCCCTCATACTGGTCACTGGAAGTTCAACATGGCACCTCATGGCAAAGAACTCTCTGAGGATCTGAAAAAAGAATTGTTGCTCTACCTAAAGATGGCCTAGGCTATAAGAAGATTGCCCATACCCTGACAATGAGCTGCAGCACGGTGGCCAAGACCATACAGCGCGCGGTTTAACAGGACAGGTTCCACTCAGAACAGGCTTCGCCATGGTCGAACAAAGAAGTTGAGTGCACGTGCTCAGCGTCATATCCAGAGGTTGTCTTTGGGAAATAGACGTATGAGTGCTGCCAGCATTGCTGCAGAGGTTGAAGGGGTGGGGGGTCAGCCGGTCATGATGCACAAGAAAGCCTGAAGGCAAGCAGACTAAGGACATGGATTACTGGAACCATGTCCTGTGGTCTGATGAGACCAAGATAAACTTATTTGGTTCAGATGGTGTCAAGCGTGTGTGGTGGCAACCAGGTGAGGAGTACAAAGACAAGTGTGTCTTCCCTACAGTCAAGCATGGTGGTGGGAGTGTCATGGTCTGGGGCTGCATGAGTGCTGCCGGCACTGGGGAGCTACAGTTCATTGAGGGAACCATGAATGCCAACATGTTCTGTGACATACTGAAGTATTCCAGTGTTCCAGCATGATAATGACCCCAAACACACCTCCATGACGACCACTGCCTTGCTAAAGAAGCTGAGGGTGAAGGTGATGGACTGGCCAAGCATGTCTCCAGACCTAAACCCTATTGAGCATCTGTGGGGCATCCTCAAATGGAAGTCGGAGGAGCACAAGGTCTCTAACATCCACCAGCTCCGTGATGTCGTCATGGAGGAGTGGAAGAGGACTCCAGTGGCAACCTGTGAAGCTCCGGTGAACTCCATGCCCAAGAGGGTTAAGGCAGTGAAGGAAAATGATAGTGGTCACACAAAATATTGACACTTTGGACCCAATTTGGACATTTTCACTTAGCGGTATACTCACTTTTGTTGCCAGCGGTTTAGACATTAATGGCTGTGTGTTGAGTTATTTTGAGGGGACAGCAAATTTACACTGTTACACAAGCTGTACACCCACTACTTTACATTGTAGCAAAGTGTCACTTCTTCAGTGTTGTCACATGAAAAGATATAATCAAATATTTACAAAAATGTGAGGGGTATACTCACTTTCGTGAGAGACTGTATGTGGTTTATGACACGTGTTCAAAAAGGAACAAAACAGTATTGCAGCACTTAGATGTGTAATTGCAGACATCTTCAGGCTGAAATCATTTTCTTCCTCAGCGCATAGTTTCTACACACAAGCATCAGACTCGGGTTAGGAACAAATGTGCAGGAGAATAGAGTTGCAATTTGATTTGCATGATGAATATATTAATAATCTGATATTTTAATTGACTAATTCTAGGACTATACAAATGTGGATTAAGGTTGTGCAATTTTGCAAAACACGAGACACACTTCAGACACCAGACATGTCTTGTCTGGTCTAGAACATTTGGGAAAAATTATGTAATTGTTTACATTGTAATTTTGGGTCACCCAAAAGTTTTAAATTTGGTTCAGTAAGGTCTGTCCAAATGGAAAACAGTGCATATGTTTATCTGGCGAAATTTAGTATTTCTAGGAAAGAATGGAAAGAATTTGCAATACTTCAAAGTCCACTTTCACCTCAGGACCCATGTACCCATGATGAGTCCCAAACAAACATGCTTACATCATTTACTCAATATTAAACCAGACTGATATAGCTGCTACCTGTGTGTAGATGTGGCTCTGTCGGATGGTCTGGTGCTGACTAGCGACTCTGAGAGTGAAATTTTCTGCGACTCAATGGAGCAGCTGGACTACATAAAGGTATGAACTTCTACCACGCTTGGCAACACCAGCTTGTGCTATTGTTAGTCATGCCGAGCTCACCACGCGCTCACTTTACATGCCCCTTACAAACAGCCAGTTCCTGAGCCACATGGCGGGGAGTATCGGCTCGTGAACACACCTGCCCTCCAGGTGACCCAGCTGGGTCTTGGGCAGGGTGGAGAGGGGGCTGGAAATGGACCACCGCCGAGGAGGAGGGAACAAGGAAGAGATGGAATGAGGCATAGTTGGAGGGAAGCTCCTGGTGAGTGCTAAACAATTTCGCAGTTGAATTTAGACAAGCTGGAGCCATGATTATATATGAAGCTGTAATTTCTTTCCTGTGTCTAGGTGGTGTTCCATACAGTAGCGGTAGACGAGCAGGGCAGCAGGCATCAGGCGGACGAGGAGGACACAACCCTGACAGAGGGACTGAAGGACTTCAGGACACACAGGTGCAGGAGCAGATCATACTAGCACTACAGAGGCTCCGAGAGGACATGCAGAGCATGATGGAGCGGCTGGAGGTGGTCGAGGGCTTGGCTGCAGCTAATGTAAGTCTCTGCTAGTGAAAGTAATTAAACAATTTGTGTAGTCTGTGACACAGTGAAAGAAAACTACCATAAAAGTATGTTTTGTTAATGGTATGCATTCATGTAATGTAAACAGTGCTAATAAAACACATACAGTCGGGTCCATAAGTATTTGGACAGTGACACGAATTTTGTACTTTTCAAAGTTTCTCTGTCTACCACCTCCAAATGCGTTTGAAATTTAGCAACCAAGATATGATTGAAGTGTAGACTTTCAGTTTTAATTCAAGGCTTTTTACAAAAATATTGCATAAATAACTTAGCAATTACAGCCATTTTTACAGAGTCCCTCCATTTTCACAGGCTCAAAAGTAATTGGACAAACCAACATAACTGTAAATATAAGGATTATTTTTAATGTTGGATGCAAATCCTTTGCAGTCAGTAACGAGCCTGGGCCCAATGGACATCGCCAAATGCAGAGTTTCCTCTCTTGAGATGCTTTGCTAAACCTTTACTGCAGCCAGCTTCAGTTGCTGCTGGTTTGTGGGTACGGTGCATCCGGAAAGTATTCACAGCGCTTCACTTTTCTCACATGTTATGTTACAGCCTTATTCCAAAATGGATTAAATTCATTATTTTCCTCAAAATTCTACAAACTATACCCCATAGTGACAACATGAAAAAAGTTTGTTTGAAATCTTTGCAAATTTATTAAAAATGTTAAACAACAAAAAAAGCACATTTACATAAGTATTCACAGCCTTTGCTCAATACTTTGTTGAAGCACCTTTGGCACCAATTACAGCCTCAAGTCTTTTTGAGGATGATGCAACAAGCATGGCACACCTATTTTTGGGCACAGCCATTTTCAGATCTCTCCAGAGATGTTCAATCAGGTTCAAGTCTGGGCTCTGGCTGGGCCACTCACAGACATTCACAGAGTTGTCCTGTAGCCACTCCTTCGTTATCTTGGCTATGTGCTTAGGGTCGTTATCCTGTTGGAAGATTAACCTTCACCCCAGTCTGAGGTCCAGAGTGCTCTTCATCAAGGATGTCTCTGTACATTGCTGCATTCATCTTCTCCTCGATGCTGACTAGTCTCCCAGTTCCTGCCACTGAAAAACATCCCCACAGCATGATACTGCCACCACCATGCTTCACTGTAGGGATGGTATTGGCCAGGTGATGAGTGGTGCCTGGTTTCCTCCAGACATGATGCCTGCCATTCAGGCCAAAGAGTTCAATCTTGAACTTGGTCTTGGTCTGAGAGTCCTTCAGGTGCGTTTTGGCAAACTCCAAGTGGGCAGTCATGTGCCTTTTACTGAGGAGTGGCTTCCATCTGGCCACTCTACCATTTAGGCCTGATTGATGGAGTTCTGCAAAGATGGTTGTTCTTCTGGAAGGTTCTCCTCTCTCCACAGAGACACGCTGGAGCTCTGTCACCTTTGGTCACTTCACTGACTAAGGCTCTTCTCCCCCGATCGCTCAGTCTGGCCGGGTGGTCAGCTCTAGGAAGAGTCCTGCTGGTTCCAGACTTCTTTCATTTACGGATGATGGAGGCCACTGTGCTCATTGGGACCTTCAAGGCTGCAGAAATGTTTCTGTACCCTTCCCCAGATCTGTGCCTCAATACAATCCTGTCTCTGAGGTCTACAGACAATTCCTTGGACTTCATGGCTTGGTTTGTGCTCTGACGTGCATTGTTAACTGTGGGACCTTATATAGACCTGTGCGTGCCTTTCCAAATCATGTCCAATCAACTGAATTTACCACAGCTGGACTCCAATCAAGTTGTAGAAACATCTCATGATGACCAGTGGAAACAAGCTCAATTTTGAGTGTCATAGTAAAGGCTGTGAATACTTATGTAAATGTCCTTTTTTTGTTTTTTATTTTTAATAAATTTGCAAAGATTTCAAACAAACTTCTTTCATGTTGTCATTATGGGTTATTGTTTGTAGAATTTTGTGGAAAATAATTAATTTAATCCATTTTGGAATATGGCTGTAACATAACACAATGTGGGAAAAGTGAAGCGCTGTGAATACTTACCGGATGCACTGTATTTCTGCCTCCAGTTTTGTCTTCAGTAAGTGAAACGCACGCTCAAATGGGTTGAGGTTAGTTGACTGACTCTGCCATTTAGGAAGTTCCACTGGCAACCATACACACCCATGCCATAACACTTCCGCTACCATGTTTGCCAGATGATGTATTATGCCTTGGATCCCCATTCCTTTCCTTCTCCGTACTCTTCTCTTCCCATCATTCTGGAACAAGTTAATCTTGGTTTCCTCTGTCCAAAGAATCTTGTTCCATCACTGGGCACCTTTTTTTTTTTTTTTAATTTAAGATGTTTTCTAGAAAAGTCTAATCTGTCCAATTAAGTTTGAGCCCGTGAAAATGATTCCTAAACAGTTAATGCAATATTTTTTGTTAAACTCCTTGAATTAAAGCTGCAAGTCTACACTTCATTTCAATTCAAATCCATTGTGGTGGTGCAAAGAGGCAAAATTACGAAAATTGTGTCACTGTCCAAATACTTAAGGACCTGACTGTAGATTGCTGGATAGAACAGTTATAAGCATTAAAACTATTTAAGTTTAGTAGTAATTCCGGCCCGTTCGGCTTTTTGATGGACTGATATCCGTCAGAAATTTAGGGAAGTAGTGTAGTAAATTAGAGAAGCTAGAGTTGATTTAAAGTAATACGTGTATGAAACTTGGGCCACCAGGATCTGAGTGGCGTGGTGCACAAATAAAAATGCATATTATTTAACACAATACGAGTATTAGACAGTAATAAACATGTAATCAAAATTTTCAAAACAGTAAACAAGGTTCCCAGTCATACCAAGTTCCCAGATCTTCAATGATAAATGAAGAGACTTTGGCAAAAACTGAAAATTCAAGCTTTTTGTTGTATTAAGAATCGATACAGCAGTATAATTGCTGCTTGCATATTGCATAATTACTATTTTAACAATTTATTTTACAGCCGTTTGATGTACGCAACTTAGATCAGTCTGGGAACTAAAACTAGAAGCAGAATTTTACACTGTAAATGTGATTGTTGACAAGGAGACAGTTTAGGGACATCTACATTGCTACAGTACTGTGATAGTTTTCATGACCATATCCATTGACATTTTGGATCACTGATGTACGGTATTCTGAGCTTCATGTGGAAACTTCATTTTTCTCCTGTCCTTTTTTCAATACATTTCAGGCTCAAACTGCACAGTGGAGACACATGCAGTTGACATCTCCACAGACTGAGGTAATGTCTAGACTTTAAAAGGAGGGGTGGAAAAACTTTGAAAAGATTCATATTTCTGAGTACGAATAACAAGACGGTATGAAATGTGAAATTGAATTCCCACTTCCGTCCACAGGTGGAGAAATGGTGGCCATTTGATGTCTCTGGCCGAACTCTGCTGGTGCTCTTGATCTGGCCTTTCATCGCTCAGGGAATGATATTCTGGCTAAAGCAGAGGAAGAAAAAGCCTCAGAAGCTTCTCTGTCTATAATCTGAATGCAAGGAAATCATACTACATAATATACATAGTGTTTGATGGTGAGCTTCCAGTGGTGCTTAAAGAAAACAGGGATGCTTTTTTAAAAATATGAACAACTTAATGAATCGGCTCGACAGATTCTTTGGAATTGAACTCTGGGGGACATTATGAACAGCGTGTAGGCATTCTCAAGTCGTCTTATTCATTTAGCACCTGTGTTTGAGACTAAAGCTTTACACAGGCAGCGTTTTACTATACGGCGAGTGTTGCAATGATGTTATCTACCTTGAAGAAAAACGAATGTGAATCTTAATGTTACTCTTACAAACTTCATGATGCTCGTCGAATGCAGAAACTGTTTCAAGTTGGATGTTTTTTTTTTTTTAAGACTACACAATGATGTATTTTTCTTTTTAATGGTATAAATCCGTATCAATCAAACTATAGGTGTTTCGATTGGACAGACATAGTTTTCGGACCCTGTTTAAACAGATTTTCTTGTCGTTGTTGTTGGTCTTTAAGTCATTATTCAATGGGGCAACATGGACACACCAGCACAACGTGTATGTGTGCGAGTTCCTTATCAGGAAAGCCTTAAATTACACATATGGCCTTCATGTGGATTTCACACTGGGTTCAAGAGTCTGAGCGGATTTAATTCACACCACACTGACATGACACTGAGAAGTGCTATAAAGATATAGATATAGATATATATATATATATATATATATATATATATATATATATATATATATATATATGAGAGAATCTACAAATGCATGCATTAAACTAACATACTGAGTCACATGAAGAAAAAGAAGCGTGTTGAAATTATTTAAAGCAAATGCGTTCGGATTGAGCAAAGGGGATCAAAAGAAAAATCTATTTGCATGAGTGAAAAGGATTCCGTGTTCATTTGCTCTTTGTAAGAGTTCGCACCGGTTTCGGATGCGTGTGGAGATGGACACGGATTTCTTTTTGTGTATTCTACACGTCTGTAATGTATCTTCCGACCCGTCTCAGTACTGCCATAAACACTGCATTTATGCCCCCAACAAAACCGCACGGCAGAGGATCATCTCAGAGCATGGGCTGCGACCGTCCGGTTCGTTTGATCTACGAAACGAGGCCGTGATAATGAACTCAAACCCCGAGTCCTGGTCGAGCGCCATTGCCGTGGCAGTGCAAGCCGACTGATCGTGAACAGCCTCGGCGTTAGTCGAGAGCAGCCACGCTGATTCGCGAAGAGCTCTGCCGTGTATTCGAAGTGAAAAGGTCGAGTTCTGATTGCGTTCCCAGTGGTACATTTATACTGTTCGGACGCCATATCCCCCCCAACAAACAAACCCCAGGCCTTATGTTTTGTTCTGAAGGCGCAGCTAACGCGAGTTGAACTTCCCTAGCGAGGAAATGGCTTCTTGGCGAGTCAGGGCTCTGTTTGGTAACTAGCTCGCTAACCTATTTAGGCCATGGTAGTGTGGGGATAAACACGCAGTTTTTTTTTATGCTGAAGGGAAATTCTACTTCACAGTTCGCTTCCTCCACCGAAACGAACCTCGTTCGAAATCTACTCGAGCTAGTCGATTCAAACTAACACGCTCGCTGGCGAAGTAACCTCGTTTTAAAGAAGGAGCGTTCGCCATCAGAGACATTGTTGCTGGTGAATATTGGAAGAGCTTTTCTTGTTTTGTTGTTCATGTAGGAGATGCAACAAACTGCGTTTTATTGACATTTTTTCTTAGAGACACACTCTTGAAGTGTTGGCAGTCTTTGCACGACTTGGTAAAGCCGCCGTTTATGTAGCTAGCTAGCTCGGTTAGCTAAACACTCTTGACTGGCTAGCAGGCGAACAGAAAAGCTAACGCCCCGCACTCTCTTCTCATATTCACGGTCAGTTCTTTCGATGTCTTTGAAAAGACGCTTATTAAACGTTTGTGGTTTTTTGTAGATATATAACGTCGCATTTCGACGTAAAATAAATAAATTCAATTTGGCTGTGGAAATTTGCGTATTCGTTACCGACATACACACACGATACTAGGTAGTCAATGGCTAGAGCGCTGCTGTGAATAAGGACTACTTTGTGGATGAAGCGCCTTTAATCACGTCAGAGATTCGAGGTATGTGCGTCTTTTCCAGTGGACCATAACGCAAACGAATGGTCAATATTGTGAGGTTCGGTTATGAACTCCGTACTTCGGCATGTCCGTATTCGCCGTCTATTCTATTATTTCGGCTTCAGTAACCGAGATTTGTGATCTGTTTTCATTCTATAGAGAACGTCGGTACCCTTTTCAAAGCTGTTGGTAGCGTCCACTAGAACACCCGGGACGGCTTTCTGACAGATTGACTGCGCAAACGGCCAATCAGAGTGCTTTTTCGAGGAAGCAACGGCGGAAAAAACTTTTGAGCCTATGAAGTTCGAGGGTGGGCGTGTCTCGGTCGGGACTGAAAACAATCAGTGAATTGTGGGAAATGTAGGTCTATGTGAGACGCTTTGTTATAGGTCAGTGAAGAGTTGAACTCCAAGTCCCAAGATATAGCAAAAAAGCAGGACTAGCCGCATGCGCCCTTTACGTGGGGGAGGTAATAAATTCACAAGCAACACTCGTCTCCGTAGCAGAAGCGAAAAGGAGTTTACAACGGATAGAAATGTACTCGGTGCTGTCAAGAAAGCTGGTTGTAAACGGAGCGGAAGGAGTTAACATTAACAGTCTCAAGTAGCATAATAACTAAAACGATAGACTTAAGGTAAACGGTGAGTTTTATTCGAACGTGACTTTTTGGAGTTAATTCGTTGATATGATAAATAGCCTTAATTCAAATAGAAACATTAATTTACTGTCCACTTTCTGAAACAGTGTTGTGGTGTTTTTTTTATTAGTATAATCTGACGCTTTGTTTATAGTATTATTTTTTCTTCTTTTCGTTTTGTCTTAGTTTGGTTGACTGGCGAGTTTTGAAGAAATCTGTGCGATCATCACTCTGATCACAAACTTCTATCTCCTTCAGGTGGGAGTGTACAGTTATGGAGCTGAGTAAAGACGACGCTGCGCCGGAGGCTGGTGATAGGGGGCGCCCGAGAGACGACACGCATAGTGTCATCGCGGAGAAACAAGTGCAACGAAATCCGCCGGAGTTCTGTCCCGGACTCGTCTCCGGAGACACGCACCCCATGTGCCGCGCTCGAGAGAGGAGCGATCCGGAGCCTAAGCCTGGCGACGCTGCCGGTGACGACGGAGACGCGACTGAAAAGACGTCCAGTAAAGCGCAGGGCGAGCGGGAGCCCCGGAATAAGAGGAGGTCCGGCTGCAGTTCCGAGGGCGCACCGGACGGCCGCCAGGGCAAGAGGAAGCACCGGCGGCGACCGTCCAAGAAGAAGCGCCGCTGGAAGCCGTACTTCAAACTGACCTGGGAGGAGAAGAAGGAGCTGGACGAGCGGGAGAGCGAGCGCGCGTCACGGGTCCGAGCCGAGATGTTCGCTAAAGGTCTGCCCGTGGCTCCCTACAACACCACTCAGTTCCTGATGGAGGAGCACGACCGAGAGGAACCCGACCTGAACACGGAGCGCTGCAATCGCAAGTCTTTCGGCGCGAGTCGGTCCGAAGACACGGCCAGCGAGGAAGACTTCGACCCCGAGGAGGAGGAGGAGGAAGAAGGTGAAGGCGGAGAAGGCGGTGAGAGCGACGGCATGGGCCGAGCCGGGGGCGCAGGGGGAGAGTTTCTGCAGCGGGACTTTTCCGAGACCTACGAGCGGTACCACGTAGAGACGCTGCAGAACATGTCCAAACAGGAACTGGTGAGGGAGTACCTGGAGCTGGAGAAGAGCATGTCGCGCCTGGAGGAGGAGAACAACTGGCTGCGGTGCGCGCGGAGAAACCCGGCGGCTCCGGGCGAGAGCGCGCAGCGCGTGCACGAGCTGGAGAGCGAGGTAGAGAGACTGAGAGCGCTGATCATTCACAGCCACCAGCACACCGCGGCACGCGCCGTCAACGGCTCTACCGCCTCACAGCCCGAGAAGGGACTCGCCGAGGGCTCGGGCTCACAGTGACGGACACACAACCAACATCTTTCCTTGTTTCTTTTATCATCATCATTATTATTATTATTATTATTATTATTATTATTTTCCCCCTGAGTTATTCTTGTCCGCTGATCTTATCAGTTGTCTTACTGTAAAGCTACGGTAGTTAATGTGATGCGCTTTTCGGCCAGAAAGGTAACGTTCATGGTTTGTTTTTGTTTTTCTGACAAGTTTTAAATATTGAATTTGTGTGTGAAGTCCCATTTAAAAATAAAAAAAGAAGCGTTGTAAAGTAGGTTAGGTTTTTTGCACACGTGACTGGATTTACAAAAAAAATAGGAGGGGAAAAAAGACTATTTTGGTTTTAGAGTTAATTCTTCTGGATCAGTTACGTGTTCATACTGCACGAGGAAGGGGAAAAAAAACCAACACATTGTCATACACACGTTTGTAAAGTTTCCCATAAAACGTGTTTTTTGTCCCATCAATCCCGGTCAATGAGCTGTTTGGTATTTTTCTGCTGGTGCACCTGATATTCTGCTATACATTTATTAATGCATGACCAAGGCAGTATGTGGGCTAATAAAACTGTGGAAAACCGTTACTGGCATTTGTTTTCATCCAAATATATCAGTTAAATTATTTATTTAAAAAAAAAAGTTTTATTTCACATCTTACCATTGATGCTGCTTTTTTTTTTTTTTTTTCATAGATGGACTTGCAGGGCAAGGCTTGGAGTTTAATAACGTACTGGTCACATTCTAATCTGAGTATTTCTGTGCAAAACTAACAAAAAAATCTAATAAAGGCTGCACTGTGGTTGTGTGGACTCAACGTTTTGACACAGGCCTGCTATTTAGTGCAGTAGTATGCAGTGTTTATATGTGGCCTACTCCAATCTTGCCTTATCTCGTCTCATAGTAACACGATTCCCTTCATCATCATATTTAGTCTGACGCAGAAAAGCTCCCTTCTGTTTCTCGCTTCCTTTTCGGCCTGTCTTATTTATCAATGCAGGTCATGCTTGTGAAATGTCTCTCTATAATGGATACAATTCAGTGCTGAAATCTTTGTGCTTTAGGATTCCAGTGACGCGAAGAGAAATGTGCAGTCATCACAAATGCATTAACATTTGAATAGAATTCTGCATCTGCGTCTGTTTTGTCTGCCGTCACTCTTTCTTTCTTTCATCTTATTGATCTTATTTAATAAAGTACGTCCACCATCCACCTAGGCCCTGGAATGAGCGAAGCTATAAATTTCACAGAGAACTGTTCTGGAATATAAACAGCTGTCACTGACCGTCTTCCTAAATGTCTCCTCGTTTGCAACATTAGTCTGTATTTGTCGTGTAAACTCCGTTCAGTGCAGCACGATCCATTTGCCTGTAATGAATGTCAATACCAGTCTGTCTTCATCGTGTATTTTCTTTCATCTCCCTGATGTTCTCCCTTTGAAATGAATACATACATAGAAATAAGACATCTTTTATGTAACAGTTTAAAAAAAAAAAAGATGGGACAATTCAGAACAACCAGGTGTCGTTTGTACACGGAGGTTAACTTTGTAAAGCTTTGTACAGCTGTTACAATAAAAAAAAAATATATATATATATATATATATATATATATATATATATATATATATGGTCCACATGATCACCCACATAGTGTATAAATGTACACGCACAGGACAATTACAATATAACACACTGGACAGACATGTTAGCTCATACATGACATGACATGAGGTTGGCAGTAATAACTGGTGAAACATAATAAAATAAAAATAAAAAACTCGTGGCGGCTTCTCGAAGTCACCAGAGGAGAGCAAGTATTGTAGGGCAAAACACAGAAGAGAAAGAATGAGATTGATTGGCACACCAGAGCTGAAGGTAAGGTTATGTCATTACAGTGCAGCTGCTTTCAGCTGTTTTTGCCACAACTGCTCTGTGTGTTAAATAATACTGTCATTTGTCATTTCCACTCATACAAGGGAATACTGTGTTTATTGGGGGTTGGTGCAGGAGAACAAGACACGTTTGTGAATCACACCAGACCCTTTTAGCAATGCATGTATGTGGTGTGTGAATGATGAATTATGAGTGGCAGCATGTACTGACTGTTATGGCTACTCCACAGCTCTCTCTAATTGCACCTGAAGTCGGGAGCCATTTTGAGTTTGGTGTTGCTGGTAAGGTGCAGTGCAAAGTCTAGCGGATGTGCAGCGAGGATCCTGCTCTTTTAGCTGAAGTGCCCTCCTCGAGTTATTTATTGCACCGGTGCAGAATGCCGAAAGCCTTTATTGCATATATGTTACGTGAATGAAGCACTTGCTTTCGGCATGGTGCAAATATGCAATTAATGACCGAAATGGATTCATCTCTAGCCAAGCTTTCCTTCATTTTTAAGACTTGAACCTTCTGCCTTCACACGTGATATTTGAGTAGTGTGCTTTATTTCCCTTCAATGTGTTAATGCATTAGGATTCAGGGTGTTTAGGTGTCCTTGTTTAGCCTTCCCCACTATTCCCCACCACTGTATGGCGTCTCCAGTCTCTCCGCCTGCGGCGTGTCTCTGGGGAAGCATGTCGCCGCTGAGTCCCTGACCTCCACAAGTCGTTGGCAGAGGAAAGGAAGTTGGCATGTACCTGACTCAGCCAACTCGGCTGGACAGAGGGGTCTCTGCTGGGGGACATGGCCTGACGCAGCCTCTCTTGGCCACGCACAAGTGAGGCTTTGACTCGGGCCAGACCCACAGCCCGCTCCAGACCTGGTTCCTCATATAAAGAGCGAGGGCGTGCCCTCTCACCACGCAGCTTCTTATAGCTTGCTGAGTTGACCTGGTTGAGTCTGTGGGCATCGCTGGAGCAGGGGGATGAGGGAGAGCTGGCTGACTGGTCTGTGACGCTCTGCGCTGGAGAATTCTGGTGGGAGTAGAGGAAGCTGCGAGGCCGCTGTGGTTGCTCTTGCCCTAACTGTGCCCTCATGCTGACATCCACTCGTATACCATCGTCCTCTTGGTGGCTACCTGTACTCTCCCTCCCTCCTACCTCCTGTTCTCCTCCCTCATGCGACTCCATCATCTGTTTTCCTTCTACATCCTTTTCATCTACTTCTGGTGTCTGACTTCCTGTGCTTTGGGTTGCACACCCTATCTTGCTCTCCTCATGACCACCATCCGTCTCATTCCCTGCATTCTCGCTCAGCTCTCCATAGTTGCTGGTTTTCACCGGCTCGTGCTCAGAGTCCTCATCGCTACTGCTGTCTGTAGGGCAGGCACTCCTATGCTTCTTCCTCTTCCGGGTCACAGCAGATATGATGGACAGGGGAAGGAAATCCTTGGCGCTCACATCTTTCTTTGAAATCGTAGATCCCTGCCACAGAGAATCAATCATGTTTAGGCTTCACAGGTCACAGTAATGTCACACAGTGCTGATGTTTAAATAAAGAATGTAGAATGTTACCTTGGATTTAGCTGAATCGCTGTTAGTGGAATCTGTGCAGGTGGAAAAAAGAGAGAAGTCAGGAATTTGCAGAGCTGGATAAACAAAGGTGAACTGTCTGTTCAATATGTTCCATATGTTTGATTAATTAATTAATATTTTCCTATATGATGATGACTGAAAATCTGAAAGGTTTCTTCTATCATTGCAAAAAATGATAGCAAGTAAAAATACATGGTGTCCCAAAAGTCTCCATACACAAGGGAAATGAACACTTTTTAGCAAAATATCTACATTCATACTTGGTTCAGATAGACAGATAGATAGATTTAGATATAGACAGAAAAATATGCTTCAAGAATGCCTTTGACAGCGTACTGAAATCATTCTCATGGCTGGATCGGGAAGCTGTCGCAAGGCTGCGATGGACATTAAGGTGAAATACGTCGAGCACATCACACATGACACTGTCGTCTAACTTATTAACCAATTAAAAAAAGTGGAAGTGTTGCGGACCAACCGAGAAGTAGACGTCCACCAACGTCCACTGATGAAGGCACAACCGACACAGTGCTGGCGAACATAGGCCCTTATGTATGGAGACTTTTGTTACACCCTGTATATTGGATATAGGCAAAAACATTTCTGTTCATTAGATTTTTTTAAAAACAAATATAACTTGTAACTTTATCATTTTCAACCAACATAAGCTTATTAAGCCTCTTCCTAAATATCTTTTACTCATTTCAAGCTTGATATTGTCATTATTCTAATAATAAGACAATTGTAATCATGAAATATTCCTAGAAAATGTATCTTCAAATGGACTTTGTGGTCTTGTATATGTTATATAATAATCTCATAACGGGAAATATTACATAACATTTCCTTTATTCAAAATATCTTTACTTGCTAAGATATCATTTTTGCAGTGATTGATGCCTAACGTGAGTTTACGTTAAATTGATCAATATTATCATATATATCATTGCTAACTGAAAGGTTTATTATGCATGACTACTGGACGCTGCAGATCCTTTAAGCATCCCAAACACACAAACACAGTGTTAGGTGTAAATCCTGCTCCTACCGCAGAGTTTGCTCCACTGGCACGGCTAGGATCAGAATTAAGAGAGGCCCCGAAAAGAGACAGAAAAAGAGACAGAGAAGAAGTTGGCAAAGAAGAGTTTAAGGTCAACTTACAACAAAGAGGAAAAATAAAACTAGTGGAGTAAAGTACACAAAGCTTGGAAAAGAGGTAAATGTCTACAAAGTTGAAGAACTTAAGTGGCAGAGCACCTGCAGCAGCAAAAGAATCAAGTAAACTAGGATTGTAAACTCACCTGAGGTGTCCCCCAGTGGCGCTGTTCGGCCAATGTTGGAGAGGAGGTGGTCGATGTTTGGAATGGGCTGCTCGTCCCGTTGGTCTTCAGGGGTCTGTAAAACAGAGAGAGCTCCTTAAGATATTAATCCACATGCCAGTTCCAAGGCTTTGAAGAACACTGATACAGCAACGTGGCAAATTCTAAGAATAGTCTAATTTGATAAAGCAGTCTTTCTTGGCTTTGAAACTGCGTGAGAGATCTGCCTGAGAGCTCTTAATATTGTAAGCAAGCACTTTCATTATAATCAGGATGCCCAGCTCTCACAATACAACAGTTTTAGTGAAAGAGCATCTATTAGTCTCCTTCCACATATGCACTTATCAGGGAAATCAGTGGTAATTCATCTGGAAAAAGGTAAATCAGAACATAAGCCAGAGACAAAATCCAACATCAAAGACGTGATCATGTGGCAATCAATCAGGATGAGATCTAGTAGATCATTTCCCAGGAGATTATCTCAAAGACACCCTGGGGAACCAATATGTTACGAGGAAGGAGACTGTCACGTTAATGACTATTTATCCTACTATGCACCGATGGTTTTTGAGATGGCTGATTAGCACCGCAAAGAGACAACATAATAAATTGAAGAAAAAAAAAAGCCAACAAAGAAAAAGAACAGGACGACTGTCTGAACACTGGAGCAATCTAGAAATAAAGGAGCAGTTGACCATTTATGCTGTGGGTGAAACAGTCCATCAAATTATACACTCATAGATGCGGACATTTATGAGCAAATCAGCAGCAGATTCTCAGCATGTAGCATGAGCGGAATGAAGATTCAGGAGTGAAACAGATGTAAGTGTTTGTTCTATGTGGAAAGTGTTGTATATCATATTCTGTGTGAATACTCTTCCAAGGCTGCTAGCTTGAACGAACGTTACAGATGAATGTATGCTAAATTGTAAAGTTCTGATTCTGGCAGTTGTTTTGGCAGCTTTGGTTGATCTGGTTTCAAGATCGGGAAAATGAGATGAGATGGCAGATGAGAAATGAAATGAATCTAAAGATACCTACAAATGCACAGCATAAACCAATATAACAGCTTTAATCTGTTTTAGATTCAAAGCTTTGCGCCAACGAGCGCAAACCAGGTGTGTAAAGAGCGTACTGTTTTTGCAATGACTCGGCTCCTATCTGCCAGGTAAATGTACAAAACAGACAGACAGTACCTTCTCATCCTTATCCATCAGCTCGTCAGTGAAGAACCAGGCATGCTGCAAGAAAGAGAGAGTCAAATACAATTCAAGAGATGCATCCATATTTTGACTAGATTTGTTTAAAGTAAACAGATAGTTATTATAAATGAAAATATGTCAAGGATTTTAGAAAGGGAAGGGAAAGAAACGTCAAAGCTTGTGGTGCTTACATGCAAAATGAGAGTCTCCACAATCTTATAGCGGTCAGGCATGTGAGTGACCATGTCCGTCATATTGTCGTCTGAGGTACGCACAAGCGTAGGACCAAACACAAGAGCAAGGTTTCTGGGCTCCATCTAAGAGAAAGAAAGAGAAGAATAGACACAATAAAGAAATGGCATGAGACACAACTGTCAATAGCTCATGAAATTCAACATGTCAGGACATTTTGAACATTTATTAATGAAAATGCCTCAATATGTGATGTCCACGTTTTTCTACTTTATTACCATGTGGTGTTCCACCAGGGGGCAGTGTCACACCGACTTTTCACACCTCTTATTAGGCCTATGTGTAATTATTGGTCAAGCAGGATACTATAAAACAATTCACAAAGTTTCACAAACCTTCAAGTTCATATTTGTACAAATGCATACAGACATGTCTACACACTGTTTATTGTAGGCTAATAAACAAAATGGGATTCGAATAAGTCAAACACACAAGATTCTGATAGAAACCGCATGTAACTAAATGATGTAAACCATAGACCAGGCCTACATCCTACATGCTATAGCTGACAGGAGCTGGTCTACTTTATTAATATGGAATATTATTAAATCTTGCATGCAGAAGCTAGGTCACACGGCTGTGATTTGATTGATGAAATCAAATCAAATAGAACATTGTGATCCCTATGTAGGCAGCTCATTAGTGCTACACTAGATCTTCCTCTTCAAATGATTTGACAGCTTCTCCTGCCTGAGGCTCTCATGCGTGATGTCGTACTGCTGATGTATCCAGAGGCGGATTAATGCACACACTAGCCAAGGCTGCGGCCCACAACAGTAATCAGGGCCAGATATTGTCATTGGGCCAGAACTCAGTTGGTCCATTAACATGATAAATACTTCATGATTGGGTGGATTGGTTGAGTTCATAGTTTAATAACTTTTATTTTTTGGCATATTAGACTTAATTTAGTGACTAAATTAGTGTACTGACTAAATGATCAAACCTTGAATTCACACTGGATGTGTCGTGGCACAACAGCGTGCTTCCTTTTTATCAGGAAATCTGATGCAAAAATATATATCAGTATCAATTTAACATCACAGACTGGGACAGGTGAAGTTGTTCAGGTGTAATTAGACACCATCACTGTTTTTGTTATCCAGAAAATCACTAACTAACAAAAACTTTTCCTATGCAACTACAGGTTACAAAATTATGACATCTTTGTAGGTCATGATTCCTAGACAGCAAAATTGCTGGGGCCCAGATCCTGCCCACACCTGACACTTTCATTTGGCCCACATACCGTGTGGAAAGATGAGACTTGGGCGGTCCGCTCCTGTTTTGGGCCACAAGTAAGTTATATTAATGCCACATGTGCCACATTTTTTTGCCAAAGGTGGCCCACATTTGTTTTGGGATATTTGGGCCCTATTCGCTAGTTACCACATGGTCCACTTTTGGGTCACATCCAGAATACATATTGCCGTGAGCACCGCATCTTTGCCTAAAAAGGCCCACTTGTGAGTTGGGATATTTTGGCCATATTTGCTTTTTTATATGTGGGCCACTTCAGGCTCATATCCATTTCGTCTGGGCCAAAAGAAGGGCAGCAGTGCCATATCACTGCCTGAAGTGGCCCACATCTGGAAGTGCACAGTGTACAGGAAATGTGACTGTGTGATTTCAATAGAATTCAATGGAGCTCAGTTACCTGACCACCATTGGATGTGTCGTATGTGTTACACCACTAATATCTGGATCTGGACACTGTTTTTATAGGATGCGAATGATTAATCTATTAATTGTGTTTAATAATATAATCAATTAAACTTATCGGGAAAATGAAGCGAGCACGTCATAGTTACGCGTCGTAGTTACGTTTGGGATCATTTTAGTTTAAATGGCGATAATGTTCACTGCAAACATTGTGATTGTGTTTTAAAACACAATACATCAACGAGCACCATGATATATCATAGTGGATATGAAACTACACAACCAACAATAACCTCCGTTTTAGCCGGGGGAGAAAAACTGGAGCTCAAAAGGCAGAAGGTATAACTGAACTGTGTAAAATGTTTGCAAATGACATGCTGCCTATCGATATTTGATCAGCAGTTGAGAGCTGATCGATTTCATTCAGACGGACTTCAATATCCCGTCAAGAATGGCTTCTGAAATGGATTAGCATGTCATCTAATGGGTACGTTTAGCTTCTAAACATGTAATATATAAATAATGAAATATTATCCATGTGAAGTATGCAAGTCTCAACTTCAAACAGGACCGCCAAAGTAATAACTAAATGATAACTAAATGAGGCCTGTAACACGTTATGGACATTCATGAGTAAATGTATGCTTTCTCGTATTCTCCGAATATGCACAATATCCTATGCACATTTGGGAAGAAAATAACACACTTATATTAACAAAACAACTGATTTGTTCACATGGAGGCACGCAATATGAATAGACTCACATGCACTCTGTTGCCAGAGCGCGCATCTGAGACGGCGTTAGTGACACATTGTTTATTATAGTCATTATATTTGGTTATTAAATAAGTCACTTTATAAAATTATCATAATCCCATCGATTCATTTTACAGGCCTACTAGCCTATTATTTAAAGTAAAAAACCTTTAATTTTGGTTGAGGAAGCTGGTGTTTTCACACACCATCATGTCACTGCAGTAGACGTATCTTGCGGTATTAAGGCTAACAATTAATCATTTAATCGATCATTAATTTCAAAGATCGACCAATGTAAATTTGTGTAAATTGACATCCCTAGTCCAACTGAAATATTATGCTTAAAATGAGTAGGCCTTTATGATTTTATTTATAATAAAATAAATGATGAAGAGCCTGCTTGGACTGGTGTTGTACATGACCAGAGCCAAAAAACCTATTAAACATTTACATTGTTGTTCTACAAATAGTGAGTCTAATTCGCTGGGTTTATTTTGACTCGTATGGTAACCAATGACACCCCACCTTATTCTTCTCTGAGTGATCAGCCACTCGCTTAAGATGACTGATCAGAAATTTAAGTGTGTGGTAGCAATGATCAGGTAAGTCACGAATCTGTGAAAGAGACACAGAAAACAAAATAAGACAACATTACCAGGGAAGTAAAAAAAATAGTTAAATATGCAAGCGAACACTATTATTGCTGAAAGGTCATCAAGGAAATGCAACATCTCTTTAGCACTCCGCAATTACAAACTGTATTTTCCTACCAGTTTTCTCATTGTCTTCAACCGGTCTCCAGCGTCCTCTAACCGATTGGCGTAGATGAAATCATTGTATTTGTCTGAAAGCAGAGGGCAGCAGTGAGCAATGTATACAGACACACTCCTACACACAGTGAAATAAGTGCTGGAATATGACTGTAGGGAATTCATTTACCATCAGTGAAAAGAGGTTCTGGAAGCTTCCTAAAGAAAGACTTAAGGAGACTGCTGATTACATTCAGGTCCTGCCATCTCTGTGGAGAAATAATACATGTGAGACTGGTTCCACTTCTCTGGCTTACTCTGTATCTGTCTGTCTGTGTGTCTCACCTCTTCAGCAGTGTTGATCTCCATGCCCTTGTTGAGTTGGTCCTGTAGGGTGGACACCATGGCATTGTTCCCTGGCACTCTGTAGATCCCTGTATATTCCAAACCCATCTCTTCCACCAGGTCGCAGCAGGTTTCCACTATCAGAGGCACAAACTAAAAAACCAAAATACATTCAATACACTTTACTGCCAATACAATGACTGGAATTTTTCCAACACTAAATTGTTCAAATTTACCTAGCAAAGCTTTTCATTTCAATTTTATTCAATTCAGACATTCAGCTTAACAGACATCCTGATCTAGATCCCTAATAAGCATGACAGAGGGAAAGAAGCAAGGAAAAGCCAGAGATGGAATAAAGAATAAACATTGAGACAAACCAGACTCAGAAGGTCCTCTGAATAATCAGAGCAACGAATTTTGCCACATTAGTCTCTTTTCAGTGTTACTTCACTGTTGCACATCGATTCACCTTATTATTGGCTCCCGGAAGGCAGTCCTCAAGTCTAACCCCAAAGGCCTTAGGCCCTGCTTTCTTTCCTTTTTTCATAATGTTGATACTCCATGTAGCCTTAGGGGGACTGCTCTCCTCTAATAGAAAGAGAGAGAGTGTGTTTAGGGACACATTTAACTAGTCAATTCTTTGCTGTGCAGAGATGCATGCTGACTCGTGTGTTCTTCAATATGACTGTGTAGGACTAACCTTTGCTCTCTGTCTTTAGGGATCGGTTCACTCCTGAGCTGCTGTCCATCTTTGAGAGGAGAAACGGTTGCATCATCCTGTGGACTCTGGGAGAAGTGTCTGGCTTAGTACCTGTTAGGCTGTTGTGGATGTCAGAAAGACACAATAATAAGAGATGATGTGCATGACAGAAACTCACACTGCAATATATATGCTGGGTAATATGACCATATAACATGAATATCGCAATAATCTTGTCTGAAAACCCTCTCCTGAGACATTACAGATATTATCTGTACTTCTATAACACTGACCAGTTGCACTTCTTTTTCATAGGATTTGAATATATAGTAAAAAAATACTGTGTACTGTGAAAATGCTCTCAGGATATGATAATTTTGCCATATCTTCTATCTACCCCACTGGTTTATATATTATTTCTGTAGTGGAGTTACACTTTATCATTTTACCTTTGTTTCCTGTAATCGTTTAGTTTCTTACTGATGAGGGCCTGTCTGGAAAAACCAAGCTCCTATGAAAAGATAAATACTTCATTAACTAATATGTAATATACATATAACAAACATATGAAGAAAAAAAAACATTACAGACCATTGTTGCTATTGGAAATATGATATACAGTCACTGAGCACTTTATTAGGAACGCTATACTAATACTGGGTAGGGTCTCTCTTTGCTCTCAAAACAGCCTCAGTTCTTCATGGTATGAATTCCATAAGATGTTGGAATCATTCCTATGAGATTCTGGTCCATGTTGACATGATTGCATTACCTAATCCCTGCAGATTTTCAGGTGCACTTTCATGCTGTGGATCTCTCGTTCTACCACATCCCAAAGGTGTTTTATTAGATTCTGATCCAGTGACTGGGAAGACCATTGAAGAACACTGAACTTATTGTTATGTTCATGAAACCAGTTTGAGACGACTTTTGTTTTGTGACATGGTGCATTATCATTCTGAAGAAACTATTAGAAGATGACAAATTGTGACCATGAAGGGATGTATACAGTCAGCAACAATACCCAAATAAGTTGTTGCATTCAAGCAATGATTGATTGGTATTAATGGGCCCAAAGTGTGCTAAGAAAACTTTCCCCACACCATTACACCACTTCCACCAGCCTGGACTGTTGACACAAGGCATGTTGGGTCCATGGATTCATGCTGTTGCCATCAAATTCTGACCCTACCATCTGTGTACCTCAGGAGCAATAGAGATTCGTCGGACCATACTACGTTTTTCCAATCTTCAACTGTCCAGTTTTGAACTGTGCCCACTGCAGCCTCAGCTTTCTGTTGTTGGCTGACAGAAGTGGAACCTGATGTGGTCTTCTGCTGTTGTAGCTCATCTGGCTCAAGGTTTGGCGTGTTGGGCATTCTGAGATAATTTTCTGCTCACCACAATTGTATAGAGTGGCTATCTGAGTTACTGTAGCCTTTGTGTCAGATTGAACCAGTCTGGAAATTCTCTGTTCACCGCTCTCATCAAGAATGTGTTTCCATCTGCAGAAATTCTGCTCACTGGATGTGTTTTTTTAATGGCACTATTCTGAATAATCTCTAGAGACTGCTGTGTGTGAAAATCCCAGGAGATCATCAGCTATAGAAAAACTCAAACCAGCCTCTCTGGCACCAACAGTCATGCCACAGTCAAAATCACTGAGATCACATTTTCCCCATTCTGATGGTTGATGTGAATTACTTGAAGCTGCTGGCTGTATCTGCATGATTTTATGCACTACACTTCTGCCACTGATTGGCGAATTAGATAAGTGCATGAATGAGTAGGTGTACCTGTAGGTGCTCTTAATGAAGTGCTTCGTGAGTGTAGATTAGCATAAAGGTGAATGAGGCATGGCTGACTTACCTCGTTGTCAGTCTTGCTGTTCTCACGGATGATGCGGATCCAGCTCAACATGTCGTCCCGGTCCTCTGCCTGCAGCAAGTACTCACAGAAGTCCTGTGTGGTGAGTCGTAGTGTGTGTTTCCGCTTCGTCTCGCTGTAAGCTATGTCAATCAAGCAGCCACGGATACTGATGGGCTGCTCATCCTCACCACCACCACCACCACCACCGTGGCCTAATGACCCAGCTCCATGGAGCACTGCCTCACGCTTGTCCTTGTACAGAAAGAGTGAATGGGAGCGCAGCACAGAGAAGATCCGTTTCCATGGCCTCATACCACCACCAACTTTCTGTATGGAAAAGACGGAATCACAGAAATGCTGATAAGTTGTGCTGCATAAGGTTTTTACCACATTATAAAATAAAAGTGTCTCTTAAATGAATAAATGTAAATGTAAATATTCAGCTGAACTGAATAGGGAGGAGTGAACATGAGTCAGACCTTGCCCTTCTCTGTAAGGATCTGTTTGTAGTGCAGCCAGCCCTCTTTTCTGATATCCGTTAGCGTGATGTTGCCGAGCTCAGAGGTGGAGTGGCGTTTGGAGCGCGCTTCCTCTGCTGCTCGCAGACTCTCGAGGGACTGAACAAAGAGATACCCAGAATTATCCACAGAATAAATTTACATTCTGGGCAAAACAAACCTTTTATATTGTGAAGGATATGGATGAACTTACACCCTCTGTAAAAAAGCTTTTGACTCTTTTTGGTAATCTCCTGTAGACGGAATAAAACATTAGGAAAAAAAAACATCGGTTAACTGATATTTACATAATGTGATGTATATATTGACTGATAATTACTGTATTATTATTATTATTATTATTATTATTATTGTTATTATTACATAGTAATTACTGTGAAGTAAACTGACAAACAAAACAATATATGCTTATTACACATTTAAATTCAGCAGGTAAACCAGAACAGACTCTAAAACAATCCTCCAGCATAAAGGTCTCAAACACTCACATAAACACACGGCCTTCATCTCTGAATGTGTTCAGACCCTCATCACAAGACTTGGAGCGCTCAGTTGTGATGGCCAGCAGGTAGGAAGAGCGACGGCTGTTCTTGACAGTGCCTGTTCAGTAAATAAAAAGAGAACGAGGATCTATGAGGTAAAGGGAAACATACATAAATATAAGAACTACAGATATTAATGTGATTTTTCAGAGAAAATCAAGCTGGATATATATATTTTTTTGGGGATGACTAAATGTGCAGTCATGTGACTAAATGCTAAACTGCATCAGTTGGGTCTGATGAACTTGACTTACCAGTCATTAGCAATATTTGCCAATGTTTGAATGAATGCCTGTTAAATTTGCACCCTGCAGTCGCAAGCAATGAGAAATGGAGGAAACAGATGATGGCTGTTAGAACGGGAAATTGAAATGGAAATAAACAGCAGATGGTTGACATAAAGCATGACAGGAGAGAGACAGACACATGAGCTTGACAATAAGAGGAAACATTCGGTTTGAAGAGTCTTATGGCATACAGCAGTGTCAAAAAGACAGGTGGAACAGTGATAGTGACATGGACACTGCTGATGCTCAGGACATAGATGAAAGGTTGAACGCACTAGTGGAAGATGAAGTGTGAAAGGGAGACAGGAAGAAGCAAGGCAGATGATAACAGTTAAACTGATGCAGTGGACCTAATAGGAAATAGCAGGGCTCAAATAACCATCAGTGACGGGACAAAGATAATCAGACAGGGTGTTAGTTGAGGAAGCACTCACTGCAGTCTGTGTCGAGGAGATGGGTGAGAGGGGAGGTAAGGGAGGGAGGGACAGGGCTGCTGGACAAGATAGGTGCCTGGCATAGGCTGCTGGACACCACAGAGGAGGCGGGCACGTGCTGGGCAAGCAGGTCTACACTGGGGCTGGTGGGCTCATCTGTGAGGAAGGAGTAAAAATGATGGGGATAAAGGGAAATTAAGGACACCAAGGGTGAGGTTTGCTGAGGAACAAGACACATCCACTCCAAGTGGGTTAATTCTCACAACATACACACTTTCGATAGCAATACATAGCTCAAACTTTCATGCAGTATGTGAGGAACAACTGAAATTACAGTAGGTGAATTTCTACAATTGATTAATATCTATTTTTGATATGGTAAATGTAGCCCCTTTCTTTAATGATACTGTGATTGACTCTTACATCACTGCAAAATCCTCAAAAAGTGTACTGATAATTTTGTATTAATTAATAATCTTTATTTCTGAGACATCAACTGATAAGAGGCTTCATGACTCATCTAAACATGCTGTTATATGATTGTAAGGTGTTACGTGTTGCTGCTGCTGTGGTTGCAGAGCTTTTTATGTTCCTGTCTAGAAACCTGCAATAATAGTTGCTTTAATTCCATCATATTTACAAAGCCTAGAGCCAGTGGTATGTCCAGGTTTATAGATATGGAGTGGCAATAGGGGACAGGTGGGGGAGTTAGTGGGGGAGGGAGGGGGTTGCAAAATCAATGGCCAAGAACTACAATTATATTAAGGTTTTGGCTTTATAACTGCTCTGTAGTTCCTTATACTAATTATATTTATTTTCCGATAATTATTTAAATCAACATGGGCTAGATACAATTAATTTCGTCTTCATTAATTGCATAGGCGTGATAGTTGTCTAAGCTTAGCTTAGAGATTAGGGCAGCAAATGGGTTGGTAAAGCTTACACTGAGGGTGGCATTTACCGCCTGATGCCAATCATCTGGCCATGCCCTTGCATAAGACTCCCACATTCAAAGAGATTTTGATTTAAAATCAGTACAGATCCTTATAGTCATATTCCTTACTGCAGAGTGTTCTCACAAGTTCTCTGTAATTTGTCTTACAGTATAGACATTAGATATTAGATTATATTTCAATCATCATACACTGATCTATTATTAGTGAAAAAGTAAATATTTTCCTCATTGACCGGGAATACTGTTAAATACTATCATTTAGAGAGTGTAGTTTCCAGTAGACTGTCATAGGCAGATTTCAGATTAGTTTTTTTTAAACATTAAATTTTAACAATAAGATTTTTCCAGCACAAGCTAAAAAAAGCAACCACTGGGGAAAGGTGACAAGCAAGCAACCATTGGGGAGAGGTGCTCCTATACTGACCTATAAAGGGAATGGAAGCCAGGGAGTCCTGCTCCACAGGCAGGGTTTGCAGGTTACCATTGGACCGCGCAGGGGCTGAGACAACAGGAGGTTCGAGTAGATCCACAGGCACAGCATAGGTTGGGTGGCGCATTGCGTGGGGGGTACATTTGCCATAGGGAGGCTTTTGTCTGAGGACTACCTCTTGCATCTGTGCATGAACAGGGTCTTCCATTGTTGGTCCGCTATCTGAGCTTTCTTTTGCAGAGTTCTGTGTCTCTGCAGTGGAAGACATGGACAGAGGGGACGAATCTCTGCCTGAAGACAGTGCACTATCTGGGGGGCTAGTTTTAGGCGTGGTAGTCCAGCTGAGGTGAGGACCAGTGTAGGAGGAATCTTTAAAAGAGTGAGCCTGCTGCATGAGGTGGCCTGCTTTGCGACAGAAAGAGGGACTATAGCTGCGGTAGCCCACCATCTGGTCATCTACTGTCTGTGTGGGCAAACATCTGGGCTGGGGTGAATGATAAGATTGAGAGCCTGTCTGATCCTGGGCATGGCTGAATCCCCGGCCCATGGGTGGCACATCTGCACAAATTACTGCATGTTGATTGGTCAAGCAGGGCTGCTCTTCTTTTCTGACTGACTGACCGCTCTGCGGGGCACAGGCCGACTTCTCAAATCGAGGTGAAACCAATGCAACAGCCTTGTCCAAATACTCTAGCGAGCGCCCATGGCTATCGTATTCAGCATAAGCAGGCAGTAGAGTTTCTGAGCAGGAGAGGTTTGATTGCTGCACCCCAGTCATACCCCATCTACCCATCCAACACGAGTCTATGTAAGGGGACTGGTTGACTCCCGTGGCTGTCCCATAGTGGCATAGCAGTGTGTCCTGAGAGATGCTGCGGTGGTGGTGGGACATGCCTGGGCGCTCTGTCTGGCTGTGGTACCATTTAGCCAGGGCCTGGTGACACAGCTCACTCTGTGACAAAGGAAGGCTGCCCTTCCGTTGATAGGGCAGTGAGGCTGAGGTGATGGCCGCATTGTGGTTGGAAAAGTGAAAATCCAGAGGGCTGATGGCTATAGTTGAGGAGCGAGCACGCTGGTTACGAAGTGTATGGCGGCTTGGGACATCTAAGCGTTGGCCTGTACCCCCAGTACTGTCACCCATGGAGCGGATGTCTATGAGTCCAGCTGACCCACGCCTGCAGTTCAGGTTGCCAGGCATACCGGAGGAGGTGGGTTTGCTGCGAGGGTAAAAGATTGGAGGAGGCTCTGGAAGGTTTTGAGCCCCTCCGCTGTATGGTTGATTCCCTTTCAGATAAGCATCTTGAGAGTATGCCTGTGTGTGTGGAAAATACAGAAGCAGATTTACACATGTACATAAAGATTAAAAGAGGAGGGGCAAAAGGAGAAAAAAGAGTAAAGGGTAAAGGTAGTTGTCAGTATCTTATCTATCTCAAAGACAAAAATGGTAGCTAGAAATGAATGCAATGGGTATCTGGGAGAGAAACAGGACAGGAGGATGAACAGCAGAAAGTTATACTCACACTTACCAACTGGAGAACATCCTCATCTTTAGGCATAATGGAAAGCTCCAGCACACTCTTACTACACAAAAACACAATTGTCTAATAAGCACAAATGCATAACTGAAGAATATTATCTGTGCAAATACATTAGGCAGTAAGCATACAGTGAGGGAAAAAAGTATTTGATCCCCTGCTGATTTTGTACGTTTGCCCACTAACAAAGAAATGATCAGTCTATAACTTTAATGGTAGGTTTATTTGAAGAGTGAGAGACAGAATAACAACAAAAAAATCCAGAAAAACGTATGTCAAAAATTTTATAAATTGATTTGCATTTTAATGAGTGAAATAAGTATTTGACCCCTCTGCAAAACATGACTTAGTACTTGGTAATGACTTAGTAATTACTTTTAATTTTCAATGCCCTGGCTGAGGGAAAGAGGTTCTCACCCAAGATTTGACGATACATGGCCCCGTCCATCGTCCCTTTGATGCGGTGAAGTTGTCCTGTCCCCTTAGCAGAAAAACACCCCCAAAGCATAATGTTTCCACCTCCATGTTTGATGGTGGGGATGGTGTTCTTGGGGTCATAGGCAGCATTCCTCCTCTTCCAAACACGGCGAGTTGAGTTGATGCCAAAGAGCTCCATTTTGGTCTCATCTGACCACCAGAGGACAACTGGGTGAAAGTGTTGTGGTCAGATGGGTGCTAAGATGCTAAAGGGACAGGACAACTTCACCACATCAAAGGGACGATGGACGGGGCCATGTACCGTCAAATCTTGGGTGAGAACCTCCTTCCCTCAGTCAGGGTATTGAAAATGAAAAGTAATTACTAAGTCATTACCAAGTACTAAGTCATGTTTTGCAGAGGGGTCAAATACATATTTCCCTCCTTAAAATGCAAATCAATTTATAAAATTTTTGACTTGCGTTTTTCTGGATTTTGTTATTTTGTCTCTCACTGTTCAAATAAACCTACCATTAAAATTATAGACTGGTCATTTCTTTGTTAGTGGCCAAACGTACAAAATCAGCAGGGGATCAAATACTTTTTTCCTTCACTGTATATTGAGCAAAGCACTAGTAGGCTGTGAAACTCATACACATTCCCCTACCTGTTTTGTATTAGCGCTATAACCTGAGAGTAGGTTTTCCCAAGAATACTCTCTCCATTTACTTTTACTAGTCGGTCTCCTATACACAAAACACAAGAACACACAGACACACATTTAATACAAACAGTGGACTGCATCTTGTGTGTTATTGAATACACTACAGCTTTAGTTTATCCTACCCGTGCAGAGCCCAGCCTGGTGGGCAGGACCCATCTCTTTAACGCTCTTCACGAAAATAGTATCCATTGGCTCCAGGCGACCCTTGTGATTCCCTGAGGAAAACAGCACAATCTAATTTAGAGGCCCACATAAACACACTCAGTTGAAAATGTTATATAGATGAGAAAAATACTGTAATCACTGCTGAAACTAACCTTTTCCATTGCCGTTCTCTACATCCTAGAAAAAACCCCACAAATACAGAGCCATGAGTTGTTCATGTAATATAATCTATGTACCAACAGAGGGAACCATTGTGCATTGTCAAGTGGTAAGGCCATAAACACAAGCTAGAGTACAGTTCATATTACTGACTAGACTAGCTAACAATAGCACTGTGAACACCCAACCACACTAATAATTGCATACACAAACACTGTCACACATAAACAAGGTGTACAGGATAACATCCAATCCCTTCATCTTCAAAACACACACACACACACAAGAGCTGAGTGGTCAGTCTGGCTGGATCTGGCTGTGCACAGGCTTTGGGGCTTTGCTGACACATCTCATTCCTGACACACGCACAAAAGCAGGAGGCTTTAGAGTCAGAGAAGTAAGCGTCTGTCTATCCTGACCCCTTTACTGCTACTGGTGTTGGGGGACAGGAGCGCACTGCAGGACACAGAAGTGAGGGCCATAGCGCACAGGGAGATTATGATTAAGGTCTTTCTTTTTCTGCAGATTGCTTTGAACTCGTGAACTCTCATGACTGTCTGAAAGATTGAACCTTGCAACTGCTGTGGCTGAGGTCAGGGGTCAGCAAATTATGTTATGCCAATAGCAAGGGAGTAGTATGAACATGAATTGCAACAATGGGAAAAGATCAGCTATCAAAGTGCCTAAACATGAATTTCCAGATATCATGCTGTGAATTATTATAGTACATGTCCACTTGTACAGCAAAATACAGTATGGCTTGCCATGGACAGAAAAAGTTCGCAGAGCTCAACTTGAGAATACGTCTTTGTTATATCATGCTAAACCAGTCTTCTCAAAGGTAGACATCTTCTGAGAGGAAAGACTTTAAGTTCCTTTTTAAATAACGTACAACGTGGAACACTTACTTTTACTGCATTATTTAAAACAAGAACTCATGCTTACATAGTTTAAATAATATGAAAATCATTAGGTTTCTAGTTAATAATAGCTGTGTGAAATTAAGCAAGCACACTCAAGTAAAAGTTTGAGTAAAACACACTCACGCCTCATGTCTAGAATTTCATCTTATTTCATTGTAATCTTTTATATTAAATATGAATGCAAAAATAGCAAACCGAGTATACAATTATGTACTCCCCAAACACATTTGTTATGGTTCATTATACAACAAGTATTTCCAGTCCACTAATTTGATTGGACAAGCAGTGTTCCAAGAGTGCTCATATACAGTAGAACTGCACTGGGACGTTTCACTGTTTGGAAAACTCTACTTGTCTGTGTTCACTACGTAAAAACAAAACAACGTTACTACAGGAGAGTTAGCGAAATTATCAGCAGACACGGCAAGCGATGATTTTTCGTGAATGTAACGTCCGTCTTAAAATATGAAAGCTCATCAGATGAAGCCAATTTCTCCAGATGCACCTTTAACAGGAATCATTGTGAGTTACAAATCATTATGAGCTAGCTAGCCAAATAGTCAACAGGCTATCTGTGAGTATTGCTTCTTTGGGATCTATTTTCAGTCGCAGAGTAAAAATAAACAAATTCTTTGAAAAAAAAAAAGCCATATTGTGTGCATAGTTACTCAACATTCATTTCTGCTGTATTAAAGCAATTGTGCTGTTATACTGACTTCCAGCAAGTTTTCTATTCAGTATAATATACCCTCTTGCTTGTGCGATATTGCTTAAATGTTGTTCACTTGATTTCTGTAACTACAGCCATGCCATGCCTACCAGCACCAAATAGAGAAAGGCAGTGTGGCAGCTTGGTGGCATGTACATTTATACAACAATGACCTTACTGCTAATAGATTTGATGTGGACCTGTGCTGCATTACCTTCACAGAGTTGTGGAGGGCAGATTCTGGTGGGTACACTATGAAGTGCCGCAATGTAAACCCAAAGCCCTGAGAGTTCTTCTGCAGGACCACTGTACGAGGGCCCTTCCACGCCACACCTTCCCTGGACACTGGACGTGCATTCTCATTGGACAACAGAACTCCATCTCTTGGCCCTTTTGCCTAGAACACAGCAGAATTGAAATCAGGTTATGAAACGGTGAACAAAAACACTCAAGAAGAGTATAATGAGCTGTAATAGTTATGAACTATAGAATTTTCTGTCTGTAAGATGTCCTGGACGTGCAGATGATTCATAAGCTTGCCTGGACCAAACATAAAACATGATGCGGCTCTAGAATTAGCTTTAGTGGTGGGTTCAAGAATACACTGAGGTGACAGTAATCTCCCCCCGCCCAGTGTGAGGGCACGAAATCAACCCCCTTCCTTTTCACGCTTGAATGAGGAATGTCTCAGGAATGTCTATTTTAAACATTGATGCTATAATCAACCACCACATGGGACTTACCAACAATGGCACAGGGCAAAAGTAAATACAGTGGTTCCTGATGTGGAACAACAGGAGCGTTAATACATTAAACACTCGCACGCATTCTTACTCTCACGCAGACAAAAATGCAAAATGTGAACATAGGTCATCCTACACTATAGGTCAGGTATGGAGCAAGGTAGAAGCACTGGAACAACGAGAGCCCATTAAATTCCGAAAATACACCTCGCTCGGAACAGGGCAGATGTATTTGACAGATGGGCTGCTGATTTGGCCTATTCATAGTTTTCACAACGGATGTATTGGCTTAAGTTGCTCATCACTAGAGCTAAGTTAAGTATGGGGTGTACAAACTTTTCTTGGCAGGGGATAGACAGAGAAAAAAAAAGGCTACAGGTTCCCTGGATTAACATAATTAAAGAAGATAATACTTGATTACCATCAAGAGCCTACATTATTACCATCACTAACACTACATTATTATTCAAGTGCGTTTTAAAATCTTTCTGCTGAATACTTGACAGCAGTGTGTAAAGCTTTTGAAAATGCTGAAGTGTGCATTAGCTTGTAGAACGTAAACTTTTTTTTTGTATTTTTGATTATTTTGCAAGAAAACTGATTAACTTTTGGAGTCCCTGTGCTTCTTAACATCAGCAGCAAGGAAATGCAATACAGTGGCTTAAAGCTTTAAGCTACTGATCAGAAGGTTCTGAGATTAAATATCAGCACAGCCAAGCTGCCACTGATAGATTCTTGTGCAGGACCCTTAACCCTCAGCTGCTCAGTTGTGTCCTCTCTCAGTTGTAAGTGGCTTTGAATAAAAGTGCCAGGCAAATGTAAATAGACTGGTAGTGGTTGGTGTTTCTCCTAGAGCTCACTCATCTGTCTCGTGCACCCACCCTCTTCCTGCCTCTCCGGGCTCCTCTCCACACCAGCTCACCCCACCATTCCATCACCTCACACGCTGCGCTGTGCTGCGCTGCCCGGAAAACAACAACAGGAAGTGGAAACATTGAAGCAGGAAGTGCAGTACCTCCCTTAGTTAGCCATTAAGGGGATCCTTTACTCTCTAAAAATACTCCTGACTAATATGGAAAAGCTCTCAGCTTTCTACTATACAGTAAGTCTTATAAAAAGACTTCCTAGAAGACTTGTCTCACCACTTCCTTAATCCTTCTTTGTCTATTCTGTCTTTAGCACCTCTTCCTGCTCTAGTTTCGCCGAAATGTGTCAAAGTCCCAGAGTCTCTCATTAACCCCTGCATCCGCAGATATATAGATCTTTACCAAATGGCTTAACACAGCCTGAATGAATAGAAACAAGAGAGAGAGAGAGAGAGAGAGAGAGAGAGTAAGCAGAGGAACAGAAATACTTAATATCTAAAAAGAATACAAGGTGATAATATGTTGAAAGGAATTTGTGCAATGCCTATATACTCGGGAGACAACCAATGACACACAGGCAGAAGAATGAGAAGGAATGGGATTTAGGTAAGTGCTGAGTTTAAATGACTGGATTCCTCTCTGAATTTCAGCACTTAGTATTTCACACCAAGATGAAAATAAACATACACACATCAGCGCAAGATTCCTAGACACCAGAACACTTACACACGTAGACACATATCACACACACACACATACACACACACACACACAAGATATGCAAACGGGGTTGGGAATAGACATTACATCGCACTGAATTATGGGATTGTTCCACCATTTTGGAAGGGTTAGACCACGTTACAAACACGTCGTTCTTAACAAGAAGGGGTTGTAGCCTGTCATGCTATGATGATATGGATCCCAACAAATTCCCAACAGAGTAGAATAATGATCTTATTATGCTACTGCATCTATGCTTATATTACCACACATCTCTGATATTGGGCCCTAATTGAACCCCTATTTTTTGAGTAATTCAAAATGTTTAAGTCGCTTGAAGCCTAAACGGTTAACTACTCAGACCTGCAAAGCTACAAGAAGCTAAAATATGATAGCATATTCATTCAAACTGATGAATGCAGCTAATGTTATAGTTACACTGACCTCATTGTTCTCCACAGTGATTTTAATGTTTCACCCTTAAAATAAGGATATTTTTTTAAGCACATCACCATACACTTAAGCATAAACATATAATTAACTTAAGTCAGTATTCTGTACTTTTCTCTAAAATATTGATGCCGGAGCACTGACTAACTCATATAGATTATCCATAAAACAACGCAACATGGCATCACATACGCAAGCCTTATACTGGCAAAAGTACTGTGATTTCTTTATCTCCTTGACAAAATAATCTCACAAAACAATCACACAAAAATCTTTATAAAATCTCCATCCAGTCTCTTTCTTTATTATTATTATTATTATTACTACATTTGCCTCTTCTCTAGAAAGCCTTTAAAATCATATAATAATATTACATTTCCATATACTAAAATGTTATTTTCTTTTTTTTTTCTTCCTCAGCTAAATCCTAGCATTTCTGACCGATTTAACCCATTTTTCTTCAGGATAAGCAACATATTCAGCAAGCACACAAATGTATTTCGATGATTTTCTTCCTCTCTGCCAGTCAGTAGTGGCCCTTCAAGCAGCATCCCATGCGTAAGGCACAGGAAGTGTAGACACAACCCCAACAGAGCAAAGCACCAAGACAAGCCAGCACAGGCCCTACGGCTAAACAACATCAGATCCAACCTCAAAATAGCTGTCTGAACTGAAAGCACAGACTACTACCAACCAATAAAATACACACTTAGGACAGTCTGAATTAGAATAACAACAAACTAAATCAGGTTGGTGAGCAATGAAATATATATATATAGGCTTTGAATGAAGAAGATACCGTAACATAATGTTTGGACAATTTCACTGACACAAATATAATTAGAAATTGGAAGTACTATAATGCTTAAAAGTACATTATTGACTTTCATTCTGATAAACTAATCCAAATCCATAAGGAAATACATGCACCATATAACTTTCATAATTCTGATGGATGATTATAAAGTTCTTTTTGACCACTGAACTTATATGATAACTTACCATATGCAGATGCCAGTGCAGCATGTTCCTCTTGATGAAATGTACATGACTCTGTTGGACATTTAAGTTCCTCAAAGCTGCCAGCCATATACAGCGAGGCTCAGGGTCACTGCAGTCCACCCCCACTGGGAACTCAAAGCACCATTCCTTACCAGGTGGGGCTGGAACCCCCGACACCAAGCGCCTCATAGCCCACATCCCCGCCTAAAGTCACAACCACCACTTGACAGGACATACAAGGGTCAGTCCTCCACTGGGGTCATGCCTAAAAACAAGTATATGCTCACTTTTCCTTGGACATGAGCATCTGCACTCAAATATAATCTCCAAAACATTCCTACATTGCTATAGAAGAGGATCCTGTTCAGACTGAATCATGTTAGTCTTGTCACCAAAACAGACCCATCCGGTTAGAAAGTATAAAATAGCCCTCAGGTCTGGATTCCCTCGATTTCCTGACTGATCAATGACTTTCTGCCATGTTCTGTTCTTTCCAGAATAACCTGAGGTGTTTGATCGGTGATCTCTGATGCTGATGAAGAGGCTTGTGAGCCTGTTCCTCACTTCAGACTTGACTGGTGGTCAAGTAATCTCTTTTGCAACCCTTGAATCCTTCCAAGCTTCAGTTTATGTGGATTTATTATTAATCAAATATTTCTCTTAATGCTGTTCTTAGTTGCCGTAATAAAAAAATCTTGCCAAACCTTGCTATTATTACTTTTCTCGTACTATGCTGTGTGGAAGGTTTGACATAGTCCATTCATCATCCCGGCAAGGTCTTCAGTGGTGCTTTTCACACAGCAGTGTCTTTTCCTATCCAATTGTGTCAAATTGTAAAAAATGCTAGCATCCTCTTCTGCCAAAGTCGGTGGGGTTTTGCCTTTTACATCACAATCCTGTTCTTGCTTTGTTCATTTTCCATTGATGATGTCCACAGCCAGGTACTGAACCTTGAGCTGCGAGTGACCATTATAGAGGCTCCATAAGGTGGAAGAACATTATACTTGTTCATGCTCCTAAAGTCTCCGCTGGTGCTCTTACCTAGTATGCAGTCAATATCCTCCTCCAGAGCTCCTCTTCCAAATCATTCACATAACAGTAGTCCACCTATTTGTCAAACTCGTGTGAACACTGTCATTAAAGTGACTGGTGTTTCATCCTTTTTTGCAGCCCCTTCCCTCTATCCCTCTGTCTACCTTTCTGCTGTGCTTGTCTTTACTGTGTTCAGCTCACTGCAGCCTGCTGGTGGTGTGATGAGCTGCTCTTTCCATGCACTCGCTCTCTCTCTCTGTCTCCCTCTCCCTCTCTCTGTATCTCTGTCGACTCGTTTTAGACTCAACGACCTGGCTGTCACTGCTGGATTCCTGATAAAGTAGGTTGAACCCACCGTCTGAATTTGGGAAAAAGAGGAAAAAGTCAGGCTCGAAATGTGCGTACAGTACATGTGCACTGTTTAACCAACAGCAATGTGGAAAAAAAACAACAGAAACTTTTAATCTAAATTTGTGAACGCTGCACATAGTAGGAGGTGGTGAGAGACGGAAGCTGAATCTTTCTAAATGGTCATGAGAGAGGCTGATTGTCATACGATTCTACACAGAACAGAAAAACACTCTTCACATTGTAATGGACCAGTTTATACTCTGTTTACTCTACCCTTCTCTGTCCTGACTACGCTGAGCTATAATACATTACAATGGCAGGATTGAGGGATCACTCTAGTGGTAACTACATAAATACACACATATATAACAAACCTAATATACTCATTTACAGTTGAATTGAAAGAGGATGAGAAGACTAGGCAGTGAAGACAGATGATGACAGAGCCACCACACAAATACAACCACTATGACAATGCAGTCACTGACAGAGAGGAACAATGGGACACGTGAGACCAGTCCCGTCAACACATACACAGAAACACATATCCTCACTTCACTCACAGGCAAATTTGGATATGCTCTAACACTCATCATAGAAAAACCTTTGGTTCCTCGTTAACATGGTGTATAAATCAAGTCCTTATGATTAAACGTGAGGAGACAGGAGTGGGCAGTTACAGTATATGACCACTGGAGGACATCAGCACACAGTACTCATCTTACTGCACTGATCCTTTATTACTCAGTGATTAGAGTTCTCCGCTAATAACGGACGTTTTGTGATTTCTTGATGATTGCACAGCTCTATGCTTGAAACGCTTGGAAATGAATGTATCCTGTCTTAACTGAATGTTGCTTGGGCTAAAAGCATGTGACGTAAAATGGTAAACGCAAATCGACCAAATCATTATACACTGATTAACCTTTTGCTTAATAAAAGAAAGAAGAAAAAAAACCTTGATGCAAAATATATGCAGGTCTTTAACTATGTAATATTTAACAAACATGGGTCGTTGCTTTTATACATTATTTAAATTCAGTGAAACTCAGTGAAAAGTGAAATATAATACTGTCTGTGTCAAAGGCTTTACTTGCACATAGCAGTGTTTTAGAAACAATTCACGAGGTTGTGTAATGTGTAGGAATAATTGGGACCTTCTCCAGGCATCTTTCACACTCTTGTGAAAATACAACATACTTTCACACACACACACACACACACACACACACACACATCACATACGCATGTCTGAATGGCAGGAAAGACCTATATAACCATGTTGATGCCCCTGATAACGATAAGTGGACCTGGCTCTGACATGAACACCATCATATGATCCTGCAGAAAAATAAGCGATCGGTTCAAAAAGATGAATCATTTTTAAATCACTGCTTCTTTACTAGGTTTGAGCTTCTTGTCAGAAATGCACAATGAGCAAACAGCTTACTTTTTGTTTTTAGGGTGGCTGGAATTGTTTTTTTGTTGTTGTTGATTTTTTATTTTTATTTTTTGTAAAAGGTCTCACACAATGTCACTTCATCACATGTCATGTTGTGTTTAGCTTAAAGGCTTTCAAATTCCACCCACCCACCCACACACCTTCTCTCTTAGACGCTTCTGCTTTCAGTCTGGGTTTTTACAGTAGCGTATACAGACAAGTTTGGTGTCATGTGTACTTAAATCCGCATAGTGCCGTTAGTAAGGCTAAATTAAAAGAGTTAATCTTCTTCTCTGTCTGTTTCATGATCCATATTAAACACTGAGCACTGAGGTATTATTACATACAGCTGCACTAAGATCTGTCCAGTTTGCCTATGAAGAAAAGCATCCTATTTTACCTTCTGCTTTTTACAACTGAGAAGCTCATGGCATCTGTGTTCATTAGTTCAGGAGAGAAAAACCAACTTAGAACTGATTTGACCTAATAGCTGGACAACTCCTGCTTAATCATGTACAGCTTTACAATTTAACAATGGCATTTCCACTGTTTTTGCATGCATGAGTGAATGAGAGTGTCTCTTTAAAGACTTGGACATTATGTAATATTACATGCTTTACCCTATGCTCCTATGTTACTACCATGTAACAAGCAGGTGTGAGTCATGCCACAGTATGTTACCCCAATGTACAATGCAGCTGCAAAAAAGCACTGCTTCTCTAGGAGAGACAGCAGCATAGAACTGTTTCCTACACCTGAGCTCATCCTTACTCTATCCTAGACTACATTCCTAGTAATCCCACCCTTAGTGGATCATTCTATATGATCACATTCCTTTACTAGCCCCTGTATGGGCTGAGAATTTAACCCTCCTGGTTTTTCAACTGGAAAAAACACTTTCTCTATCTCTCATGTCCCTTTTAATCTCCTGTCAGTCTTCACACCAGGTCCCTTGAATATATATATATATATATATATATATATATATATATATATATATATATATATATATATATATATATATATATATATATATATATATATATATATATAAAACTTCAATTCAAAATGAGAGCCTGAACAGTTTTGCCTGACCTTTCACCTCTGACCTACACGGGACGCTGCCCCTCCCATGACACAGGAGCATGTCGCACCCCACTCTGAGCCTGGCAGATACAGAGGCTTATTGTCATCACTGCATTTCAAAGACAAGACCAAGCTTGCCTTGTACCTCCCACTCTCAGATATGAGCAAAGACCATTCAAAAACCCACTCTCATTCCCAAGCCCTCTCTCTCTCTCTCTCTCTCTTTCTACATCACTTGCTGTTATCCCTTGTAAAGTATGAAAGTCTGGGTCAACTTAATTTGCTCCCTGTCACTCCACACACTCATTAGTAGCTCCCCTGTCCTGACATGCTCTCTCAAAAAGGGTGAAAGGCCAGACACATTCAAACTTTATCATAATGAGCTAAAGAGCCTGTCAGCCTGACTACAACAGGAAGAAAACCCGAAGTATGACAGGAGAACTAGAAACACAGATAGACAGCTGATATAGTTTCACTTTAATGTTCTGACTGGATTTGGATTTAATTCTATGAAGATCATGACTGCACTCTGTCAGAAAGTCAATGGCTCACTTTTGATGTCTCACCAAAGAAGCGAGTAGTTCTGTTAGGCCCATAATCTCCCTGACACAGGGAAAGGGCATTCCTTACTGAGACTTGGGAAGCTCACTGGATTAGCGTCATTGTATCAAGAGCTTGGGGAGCCGGAGGGACTGGGTGCTACCTCTGCATGGAAACCACACACATGCACACACTATTACACACAAATCACACAAAAGGCCAAGAGGTCAAGTTAATTATTGAAAAAAGTCTGCAACGTACACAGAGATAACCGGCAACTCAAGGCCTCAATCCCATGGGAGAAAACTCGGCCTTCTAAACTGAATGTCAGTCGCTTCACACCTATTGTCATACAAACCAAATCTGGTTCCTGCCTTATGGCTAAATGCTCTGCAGTGCAGATGTCATTCAACTCAAGACATCAACAAAGATTACATAATAACCATGTAATGCTAAATCAGGAAGGATATGTAGGGTGAGCTGTAGTCAGATGCTGCTGTGGCATGCAATCCTCACTCCCTTTCACTAAATTAAACAAGAATCCGGGGACAAAGCCTTGCTTTTAATTTCAAAGGATTGGTGTGTACTGTTGCTGTTAACTGAATCATGAACGTAAAAGAGAAAACAGGTCCTTCCCAGTTTATTCAAGGATGTTTCCAGCCAGGTAGTTACTCTGTCTACATAAGCAATGCCCTCCATCTATTCTTCAATTACACATTATGGTTAACCCTCCTTCTCACTCTATAATATAATCGTTTTAATAAGTCACTTATAATAAGTCCAAATGGATGTTTAAAATCATCTTGGTATGTGTCAAGGAAAAAAAAACAACAAAGAAATAATGTTTTTCTTCAAATATAGGCTATATTGAGGTCTACATCAGTCACGTGTATGAAGTACTACTTCACTTAGGTGAACACTAGCTCTCAGGACGTTCCTTTGAGCAATACAGAAGCAAAGGAAACAACAGGTAGCACATATTAACCTTTTGCGTCAGCAAGTGCCTAAGATGGACCATATAATGATGCACAAACATATATCGGTACACAAAAGCACATGAAGGTAATTAAAAAGGAAGTCTGAGTTTAAGCCTAGCTCCGAGGTGTTCCACACTTAGGAGAGTGCTGGGCCCTGAACTATTGTAAAATACACTTAGAGCAATCTCAGCAAAGCCAATAAAAGCAGCTGTCTAATGACACTGGGCTGAACTGCAGCAAAGCTCTAACCGCAGCTCTGCTAAAGAGAGTAGGGTTGCGGTCGGGATCCAGCCTTCCCATGCCTCTGAAGTAAACTTGCAGGGTCACGCCCACGTGCAGTAAAAGTGTTCCTAATCCACAAAAGAGAAAGACAGTAAAAAACAAATAATCTACGGTGCATCTGTGAAGTCTAACACTGTTTTGTATTCACACAATACCATTCGCGACTTTGTAACTTAGCATCAGCATGGAAAAAAAACAAACCCAGACTTGCTTATAAGTAAAAATGTGTTTAAAAAACCCTCAAAAGTGATTGTCTAAAAGTGTGAAAAGAACAACAGACTAGGTTACACCCTCCTGGTTATCTTGTCATATACTCCATAGTGCTTTATTTCTCGGAGTGTTGCAACACACCATCCCACATGTTGTGGGCTTGTAAGGGGAGTTCCAGTGCCTAGTGCCTAATGCCTACGTTCTGAAGTATGGAAAGGATGCAGCTGGATGGAGCAAGTGTAAGCACCACTGTACAGTACAGAACAATAAGCATTGACACATATCTCCTCCTCCTCCACTATGGGGGCTTCAGCGATGGCCACAATGTCCCTTCTGTCTGCCTCTGTAGCCCAAATATGCAAATACACACCACCTTTCTCTTTCACTCTAACTTCTAATGACGATTATTGGCACAGCTTTTAGCTACAGTTTACATGCCTCTATTCATACAAACCGAATATATTTCAGATATGCAGACAGGGTTATATATATGTTTGCTTGTTTTGGTTATGGTGATTTAGTATGATTATTGAGTTCATGGTCAACTTCAAAAGGGCTGAGGTGTGTCACGTGACACAACCACAACACATTGTTACAAAGGAAAATAACAACAAAGATGTATATTACATGGACAGGCACTCAGGGGCAATAAACTATATATATATATATATATATATATATATATATATATATATATATATATATATATATATATATATATATATATAAATACACACACTATAACTATATATTTTTATTTATTTATTTATTTATTTTTATTTTTTAAACTACTGTTGGGTTAAATTTGAAAGTTGATATGAAGAACTTACTTCACTTTGAGAGACTGGTGGGATTCCAACAAGGCAGAAGGCAACTCCATTCATGACATTTGTCGGAGGCTGAAACGTTCCGCACAGACTTCACAATACTTTCCGGCTTAGCAGAACTATAATACACCTACAATAATATTTTGTGTTATCTGCAACGGCAACGGACTCAGTAGTCATCCCGTTCTCTCTCGACTGACTGACCGTTATCCAAAATATTAACGCACCAGCTCTCGTGAACTCCACAGCAGCAAACATCCCGCCCTCCACATCCCTCGCTGGAGGAGGCGTGGTCACCGAAAGAGCGACAGCTTGCGTCAGCCAATCAGCGCTCTGTGCTCTATGTTCGCGCGTGCGGAAGGGCGGGGTCTGTGTTAGTCGCGGGGCCCCTGGGGCAGGTGCAAGAGTCCGGGAACACATTTACACAGCACGGAGCGTGTTATTATTGTAGGCAATTTCTGAATGGAACAATTCCCAAAATAGCATTGCTGCGAAAGTAAGATAAAACAGACATTCCCAAAGCTATTCTGAGCTTTATATATATATATATATATATATATATATATATATATATATATATATATATATATATATATATATATATATATATATATATATATGTATATAAAAGATGCACAGTACATAGAGGACTGAAAGATTATTACTATGAGAGCAGATGGTGCAATCTCAGAAAAATAAAAGGGTACTTTTACTTGTCTCCAGGATGGTACCATCAAGTGTACACCTTTTATATCATGGGTTTGTTTTTGTTTGCTTGTTTGTTTGTTTGTAACCTGGAAAGATGCATACATCTTTAAAGCTTTACTTGAAAAAGGTCATTACAGTCCAATTACATACCTTGCTTTTTTTTAATGGTACACAATATCCAGATTTCCAGGTGATAGATATGTCTTAAAGGCATAAAATATAACCATACCAGCAACAAGGAAATGTAATTTAGTACCATTTTTCTTTTTTTTTGGTGTTTAAATGGAGGAACTCCTATATTAGCAATGCTAAAACACAACAACAACAACAAAAAGAAATTAAAATACAAACAGCTATGTGCACCTTCAATGCTCATTTTAAATACCAAAACAGAAGCCCCAAGCAAGCCAGTAATCTGTTTTAGGAGTTAAACTGGGACCGAAAAGGGCCCAATAAAACTTGAAGATGCAAATCTATGTGCATTGACTCTAAATATCCATTTCAGTGGCCTTTCAATCAGGCACAATTTACCAGTTGCTGCTGGAGCTCAGTAAAACAGCAGGTGGGGATTGTGCACAAATGAATAATACAGTGCCCATGACCTGCTGATTAACCCCCCCACACACACACACACACACACTTACACACTTACACACACACACACACACACACACACACACACACACGCGCCTTTTATGCAGAAAGTTGGCTCTTTTATACACAAGCACTGAATAGTTCACAACCGCACAAACACACAAATGTCCCAAAGACACAAATACACATTCCATTAAATTTCTATAGACCCCAGAGAACCAGGCAAAAACCCCTAAATGTTTCTTTCACATTTTCACCTGTTTTTTTTTTGTTGTTGTTGTTGTTTTTAATAGATTGTTTAGATCTTATGGTATCCCATTTATTTGCCATGCCTCTTATACTACACAGGGCCGTGGGGGAACCTGGACCCAATCCTACAGAACTCAGGGCACAGGGTTCCAACCCATTTCAGGGCACAATCACACAAACCAGACAATTTGGAAATGCCATTAAGTCTACAACATAGGAGTAGGGGAGGAAACTGGAGTACCTTGAGGAAACCCCCTTACCCATGCAGGGCAGAGGCAGGATTCGAACCCCCACCCCCAGAGGTGCGAAGCAAACAAGCTGACCACCATTCCCCCTGATCCAGTAGCAATTAAATATTAAGGATTACAAAATGTTACATTCTATAACAAAACACACACACACAAATATTTTATATGCTGGTTCTTAGGTCAATTGCACATTTGTAAAGATGTTTCAAAATAAATAAATAAAAGTCAAGGTTAAATGGATAAATAGACAAAGAGGAAGTGAAGGAGATTCCTCGTCCTATCTGCGTGACTATGTGCCAGCCACTTCCGCTCTTTTGACCACAGCAGTGTCATTGTAGCCTGAGGCTTGAAGATACTGCTCAGTGAAGCGAGACACCATTTTGAAGTTGACATTAGGTGACATCCTCCCAAGGGTAAAAGGCACAAACACATAGTAATCTATTACATAATAAATTCTGCATGCAATGACATCAGAGAAACAGAGGGGATTTAAAAATGTTAATGCTTCACAAACTCATTCACTCACTCACACATACAGTACACTCATGACGCAAAGAAATGTCAGAAATACACAAAACTCTAAATGACAAAGGGACACTTTGTATTAGGCAGTTGAGAAGTTTAAAATGGAATAAAAAGCTTGTTTTTTTGCGAAAGCAATTTGATCCAGAAGAGGTTAAAGACTAAAGGGAAAGAATAGAATGAAAAGAACGTTAGATCCAGACCCGGGTCCCTATGGTTCTACAAGAACACAAAAAGATGATATTTATTTAAGTTAAAGTAGTTAAAGCGTTTAACATATGTGTACGGTAGACATAAATATGACTACAAGTTAAATGTTGGGGCTTCAGTCTCAACTTAAAGCTGGAGATATTTTGAACTTTTTATATTTCCGTCTTATCCATGTCTCGTGTCAAATACTATAGCCAGAACACCAGTCAAAGGAGCACTACACATTGTATTACGCTCTATAATTGCATGGGTGGACCCTCTTAAAATCTGTAAGAATTATCTTAACACCCCTTCATCCCACAAGGGTTGGTTTAGTCTAGACAGAGTTAAAAAGTGATGATTTTTTGGGGGGGGGGGGGCATTGTAGCGGGACGGCGAAGCATTGCAGTGAAGGAATGGAAGAAGGGTGTGGATGGTGTGAGAGAGGTTTTCTAGGATGTCACATGCCACAGAGCCTAATCCAGTCCCTGACAAGGGTCTCATTCCAGGCCCACCATGTAACATATTTATCATTAGTCTAGGATGATGTTACAGCTTAAGGGTAAGGAATCAAGTTACTTATGTTAATTCGCGCAAAGAAAAGAAAAGGTCCACATTATTATGCATTACAGAGTTTTCATTGCCTTGTTGCATATTCAGATATACTTGTTTCCATAAAACCTCTAACTTGTGAAACAGCACAAGATTCTTAAGTTTATTTGCTGAGAGTCACTTCTGAATTTAAAGTTGTATTGTTTAAGATTAGTCTTTTTCCCCAAGATTAGGTCACTAACATGGGTTGGGTTGGTTTGACAGTTGCTTCGCCCCAAGGATCTACAGCAGTCCATAGAGTATAATGTTTATATTGATTACACAGGTAGATGTTAACCGGCTATGGCATTATTGCCTGTCACACCTCCTCTGGTGCCCGTAGTATTACCACTCTTCCTTTAGCCTTGCCACCATGCCTAACTAAAGCTGCAGCAAGCCCCATTGGCACCGTTAATGCATGCTCAGTGCCACTGGTTCCATACGGCTTCCTCCTGTTATAACTAATACCACTCAGGCATACTTGCCTAATACAAACAGAGCCATACAGACCTCCCCAGTGACTAAGACTGTGACAAGCCGCAATGACAGGAGGTGCATCCAAACACAAACAAGCATTCCGGACCGGAAATTTCCAAACAGGTGTTCTCGGCGACTTAATACTCTTTTGCTAAGTCCAAGGCTTAATGCATTGCGTTTTTTAAAAAATCATGTTCAATATATCTTCCAGGTCATTTATACAAGTAATGAAAAAAAAAAAATCTTCTACTGCACCTTTAACTTGATTTAGTCATTTCATTGTTGCCATGTTGACTGTAATCATTGGATTTTATAGGTGATTAAAATCATGTACGAGTAAATTCAAAGGCAAATCATGTCGATGTTGTTGCTGTGCAAGAGAAGGGGAACATCTGCCCTGTTCAGGACAGTGAGTACGCGTCCATCTGTCTATTTACAGAGCGCCGGGGATATGGTCCTAAATATATAATCACAAATCCTGTCAGCATGCCAGTCATGTAGGCGCACCCTCGCACTCTGACCACAAGAGGGCGCCAGAAAACACGCACATTCCATAAGCACAGCTCCACTCACTTTAATAAGTCAGTGAAGTGTTACTCCCGTGTTACTGTTTACTATGTTCACACGATACTACATATGTGCATCTTCTGCCCTAATGTTACAGAACTACGAATCAAGCAAATGTTGGTGTGTGTGTGTGTGTGTGTGTGTGTGTGTGTGTGTGTGTGTGTGTGTGGTGTTACATAGTTAAGTGTCTATTATCCAATGCCAAGCCTAGCCACCATGTGAGTTAGCTCTCATTTCCCTTGCAGAGAGAAAAGAAGGAATTGTGCTGGAATCAGACAACCACAGAATCTCTCAGATTGCTCATACTACGCTCTTATTACACGACACATACTCAACACACTTGTGTCAAGGGGGGCTGTGGGAAGGTTGATCGAAAAGCTTTCTTGCACTGATTGGTTGGTTGTTGGTGGTACATAATTTTTTCTTCTTGTTTTAATGAACAAAATTTTCAAATAATGTATAATATTCCTTAATTAAAAATCACTGACTGCATAATCCATATGATTACATTAACAAGTTATGGTTTGGTGTCGGATCAGAAGTTCCCTGTGCTCTGATACACTTTTCTTCTGAGCCCATGCAGTGATTTCCATTACAGAAGCATGCCTGTTTTTAATGCAGTGCCACCTGAGTGCCTGAAGATCATGGGCATGAAATAATTATTTTCACCCTCATCCATTGCACACAGATTTCTCCAGATTCTCTGAATCTTTTGATGATATTATGTACTGTAGATGATGAGATATGAAAGTCTTCGCAATTTTACGTTGAGGAACATTATTCTGAAATCGTTCCACAAATTGTAGATGCAGTTTTTCCACAGATTGGTGAACCTTTACCCAACTTTACTTCTGAAAGACTCTGCCTCTCTAAGATACTCTTTTTATACCCAATCATGTTACTGACCTGTTGCCAGTTAACTTCCAGCTGTTTGTTTTTAATAACACTTATTTTCCAGCCGTTTGTTGCCCCGTCCCAACATTTTGAGACGTGTTGGGGCCATCAAATTAAAAATTACTTTATTTTTTTTCTTAAAATGGTACATTTACTCAGTTTAAACATTTGATATGTTTTCTCTGTTCTATTGTGAATAACATAAGGGTTTATGAGATTTGCAAATCGTTATTTACATTTTACACACTATCCCTATCATTATTTACATTTTACATCAACTTTTTTGGAATTGGGGTTGTACTTGAAAGAAGAACAGATACATTGCAGAACAGTGAAATTCTGTTTTTCACATATCCCAGCTGGGGTGAGAGTACAGGGTCTGTGGCCTTGGAGCAGAGAGGGTTAAGGGCTTTGCACAAGAGCCCAACAGCGGCAGTTTGGCGGTGCTAGGACTTGAACCTCGACATCCTGATCAGTAACCCAGAACCTTAACTGTGAAGCCACCACTGCCCAAAAGAGCTTGAAGCACCTGGTATTCCCAGGCAGTCTCCCATCCAAGTACCAACCAGGCCCGACTCGGCTTAGCTTCCGAAATCAGACGAGCTCAGGCATTCTCAGAATGGTATGGCCATAAGCAAGATATAGCATTCCATATATATCTTCAGCCTGCCATGATACACTAGATGAACATATTCAATTTAGAGGAAAAATGTACAGCATGCAGCTTCTACTTCTGCTAATCTCTTCATACAGCAGAGAATAACAACAAGGCCAAGGAATGTGTAACACCTTATCTGTTCAATGGCATAATTCATGAGTTATAATTTTTCAGATGAATAGTAATAATTCAAAGCCATATAGCAGAAGAGTATGGGCGTGCTTATGTGAGATTCCTGTTCACCCCCACAGACGCGCAATGGTTATGCAACAGCTTTAATCTTACATTCTTAAGCTGCCTATACCTTCCATTATTCCCTGCTTCTACCATCTACCCCATTTATTCTACATTAGATCTAAACGCAAACACATAGAAGTCCACAGTAATTCAACTGCCTGACCCTCAGCCCCGCTTTTCTCTCCAGTGTATCTGGAAAGGGGTAAAAAAAAAAAAACACACAAAAAAAAACACACTTACACACACACAATCTTCTGTGCCATGTTTATATCCTGGAAACAGCTTGCTTTGTTTTCTCGGAGGCTCTGATTATTTTGAAGTGTGTGAGACTGACGCCCAGCTAACTCATTTTCTTTTGTAATTCCAAAGAATCAAACACTTTCGTCCACCTTGTTTTCTCATTTCCTTCAATCCATAACAAGTCTTTCCCCTCATAATCCTTACTGAATACTAATACCGAACACTAGAATTCATCTACTATGATAGACTAGACATCCAAAGATTGTGCTTTTTTCCATCCAAATCCACATTTAGCAGGCATAAACCATGTGCATGATAAAAGCTTTGACAGTAAGGTTCTGCCAGGGTGATAGGGTGTTTGTTTTGATGCAGAAAAACAGTCACACCTTTCATAGACCTAGCAACACCAGAAGCTCTCTGAAGACTGGACACATGGCAGAGACCCTGGTTTAGACCCATGAGCTGAATTCCATTAAGTCATTTGACTAGGGTTAAGGCATTGCAGAGATGTGTGTTTGACTGACCAACCACTCTCAGGGTAAGAATAAAACACAAACAAACAAAACATTCCTGTGGATATAAATACACAGACGCACCTCACCCCCTCAGAACTCATAGATGCCAAGGCCAAGAGGAAAGTACCGTGAGTGGCCCATGAGATGATCACATCTTAAAAAAATAAACTTTAGTAATTGACTCAGCAATGAACACTGAATCGAACTACATGTCGACCAGTCCCAATAAACAGTCTGACTCTTTTGTCCTGCAAACACAAGAACACCACTATTTGTCTTTCTATAGCATTTATTTAGACACGTGTGTGTGTATATGTGTGAAGGAGAGACAGAGAAAGTTAAGAAATACATAGAGACAGCTGTGCACCAAAATGAGACCCAGTATTTCCCAGCTCTCACTTGCCATTTGTTGATACGTCAATCACACATGAGACAGTTATGCAGTGTGTAGGTTCAAGCAGAGCTGAAGCTCTATTATGGTTCTATTAGGGCTAAGTAACTGAAACTAAATGGAACTGGAACAGAGCAAATGTTTTTGAAACAACCTCATTTTAGTTTCAGAGTCCAGCCTGCAGGATAATATACAGAGATCATTACAGCGAATAAGCAAACAGAAGGCACGCTACTTTGGAAAGCACTTTGTATGGGCAAAGAAAGCTTCTATTTCGAAACCTATTCATACAACCCTGAACACAGGAATCTGAAACAGCTCTACTCAGATGCATATGAGGCAAGCCTGCATTGTTGTGAGACTTGGATACAAAGTCTTGTGTCTGCGGTTTGAGTGACAAAAGTGTGGTTTTGGAAAGCGGCACAGAAGCTCCTTTAACTCGGTGTAATGATGTGTTCTGCCTATGGGAAAAAGAGCAGGGAACGAGAGCAGAGAAAAGAGGGTGCGCCTACCCAGATCGGACGTCTGGGTGTGTCGAGCGACACACACATCTTTTATTGGAGTATACGAAGAGGGAGCCCATTGCCCCAGTCATGTCCAAGATCGTTTATTGTAAGAACAGGGACAGAAAGAAACATCCAATTTATGGTGAGTGAGAGAGAGAGAGAGAGAGAGAGAGAGAGAGAGAGAGAGATAATTGGCACAACAGAAGATCTGAGAGACAGGATGAGTTAGATTAGACCCTTAGGGCAGAGAGGACCAAACTACACATAATGACTCAGCCTTCATCTCTCATACGCATGTATACATAAACACACACTTACACTCACTGCTCACATAATTGCCCTGTTTCTGCACTTAAGTGCATTGTGACTGATGTCTTTTCTTTTCTCCCTGAAGTCTTTCCACTCTATCTTTCTCTCTCTTCCATTTCCTATCCACTCTTGTGCTTTAAAGCTAACTTTACTTTGACTGGCATCTTTTTTTGCTCTCTCAGTTCCTAAATTCTATCAGACCATATATTAATGTCACAGATTTCTCACGCATGGACAGAAAAAGTTACATAGGCAAATAGAAAATAAAATATATATATATTAAAACATACAGCTCCATTAGCATCATGTAAAAGCATTTCATGAAGTAGGAAGAACTTGTCGTGCAGTGGGTTCCTCATCACACTGACCTAAATCCCTTATCACTCTCACACCTAAAAACATCCACATCATTCGAAAGATTTTACCAATGTACCGCTAATACCCCTTATATAACCTAAATTAAATTACAACTGACGACAATCTGTTCAGGAATTCAGCAGTTCCCAGTGACCATAAACACTGTTCACACCACATGCTAACAACAGGAACACAAAGAGGTGGGACCACGCTCAGTGAGCCAAGTTTCCCCAAAGCATCCTTGACCGCAGCACTAATGAAGTTACAACAATCAGGTTGTTTTTTTTCTCCGCATTCACGGCCACTGAGGAAGTTCCTGTCCTGTAGGCGCCGGCGTGGCTTTACCTTAGAAAGTCTTGAGTTACCGTAACAACTACTGAATCATTATGTCTATGCTAGTTTATGACACATGAGATATTTTCACATTAGCAGGAAATGAGATTGCTGGGAAATGCATATGTCTAAAAGAGACACACCCATATGTCCATAGACACACAGTCCCATTCAGTCCCATGCATACAGTCCCATTCATCGGCTTGCTTGGTACACTTGGAAACCATCAATCTATATATTAACTATTTGCTCTTCTTAACACTCAAACAAATATTTAGCAAAGCAAAGTGACCAAACACAGTCAGTTTGCATTGTGTAGTAATTCTCTCCCCTTCACAGATGAAAACACACTGTTGCTCCAGTGACAGCTAGCAGGGCTCACCGGTACGCCTCTGGAGGGCACAATTATTAAACCTGCACCTTCAGTGAGTGATATTGCTTTACATATTTACAACATGTGGGTGAGTGTGTGCAAACGTGTATATCTATATAAAGTAACCTCCACCCTCCTCTGCCAAACCTCCTCACCTGGGCCATTTCTTCAGTGAGCTTGTTGAAGCTTCCTAGATGCTGGCATGGCAGTGATCCTCGGCCGTTCTCTTCTCACACGAGCTCCAGGTCAGGACAGACACTTTCATGTTGCTGCACCTTTCCAAAAGCACCATGCTCTCCTGTCACCCGTTCCTATATCTTTCTTCCTCCAGCAGGAAAGTCAACGATGTCAGGAGCGCTGTACAGATCTTCCCTCTTCCTCTCCCTCCGATGTCTCTCCTTCTCTATCACTTGTTCATTCAGATGACAGGAGAAGAGGTTTGTGAGTGATCCTCCTTTCCTTCCGTGAGGTCACAGGGAAGCGTAAATGACCGTGCTGCTTCACACACTCCTCTTACTCATTTGCTTGCTCACTCTCACTAAGCTGGTTTCATCTCTGTGCCTCAGCTCAACACTCCCTTCCCTCCCTCGCTTGCTTCCCCTCCTCCCCCACTCTCAATACCCCTCCCCCCACCCTCAGCACCCCTCCCCCTGCCTCCCTCCCTTCCTCTGATGGTACAGTACACACACACACACACACACACAATATTACCATCCTGAGAGAGGGGGATCAGAGGGAGAATGAGAGGATGTGTCATGTGACTCAACAGCAAGGAGTGTATTGGACCCTTCAGCAGTCGGCACGCCCATTCCTCCATAGATGGAGAAAGCGGTCACCGTTGACAACCACTACTACTGATCCTGTTGGTATTATGGAGCCATATGGCTCCTAGTTGTGTATCCAGCCCATCCTGTGGTTACAGGGAGTATGGGTAATGCAGTTTTCAGAACATCTCTTGGTTTGCCAAAGGAAAAATAGATTATTAATTAAAAGAGCCAAAAATGCACTGACTGCATCTACATTTACATACAACTCTCCTCTCACTCACTCATTTATTCCCTTATTCTCCATCTCACACACACATTCTAAGGCACTCAGGACATCCTCTGGCGTTTCCTTCGAGCTCTATGACGGGAAACTCCCAGTCCTCAACAACAGGAAGCTTGCTCCTGCTGTGGCCCCATATTTCCCCTTCACCAACATCGCTCTGCCTTAAGAAAGCTTTAAATTGCCAGACCAACACCTCTCATATGCTAAACCATATTTATGTTCACATTAAGGCTCATTCATTGACAGCATACATACTTGGGTTGTTTTTTTTTCGACACTGAACACAGAATTAGGTTAGTGCTGGGATCATCCTGGTCATGTTACTAAATGAAGAAAATGGAGCAGAAATGGGTGTAATCTCTGTGTTCTCATACACAGAGGAATAATTTTGCAACACACCGACCAAAAGGCTTGATAAGATGGTGACATCTACTGGTCACTTAGGCTACTTGCAGTAGTGTTGCCAGATTGGGCATTTTCTAGCCCAACTGAGCTGCTGGGAAAAGCTTTAGCCTCATAATATGGTTTAGATATTGTTTAATTAGGGCAATTTATAGACAGTTGGCTATACTGAGAAGGAAAGACATCAATCCAATCAATCCAATGAAGTGTGACAGCAATTTTTCATAATCTAACTGTAATAACCATTGTACTTCTTTTTTGTCCTTGACTGAGACCTAGGCTGCACTGATGATGATGATGTTGAGGATGATGACAGATGGGAGGAAACCAGTATGATGTAGTTTTTAATGTAGGCAGATCATTCTTTCTGAGATAAATTACACCAATCACTGTCTGAAATGTGCAGCAGATGTCAGTACATTAGGGTACATTAAGTACAGTTGTAATAGTTTTTGCTTTGCTACAGATTATTATTCTTTCTGCTTAATGTACCTTTTATCTGCTAATCAGCAAAATCAGGCTCAAACCTTGCCACTCTCTTATGCACATTACTGACCATAAGCATGTAAGGACAATTGACCGGTCAAATGGTCTCAATACTCAATAATAAATATAATAATGATGATGGGAAAAATGATGGGAATAATTTCAACCACTGTAACAAAATTAAAAATCACAGATGCTATGATGCTATGCTTCATGAACCCCTGTAGTTCCCTAGCCCCACTTTGAGATCCACTGCTATAAAGTATATAGCATTAGACTATAGCAATACCTGAATTGAAATGTAACTAATTGTGATTCCTTGCACCAAAATGGTGTCCTAACATTCATCAAATGTATATATTTTTTTGTCAACAAATCAACTATTCTAAAAATATGTTTAATCTTAAGAAATAAGGAAAAAGTTATTTTTAAAAAATCAACATAGAACGAAAATGGATAAATGAACCCCGAACAGACTTTTTGCTGATATATTATGTAGTGTTATATATTAGATAAGGACCCCATCCAGGGTGTCCCTCCACCCGCGATAGGCTCCCGGCAATCCTGTGTAGTGGTTTGGAAAATGGTTGGATGGATATATTAGGTAATGTATTTAAAATTTCAATATGTCGATATTAAGTATGGGTGACACGGTGGTGTTGTGGGTAATGTTATCACCTCATAGCTCCAGAGTCCACAGCTTGGGTTACTGTCTGCATGGGTTTCCTCCCACGTCCCAAAAACATCAGTAGGTGGGCTGGCTACTCTTATGTTGTGAATTCACCCAGGTGAATGCCTGGGTGTGTACACTGTGCCTTGTTTCAGAGTGGCATCCCATCATGCCTAGTGTTCTCAGGATAATGACGCACCTCGTCCCTGAGAAAGATCAAAGAAAGAAAGAAATGTGTGACAGTGTGAAACCAAAGATTAATGGCACAATAGCAATACAAAACAAAAACCAGGTAAGCTGATTTTATATTTATATTTTACCATAATGTAATTGTAGTACAGGTAAGGATCATGAAATTAGAACATGACCCAATACATATTGTTTTAATATGTTTAGTCAGTATTAGTCATGCTGAAACAAATAATACAAACCATCACAGAAATTCTAATTGTTTCCACTACAAACACCATTACAAACCATCAGCTAAACATTAAAACCATTATCTTTATTGGTTCTTAATTGTATCCACTAGGGGGCGCACGGTGGCCTCACACCTACAGGGTCCGGGGTTCGATTCCCGCCGGGGCCGTGTGTGTGTGGAGTTCGCATGTTCTCCCCGTGCTGCGGGGGTTTCCTCCGGGTACTCCAGTTTCCTCCCCCAGTCCAAAGACATGCATGGTAGGCTGATTGGCATATCTAAAGTGTCCATAGTGTATGTGAGTGTGAGTGTGTATGTGATTGTGCCCTGTCCAGGGTGTACCCCGCCTAGTGCCTGATGCTCCCTGGGATAGGCTCCAGGTTCCCCATGACCCTGAAAAGGAGTAAGTGGTAGAAGATGGATGGATGGATGGATGTATCCACTAGACATTAGACCAATAGAAGGCAATAAATTACCAGTAAAGACCCACCGGGACCATTACAGTTTCCATTAAAACCATTACAAATGCTATGATGATTCCTATCGTTTTTTTCAGCATGGAGTTTACTGTTGTCTTCTATCCGGCTAGAAAATGCAGGGTGATTAGGCTATATGGCTTATCCCCCCCTTCTAAATTCAATTGTACACGTCGAAAGCTTCAGATTTGCTTTACAATATTTACATTCCATGGGGCAGAGCCTCAAGGAAGGAAAAGGAGTTTCCCTATACAGTGTGTTTATTTCTTGACTCAGAAGTTTGTTCATTATTAAATTGCCTGTGTATTCAGTTGTGTTCCTGTTTGCAACCCATCCTGCCCACTGTAAACACCGACCAGAGGTAGCGTACTGTGTTTACACAGCGTTTAGAAGGTAGTATGCTATGCGGTTTGTGAGCCTAACACTGGAATAAAGTAGGCTTGAGTTTGGACGTTTCGATAACGCGGAAATTAAGGGACCGTCGCTAAAGTTACATACTGCGTTTTTTACACACGTTTCTAACTTCAATAGCATTAGAAGGGAATGACTTACAGTGACAAACCCAACTGAACAGTGTTCATCTAGGTGTCTGGTATGAGAAACACATTTTAGATTTTTAAAATTTAACAAAATAAGCTATTAAATCGTATGTAAATTACATGAATTTCACTGCAGAATGGGCCCATACACAAAATATACCATTATTTAAAGCTCAATAGCATGTGAAGGGACTAACAGTCACACAACCAACTGTAAAGTGTTCATGTATGAGAAACACCTTTTATATTTTTTATATTTATTAAAAATAAACTATTAAATCATATATATATATAATATATATATATATATATATATATATATATATATATATATATATATATATATATATATATATATATAGTCATGTATTTTATTACTGCATGGGCTCAAAAACAAAATATACAATTTTTAAAACCTCAATAGCATTTGATGGGAATGATGAGACAGACCATCAAGATTATGCAGTGTGTGTACCTTCCTTGCAGAGAGTTAAACATCTTTATAATGAAATCTGCAGGCCGCAGGAACCTTTTTCTGCACAATATGTGATTCTTCACTATTGAGAACCATTGCTCACATTGCAATTTGTTTCCCTTGTTTTTATTTCCCCAAGCAATATGCCACTCCAAAGGGGGAAAAAGTCTGTAAATATCAAAAATCTAAAAGGTATTTCTCATACCTGACACCTGCCTATATGAACACTGTACATTATATGACTGTAAGTCATTCCCTTCGAATGCTATTGAGCTTTAAATAATGGTATATTTTGTGTACGAGCCCATTGTGCAGTGAAATTCATGTCTAATTTACTACCTCATACCTAACACCCAGATGAACACTTTCCAAATGGTTTTGTGACTGTACGTCATTCCCTTCAAATGCTATTGAAGTTCTGCTAATGCTATTGAACGTGCATAAAAATGTAGTATGTAACTTTAGAGACGGTCCCTTAATTTCGGCATTTCCGCGAATATCGAACGTCCAACGTCAAGCCAACTTTATTCCAGTGCCTAAGCCCTCTTCCTGGAGTGCTGCCTTTGCAGTAGCTCATCCTCCATGGACATCGTTTCCGAGTTACCGGACTCTGACTCGCGGCTGATGGCGGCTCCTGCGCGGAGTGATCATGTAGCTCTGCTGCTGGGAAACGTGCTACACGTCTGGGGCGGAATACAGGTGAGGCGTATCACACCTGGCGCTTTTATTTTTATATCCGTCCGCGGTGAAAGTTAGACAAGGACGCGAGATAGACCCAAAAGAAGTTTGTCATCCGACAATATGAGTTTTCTTTCTTACTATGTTGTTTGGATTTGCCGTCTGTAAGTTTCCCCGTACTGTTGCTTTCAGTATGTAGATGGAGAAGAAGTTGTGTTACCCAGTGATGAGATCTGGCTCTACGATCTGGAGAGTGGAGTCTGGTGAGATGGAAAACACACACCTTTCAGATTTTTCAGCAGCTTGAAATCCTGTCTTTTTAGTCAGGCCATAAATGACATTCCTGAGACACAAGTCGTATACTGACTGCGCTCAGATGTGATCTTTAAACTCTCACTGGAGTAATCGATCCTTTAAAAAAAAAATATATATATATATATATATATATATATATATATATATATATATATATATATATATATATATATATATATATGTCTTTGATAGTTTCAAAACATACAGTGTATTTTATGTTGAAAACGTCCCATTTGAGCCTTTGGCTTGTCTGTAGTTCTATTATTCTGTGTGACGTCTTAATATCATTTAATAAAAGAGGTAGTAAAAGGGTGTGAGCTTTGTCTATGCCACCAAAAGGCAATAACAACATAGACAAACAACAATTTCCCCTGAAGACTCTCTCCCTCTCTTTCTTTGTGTGTGCACACAAGGGCTCGCGTGGCAATGGGTGGAGAGTTGCCTCCTCTGCTGTCTCAGACTTGTGGCTCACTTCTCAGTGGTATGCTTTATGTTTTTGGAGGCAGAGACAGCGATGACTACACCAACCAGGTGAGCTTTTTACTGGGGGTGGTGTCAGCATAGCCCTAGAGGAACACAGCTGAGAGAGTCATTCCATTGTCGTAGAAGCGGTCCAACATGTTTGTCAAGGCCAGATTCATAAACAAGATGCACAATACACTATTGTGCATTACGTGATATGCATCACGCTTTAATTTCAACCAAAGAAAAAACAGCCAAGGAATGTGTGAAAGGAATTATAGTAATTACAACAGACCTACTGGTTGTTAGAAAAGTCACTGAGATATCATGACCACATAGTAACTACAGTAGTCCTAAGACCTACCTTTAATTTAATGTGTGCTTGCAGTTACATAGAAAGATGAACAAAAGTATATTGTTTTATGAAGATCATTTTACTTTTGTTTGCCTTTAAAAAAAAAAAAAGTAGAACAATTTTGTTATCTTGGTAGATGTATTGCGTAGACTTGCAAGATGGAAAATATACCTGGAGGAAATTGAGTGCCTGTGTGGGAACCCCTCCTTCACCAAGAGACAGACACTCCTGCTGGGTCTACAAGGACAGGTGGTGCAAAGGCTCCAAGCAAAATCATACTTTTTTATAGAAACATACACTCACAAGCATATTTGGATGTGGTCACCTTACATGATATGGAAATTACATTGTTAAAAACAAATACACGAACACGATCAAGTCTTTAATTCAATAGCAAAGCTAAATAAGATTGTACCTGTCTAGCTTGTTGTTTCAGTTTTATAATCATCTATCAGACATAATCCAGGAAGTAGTGACCCTCCCCTGATAGCAACTCAACCAATCACAAAGAAAAAGACATTTACCCATTCCTGACTGCAGGGAGAATCAAATGCACAGAAGTCAGTCATAAATACATGTACTGTATTCTGTTTTAAGTATATAGATTTCTATACTGGTATTTCTGTTATATATGTTTAGACTCATCTATTTTGGCGGATATGGATGGAAAACAGTTCGAGAGGTCAACAACTACAAAAGTTTCACAGTGAATGAGACATCATGGGTAAGGATGAACACAGTGATCCCGGTAATAAATGTACCTCTAGTTGTCTAAGACATCTCACTTTTTACTTAGGTGACGAATGGCCGTGTGTTTTTCCGCTTTTGGGGTTGGAATAACGAGGTACATATATTTGAATCCAACTCAGCCACGTGGACTGAACCCCAAATTCAGGTAAAGGGACTTATGCTGGCAAATACAGTACCACTAGAGAAACAAGATATTACAATTGTACAAATAGCTGATTATGGTTCTGTTTTTGTTTATCTATGGCAGGGCTGGTCACCTGAACCAAGGGCTTCCCATGCTAGTGCCACTCTTGGCAGCAAGGGCTACATCTGTGGTGGATTAGTAAGTGGATTGTAATACATTCCTTTATCCATTCCTTTAAATTATTCCTTACACTGATTAATTAATTTTGTAGTGACATGTCAGTATGGATTGTATAGGTTGGCTAAAGACAATATATTTCATCATGAGTGCTAATTACAAAAAAGCTCATCTTCTTTCAGGAAACACAGACTACAGACATCCACTGTTTAGACCTGGTCACATGGACATGGACACAAATGTGAGTACGATTTAACGTTCATCTGGGTTTTCAGTGGTGACCCAAGAATACTGTAACACTTTCAATCTAATCTCTCTGGATTTTTTGGAACAAAGAAACAAAAGATATTGTTAACAAAAGAAATCTAAGCAGAACTTAAATCACTAGTATTGAAATTATCAGAAACTGGTTGGAGAACCTCTAGATCACAAGTTTTGTTCCGTTCACAACCTGGCTGCTGCAACTTCTGCATGCCTCAGCAGGTCACATCTGCTTGTCTTATGTCGTTCTCCATCTGTTGCAACCCCTTAACAATGTATCCAGGTTTATAGGGATAAGGTTCTGAAATCCATACAAATGTTCTGCCATCACTTTCTCATCTGAGGTTTGTTTTTGTAATTATTAAAAAACAAAACAAAAAAAAACCAATGTTTGCTAATGAACAAAGCAACTGACTAACAGTGCTATCTCAAAGTAAACAACATTAGTGACCTTCAATGTCAACAGAGACACGGAAGCCTCAGTTTCCACTGGATTGTGCGTAGCACGACAAATCCTTTGGAAAAGTGTAAACACAATTTTTTTTGGAATTGCTCAAAACTTTATAAGAATGGTTTTGCTTAGCCGTTTAAGTCCACAGAACTGCCGCTCAATGGATGTTTTTTCTTTATTGCACCACTCTGAGTAAACTCTAGAGACTGTTTTGTGTGGAAAATCCCAGGAGAGCCTTTCAGGCACCAACAATCATGCCATGGTCAAAGTGACATTTTCCCCCATTCTGATGGTTGACGTAAACATTACCCGAAGCTGCTCGCCCGTATCTGCATGATTTTACGCACTGCCGGGCTGATTAGACAACCGCATGAATGAGTAGCTATACAGGTGTTCCTAATAAAGTGTTCTATGAGTGCAAATAATCTTTTATTGCAACTAGCAGTTCTTAATTGATTATTAAAATATTGCCATAATGTACGTTGGCTATAGAGTACATGTAGATAAATAAAATCTCTTCTTGCAAGCTAGATCTATAGCGTTGTTACCTTCGTAGCTTAATGTTACGTCAATAAACATAGCCAAAAACTGATTTTCTCAGATGGAGACAATTTTACTCACATTGCAGATGATTGCAGCTTTCAAGATCCTGAAGGTTGTGGACAGAAAAGTATACAAAACATATCAGATATTTTATATCCCATAACATGAGACTAGGAAGCCATTGCTGCTATAGACGGTAATGGACTGTAGACAGAAATGCTTTTTCATCTCTTTGAGTCATTAATGACAATGTTGACAGAGTTCTTACTCTTCACTCTATTGCAGATTCTTTGGCTTGTAAGATTATACTAGCACTTACACCACCCTTTTATTTACTTGTCATTCATAATAATTGTGATCCATATATCCATGTGCTTCTATAACAGTTTGGACAGGATTTAGCTTCAGTAGTATATGGATTTGGATGAATAAATAATTGTAGATTACAGTAGTGGTCAGTAGTCTTTTAGCTTTTATTAGTGGTCAGTAGTCTTTTAGGTCAAATCCTGGCACCATCAAAGTTTCAAGCTGTTGATCCAAGCCCTTAATGTTCTCAAATCTAAGTGGCTTTGGATAAAATGTAACCATAGATGTTAGCATACAAACATATAATTGGCAACATGACATGCTATTAGTCAAGATAAATACTACAAGAAAAGAGCAAAACCAGCACAAGCTTTTTCACTTCTGCAAATAGTTCGAAAGTGAAGAGCACTAAAATACATTTCTGTGATTTGAGTGATATTGCTTATGGCTCAGTAGCAGGACCACAAATATCAGTATGCAAGCCACAGTTACTACTTGCATACAGCTTAGCCTAGCAGAGACTAAACTGAATGTTGTGTAGTTAATGAGTCACATGTTAAATTCACATGGAATTTTGGCTGGTTGCAACATTTATATAAGAAAAATCTCAGATTGTTTGCTAAAACTGAGAAAAATAACTGTATTTCTGGAATCTCTCTCTCTCTCTCTCTCTCTCTCTCCTCTCCGCCACTGTCACGATAAGTCCATAAATATATTGTGAAAATATTATTATGCCATATTAATGGTGTATTATGACATGTCAGTGTGACACTACCTAGACGTTCTATGACTTACTATTGACTTTCTGTTTATATGGGCTATGAATTTGAGTAGCAACTACAAAAAAGGAGAAATATTTTAGTCTTCATTGTTAACTGACATGTCTCTAGTTAGTCTATATTTTGGAGGATTTTGACCCTTTTCTTTCTTTTTGTCTAATAGTAATTGTTTAACGTACATAACCTTTGATATTGGGGAAAAATTGTACAAAGGGAATTCAGACACTGGACTCAAGTTCTCAGCTTTATGCTTACATTCTATTGTGCCTCATTTGAACAGCACTTTGAATAAAGCATCTACTAAAAGAATGTACATTTTTAACAACACATTACCAATGGACTGTGGTAGCTTAGTGGTTAAGATGTTGAACTACTGATAGGAAGGTCATGAGTTCAAATGCCCTTGAGCAAGGCCCTTAAACCTCAACTGCTCAGTTGTGAGATAAATGTACGTTGCTCTGGATAAGGTTGTCTGGTACATGCAACTCATATGTGAAGTCATTAACTTGCAAAAAAGCTGCTGTTCCTCCACCCCCCCTTACAATGCAGGCTGTGTTATTAATACTTTGAGGTGTCACACTATTTGACATGCAATGTTACATTTTCACTGTCATCATAAAATATTTTACTCTGGTCTGCTCCAAACACACCTGATCCATAGGAGATGGGGGAGGCTTGAATCTGGGCAGTTACCATGTTACCATGTGAAACATACCATGTGTGTTTTTGTTTATGTCCTCAGTGAGCCTTTGGGCCCTGCCCTCCCAGTGGGCCGCTCCTTGCACACACTCACCCCCACCTCACACAACACGCTGTTCCTCTTCGGTGGCCTCAGCATATCTGGACAGGTTCTCTGTAAGTTAAAACGTCCAATGCTAAAGTCCGTTTGTGCGACACTGTAATAGATTTTGTAATGCTGTAATTGATTCCTGTTTAGGTGATGGCTGGGAATTTGACACCGTAACAAGAGAATGGAGAGAGAGACCACATCCTCACAAAGATAAACCCAGGTATGAGGGATAAAAAAAAATTAAAATGGGCTATCAGCAGTGTTATTGTAATTTGAGTGATCTTGGGGTGCAGAGGCTCCGTAACTGTAACTAGAGCCAATTATGTCCCAAAATCAAATTTGGGTTAGGTTACAAATAGTATACTGTTTAAGGAAATATCTGACATGCTTGTATAGTGCACACATCAGAAAGTCATATCTAATCCTTTTATATGCAGATTTACATTTGCATAAAACGAGATTAAAACTTTTCTTTTTATTTGTGTTGGTAAGCACTACATATGAGTTCCGCCTATTAGCATATGATAAACAGCATCTATAAGTGCCCACGAGGATTATTAAACTGTAAATAATTGTATAAGTCCCTATGATTATTTCTTATCAAAAATGTGATTTGCTACAAAACCTGTGAAGTTTAAAATGTAGCCGTGTAAACAGCTATGGTGTCACGTCAGCAGTAGGTCTGCCAATGCCCCCTTGTGGGACCCCTGGGGAGTTTCAGTGTCTTAAATATTGGGTTGTGGTGATCTGAGCATGGATTTTAATTTGTCGAACGATTGAATTTGTTCTCAGGTTGTGGCACGCAGCAGTACAGGGAAAGGACAACGACGTTGTGGTTTATGGAGGAAGCCGAGACTTCATCGTAGTCATGGACTCGGTATGTAAATTGTTTTGGGCGGGGGGAAAAAGGTACCAGGAATTGCCAGTAAAAATAGATTGTACTACATTCCTGTAATATGATTATCAGATGAAAGAGAGACTAGATCATAGGCGAATCATTGAAGGAGGCTGAATCACAAGGGACAGATTTAGTGCAGAGTGAAAAGGAGTGAGAGTGCATTGATGTGGAAATCAAGCAGGATGAAAGAAGGTGCAATAACAAAATCAGTAAGGAGCTCAGAGCACTGTGATAAGTGCAGTCTCCAGAAATCAGCTTCCAGATTATTGAGATTCCTTGATTGTTTAGTTTCTGTGAGTCATCTTTGTTTACCTGTGGTTCCAGATTTCGGTTTCTCTTGTTTCCTTGTACTCCCTTTGTTCCTTTTTTTTTCTACTGTTATATTCATACCTGTAGTTCTGTCTAAACTTTTCTGGTTTTGATCTCAGCCTTTTGTTTGGATTATAAGAAAGGAGTTGCAGATTTTAACAAAGACTGACCATCAATCTGGACTATGACTATGATCTTTCGACATGCCCTACCTAATAGAGTCAACAATTACATTCTGCTGACTCTGGCACTTTTGTCACCTAACATAAACAAGAATTTAGTTTAGCACATTCAGCAGCTGAAAACACTGCATTTAGGAACAGATAAAACTCTTGCGAGTAGGTCAGTCTACTATTGTTCAGTAAATAGTCCTCTGCTTTACACTACAGATGAACTAAGATTAAATTTAACCATTGGTCATGTGATCCACTACTCAGTAACTGAAACTGATTCCATTACTTAGGTTACAGTGCTCAGATCTCCTTCACAGAGTCACTGTGGAGATGTGCTGGTGTTTCAGAGCCAGCCTTATTCACTCGCCAGGTAGGTTTTTATCAGTAATCTCAAACAAGGCAACACTCACGCTACCCTGGTTCCTAAAAAATCCAATCGAAACCTTTCTTTGTTAATTGATGTTGACTCAAAGTGTATACTTTCTCTCTCTCTCTCTCTCTCTCTCTCTCTCTCTCTCTCTCTCTATATATATATATATATATATATATATATATATATATATATATATATATATATATATATATATATATATATATTTATATATATAATTATGTATCATGTTTTATGAACCTGAGAAAGCTTCTTTGGGAAGTCTTAGGTTGCTTAGGTTGTAACATTCTGCTTTTCCTTGTCATAGATTATGTGAGGACTGCATAGGCAAACATGGATCTGTTTTACGGGAGAAGGTGTCATCTTTACCACCCAGAGTTCAGGAGACCCTTCATAAGAGGATGTCTTACTTCCAAACAGAAATGCAGTAGTAACGTGGTTATACATGAGCTTATGTACAGGAGTATTAGCTTATGTACAGTCCGTACAGGATTTCGCAGCAGTTTTTTTTCTCTGAGATTGTTGCGGCCAGAAATACTACATTTTTCTGCTGCTTTCCCCCAATTTGCGATGCAACTTGGGAGTTTTTTTGTTCTTTTTTTGCAGAAAACTACTTGAATTGGCAAAATTGCAATTGCACAATATTGTTTCGCATGTGATATTTGTTGGTAAATGAGACTGTTTAGCTATAATCATGTTATATATTCAAGAGTGCTGAATGCACGTGATGATGTCATATGACGTCCAAAATCTGCGGTAATACTGAAAAATCACAAACTCCTTCGCATATTGTAGAGTTTGCTTGATTTTGCATTCATTTCTGCAATCGCAAAATCATGAAATCCTAGAGGGATTGATTGTATTGGCTCGATCACGTGAACATTTCTGCTCCACTAACATTCCTTTGTTTCAAAAGGACTTATAAAGAACATATATTTATTGAATTTTTTTATAAAGCAGGTTATTGGATATTAATATTGTATATTTTTATTATTCAACAACTTATTATTGAAATTAAGAGATTTAATTACTGAATCTTTAAATATTTTTCTTCAGATTTGTATAAGGATATAGTTTCTTTATGCTATTTAATGAGACAGATTCTAGGGTTGATTTACACATTATAATTTGATCATGAATAAAAAGTTAAATAAATAAATAAACGATCTTAACTAATCAGGGAGTATAAATTTCTACACATGAAAAGCCAACCAGAATCTACTGTAGGGGTGGGAAAGGATTCTTAGCATCCTAAAGGGCTTTCTTTTTGGAACCTTTTTCTGTTCTTTAAAAGAAGCCTTCCAGAGGGATCGACAAAACGCTATAAAGCATACACACCTTTAACTGGTTTAATCATATGTTTATTATTGAATATATTCATATTCATGAATTGGAATGCTTTCTTACAAAATAACAGTGGAATGATATGTCACATTTATGCCAATATATACTAATAAAACCTGGAGGTTCTTCTTCTTTCATGATGACATAATTAAGAAATTACTGTACCATTTCTAAAAAACTTTTTATATATATATATATAAAACCATTACATTTTTTGGTAATTTTCCCTCAAAGTGCATAAAAAGAACTCCAAAGGGCTTCACTCACCCAAATGCAGCGCTTGACTTAACAAGCTTGTGATTAAGACAATGATTGAGTAATGAGTGCTGATCAGTCATCTGACCATTCAGCTGACTGAAACTACATTTCCCAGCAGCCAATGCAGCACCTAACTTCGATTTCTAGAATACAAATAATTCTTACAGACAGCTTGACAAGTCATCTCAACCTTTCGTCAGTGTCTTTGAAGCTGAAGGTAGAATGCAATCTGAGCCATAATTTTCAGCACAGGGGCAAAGCAATGCACAAAACCAACAAACACTGCCCACATGGGAAAAAGAGACGTAAATAAAAATTTTAAAAGATACAAATAATAATGCTCATTCAGCTGATAGGAGCAATTTTTCTTCTTCTAAGCGTAATAGCATTGTGTCTAAAAGATGCCTGATCAAGTTTCTCTTACATTTAATTAAGACCATGTTAAACCAATAGTGAAATTAACAGGGAAGGACAAAAAATGTAAAATTAAAATAACAAATGGAGATGGCACCAGGGTCGTTCCAATGTACATCCTTCCTCCTGCATCTTTCTCCTCCTCCTCACAGCGATCACTCATATAGCCTCCACATAGTTGGCGGGTAGCATGCCCTGCTGGCCCGTGCGCTCCACGCGACCGAACATCCATCCCTCATCTATCTGCTGCACGTCCACGATCACGTCTCCGTCGGCAAACGAAATCTCGTCCTCGTCAGCCGCTGCGTAGTCGTAGATCGCTCGGTAGCGCTTCTGCGCACACACACACACACACACAGACACCAGTTTAGTTGATTTTCAGTTACATATGTACACATGCATTGATTTCATGTTTTATTTAAAGTACCCCTGAATGTTAAACCATTAAAGGCAGTCCATATACAGTAGAATACAAAAATCCATAGGAATGTCCGTAGGTGCACCCCAGGTTGCATACTTATGCACTGTTCTAGTAGTATAAATAGTGTTGAGAAGTGTGCGCACACTGAGAAGTCCAACAAGAAGTGCAATTAAAGTATTCATATGATGCACTAATTCAACCGAAAAAACTAAAGTTTTCGTGCACTAGACTCCGATGGACAAGACGTCTTGCAAATCTTACAAAAAAATTTACATGCACATCAAATTCCATTTCAGGTCTATATTCAGCCATATTCTGAATACGATGTTTAAATGCGATATGTATACAGGTATCAGAATATTCCTGTATACAGGGTTATTGCAAGTATGCCCAAATTCCTAAATACCTAGCCTACAACTAAACATCTGTTAGAACCCACAATTCCTTGCAGACTGAGCACGTGCATATATCTCCTTTCTCCTTTCATGTGCATGTAAACGTAGCCATTGACAAACAGTAAAATGAAGAAATTAATTTTTGTTGACTCTAAAGCTTGCGACGTTGCATTACGTGCTTTTGATGTCATGTGCCATCGACTGGGAAATTTGAGACGATACTACCCTTCTACAATGCCCTAGCAATATCCAAGTTATCTAACTAGCGTAGAATGCAAGTTATGTGGTTTCTAATAATTTGCATATCAAACAGGTTTAGGTAGTTCTTTTGAGTGTGTTTCTCGACATTACAAGCTGAGCTTCCATGTTATGCTTCCATCTATGATTTTTGGTTTGTTTTCTGCAGAAGTGTATTTTCACTGGCTGAAAAAAAGAAACCTAAATGTAACGCTCTGATAACAAACTTGACCTAATCTATATAATCAAAGGCACAGGTTCCTGAACGGAAGACATAGTGCTGTCTCTGAATGAGTGTGTGCATGCATGGTGCCCTGCGATGGACTGCTGATCCGTCATGTGTTTGTTCCTGTCTTGAATGGGCTTTGGATCTATTGTTACCCTGACCAGGATAAAACCGTTACTAAAGATGAACGAATTAATATTATAATCAAAAATCATGAAGAGCCTTTAACCATATAAAACTTTTTTTTCCACAGAGAAATATTAATGTGTTCACATTTACAGTTGAAGTTGATGCTGAGCTGTTCCTCACCCCGCCACTAGAAGGTGGTGGAGCTGCAGCAGAGCGAGTAGGTGGAGGGTCATAGTTGTAGTTCTGAGGGCTGGTTGGGGTGGTAGGCTGGTAGGCTGTGCCTGAAAAAGAAAGAAATGTTGCACAGGTATTAGACTAATGATTAGCATGTACAATCATTCTGGTAAGAGAAATGGCAAATAAAAAGGCAGAACTGCAGCCATGTACTGACTGGTACCTCTATTAGCGTTGCTCTCGGAGGGCAGAGCCTCACCTCCCATTCGGGTCTTTTCAAAATCCTCATGATACTTGATCTAATGCATGACACGTGACAAACATCCACACACAAACATTCACAGTGCTGTGTAACAAATGCGATCTTCAAACACAACATGTCAGTGCATTCCACTGTGGAGCCACTTTAGTCTAAGAAGAGTTGAACATGGGCACAGGCAGAGGAAATGACATCTTAGCACCAGATATGTGATCTTAGTGTTGTTTGGAAACAAGCCATGACATTAGATCATGAAGGTGGTGGAAAGAGTGAAAGGCAGATAGCAGTAGATAATGACAAAAAATAGCAGAGGAAGTTGGGTAGAGGGAGAATGAGTACATTTGAAAGAATTTTGAGTCTCATACTAAACAGACAGAACAAAGAAAAAAAGCAGGGAAACGACTCGTGGACAGATGGGAAGGAGAGGACGTGGAGCTCGGGACAGGGAGGGAAGGGAGGAGTCTGCAACAGAGTGAAACGTGCCTCAACATGTGTTCCACGCTTAAGTAACATGCTACATCAGATATTCCTCAATTGTGTGAAAATCCTTCTTATGCATATAAGGTTTGGCAGCTTACGTTGCTGATCTGGTCCTGTGTTTTCTTGATTCTCTGCAACTCCGGTGTGTCAGCCACCACACTGAAGCCTTTCCCTTTGTTCTTCTCAAATTCCTCTTTATAGAGCACCTACATGGGATGATGAGACAGAGAAGAAACAGACACAATGATTCATTTGTATTTTCGTTGCACACCTAGTGCATATATGAACTCCCTCAACCAACTGGCAGTTCGTTTCAGATTGCTCAATGACCAACTTTCTTGTCAAAGACAATGGACGAGCTTTTGAAAGAGCAACCTCTGAGTAATGATGTGTGGTTTTGGTCTCTGCAGCCAAATATGTGCCTCTGACATATACATGCTCTTTTGCTTTGCCTCAATTCATTCTCCACAAACGTTGCTCATGTGCATGCAAGCGCACACGTGCACGCACACACACACACACACACACCCACAAAGCCTTACTGCCCTTGAGGTACTTAGTGTATTACTATATCTGAAAAATGCCTATAGTGAAACCTCAGTATTCAAAAATCATTCCTGTTTGTTCAAACAAAAGCTGAATATTTTTGCATTCAAAAAAAAAAACGGTTTCAAAATTGTTATGTATTTGTAATCTGGGGGATTTAAGTCCCCACAAACCCAGATGCAGACACACACACACACACACACACACAGGATGTTCACCAAATGGTGGGCCTGAATGTAGAAAGAATCTACAATATGAGCTGAAAATACCCCACACTCCAACACAGAAAATGAAACCCCTCCCACCGACCAAAGAGAAATAAAATACAGAAGCAACAGTATCTGTATACTTTATAGTTCCTTTCACACTTCACTGATAAAAGGCACTGTTATGGCGAACAAAAGTGGCAGTGTCTGCAGTGGCCTTTACTGCAGTGTAAAGGCCTGTAAAATCAGACCTGGCCGTGGTTTACGGCTGTATAAACAGTAAGTAATCTCCAGACTCTCTTAGTAGACCCCGGTTCTGCTTCCGAACAGACCCCGGCCGCATGCTAGTGAGCAGCAAGTGCGTTCTCTCGCCTCCAACCACAACTACCTTATCGTTGCTCAGAGATAATTTATTAATAACATCATGTAGCCTTGTTTGGTTTCTGTGGGCTGTCGTGTAATGATTAGCCTTTGCTGAGGTAGGCATGTACAGGGGGAGAAAAAAAAGTGCAGGAAGTGAAACACGTTATGGGGGATGTCTAACCAACTTTTAGGTATAGTCACAAACAAAGGTGCCTATCCCCAAACAGGCAAGCTTCAACACACTGCCTGACCCAAAGTGAAACACCCCATTGCACACCAATACACACATGTTCTTGGCTGATCTGAAAAAGGGAGAGGGGGATTGTAACACACATACACTCACAAGGCTGGCGTTCTACAGATCAACAGCCCCATCCCCCTCTTTTTACTTCGCCACCGTCCCGGAAATTCCCCATAAAGCGTCCAAGCGTGCTGACCCAGAGGGCCTGCTGCACTCCCACAGCCTGTAAACAAAGCCCCTAAATAGAGAGAGAGAGAAATGAAAGACCCCCTCTGCCACACAACTATGCCAAAAATGATGAGTAACACCACTGCTATGAGTGTTATGCGTCCAGTGCAACAGTACCAACCATCAGAACCTTCTTGTGCTTTTAAGGGCTTGCGTTCCTTGCTGAATGTCTGTGCAAAAAAACAACAAAATCTAAACGTGCTCTAAATCAGTTTCTTTTACCAGCCTGTCTTTTAGTCATCTTTTTGTTTTATGCTTTTGAAGTAAAGGCCAACTCATTGCACTAGTCCCACTCCGCACTGGTGAATTCTTCAATCTGACTGATATTAATGTGCTCATAATAATGTGTTTCTCGTACTCATTCACAAGGACTTGGATGACATCTACAAAATATACGGCATGTATAATTGTTTATATGTGAAGCTTCCTGTAAGAGGATGGTTATTTCACATTTATTGAGGGAGTCGCCAGAGTCAATGTTTTATAATAGTAAGTTTATTTTTTATTTTAAAAAGAAAGAAAAAAAAAGCGTTGCAGAATCTTCAGGATGGCGTTTAAATTCAAGAGAGAGGGGGAAAAAGAGGCTGGTGAGGAAACAACTGTTTCTATAACAGGAACTAACTTGTCTCCACGGCGGCATCAAATATAATGATGAACAGATAAAAAAATATATATAATAAAAATAATAATAATAATAATAATAAAAACATGCAGTCTGATGAGAGGAATAAAACACTTTGATATGTGCTGTTACCGGAAAATAATCCACTTCGGGTTAGCAACTGTTGAGCAACTCCACGCTATTGTGGATCATTTTCCTTTAACATCATGCCCCATTGTGTTTTAGTCCTTACTTAAACTGTACCTGGTTTTAAATCTAATCTGACTTGCCATTATTAATTACTGCCCTTAATCCATATACTGTAGTTGAGACAACAGGTCGGTACTCAAAAACCCATAAAAGTACCCATGGTCTGAAATCACTCTCTATTAACTGCAAATAAAATAAGGCCAAGGTTAAGGAGGGGTTCATTTTTTTAAATAGAAGGAAATGTTAAGCTATGTCTATTAATTTATTTATTTTTTTGATAGGGCGAGTGACAAAGAAACAGAAAGGTCACAGGGAAACAGGAAAAAGAAGGGTGGGGTGGGTGAGAGAAAAGCCTGGGGGAAAGGCGGACAAATGGAACGAGCATGGCACAGAACAAGAGCAGATGGTGCTTGTACCGTCTACATGGAGAGTGCGACCTCACAGGAAGATCCCTGGATAAAATACAGTCTATGCTTGAGTCACTTATAGACCTTACGCATGTTGTTCATTTCTTATTATAAAATCACTATAGTGTTTAACATTTCTCTCTTCTAAGTTGGAAAGGTCAGTCACAGTCACAGGTCTTTTAAAGGCATCAGGTGGTGTTTGGGTGTAAGTGGGGGGTAGAGGAGGAAGGGAAATGGCAATAGCCTGTATTTTGGATATGGTATGGAGAGTCCGTCTGTTGTAGACTGTTGCCAAGGGGATCCAATTGTCATGACAGCAGGACCTGCTGACCAGTGAGCCTTAGACTGGTGGCTTGTTGGATGGCCAGAAAGTTTCCGCGAAGAAGAAAGAACTTAAAACAGATTAAACCCTGTGTCAGATACTAAGCATTCAAATATAACTCATTATTATGACCAGACCAGCATGGCTAATGCCCTGGATTTTCTGGAATTTAATTCTGGAATTGACAGTCAGGAAGTAGACGTGAAGGATTACGGATGGGCTGGAGCAGGAAGGAGTGAGGGAGGAAGAGGAGGATGCGCACCAAGGTTACCCTACCTGGCTTTGCATCTTGCTCTGCTGCTTGAGCCGGAGGTTCTCTGGAGTGTCGGCCACACTGGTGAAGCCCGTTTTGGGGTAGTGCCTAAAAAAAAAAAAAAAAAAAACACACACAGACACAAAGAAGTGACTTTTAAAGAGGAGTGTAGCTAAAAAGAAAAGGCCACAGTAAGAAGACTGACAGGACAACATGCAAAACATGCAGGCAAAGTGAATAAAAATGCGTTTGAGCGTTTTACATTATCCCTCCAGTTAAAGACCTGCTTGGACATGTTAGCCTCTGCATTCTACGTATCTCTCTACACTGGAATTTGGGAGAAAAGGGTGGAGATAATCGTCATAATGTCCCGAATGGAGGAACTCGCATTCACAACACACAAAGAAGCATGAAAACCACAAGCCTTCTGATGGAATCAAGCTTATCTGAAGTCAGTGCTCACTCAACCCAGCTTGCTATAAATATAAGAACTGCTCAAAAACGTTTTCAGTCATTAGTGTCTCATAAAGCAACATGCTACAAACACTGCTTCCCTTAAGCAAAGTTTCACCAGCTCTTAGTGCAGACCTGGGGGAGTAACTGAGTGTTTGGACAGCATTTAGTAGCATTCTTGTCTCAGTGTCCAGCTGGGAGGAGGAGTTTGGTCTTGGATCCCAAATGAATCCCACATATTTGCACGAGAGAGGAAAGGGCATGCAGTCATTTCTGCAAGACATTCAGCGCTATACAGTAAACTGCTTTGAAATAAAGTGTTCTGTAGCTGCTTTAGATTCGATATGCGGTCATACAAAACCACAAGCTCTATTCGGGCTAGACAATGTGATGATATGATATCAGATGTCAAAATAAACTGTACAATTATTATTATTTTTTTAAATAGACTTTTCAGTGTTAAATTTGTTTCTTTACACAATTAAAAGTTTGTATGTTGTAGACGGTATCATGATATAGTATTTTAGGCATATCACCCACTGCTACGCTCTAGATTGGAATAGTTTTTGTGTTTGTGTCCGTGTGTGAACATGCTCCTTTTCTTGTCCTGGTCTGACCTCATGGCCATTTCCACCACCTCAGGGAAGCAAAATTGGTTTGGTAAGCAAACTACACAAGCACAAAGCCCTTATTCACAAACCATTCAGCTCAGGTTAAATCAAATAGCAGGGATGCGGTGACTGAATTCAGGGGCAGCATTGCCATGTTGCACTGCTCCGGGCAACAGTTCCAGGCCAAAGGCAAATGGGCTGGGTCCTAGAGAGAGAGCGGACACATAAGCAACTAGAGGGAGGAGGATACAAGCTTGCACATAAGGTCCCTTTCTTCTATGTGGAAACAAACAGACAGGCCAGTTCTGAAACAATGACCACTCTGTGTTTGTCTCGCCACACTATTTTGACAGAAATCGTGTCAAAATTTTGGGAAGAAATAGCCCGAATTGAAACTGGATCAGATGGAAATGAGGTCAGATTAAACCTGTCTAAATAAAGCCTGCTGCTCTTCCGGTTGAAATCAAGAATGCTGTGCACCTCTTTCGTTAAGATGGTGGGCAATTAAAGACCACTCATACTCAGACAGGAGTCGGAGTCAAAGAGGATTCTTCTACAATCAGGTCTTAAGGCCCCAATCTGCTGGCTTAACATAAGCTATGGGTAGTGATTAAATACCACAACACAGAGACAATATGTTATGCTACAGAATGTCTCGTTCCTCTGTGATCAGAATGAGAAATGGTCCAGACCTTGCAACATTGCTAGCAATAGAATCCTAGCAGGCTCAATTCTAAAAAAAAAAAAAAAAAAAAAAAAGGCCCTGGTTTACTACACAAGTTTACTACCGACATAAAAATAAATGGAAACAAACGAATAACCTGTCTGCACAAACAGGGAACACATTAGTGTAACACATAAAAGATAAAGATATATAACATACCCACTGAAAGAACATACTAAATTAAATATTGAACACAGCACATGCTTTATGCTGTGCACTTTTATTGTTAAACCGGCTGCTTATCGCCGCAGAAATGCAAAATACCCACCCTTTTGCTTTCTATTAGCTCACAATACGTTACACAACTTCATTAACTCGCAGGCGAAAAGTAGTCCCAGGTAAATTTTGCAAAAAAACAAAAGTAACCACAGATGTGTCTTTCATATCACACATTCTTTCCCAGTCAGTGATCTGGCTTTTCTGCCAGACAAATCGTATTCACATATGGCCTGCTGATTTATTTGAAAACAAAAAAAGAAAATCGTCATTTTCTGGTGGCTCACGTACCACTGTAGCAAGTGATCGATAATCATAAATGCTCCTGCCAAACTGCTGATGCTGTTCTTAACCTAACCTCCTAACCTGAGCTGAATGTAACATTACACACATAAAGCCAAGGAAAAGTACCTGGGCAGAAAAACAGCCAAAAGGTCTTTGTGCAGGTCAGTACAGAAGTGAGACGGGCAGCTGAGGAAAGAACTGTGTAAAAAAAAAAATCTATTTCATCACTTCCACGTGAAAGTAGCATTCGGATGCTGTAGTCAACCCCCACATTACACGGGGTTTGCATATAACTTGGTGGAGTAACGGATTAAAATAAATAAATAAAATCCAGTGTGGTTTTGGCGTGAATGCGCGAAAATAAACTTGACCGATGAAGAGTGTTTGTGCAACCAGAGAAGATAACTGCGCTCCAACCAAACAGAAGCCCTAATGTTCCAGTGCTGTAATAGTGAAATGAGATGCGCGAATGTTTGCATGTTACTCAAAGATTTGTTTTGCTCGCAGGACTTCATGACACCCACAGGCTCTGGACTGTTGTCCAGTGACAAAATAGGCAAGTGTTTAAACTCCCACACATCTACCCTAATATGAGAATTATGCTCAGAACACCAAAACGCAAGGCTCTCTCATTTGTTTGTATGTAATCTGTCGACACATGCACACACGCACAAACACACGCCTGCACGCACACACACACCTGTACAGATACTGGGTCGGACTGGCGTTCAAACACAAAAAATAAAAATGAAATACAAGTATTTCCTTGCCAGAAAGATATTTTGCCAGCGTTTCAGGGAGGAAAAACAGATTGAGACTTGAGGACAGGCAGAGCGGCGGACAGAAAAGAGGGTAAAAGTGGTGAGAGCTTACTGGCCGCAATAGGGTTTCTTGTCGAAGCCTTTGTAGTTCTTCATGTTTAGAGTCATTTTGCAGACCTCGCAGCTGAAACATCCTTTGTGCCAATACTGCAACACATGAAAGACAGACCACACAGAGCATACATTTGGAAAAGTGAATAACTGGCATCAACACAAAACATGGTAAATACAGTTATGATTGTCCTCCATACACAAACATTAACCCATCAGGACAGGCATGTGACCATTTCACAGTTCAAAGTTTTCAACTCCCATTACACATTCCGACTTCTGAACTATGACCATTATTTATTTTAAAACGCACGTGTGACCGTTTGACTGGGGACGTGTCTCATATCTTATAAACGTTATCGTGATCTCAAACGTCTTCTCACCAGTATCAAAACTATAGAAGCGTCTATTCTGAACTATTCCACAAAACTATGCTTCAAGATAAACACGCATCAACATTTTGACCTGTAACAGACCCCCCAAAAAAAAAAAGGTAAAGCAATTATTATGAGCCACGCAGCAGTATGTAAAGTAGGGCTGCCTAAATCCAGGCCACTGCAGAGGAAGTGGAGTATAAAAAAAAACATACATCATCCTGATCGGTGAGATCATTTTATGTACGGGCCTCAGAATTACCTCTAACTTTTCCACTGCCCAAAAATACACAAACAGCCTGACAGGAAGACGCGAATGTGGAAAGTCCCTAGAGTGAGACGCAACGACTGCTTGATTCGACTTAAGAACAAGTGCATCCTCATTTCTGTGCAGAATTCATCTGTCTTCCTGCCACATTCATACAGGGCTTCCCCTGTTTTCCCTGAATTCCTATGACTTATAATTGACGTCACACATCGGACAACTTATCAATCATTTACTTATCAGACATTTATTACCATAGTATAACCACAGACTAACACAACATATCAAATATATTGCTCATCCAAACTCAGTTATCAGTTACTTTTACAGTCCTTCCAGCTCCAGACCTGCACTAGCTCGTGGAGACCTTTTCTATAGAAGGCTACGCTGACTTCCTCTTTTTGTTGTTGTTGATGATGTCTACATTCAAAGGCGACGGCGGCTTTGCAAAGAGATGACTGGCAGAAATTTGCCCGCGATCCGTTGCTCTTCAGCCCAGTTCTGCAACCCTCGGACTTTTCACACCATGTCTATCATGCACAGCTCATCCAGCACTGACTCACTCTTACGTGATCTTCCTGAGAAGCTGCAACACACCTCCACAAGCCCTTCGCATAACCTTTCGCACAAAAAAACAAACAAACTGAAAAGCAAACAAGAGCGCTACGAAGAAGTATTATCATCATCATCAAGGGCACCTAACTCTTCAGGCAGGAACTATACAAATTCCACAGGCTTGAATTGTGTAAGAGTTTAGATTCTCAGAACTGCAGTGTTGTCTTGTGGTTAGAAACTGGAATGTTACAGAGAGAAGAAGAAAATTACAGACATGACGTGCACGGCTTTGCTTTTGGAAAGTCTGGTGGACATATACAAACTATAGCTCTGATGTAAAGTGGGTTTATATCCCTTGTGCTTGCATTACCCCAGGTTTAGGCCCACCACAGTAGCTACCACAAACCTGCTGCTGCCAATGACAACGCCCACATTGTTCTCCAACACCAGACGCCTTGATGAACAAGGCACGCAAAGGTAAATACACGCACATCGTTATTCTGGAGATTCTCCAACAGTTCTGTCCATCTAGTTGTTTAGAATGGGATCCACGCCAGCAAAACTACAATAACCCAACAACACAACCTTGTACATACAGAGGTATTATCACTACAGAGATGTGTCTGAACAGGAAGCGACTGCTCGAGTTGCAAAGTGAAGCCAAACTCACCCCGACATGCTCACCGGCTCCATTCGGGTAGCACACTAAAAGTTTATTTCCTCCACAAATACCTGATTAAAATGACACGGAAGAACTGTAGACGGTTCACTTCCAAACGTGTGAGCGAGAGGAATACATCTTCCCGGTCAAATAAGACCAGAATAACGAGGAACACATAGATACATTGCTGTTTTTTTTTTTTTTTTTTGTTAGATCTCTGTAACATGACAAAGCGTGGACATTACTCACCTTATCTAGGCAGTTTACTTTTTCCGTGGGATAGACAACCTTGTTACATCTGCTACACAAGGGATTCATGGTCCTCTGCTTGGCTTTCCTTTGTAACAAAAGAACCGCTTTGGTAACACTTCAGCGCCCTGAACTCGCCGAGAGACCGGGGATCAACGGTTAAACAACTGAAAAAGGTGTGATAAATGTGGTTAAATAGTCGACTACAATCGACTTGTCGGCGCGTATCTATTAACCCTCTGGCTTAGAGATCAGGCGCGGGCACACGCACCGCCCCTCGTGCACGCGCTTTGTATGACTAAATGGGTGGTGCTTGCGAATGGCCGGTGGGCGGATCTTACAAACAAACCAGAAAGAGCTCCCAGTACCATATAAGGAATAGAACGGGCAGAAGCGAAGAAGTGAACTAATAACGTGTGTGTAAGCAGGATGTACGCCACCTGTAGTTACAACAATGACTTGATCATGAACTGTGTGATAAACGTATAAGGACGAGTTATATATAAACGGGCGTGTTGAAATTCTAGGAAGTCGATAATACGCAGAAGCCTGATCTCATAAAACAAAAGCAAAAGTTGATTAGGGAGGTTAAGTCAGGTGTGTGTGTGTGTGTGTGGGGTGGGGGGGTTAACTGGGACAGTTGAGCTTAGCAAGATATATTTTCTGCCCTGTTAAGTGATTGTCAAAACTTATGCTACTAAGCCTTTGATTAAACTGCTTGACATCATATCCTATTATATGATGTCAAGCAGTTTAGTAACATAACTTTGTAGAAGTGTTGTAATCATCAAACAGGAAGCTGACCACAACATCTTAGGGGAGGAACATTAAATACTGTGGCTCGTTTTTTCACAAGGTTATAAAATACCCATGTCTAATACATTATAACTATTTATTATGTGTTTATACAATACACAAGATTTGCTGCTGTAAAAAAATGAGCATAAAGTTATTTAAAATCATGTACATGTTTTTAGAATTATTATTATTTATTTATTTTTGCTAATCAAATTACCTAACAAATGATCAAACAGGCGACAGCATGGTTCAGGTTAATTGTATGTCTTGGAATACAGTAAGAAAGTTTGAAGGGATATAATGGATGCATGAGTGGAGGCATGAAACAGCCTACAACTATGGTTAAATGATGCACTGATGGATTTTGTGTGCATTAAAGGGTGTTATTATGAAACATCGTAATAAGAAGGGGAATAGTGTAGACGGAGAAATGTATTTAGTAAATCTCATTTAGGCCTACTACTGAGTATGCACAGATTTTAGTTAGTGTAGTGTGTACATATAATTTTAGAAATTATATGTTGATGGAGGGGGAGGGGGCACTGGGTTGGGTGTTTGAATCCAGCCTCCGCCCTTTGTGCACAGAGCTTGCAGGTTCTCCCCGGGACTCCTCCAGGTACTCTGGTTTCCTCCTTCAGTCCATCTGTCAGGCCCACCCAACGTGTCCACAAGCAGGCAAAAAACAAAAAACTAAACAAAAGTATTGCATTTCACTGTAGAAAGAATGCAAGTGATAAATGTGATAACACTGAGGTACAACGTATTCTCTTCTGTGTGCTTAATCACTGGTAACCACATAGGGATAGTTAAAAAAAAAAAATCAGATGAGTCAGATGAGCTTGGATTGTACGCATAACATGCTGTTAGGGTTGTGAAGCTGTGCATATCGGTTTGTGTGCCTCTGCACACTCAGATCAAGTGTTCTGTGGAGTTTAGAGCAGTTTGTAAGTCACCAACACCTCTGCTGCCTGTCAGGTGAACTGCAAGCTCCGTCCCTTAAATTATTTGTACTAAACTTATAATCATAGTTACACGATGAGTCCTGCGATTCTTGTTTACTAATCAAACTATTGGGACAATATTATTGCTAATATTTTTTTAGACTTATTAGTCCTTATGGAACTATGCACTTAATACACTTTAGGATGTAACCAATGCTTTATTACATTTAGTCTATTTTGTGTATGAAATACAGTGCTGATTACTGAAAAAGTAGCAGTAAAGCATTGCCTGCAGAACTATACGAACCCCATAAATGTTTTCAACAGTTTTCATCCACCGCTGAAGGCACAATTTTCTGTTTTTGTAATGTCGTTTGTGTTCCTTGCAAGTTGTGCGAAGCAGTAAGATGTTACTCGAGTGCCCCCTATTGTCACGCGTTGTAATGGTAGCTGTGTTGTGTAAAAAGATCCGAAGCGGCATACTGTGCTAAATTGTGTGTAGTTGACTGTAGTTAAAGGCTTTGCCAATTATTCGAAAGCTTTACTTTCCTTCTTACTGGGAAACAAATCTAAATCCGGAGCTCAACTATGTTACAGCGAGTAACAAAGCAGCCACCCCATTAACATTACCCAACTGTTTTCTGTTAAAACACGGCTTCATTGGCTAGTTAGCCAAACCAAATGAGCGACAGAAAATATGAGTATTATAATATAAATGTTTCAAAAATAGATACACGTTGAGTGTGATTTTATATAGGGACAGTTTGGCCTTTAAGAAAATCGGTGGGGGTATAGCTCAGTGGTAGAGCATTTGACTGCAGATCAAGAGGTCCCCGGTTCAAATCCGGGTGCCCCCTCATTTTCTCACTTGGGTTTTTGAAATGATGACTTAAAGTCATTGAAATGAACCTTATCATTAGGTTTATACCTATAAATAGGTACACAATATAACGAAACTGATTTAATGTGCAGTTCATAATACAACATTCAAACTATAGTTAAACAACCAGAAAGAGTAACTACAAAACAAATCAGCAGACCATTAAAATGTACAGCATTAGGAAAGAAAAACCCACATAGAGTAAATGTACGAAACATTAACAGCTGTACAAATGTAACAAGAATCACTTGTCAGGATAATGTAGCAGATTTCAGATGCTTTAATATGTCTTTGAAAACGCAGTCTTGCAGTCGCTTACAGGTGGTAGCAGCCTGACAGCTCCTGGACAGAAACTGTAGTTTAGTCTTGAAGTCTGGGTCTGCTTTCCAGATGACTGTTTCATCAAAGATGCCAATGTGACATTTTGTATTTCCTGTATGGGTGGAAAAGCACCATCTGTTTCACCAGCCTTTACAGTCAACACCGTGGAGCTGTCACACCAGACCATGATGCAGTTGCTCAGTATTATTCCCACCATACCTACCAGGTGGGTTTGTGTTGTGTGGATAGGCAGAAAGACTACAACTTCTGTGGCACTAAACTGATGTGGGTTCTTTTGTGCATTAATGCATATTAGTTTCAGTTATTGGGATTTGGACGCTTGGATTACCTCACAGCCATCATTAGCTGTATCAGCCATAATGGCCTGCAGATGTTGCTGTTGGCCCATGCGGCTCAAAGTTCAAAATGTATTATTATCATATCTGCCTCAACTTGTGTGAAGTAATGTGAAAGACTATTTTTTAAGCCTATTTCTATCAAAATCAACAATCCACACTGCCACATTACATGGTTTTCAAAACAGTATTTTCACTTTATTGGTTCACTAAAAGCACACTTTATATTCAAAATGACATTTTAATGTAATTTTAACCCTCAAAAACAATGTGCCAGTTTTGCTCCTCTTTTTTTTTTGTCAAAATCAGAACTTTGTATCAAACATCTGACATTAGTGCTTGCATTTGAATGTCAGAACAGTAATATGTTCATTTCAGACCATTTCCCTGATTGGAACTGGATTCCATTTATATTTTTAAGAAAGATACTCATCATTCTTGGGTAATAAGATCTTCATTTTCCTTTAACGGTGCATGCTTATGATCTTTAAAAGTTTCTAGACCTGTAACAGAGATGTTGTAAGTCACTTTTTGCAAATCAGTCACATCAAACGTCACTTTTTGCAATTACGAGTCAAATCTCAAGTCTCCGAGCTGCATGTCTGAATCAAGTCACAAGTCTTCGAGGTGCAAATCTGAGTCAATTTCTACATGTCTCTAAGGTGCAAGTGCGAGTCAAGTCACAAGTGTCTGAGCTGCAAGTCCAAGCCAATTTACAAGTTTCCGAACTGCAAGTCAAAGCCAATCCACAACTTTCTGAGCTGCAAGTCCAAGTCAAGTCACAAGTCTTTGAGCTGCAAGTGCGAGTCAAATCATACAGTAAGTCTCGGAGTTACAAGTCCAAGCCAACTCTTAAGTCTCTAAGCTGTAAGACTTAGTCAAGCTTCAAGTCTCCAAGCTAATGTCAAAGCTAAGTCACAAGTCTTAGCTAAAGTCCATGACAAGTCTCAAGTCACTGATCAGCAAGTCTGAGCCAAGTCACGCGTCTCTCAGCTGGAGTCTGAGTCATGTCTCAAGTCCTAATTTATTATAGTGTCATGAGGGGCTTTTTATTTATCTTGTATGCTTGTCAGTGTATCATTGCAACTCACCTCACAGGCAGTAGAAAGCTCTAAAAGATTCAAACGGCATCTTTAAAAACCGAGTATAGTTTTTACAGTTGTTGTTGTTGTTGTGGTTGTTTTTTTGTTGGGGTTTTTTGGTCTATTGATGCTTGCAATACTGATACCTGAAACTTGATCCTAGGGCACAAAATATATTTTTTTATAAAGGTCTAAAAAGTTAGATCACATCATATCACTACTACTACTGAGATAATTCATTTAAAGTGCAGTCCAGTCCATGTGGCTAACTGAGTATTATTATTTTTTTTCGCATTGAACATATTATAAAACACAAAACATCTGTTTCTTTAAAAATGAAATTCTACAAAGTTGTATTGTACTGTACACTAATTGCAGGACTTTCCATGGTTAATGCATGTGCTACTCTCAACGCCTTTACTAAGAGCGTAGCTAGCACATTTTCCATTAACATTGCCTGTTCCTTAATAAAAGGAATAAACAAATAGCACAAGAGGTGTTGCAGGAAAGACTGTCAAATATATGGAGGCAGAGTAAGCTTGCAAGGTAACTATCCACAGTCTCTGGTGTCCATTCATGTGGTGTTTAACAGTACCTCATTGTCTTTTTTTGTTTGTTTGTTTGATCTTTTACCAAAAACAGAAATGAATTGTCTAGGAATTGTCTCCTTTGTCTAGGAAGTCCTGCCTCCTCAGCACTGCTCCGCCTCAATAAAGCCATCCTTTTCATGAAACCCCAGTTCAACCTCAGCATAGCTGGAATGGCAACCCTGATTGCGAAACTTCATGGAGGGCCAATAGTTATTGGTTCGGCGCTACGAATGAACAGAACAGTTACACTTTAATATACAAATGATCTGTGCCATTGTCTTATCTTGTTCTACCACAGAACAGTTGAATTCTCGAATCTGATTGTATTTTTAATGTGAAAATGTATTCATTAGATTTACCTGCATGAGGTAGAATGGAGGGGCGACAGTTGGGTGTGTGTTTATATAGTACACAGCCAGCAGGGTCAAGAAGACCAGTAAGACCAGGGCTGCCACTACACCCGCAATAATTGCAGTATGTTCTGGAGGCTCCTCCTCACCTGGAGAACCCTTCTGCGAATCTGAGAAGTCATGATTGGGAAAAAAGTTCAAAATGAGCTAGAGCTGTCGAAGAATATGCTGATAAGTAGATGATGTAAATGTTCTTTATCCATAATGTTGAACTGCCAAAAAAGCACAAAAGATTAAGCACAGTAACAAAGATTAAGACAACAAGTCAGCCAATTGGACACTAAGCAGTTTATATACACACACTGGCCACTTTAAAAGGAACACATGTACACCTACACATGAGCAATTTAGAAACCAACAGTGCAGTGCATAAAATCATGCAGCTACAGGTCAAGAGATTTAGTTCATTTTTACTGAAATGTAGACATTTGAAGATTGGAAAAATGTAGCTGGCTCTGATGAATACAGATTTCTGATTGCTGTTACAAGCAGATGCTAGGGTCCGGATTTGGCCTCACCAGCATGAATCCATGTACCCAACCTGTCTTGCGTCAAATGTTTCATTTGCACATACTGGGCCCCTTTATACAAATTGAGCATCATTGGAATGGCCACAATTTACCCATGTTATAATGGCTGCTTCTAGCATGTCACAAAACACAAGTTGTCTCAAACTGGAGCCATGAACACAACACTGAGTTCAGTGTTCTTCAGTGGCCTTCCCACTCACCAGATATAAATCCAATAGATCACCTTTGGGATGTAGTAGAATGAGAGAGATTCACAGCATGAATGTACAGCAGATAAAGCTTCAGCGATTACATGATTCACTCATGTCACCATGGACAAGAATTGCAAAGGATTTTTTTTCCCCCAACACCTTATGAAATCCATGCCACAAGACATGAGGATGTTCTGGGAGCAAAGGCTGGTTCTAGCCAGTATAGGAACGGTGTTCCTAATAACGTAGCCAGCGAGAATAGAAATACATGTAGTTTTAGCCAAATGATACTCTGTTTAGAAGAGTGAATATTGAAACGCAGTTAGGGAAGTGAGTGCATTTTAAATCACTCAGTCTTCCTGCATAAAAATGCTTATTTGTGACAGATGTGTAGATATAAACTATGGGTGAGAATTAAAAAAATAATAAAACAGCCACTGAACTGTATTAGGCTACACATAGACCAGTGATTTCAGCCATCAGAAAATGTTTTTTAACAGGTTAATAGACAAGTTGTATAAGTTTTATAAAGTAAAAAAAAAAAATACTTTGGCACTACAAAGCTTTAATTCCTATTTAATTAGAAAGACTAACACAGTGGCCGACTCACCATTATCATGGTGGTGAAAGAGAAGTTTGGTGTCGTCTGCGGGGACAGAGTGTCGTGAGATGGCAGGACAGAGGCAGAGGCAAGAACAGCACAAGAGCAGTTTTAGCAAAAGCGCCCATGCAAGATGAATTCAACAGACAAGGGACAAGCACCTCTCACATGTTAATGCAGAACCTGTCAGATTTCATACAGCCAGCACCTGCCAGTAAGTATTATTTCAAGCACCTTGTGCATAATATATTTAATAATAATAATAATAATAATAATAATAATAATAATAATAATAATAATAATAATAATAATAATACATGGTCTCCTAAAAGTCTCCATACATATGGGAAAGTAAGACTTTTTAGCCATTTATCTTCCAATTTTTTTCATACTTAGTTTATATATTTCAGATTGACTTTAAAATGGCTTTAACAGAAGTGGAATTTATTAAAATCATTGTCATGGCTCAATCAGGAAGCTGTTAACAGGTTGCAATGGATTTTAACAGGATACATGGCAAGCACATCACGCTTATAAACAAATTCAATACGACTGGAAGTTGCGGAACAACCGAGAAGTGGACGTCCACGAACATCCACTGACGAAGGCTCAACCAACATGGTGCTGGCGAACATAGTCCCCTATGTATGGAGACTTTTGGGACACCCTGTACTTATATGTGCACTTGATCAGACACAGTGATTAAAAGTATATACTCGTGGACAAGTAATCAAAGAGGGGCATTGATGGCATTTAAATACAGGCCAGTCTGATAATATCTAATATAATATCTTTAACAGCAGGATATGACCCCATGAAAAGAACTGCTTCAAATACATTGTATGGCATGTGTGAATGTGGCATATACTGTAAGTTTGCGTAGGATGAGATGACTCACCCTCAGTGACAGGGCTGCCTGGCCTAGCTGCAGGGGACTGTGTAGCGGCAGGAACCGGGGAGCTGAATGGACTCATCGAGCTGTCTGCACCTCCCTGACTGTAATCTTCACACGTGTCCTCCTTCGCCTAACATAAAAAAAAATGGATTATAGACTTTTAATCATTCTTGAGTTGCAAATTGGAATGTCTTATTCCTATATATACAGTGGTGCTTGAAAGTTTGTGAAGAAAGAAAACCCAGTTAAACAAATGCTACAAAAATATTATACTTGGTCATTTACTTATTGAGGAAAATGATAGAATATTATAGTATGAGAACGTTTGCTTTCACTATTTGGTGTGACCCGCTTGTGCGGAAATAACTGCAACTTAACATTTCTGGTAACTATTGATCAGTCCTGCACATCGGCTTGAAGGAAGTTTAGCCCGTTCCACACTACAGAACAGCTTCAACTCTGGGATGTTGGTGGGTGTCCTCGCATGAACTACTTGCTTTCCACAACATTTCTATTGGATTAAGGTCAGGACATTATTAACTTGGACATTCCAAAACGTTAACTTTATTCTTCTTTAACCGTTCTTTAGTAGAATGACTTGTATGCTTTGGGGCGTTGTCTTGCTGCATGACCCACTTTTTCTTGAGATTCAGTTCACAGAAAGTTGTCCTGACATTTTTCTTTAGAATCTCTGGTATAAATCAGAATTCATTGTTCTATCAATGAATTGTTCTTCCCCGCCCAGATGCAGCAAAACAGGCCCAAATCAAGATACTACCACCATCATGTTTCACAGATGGGATAAGGTTCTTATGCTGGAATGCAGTGTTATCCTTTCTCCAAACATAACATTTCTCATTTAAACCAAAAATTCTACTTTTCTCATTCGTCCACAAAACCTTTTTCCAACAGTCTTTATACTTGTCCATGCAATCTTTATCAAACTGCAGAGGGATAGCAATATTGTTTTTGGGGAGCAGTGGATTTCTCCTACCATGTCAACCATTGTTGTTCAGTGTTCTCCTCATGGTGGACGCATGAACAATACCATTAGTCTATGTGACAGAGGCCTTTAATTGATCAGAAGTTTCCCTGGGTTCCTTTGTCACCTCGTAGACTATTACACGTCGTGCTCTTGGAGTGATCTTTGTTAGTCAACCACTCCTGGGGAGGGTGACAATGGTCTTAAATTTCCTCCATTTGTATGTACATAGTCTGTCTGACTGTGGATTGGTGGAATCCAAACTCTTTAGAGATGGTTTTGTAACCATTTCCAGCCTGATGAGCATCAACAACTGTTTGTCTGAGGTTCTCACAAATCTTCTTTGTTCGTGCCATGAGACACTTCCACAAACATGTATTGTGAAGATCAGACGTTGATAGATCCCTGTTTTTTAAATAAAACAGGGCGCTCACTTACACCTGATTGTCATCGCATTGATTAAAATCACCTGACTCTAATTACACCTTCAAATTACCAAATTGCCACTCAGTTATAGTGGATCATTTTCCTAAATAAATAAATGGCCAAGTATAATATTTTTGTCTCATTTGTTTAATTAGGTTCTCTTTGGCTACTTTAAGGATTTCTGTGAATATTTGATAATGTTTTAGCTCATATTTATACAGATATATAGAAAATTCTATATAGAAAATTCACAAACTTTCAAGCACCATTGTTTCTGAGTTCTGGATTTTAAGGTACCATGTATTAACAGTACTTTTAATATTTAAATCCTTTTTACATGCTCACCTTGGAAATCTTTCCAAAGAACTTTCTCAACAATATTGCTGGTATTAATTCTGTTAATTTCTGTTAAATTGTAATTACAACATAATTACAAAAGTCTATATTCAACAAAGAGTGAATGTGTAACATATTTAAAATAGTAATCAGCATATTAAATACAGAATCGTAGTTTTATGTTATAATGATTAAAGGTAAATTTTGTGATTTTGTTTCTTTCCACAATAACAAATATGCAGTACTTCTTCCAAAAGAACAATGTATATTCCTCACCTTAAATTAAGGAATAAAACACATCAGGACATGCTGTTCTAAGAAAATAATCATCAACAGGGTGGTGAGATCCCTAAAGTTATTATTTTTTAATAACAGCACTCCCGAAATGTTTATTATACCACTCAAATACCACAGCAATTTGTCAACAATTACAAATTAGTTCCTCATAGCAGCTATAAATATTCACTCCCTCACCAATCTGACAGCTAGTCACGTTACTCATTTCACATTCTCATACATTTCACATACTCATTCTCATTTAAGAACTACATTGCATCATATGTATGTAATATGTATGTGACAAAAAAGAACCTTGAACCTCAAAAACTAGAAAGCAAAAAAAAAGGCTCCCATAAATGTTCAATAAACGTCTCACTACAGAAAACTTCACCATATCAACAATTAAATGTTTTTCTCCCCATTATTTCTTAAATAACGATATCTTATTAAATCTTTAAAAAAATAAATTTATTATCAGTATTGGATTATGTAGAGTGTCCATCATATTACTAATTCAACAGGTTACTAATGCAACAGAATTGGGCCTCTTAGGTCCAGTGAAGGGAAACTACAATGCTACAGCACACAGCAAATTATCCTATACAATTGTTTGCTTCCAACTTTGTGACAACAGTTTAGAAAAGGTCCACATATGGGTGTAATGGTCAAGTGTCAACAAAATTTTGGACATATAGTGTACAACATCCATCCAAAGAATGTAATAAAAATGACGAACACGTTCATTATTATTATTATTATTATTATTATTATTATTATTATTATTATTATTATTATTATTATTATTATTATTATTATTATTATTATTATTACTATTATTGAGGAATAAACAAATTAATATGAAGCAAACGTCAACACAGTTTTCCACATATCCCTCAAATTGTTTTTCATTTTAGTGAACACCCATGGGTTTCGTGCAATCAAGAGAAATAACAATTCAAAAATGTTGTTGGAAATGTTTTGGAAAGCACGACAAAAATTAGTTCAAGAACAAGAAAAATATATTCAGCTGGTGAGTGGGAATGTGGTGGTCAGGTATTTTGTACCTCCTCTGAGCAGCTAAATTCAAGCCATTCCTGTCTATGCCGGTCTATCCCATCTGAACATCTGAAAACATACAAACACACAGAATTGTACAAGTACATTGCCATATAAACCTTTAACGAGTATCATTTGTGTAGATGGTACCTCTGCAGGATGTTGCACCAGCTGCAGCCCGTGGTGAGGTTGGAGTGGAGACACTGGTCGCAGTTGGTGTGTTGGAGGCAGGCTAAAGTGCATCGACATGGAAGGAGCGCAAAGAAAACATTGCCAAAGCACAAAGACATCTCTATGGACCATAATTTTATAATCGGTCCATAATCTATGTTTGTTTCACTAAATAGACATTGGGTTTTATATCAATAAAATATATACAGCGCCCTCTACTACTATTGGCACCCTTGGTAAATATGAGCAAAGAAGGCTGTGGAAAAATTGTCTTTATTGTTGAATCTTTTGATCTTTTGATCTTCAGCCAAAAAGTTGAGGAAATACTTATAAAAACTTATCTGACTTTATGTTAGATATTAAAGTAGGTTAAATGTAATGTTGGTGGTGTACACCAACCACACACTCACTAGGTAACGGGCTGAACACAAATGCAGAGCGGTTAACAATCTCAGTGGTGTTGACTTCAACCCGATGATATTCGTAGATCGTCCTCCTTTTCGAATCTGCTTATGTAAGAATAAAATACTATTACTGATATTAGGAATAACACTATATTTATGAGAATAAGGGGGTTTGAAAAGATGCTCAAAATAGATTTGAAAAGAACTAACCTGGGGATTGTGGGGAAGGAATAAAGGCCATGAAGGCATCAGACAGACCAACTTTCACTGGATGCTCAGTAGAATTGATCTTTACCACCGGTAAAGGTACCTAACAACAGACAGAGGATGGGAACTGTATGTGCAAAATCCTGTGTTAAGGACTTAATAATAAATTTGCAGCCAGAAAGTGAAGTGTTAATCACTTGACATATTTACTATAAATATGGCAGAAAAAAGTATGTAATCCACATATCTTTCTAGCCATGCTCCGACACTAGAATTTGTTGGAATAAGTAGAGCAACATCTTAAGATCAGGTCAGGGGAAGGCCTAGAATTGGTTTTCAGTCTTGGACTGAACCTGGAACATTCCAGGTTATATTTAAGTTCAAGTTCCTGACACAGAGCCTAATATTTTGCTGCCAAGTGTTCTTACAATGTTTTCTCATGTTTCCTGGCTCTCTCTTATTTATTTTGCTTCAAGCATTCTGACCATGTCCCACAGAACTCACGTCTCTGTAGCCAAAAACAATGGTCCCATTGCGGTGAAGAGCGGCCTGGAAGGTGAAAGCTCCCTCTGCCTCCCTGCCCTGAAGCCTCACCTTATCCCACTGCACGACAAACACCTCACCTGGAGAACCAGGAGTCAAAGGTCAGGTAAGAGGTCAAAGCTCCAAGCTGTCTAGTTGACATCACTCACCATTGTCCAGGTAGCACACAGTGGAGTTCCTGGAAAAACTGGGGTCAAAGTTGGCCATGAGAGGCGCAATGTACTGGGTGGCTGTCAGCATGCGATGCGTAATCTCGCCAGTGAAAATGAACCCTGAAAACGGATAAGAGTTCAAAATCAGAACCACGAATAAAAAGAATGGTCCATTGTGAGTCATATCTGATGACTGACAGTAGCTAAACAGGCTAGAATCTCTTTTATACCTTGTACTAAAGATTCTTCTATTATCTCCCACTGTGGTAAGATTCCATTTCCTCTCAATGATACGAAAATAATTATGAAAGTTAATTAGTCGAGCAGATCTAGGATGCAAGAAGCTGCAGCCAGGCAGAATTATGGTCACCGATCTCATCAGTGAAAGATATGAGAGACCAAATCTGTAATTAACAAAGCCTTCCTCATTAGTGCTCCATTTTCCTGATGCTAATTTAAGAAGCAGCAGACCATTAGATATTTAGATGACCATTAGAACATTTCCATAGATGAAGTTAAGCTGTTAAAAGACAAAAAAGAATTGACCTACTCTTTCTATAAAACGAGATGGTTTGACTCATGCACAAACATAGCCTTTGGACTTTCAGACTAGTGTGCTCGGGGTTGGTACATTATTCTGGAACAAACCAATAGGACAGTGACCAAATATATGGGAGACATTGAAGCTACAAGTGACCTACCTCCAGTTGCTATGGTGATTTGCCTCACTTGATGTCCATAGAAGGGGAAGTCGAAGGAAAGGGCCACCCGCTGGATACAGAGAGAGAGAGAGAGAGAGAGAGAGAGAGAGAGAGTGGGGGGAGAAAATAAAACAGGAAAATTGGGAATAAATGTTAAAATGCTCAATAAAGAGATAATTATAAGGGGGCACAATGTGTTTGCTTGTGCTGATAACTACATCCATGTGCAAGACATCCATTTATAGATCTATAAATGCTTATTTTAAAGGTGTAGATACGTGTGTGTGTGTGTGTGTGTATCAGTGCATGTTTCTTACCGCTGCCTGTCGGTGTGTGTTGGACAGGATGCCGTGCACCCTGACTTGACCCTCCTGGACTGAATTCAGGTCCACCCAGAGTTCCTGAGTTCGTCTGTCACTGGGGCCAAAGCTACGCCATGAGTAATATTTTTGAGTGTCCTCCTAAGAGAGGGAAGAAAGATGAGAAAATGCAAAAGAAGATAAAACAACATGAAAAATGACAACCTGAAAAGTGGGGTTTTGACCTGATGTGATACAATCTGGCACTACTTTCACATCGTGACGTGTGATAAGCCATGACAACAAATGGTTTAATCATGACAGCTGAAGAGAAAGTTTCACTCCTTTCGGAATATTTTCACAGCTGCATCAGAAAGCTATGAATGAAGGCTCTTCATTTTTTAATTTAATTTTATTTATAGAGCACATTTAAAACAACGACAGTGGAGTATATATAAGAATAAAATATCAAAAGATGTGTGAGTCCATTTATATTGAGAACACATTGATTTATTTCAAGAAAACACTGTATTTTCATTTCTCAACTCTTTGTACATATTGTGAGGTTTTTGGATATTCCAGGTTAAGTTTGACTCTGTCTTTCACTCTGTCTTTCTTTCTTTCTTTTTTAAATGTGTTCTTTATCACTGCTTTTATTGTAATAAAGGCATTTAATCAGTCACCATGTTCTGAAGAAATTCTTTCCCCAAGTTAAAAAAAAGTCACTTACAGACTTACACACTACAGGCTTAAGGCAGAAATGACTGAAAAAAAAGACGACAAGACAGCAAAGTTAATATACTAAGATAACATCTCTCAAACCATAACACGATTTATTCATTAATGTGCCTGGAAAAATTCAGCCCACAATTTCAATATCTTATATAACACACCACCATGAATTCTGCTGTGGGATTTTATTAAACCCAAGAGCCAATGATTACACAGTTTCTAATGCAACAAACGGTTTAAATCAGAGACATGCCACGAGGTCATTAAAGACATGTGATGGACTGCTAGAAGTTAAGACTTTGAATATAATAATTTATTTTTTTTTAATAACGAAGAAAGAAGGGAAAGAAGGGGGGGAGGGGGGGGAAAAAAAAAAAAAAAAAAAAAAAAAAAAAAAAAAAAAAAAAAAAAATTAATGTTTTTTTTTTTTTTTTTTTTTTTTTTTTTTTTTTTTTTGGGGGGGGGGGAGGGAAGGGGTTGAAACAGTACAGTGAAGGTGTGCGTATCATCGAAAGTGGAGCAGTTAAAAGCAGCCTCTCTCGCGCACACACACACACACACACACACACACACACACACACACACACACACACACACACACACACAACTGCAGCAGTGCTCCAGATAACTACTTACGACCCAGATTCCCTGATACACTCGCCCCAGAATGGCTTCTGTTTCTGGGGAAAGCCTTCAGCTGCAGCAGCTGCGTTCAGCTCCATCCCTGCTCAGCCTCCTGCACAGAGCTCCTCTTTCTCTAGGTGCTTGTGACCAAGAATGTCCATTAAGTTTTAGGGACTGACCATGATACTTCTAAACAAGCCCATAAAACACCCAGAAAAATGGCAGACATGATAATTACGGAGTTTCTTATTTATGGATATTCTAAAAAGGTGCTAAGAAGCATACACACCAACGTACATTAAGACATCTAACACATTAGAACTCCAGCATGCTTAAAAAAACCTCCACTGGCAGAACTATTGGCAAATCTGGTTCGAATTTGGTTTGAAGTGTGGGAAGCGTAACTCAATTTATGGAAATCATTCGTGTTCTGTTAGAGATACAAAAAAGCCCAGAGAAGCACTTAAATAAACCCACACATCCGAGGTTGCTGTGAGGGCTCTTTATCCTCCACCCACCGGGATATTTAAAGATCATCAACACATGCTTTCCCCTTCGCTCAATTTAATGTTTTCTCGACACACGGCAGAGGAAAAGGACAAAAGGCTTCTATCCATCATGCTGCACACACATGTTGTGGAAATCTTCTGTAACTCTTTTTAAAGCAAATTGGACCTAATCTGTAACTCTCAGTGATGAATGACAGCACTTCCAAATGGTTTGAATGCTTAGCAGTTGTTGAAGCCTCGTGTTCTGAGTGAATCATTTGGACAAAGTACATGAGCGGAGGAGATTAGTGCAGGTGGCACATGTGAGGACATGCAGCACACCTGCAGCCTGCTCAATCAACAACACCTGCAGAGGAACGACTAAGGAGTAAAAGCCGCAGAGAAGAGAAGAGAGGAGAAGAGAAGAGAAGAGAAAATGAGGAGAGTAAGAAGAGCAGAGAACACAAAACGAAGAAAAGACGGGTTAAGAAGAGAAAAAGACTCAATCACAGTAAAAGGGAAGAAAAAAGCTTAGGAGAGAGTAAAGGAGAAAAAAAGAAAAAAAGAGTGAAGGCGATAAAAGATGAGGTGAGATCAAATGAGAGTAAAAGAGAGAAAAAATGAGAAGGAGAAGCGACCAAAAAGGAAATGTGAGAAGTGAAAACAGAAGAGGACAATGGACAGTAGGAAATGAAAAGAAGAAAAAGAAAAGAGAAGAAGACAAAAAGAAAGAGAAGAAGAGATGAAGATGAAATAAAGGAGAAGAGAAGAGAAGTGGAAAGAAGATAAGAAGACAGTAAAGGAGAAAAGAATAAAAGAGAAGAGAAGAGAAGAGAAGAGAAGAGAAGAGAAGAGAAGAGAAGAGAAGAGAAGAGAAGAGAAGAGAAGAGAAGAGAAGACAAAATAATGGAGAAGTTAGGAGAAGAGTAAAGAAAAGAAGAGAAGAGATGAAGACGAAATAAAGGAGAAGAGAAAAGAAGAGAAGAGATTAAATCAAAATAAAAGACAAGAGAATAGAAGAAGAAAGAGAAGAGAATAAAGGAGAAGAGAATAACACAGAGTTAAAGAGATGAGAAGAGAAGAGAAAAGAAGTGAAGAGAAGAGAACTCACCACCACTTTGGTCACGTTGATGGCAAGGCCTCCTCCGTTTGCATCCTGGACTGTTCTGTTCTGTGGACTCTGGCTTGACTCCTGCTGATCTCTCCTGACTCTCTGCACGTCTGATTGTCCATACAGTGGACCTGAGAACAGCACAAAACCTTTGAATCCACACAGAATGAAGACCCATGCACAGCTACATAGCTCCCAGTCCTTACCAAAGAACAATTAAGTACATAAGCATAGCAGTATTGGATTAACGTCATCACTGCTCTTACGAACAAATTCAGAGAGCACTCAGTTTACAAGTTTGCAATCTTTGGCATTAACCCTGAATGTCTGATTTATAACTTAAAGTACTTTGTTGTTGCAGAGCCACTGAAGCTGCTGAGTGTTTTTTTCCCCCCATGGGCATGTTGAGGATCGAGGAAAGTCTGATGTGTTTGTGTATTTGACAGATTGGAGAGAGAAAAGGAAAAAGATGGAAATAAGCCACCCGTCTGGTTCAAAACATCTTTAAACACAGCACCATAGTGTCGTTTAATCAGAAATAAGCTATGCTCGCATTACATCTTATTGCTCAATTTTGTTCCTTTTTACTCAGATCCAATCTTTCTGCTTTAATGGTTTACATTTGTGTGTTTGTAAGTGACCTCTAACTGTCATTAATGTGTACAGATCCCTGCCCTGAAATAACCTGCTTGCACACAGTTTCCAAAATCAGCACTGTGCATGAGTCACATGTGGCAAGAACAACAGACTGTCACATTTGTGAGAAAATCCATCATTGCTATAGTAATAAAATGAAGAAACTAGCAGCACAAGCCTTCATTGGAAAAATTATTTGCTCTGTATGGCAGCTACAGCTTGTCATCTGTAATATGATTAAGTTGGCCAGATGCAAAGCTTGTGCTGTTGTTGCACCTTTGCATTTCAGAGTGTGCATAGGTGTCAGAGATGATCCAGCGTGATACAAAACGTTAAAGAGGAAAAAAAAAAGAAGACTTACTCTGATTGAACTAACCCTTATCAGATGTAAGTATTTCCAATTTCTATTCAAAGTTAAATAGTTTGATAAACACAAACATGGAGAATGTTCCACCAATGGCTACGCCAAAAAATCAATTCTGCCAGTCTGAACAAAATCTTAAGCATGTCTCTCTGACATCTTCATCTTTTACTGATAACGGCACAGTAGTAATCCTATCACGACAACTCTGGTCATAGAGTAAAAATCTCCCATGCACACTCACACACATAATCATGCAGCACATACAGTGTCCTCCACTAATACTGGCACCCTTGGTAAATATGAGTAAAGAAGGCTGTGCACGTTTGTCTTTATTGTTTAACCTTTTGTTTAAAAAGAAAATCACAAAAATACTCTGCTCTGAGGGATATCAAACAATTGCAAACAAAACACAGGTTTATAAAAAAAAATCTGTTAAATATAGGTGTGCAACAATTATTGGCACCACATGAATTCACATGAGAAAAATATATTTGAAGTATATTCCCATTTATATTTTCAATTTGTTAGTACACCTGGGAACAAGAAATTGTTCAACCATGACTTCCTGTTTCACAGGGGTATAAATATATGGTAAAACACCGGCCAAATTCCCTTACTCATTCATAACAATGGGTAAGACCAAGGAATATAGCTGTGATGTGTGGCAAAAGTTGTTGAGCTTCACAGAATGGGGAATGTCCATAATAAAATAGCACAAGAATTGAAAATACCCATTTCCACCAACAGGGCAATAATTAACAAGTTCCAGTCAACTGGAAATGTTATGAATCAACCTAGCATTGAACGTGTGTCTGTATTGTCTCAATGCACTGTGTAGAGGATGGTTCGAGTGGCCACAAAATCTCCAAGGATCACATCTGGACAACTGCAGAAGTTTGTGTGTCTTGGGGTCAGAAAGTCTCCAAAACTACAATCCGAATTCACCTACATCACCACATGTTGTTTGGAAGGGTTTCAAGAAAAAAGTCCTCTACTCTCATCCAAAAACTCGAGCGTCTTCAGTTTGCCAGACACTACTGGAACTTCAAATGGGACTGGGTTCTATTGTCAGATGAAACCAAAATATAACTTTTTGGCAATAAACACCAGAGGTGGTTTTGGTGCACACAGAGAGGCAGCCATATGGAAAAGTACCTCATGCCCACGATTAAACATGGTGATGGCTCTTTAATGTTTTGGGGCTGTTTTTCTGCCAAAGGACCTGGACATTTTGTTAGGATACATGGCATCCTGGACTCTGTCAAATATCAACAGATATTAAATGAAAAATGACTGCCTCTGCCAGAGAGCTTAAAATGGGTCGTGGTTGGATCTTCAAGCAGGACAATGATCCAAAACATACATCAAAAACACAAAAATGGTCATCCCAGTCCCCTGACTTGAAACCCATAGAAAACCTGTGGAGTGATCTGAAGAGGAGAGTCCACCAGCATGGACCTAAAAATTTGAAGAGATTCTGTATGGAGGAATGGTCTCAGATCCCTTGTCATGTATTCTCCAAACTCATCAGGCATTATAGGAGAAGACTCAGAGCTGTTATCTTATATTGACTAAAGTATTGACTGAAAAGGTGGCAATAATTGTTGCACACCTATATTTAACAAAGATTTTATTTAATAAACCTGTGTTTTGTTTGCACTTGTCTGATATCCATGACAGCAGATAATTTTATTTGTGAATTATTTGAACAAATGATCAAAAGGTTAAACAATATAGATAATTTTCATACACTTCTTTGCTCATATTTTCCAAGGGTGCCAATATTAGTGGAGGGCACTGTACAGGGATTCATCTCTGCAGTTTTTCTGGCAGGCAAAGCCACATTAATCAAATGAATTTGAAAAGTGAACTGAGAAACAGGACCTTGAAAAGACATGTTGCCAAGTCATTCTTTCCAGTAATGTGAAAGATATCGGAGAGCTCCACTGGAACAATTTCCAGACCTTATTCTCATGACACATCTGTAATCAAGTGTTGCTGTGCACTCTATCTCATTCTCTTCTTTATCTTTCATGTATGATGATTATCAAACCACCAGCTTACTTTGAAGATAACAATACATCTTTTACCTTTTGCAATGACACCACAGGATTGTAGCAGTCTATGGGAGTGTAGTAGTGTGCATATGTGTTAGTGAAAGAAAGGTTAGTGAAAGTGACCCAGTTAGCCATAGCCAGAAAAATGTTGAGCTCTAGCATGAATCTGCTGGGCCACTCTTCATGGTTCTATAAAATACTGACTAATGGTGTCCTAAAAAAGACATATTGAAAACTTTCTATCTGCCCAAAATCTAGATGTTGCATTAATGTCTGGCATAGATGTTTTTTCCCCACCACATGTGGGTGGGGTTAAATGTCTTTGTGCTCAAACCATTAGCCTGGATAAAAATGCTGGCTAGATGGACTGAGGGTGACACTGATCCACACAGCAGTGAGGTAAATGCCAGTGGTGCAAAACAGGCCATTGCTGCCTGAAATAAAAACCAGAGAAATGGGATCCAATATGCACTTACGTTAAGCAGTGGTCAAGTCTCTCACCAAGACTCCATTGGTTTCGTGGATTAAATCAAATCTCCATGCTATGTTTAGAGTAATTACAACTTTTGGATTTCTGATTCAGTGCACTTGTACACATATTCACACAAACACACATGCATGTCTTCTGTGAAAGAGATCAGAGTCTGTCATGTGCTGTTTGTATTTGGCAAATGCGGGTTTCCAGAGCTGCATTAAATGCATAGTTCTTTTACAACCACTGCATGAAACAGAAGAGCAAACACGATTCCCATCACATGTCCAGAACATGGAGAAAAAAATAAGTCTAATTCTATGGGAGAGAAATCAAAAAAAAGGCAGTGAAGAAGAAAATTAAAAATATGCATGACAAAAAAAAAAAAGAAAAAACTTTTAACTTTATCTGACCATGAAGCCCTGATTCCCAACGTATACATTATATAAAAAGGCAGCAAATATGAGGTAAAGGCCATGAGTAGGATTTTCTTTTCTTTTTTTTAAGTAGAGAATGATTGAGAGCGAAATGACTCATCATTGTTTTTTTTGGCAGTAGAGAATGACTTGGACAAACCGCAGGGAGTTTGTTTTTTCAAACAGGTCATAGGTATTCAATTCTCTCATGGTCAAGTTGTTGGCAAGATACAAATGAAGATTTTCTTCTCTTCTGTATGGGGACATGTACCAATAAATAAAGGATACATAGAATGAGAGATAAATGAAGTGATGATAGGGCGGTTGTGGCTCAGTCTAATAATCGTAGGGTTGGCGGTTCAATTCCCGGCCCAAATGACTCCACATGCCGAAGTGTCCTTGGGCAAGACACTGAACCCCAAGGAGCTCCCGATGGCAAGTTAGCGCCTTGCATGGCAGCTCTACTACCATTGATGTGTGAGTGTGTGTGTGAACGGGTGAATGAGACACAGTGTTAAGCGCTTTGGATAACCTCTAAGGTTAAAAAAAGCACTATGTGAATGCAGACTGTTTACCATTTACCATCACAAGTATCAAAAAAGTGGTACTGTACGTGGAGTGTAATATCTTTTGTACTCACAGTCCAGTCATGGCTGCTCTGATAAACCGCTAAACTGGTAAATATTAAGCATGTTTATTGTTTACCACTCAACATCCTGGAGCTTGGGTCTTACATGCGATTGTGTGAAAATGCAACCTTGACATCATGCAGATAATCAAAGACAGATAATCAAAGACAAGCTGAACTGTCATTCCCTGTTTGTTTTGATATGAAGTCACATTTGAGGATGGGAATTTCTGTAAGACCCCAGGTTCTGTTTGTTTGGATCATTGACCAGGACTTGTTGATGAACATTCATGTGCATAATCTAAAAGTGTGGGATGTTTCATTTGGGAATTTTGTCATATTGTGTGGTTTGTTAACTGAACGTTCACACAGAATGAGAACTCTTGGAGTTACAGTGGCTTTGGAAAGCATTACCCCTACACTTTTTGCACACTTTATTGTATTACTGAGCTTATCTAAAACGGATTCAGTTGACTTTTTCTGATTATTAATCTGCACACAATAATACCATAATGACAAAGCAAAAACACGATTTTAGACACTATTGCAAAATTATTAAAAAAACAAAAACTGTAATATCTCATTTAGATAAGACCCTTGGCTAACACACTGCAAATTGAGCTCAGGTGTATCCTGTTTGCTTTGATTATCTTAATTATATGTCTCTATAGTTTGACTGGAATCCATCAAGGCAGATTCTTTTCAATGGACATTATTTAGAAAGGCAAACACACCTGTGTGTTTAAGGTTTCACAATTCACAGAACTTGTCATGCCTAAAACCAAGCCATGAAGTCCAAGGCATTCTCCTTAGAATGGTCCCAGGAGAACATTAGGCTCCTGAGAGTTATTTCATTGAGAAAAAGAATAAAGCCTTCTTAAACCTGGCTGCTCAGCCAAACTCAGTAACTAAGCTTGAATGGAACTGGACCATGCACCAACGATAACAGAGCTTCAGATATCTTCTGCAGAGATGGGAGAACCTGAAGGACAACAATCTCAGAAATTCTCCATCAGACCTTTATGGTAGAATGGCTATAAGGAAGCCATTCCTGAGTAAAAAGCATATAACTGCCTGTGTAAAGGTTGCCAAATAGCACTTCATGTGTGCATGAAGGTTTTCTGGTTTAATGAGTCAAACATTAAACATTTTGGACTGAACTCCAAGTGCTACATCTGGTAAAAGCTTAATGCTCATCAATAGCTAATAGATCCCTATGGTGAAGCATGGTGGTGGCAGCAGCATCATGCAATGGGGGTGCATCTCAGCGGCAGGGACGGGGAGACTGGTGAGAATTAATGGAAAGATTAATACAGAAATATTAATAGAAGTCCTTAAAGAACCTATATTACCGGTTACAGGGTGTACATAACCTCAGACTGGGATAAAGGTTCACTTTTCAGCACGATGATCCCAAAGAATACAGTCAAGACAGCATGGTAGTGGCTTGGGAACAAATTTCTGATTGTACTTGAGTGGTCAAGCCAAAACCAAGACTTGGCAGATTCACACTGGCTCCCCATTCAATTTGATTGTGCTAGTCAGGGGATCTGCTAACAACAATGTGAGAAAGAGACATACCAAAGCATACTCAAAGCTGTAATTGCTCTAAGTGCTAAAATATTGCTGTAAGTACTGAATAAATTGTCTGAGATTTCAGTTTTTGATTTTTAAAAGATTTGCAAATTTTATATTTTTGTGCTTTGTCATTATGCATTACTGTGTTTAGATTGATGGCCAAACTGAATCCATTTTCAATTAAATCTATAACACAATAAAGTGTGAAGAAACTGAAGGGGTCTGAATGTTTTTCACAGCTGCCGAAGGATTGCATCAATCTTGTAGTGTGTCGCAGGCTTTAGACAGATCAAGAGAGTGAGTTGGGATGGTGTGTCACTCGGGAGCTGGTTTTAATGATGAGCCTTGTTTGATTTCATAGCCGGAAAAGCTCGGCTATTTCTGCTGCCATGCAATGAAAGCCATCTAATTAGGTCATTTAGACCACATTGCTGTGAGACTAACATACCTGAACGAGACAAATTGGTAGAGCAAGAGAATGTGGGATGACACCGAGTGGAGGAGGAAGACAAGGCTGAAAAGAGAGTAATGAAGGTGTGAAATGGGAGAAGATTCAACAGACAGAAAAGGGAGGAATAGAGAATGGTAGGAAGAGAAACCGATGGAGCAGTCCCAAAACTACTCAATAAATTCAGGCAGAATGGCCATCATAGTAATTCCCCAACCAGCAGTTTCCCCTCGTTGGCCTGCTTATTCACTTTACTTCTCAAATGGAGTAAATACTCAAACCATGACGTATTTCACATCAGCATCCAGCACAAGTGCTAGATATAAATGTGGATAGGTGACATGTGGCTGTGCGCTGTGTAACCTGCTGAACATATCAAAACGACAGCTTTAGAGCTTGCAAGGTGCTGAGCTTCTTCAAATGTTTAACAGAAACAAATATTAGCTCAGTGATAAAATACACACAGGAGAAGAGAAAAAAATAGGGCATGTTCAGATGATATTGCACAGACTCACAAGCAGACACATTCTCTCTCTCTCTCTCTCTCTCTCTCTCTCTCTCTCACACACACACACACACCAATTCCCTATAGCCTCAATTCCATCAAATCCTAATTGAATCAAATCAGCAAGGATTATTGCACTTTATTCTCTTGCCAAAAGTCCTTCTTTGTTTCACAAAAAAAAAAGAATAATCACAAATTTCCTGTTGGGACTTTGGGTTGTTTCCGGCCAGTGTTCTCTCCCTGTTATTTTTGCAGTGTCTGTTCTGGGTGCTTAAACTTTGCTGTGGATGTTTTTTTTTTCTTTTCATCTCCTTAGTCTTAACTCACGTTTAACAGATTGTCCGTGGAACAGAGCTCTTGACTGGGACGAGAGAGACAGAGAGAGAACACGTTTAAGACACTACATTTAAGACACCAGGATTAAAAATCAGTTCAAAGGGTCTTTTGTTGTCTGTATGAATGATATATGGAGTGGCAGTGGGTAGTGCGTTACTGTTCTCCAGGGAATAAAGTAAAACTATTGTATTCTAGTGAAGTGAATGCTTCCTTGAGGGTGGCATTTTGTCTGCAGATTTAGTCACAGTGCAAATAATACAAAAAACATTACAAAAAATGAATGTTATAGATAGAGCTGTCAAATTTCTTGCATTCTTATTTTAATTACTTAAAATGTTTGGTATTTAAGTTTAAGTGTGTTTGAGTATAAATTTGTTCTAACATCCCTAACAAAATACTATACTTTAAACCTAGTGTTATCCATGATGGATGAAAATGAAAATAAAAGATCATAAAATCAGCAAATCATCATAAACTCCGATATATGTAGGATGGAAAAATTACATAGACAAAGATGCACAAAGAATTGTTTTACAATTGTATTTTGGACGCAGAACCGAAATTGCATCAAATCATGAGATGCTTGGAGATTTCAACTTCAAGAATAGAAATGTAAATCCTTCATTAAACTACTGCCTCAAATTGATAAATTAGTCTGGCTGTTCCCTTTAGGTATATTAGATCACCGACACACATATTGGAGCCAGTCATTTGAGTTATAAGCTCCACATGTGTGATTTGTAGCATGCAATAAAGAAGGGCTCCTCTGCATATAGGTGGAAAGATCAGAGTTTGGCACTCGGTTTAGACTGTAACCATAGTAAGCAATCCCAAACACATTCAGCTGTGCTGATAAGAGAAAAACAGAAGAACTGAAAGATTGAGAGAGAGAGGGAGAGAGAGATCATGGCTGGGGTGCATCATTTGTCTAAGACAGTGCTTTGAATTCAAAGCAGATGAGCTACATGTCATCAAAACCTTTCAAATGTAATGAATGTGCTAAAATGGAAACACGTGCCTGTGTCAGCTTGTTAAAATTAATTTCTGTATCACAAGACTGGACTTGCATTCCACTGAACATTAATCAAGCAACATGATCCCATATTGGTCAACTCTATGTCACTAAATCTGCAGGAGAAAGTCCCCTAACCACTTGTTCTAGGGGCTCACTGCTCACTTAATACACTGTGATCAGGTAACTTTCGAGTGAGAAAAATGTTGGGATATATTTAAAAGAAAACATCAGAGAAATTCCATAATTTATGTGAGCTCTCTGGGATAGCTGAGAACTGAGACAGCAGTGAGAAATTAAAATGAGAACAGAAATAGCAGTGAGAACTGAGAATGAGAACAGAGACCGCAAGAGCTGAGAATGAGTACTGAGACATCATTGAGACCGAGAATGAGAACTAAGACAGCACTGAGAACTGAGAATGAGAACTGAGACATCACTGAGAACTGAGACATCAGTGAGAACTGAGAATGAGAACTGAGACATTGCTGAGAACTGAGACATCATTGAGACTGAGAATGAGAACTGACACATCACTGAGAACTGAGACATCAGTGAGAACTGAGAATGAGAACTGAGACATCATTGAGACTGAGAATGAGAACTGAGACATCACTGAGAACTGAGAATGAGAACTGAGAAAGCAAACTGAGACATTACTGAGAACTGAGACATCACTGAGAACCGAGAATCAGAGCTAAGACATCATTGAGACTCAGAATGAGAACTGAGACATCACTGAGAACTGAGAATGAGAACTGAGACATCACTGAGAACTGAGAATGAGAACTTAGACGTCACTGAGAACTGAGACATCACTGAGAACTGAGGGTGAGAACTGAGACAGCACTGAGAACTGAGAATGAGAACTGAGACAGCACTGAGAACTGAGAATGAGACATCACTGAGAACTGAGACATCACTGAGAACTGAGAATGAGAACTGAGACATCACTGAGAACTGAGAATGAGAACTTAGACGTCACTGAGAACTGAGACATCACTGAGAACTGAGGGTGAGAACTGAGACAGCACTGAGAACTGAGAATGAGAACTGAGACAAAATTGAGAACTGAGAATGAGAACTGAGACAACATTGAGAACTGAGAATGAGAACTGAGACATCACTGAGAACTGAGAATGAGAACTGAGACATCATTGAGAACTGAGAATGAGAACTGAGACAGCACTGAGAACTGAGAATGAGACATCACCGAGAACTGAGACATCACTGTGAACTGAGGGTGAGAACTGAAACATCACTGAGAACTGAGACATCACTGAGAATTGAGGGTGAGAACTGAGACAGTACTGAGAAATAAGTCAGAAAGAAAGACTGACAGCAGACTCCCCCCATGCAACAGCAAAAGAAAAGCTGGTCATCACTATTACGCTGTCCACTGCAACCAAATACACAAGAAATAAACACAAGAACAGGATGTTATCCCAAATGTGATCCAAAGATCGCTGTCTCAATTAGGGCAGAATTAACTTTGCACAAGCTGAGTGTGTTGTCACGTGCGCAGAACATGATGCCAAAGTGGGTCATATAGGACACGTAGAACATATAGGTCCAGGTGTAGAAGTGGGTCATATAGAACATGCTTTTATATCTAATAAAAAACCTGTTATGGTTTGACAACAAATAGATCTGTTGTGTTTTGACTGACAGTCAAACAGCAACGACTATGTCACATATAGTATAAGAGCACGCAAGATTGAAGATGTACACACACACACACGCACGCCCTGTGCCTTGTGGGCTCTGTAAGCGTGCTGCATGAAAAGAGAGAGAGGCACAGGAGGGACAGGGGAAGTGAAAGTGGAGCAGTGCTGCTTAGCAGAGAGAAGAAGAATCAGGACTGCTAAAAATACAGCATCTCCAAGGAGGACCAAAATACACACGCCCACACACACACCCACGCACAGACACAAACACACGCAGGGTGGGTGTCACTGAAACAAGATCAAGAACATACGTATAAAATGTCCACGCTCATATGTATATATATATATATATATATATATATATATATATATATATATATATATATATATATATATATATATATATATATATATATATAAGCTACAGTTACTATAGCAGTAAAAGGACAAACAACAAAGAACACGTTGGTTAATGAGCACCAAAATAAAAAACATTGGTAATTGGTGTGTTTTAGGGTGAAACCTAAAGTTGGGAAATATCTGGCACTGTCTAACTGTAATGAAGTGAGAGTTTCAGGCAACAAAACCACAGAGGCCACATGGAGGACAGTCAAAAATGCATCCTTGAAGTACGCATTAAAGTAATTACGTGCTAATTGGTTATGTGTGATAAAAGGTTGGGCATTTCTCCCATCCGAATGACAGTGTGTTCATAACATTCAGAAAGACATTTTAGACTGACAGCTGTGGAACTTCCATCACCAGGTTTGTCAGCAATTTATAGGCAAGTACGTATTAGAGTATGCGTAGTTTGAAACACACACACACACACACGAGGTTGGTTTTATGTGCGTTGAAGTGAGTAACCAGGCCAGTACAGAAAGAACTCGACACAAACAGATGTAGCCCAACTTTCAGCCTGTGGGTTGTCCATTTCCTCTGAGTCATAAGGATCCTCGGGGCAAAACACACAAGTTTACACAAGCATCAGCACCGAGTCTTGCAGTGAAAGGAAACAGATACACACTATTCACAGAACACAGAACTCTCATATGAGAGTGCGCAAACCCAAAACAAAAAGCAGCAGCGCACCATTACCTCAGTAGAGTTTTTTTTTTTTTAATAAGTTTATGACTTCATTAATTACACAAACAGAGAGAATTATGGGAACCTTGCCTTTCTTGTAAATGTTAACCTGTTGAAAGCTGTGATAAATGTGAGGATATACTTCTGCACATCTTTTAGCATGTGCAGATGTCTGACACACGCGTGTGTGTGTGTGTGTGTGTGTGTGTGTGTGTGTGTGTGTGTGTGTGTGTATTTATGCAGAAGTTCTTACCTGAAAGCTCTTGACTCCAGACTCTGGCAAGCTCTGCCTGGGACAGACAGATGAGCAGCACAGCGCACAGCCCCATGGCCAGCTTTCTCTCAGTCCTTCACTCACTCCTCTCCTCTTCTTCCTCCTCCACTCCTCTTCGTCCTCCTCCTCTCCTGTCTTCTCCCTCCTCGGCTCCTCCCGTGTCACCTTGCTCCTTGTTTCTGTGTACGCTTTTGACAAGCTTTTTTTTTTTTTCTTACTCTACTTTATTTTCTGCCTCTTCCCTCCCTCCGCTCTTCCCCTCCTCTCTCACTCTTTTCCACTGAGGAAAAAAAGGGAAACAGATTCTTCACTCTGCTGCTGTGCTTTCTTTCTTGGAATTCTCGGATGTTGTAGTCATGGTAATGCGAGAGTTCAAGGCGGGACAGACAGGCAGACCAGCTGAGAGAAAGAGTTCTCCACCTCCCTGTTCTTTCTCTCCTGATGACTCTCTCTCTCTCTCTCTCTCTCTCTTCTCTGTCTCTCTGCCTGCTTTTGAGGACAGGCAGACTACCCCACTTACAAATATTTATATATTTCTGCTTTTCTCTTTCTTTCAAAATAAGACTCTATGAGGGTGGAGCTGTATCTAGTGCCACCTAGTGGAAAGGACATCCTATAGGTAGACACACACACACATACACGCTTTCTTTTGGTGACCTTTCAGGACATGGTTATATATATATATATATATATATATATATATATATATATATATATATATATATATATATATAGTGTATATATTGTATGTGTGTAATTAACTTTATGTAATATGACTTTTCTACACCTAATCCTAAACCTGACCTTATACCCCCAACTCACACACACACACACACAGACACACACACACACACACACACACACACGGAAGCCTAACCTCAGCAACCAAAAAGAAACGTTTTGGCTCTTTTGGTTTATCAAATAAAATCAGCAGTTTTTGTTAAAAACAAACAAACAAACAAACAGCCAAATGTCCCCACAATGCTGTCAGACAGGCGCAATATGTCTGATATACTTACCCTTGTGGGGACATTAGGTCCTTGCCAAGATATAAACACATGTCAACTAAACACACACACGCACGCGCGCACACACACACACACACAAACACACACACAGACACACACACTATTTAGTGTTTAGACATGTTACAGTTTTAATAAAGGTCACCATCCATGCAACCCTGTATGTGTGTGCCCATGAAATCAAACAAAATGTAGCATAGAGGTTTTGAAAACGAAAATCATTCCATTTCGACATGCTATCCAACAATTAAATAAACTCTTCCCTTGAGCCTACATGTATGACAGTACAAAAAATGGCCAATGCTAATATTTTTGCACCCTTTCCCTGACCCATAGTCAGTCACTATGGTGAGAACAATACAACAATTCTGCAGAACTTCTCTAAAAGAGCGAGAGAATCAAGTGGAACAACTCGAAAGGATCCCACACAGCTGCCGAGCACCATGAAGTGCCAATACTCCCACTGAGAGATTAGCTTTCCAAAATCAAACCCATGCGGACACTCACACACACACACACACACACCATCTCTTTCAGACGCACACACTCTAACAGCTTGTGTTCCCACCGTTCTTGTCGGGGTGACTGAAGAAGGCCCTGCAGAAGAAAAAAAATGATTTCCTGTGAAGGCTTTGCTAATACCTCAGTACGCACAGCGAATCCAATTTACAGGAAATGTCAAAGTATCTGTTAAAAATAATCCATCCCACTTAAACAGATCCTTAATGAATCAAAAGCCACACACGATACAGTTTATCTGAGGGTATTACTTGTGTCCTTGTGATGTTCTCAGTGCAGTGTGATAAATTGGTCAGGCAGGCTGAGTGTGTACTGATCAATGATGAAGTCGAAGTCAACCCCTTTTCCCACACATTTTGCAGGAAGGAATGTCATGATGGCACACATCTTACTCTGACTCCTCAGAAGAAACTCCTTCACTGCTGATCCAGACACAGTTATTTCTACTGAAACTGGCATGTTCTTTCCCAAGGTTCTCAATCTTGGTGGTTTGTTTTTCCAGTTATACAGCACAGATGTAGCATGTGAGATCAATTATAAGGGCATTTATAAGTGTAAATAAACTGATTAAACAGTACAAACACTTCTGTTTTGAATCCATGCTCTTCAACCAGAACATGTCCAAACAGCAAACATGCATATTTGACCTGATGATTGAAAACCAATGAGCTACTCTTAAAATCATGCCATTTCTCTAAAGACAAAACAACAACAAAGTCATTCTGCTCAAGAACTTATTTAAGTGGCAATCTAGAGAGCAACCACATCCTGGCATTGAAATGCACTTCAGATGGATTACCCATCAATGCATCAAATTTACATCAAGTAAATTCGAAACTGTAAACTAAACGGACACATTAAAGGAGGCACCAGTTCTTCAATCTTCTGTCAAACTGTTCGAGTGTGTATATTTATAACTAAAATAAACGGTCAAGGCCAACGGCTTTACTGAAAAAATGCAGAGTGTTATCTGAGCAAAGTTATTTATTGGATACCACCTGTGGTAGGCAAGCATGAGCATGATGAAAAATGACTGCTGACACAATCAGTATCTAATATGATGACTCATACAATTATGAGAATTCTACATAACCGCTGCTCTAGATCTTCTTCTTGGTCTGCTTCCTTATCCCCCTCTCCCTCATCCACTCCATTCATCTGGCACCAAACAGTGGCATGTTTCTTATTAGAGCAGAAATCCAGCTTGCCTGCTGTTATTAGAAACAGGTTTGGGGGAATGAGAGGCTTGTATGAAGGGGGGAAAAAAACACTAGAAATGGAGCACTAAAAACTACACAAAACAAAAACAAATTTGAACAGGTTATGTGCAATATGTGTTTTCAAGGCCTTGGAATGATTACTCTTCATGCAGATTAGATTTGAGCAAGTACGTTTTGTGACTGTGCCTCCACCTGGTACAAGAGTTCATTTTTGTGTTTGTTACAGTCAGGTGTTTGAATTCATCTATGACAAATAAGACACATATTAATGTCAGCTCCATCACAACCCTTTGGTAGATGTTTATTTTTTTTTTTTTTTTAAAGATAAGACAAGACAAGATAAGAAAATAATACTGTACTACTGTACTGCTGTACAAAAATACAAGATTATAAAAAATTTTTCCCTGCGTTCTACAGACAACATAAAGCAACAATTTAAAAAAGCAGACACATAAGTATAAAATAGTAAATTAAACAAATATAAGTTAAACAAAGGGGTCCAATAAGACAGTAGAATAAGACAGGATGTGCAAAGGCACATGTGCAGTTACATGTAGGTGTACCTAATGATTCTGGAGGCCCTGCTCTGACATCTGAACAGATAAATGTCCTCAAGTGCTGGTAGCTGTGTACCAATGATTTTTTTTTTTTGAGCCGTCCTAATGACCCGTTGCAGAGCCTTCGGGTCTTCATGAGACACGCATAGCACACATGACCACCTCATAAATCTAATTTAAACATTTATGGTTTCATAAATGTCTAAAAATGTCTTATAGGCTAGAATAACACACCAATAAATCCTTACATAAGACTTGTTGACTAAAGTCTTACCACTTCCATCATTTAACATCTTATATCCTAGTAGGCATCAGCTTGTGTAAATGTAATTCACAAACATGAAACTCCAACACATCTGCAGAAATCTGAAGCAGCAGTTCAGAGATCAAATCTCTTCACAGATTGATTATAAATTTACATAGATGTACAGTGTGTGTCAGATTAGAGAGGCTGCTAATACTAAATGCATCAGATAAAATATAAAGTAAAAAAAAATTAAAAAAAAATAAAAAAATTTTTTTATTAAAAAATAAAATAAAAAATTTTTTAAATATATAAAATTTTTAAAAAAGAATTAGACATTGTACATATTTATTAATGATATTAATTTTAAGTCATGCAGATCCAGATGTTTAGTTAGTAATGATTCTGTGTCTGCAGGTTTTACTGCTGTGGAAGAATGTGTTTGTGATTCCATGTGCAATTTGGCCTGTAAATCTTTTCAGCAAGGTTAAAGAGAATTCTTTCAGCTTTTACTCCCTAAACACCAAGTTTCATTACCCAGTCATTGATGTAGGTCAGTGTAGTACAATTTCCCCGTTATATAACAGCAAATAATAACATATATATATATATATAGAGAGAGAGAGAAAGAGAACACTCGGTTCTCTTCCAAAGCATATAAAACCCCTTTTACACAAACCCATGACAAAGGAACAAAAGGTTACCAATAAAAGCTGTTGAAAAACAACAGCCACACTTTGTAGTTTTTGTATATACTTTATTGTTAGCACTAAATGTACCACAGCCTTGATACCCTCTGTTGTTTGAGACCTGCATTTGTCGGCATAACTTATTGTGAGGTTCTTCATCCACCATTGGCCATCATATCAGTCAGATAACAGAACACTTGTATGAAGGGATTTTGGCCAATAGTGAAAAAGATTAAGGAAAGGAGACAGAAATATAATTAGTGGAAAATTCTGTAATGATGTTTTGTCTCAGCGCTTTTGTGCAATTGTCACAATGAGGTCAATGAGGCAACTTGCCAGTATCAAGTTCTCATGCTTATTTTAATACAGTGTGAAAACTGCTGGGAGAAGTAGAAGATGATTTAGTAATTATACATTATATTGCCAGAGGTTTGTAGATACCTGACTATCACATCACATCCCCATATGTGGGCCGTCCCGAAACTGTTGCCATAATGTTGTATAGGATACTATTGTTTAGGATGTCTTTGCATGATGTAACATTAAAATTTCCTTACACTGGAACTAAGAGGCCCAAAGCTGTTCCAGCATGATAATCCCCTGTGCACAAAGTGAACTCCATGAAGACGTGATTTGCCAAAGTTGGTGTGGAAGAACTCAAGTGGGATGCACAGAGCCCTTACCTCAACCCCACTGAACACCTTTGAGATGCTGATTGCTCACAAGGTCTCCTCACCTGATATCAGTGCCTGGCCTCATTAATGCTCTTGTGGCTGAATGAGCACAAATCCCCACAGCCACGGCTCTAAAATCCAGCAGAAAGCCTTCCTATAAGAGTGGAGATTATTATAACAGGAAAAAGGGGGAAATAATCTGGAATGGGATGTTCAAGAAGCACATATAGGCGTGATGGTCAGGTGTCCACAAACTTTTGGCCATAAAGCCTAGAAATCACTTTTATAAAATGATCATTCAAAACTTCAAATTCTTCACATTCAAATTCATGTCCAGGTGCCAGTGACAGCAAAGATAATGTGTGAGGCTTTAACCATTCAATGAATCCACAGTACAATACACACAGTCTGTCCATCACCATAATGCATCCTACCTGTTTTACAATGGCTAAAGCTATGAGTTATTTGTAAATCACTAATGTAACTGTAACTGCATGTTTGTCCGAGTGATTCACCCCCTGCAGTGATGATCTATACCTAATTAAATGCTATGCGTATGTGAGAGTGTACGTACTTTAGAGAAGCAGAAAAGAGAAATTGGCTAAGATAATGTACTTTAGTGTGCAACACTCAGACATCTGTATTGGCCTTTTCCAAGTAAACAGTCTGTGTTAGATTATGCTGTTGAGTAGAGAATGTGGCCTGTTGTTTGCATCGGTATGTTCAATGACTCTACCTCTAATCTTGTTTTATTTGTGTCCTCTACCTCTAATCTTTGTTTAGTTCTCCAGTACGTTATGGTGTATGCCATATGTAAGGAATAAAACACTACTGATTTTGCAATTTACATGCATTATATTATGTAGATCATGCCATACAAGTTCCTGTGAATGAGTTTTTACTATAGAAATGATACTGCATTATAAAGAGCACATTAATAATAAACTTGTGATTTGAATTAGTGTCACACTGCTGTCACAGCTGCTGTTATAGAAAATCGATCAACATCATTAGAACCAACAATTCAGTGTTGTGTTCTATATTACTGACAGCTTAACACAACCATGAAGAAAATATGCCTGACTTGACAGAGAACATAGGTACAGTAGGGCAAGCAGATCACATTCAGGACAGCATTCACTTAATATCGATATATTGTCCCATGCAACAGTACTGGTGAAGCCAAATAAACATATTGTATTGGATTAGTTATGGACTGCTTCCTGTGGCTCACGGTGTCCTTACACATCTGCACTTTTGTGACGTTTATGTCCCCTCTGAAATTTGTGCTCGGTCCACCTCCCACATGCCTGGTCATTTAGGACCACAAGTGCCTCATGTCCATGTACAGTATGTGTGTAAACCCTGATCTGTTTCCTTTTCTTTGTCAAGCCTTTGTCTTTGTCTCAGTATTTAAAATGAAGACTTTATCTTTTTTGTCTCTCTATTATGGATATATTGTATATTGAAGAGGGGGGCATGGTGGCTTAGTGTTTAGCACACTTGTCTCGCACCTCCATTGTTGGGGGTTTGAATCCTGTGTGTGCAGAATTTGCATGTTCTCCCCGGGGTTTACTTCAGATTTCGTTCCCCGGCCCAAAGACATGCTTTACTTCCAAACTGTCCATAGTGTGTGAGTGTGTGTGCCCATCCAGGGTGTCCCCAGCCTCATGCCCTGAGTTTCCTGGGATAGGGTCCAAGCTCCCCAGCAACTCTGTGCAGGACAAGTCTTAGAGATAATGGATGGATGGGTGTATATTGGTCTCTTCTGGGTCTATGTGGTGTTGGAGCAGCTGGATCAAATTCATTTGGAAATGTGGAAAATAACCCAACACTGGGTGGTTGAACCCAACAAACTGCCTGACACCAACAGACAGTTTTCATAATTCACAAGCAAGATTTATAACATTCATAAGTGAAGGTACATTAATCTGATATTTTTCTTGTGTAGATGCTGTATATGTTATATGTTATGGTTTTAACATTGCTGAAGATTAATTTTTTCAGCATAATCTGTATGAGTTATTTTTATCTACATTATTGATTGGCTATTATTGATTGAAGGCAGCCATGCAGACTGACACAAACACACCCACTATCCCGACCACCCCGACTGCTTCCTCCCACCCCCCACCACACACACACACACACACTTCTCTAGCCTGATTCCAATGCCTCACCCATTATCAGTTCAGTCATCATTTACTGATAAAGGCCTTTAATTGGCTCCTAATGGCACTCAGACAATCAGAGCAGACTCGTGCTGAGAATACATGAAGGACTGAGACAATGACTTCAAAATAACGATCAGTAATTACATGATAGACAACAATCAAAACACTGCTCTGTACGCTGGGCATTTTTATGGTTTTTATTCATGCCGTCTTTCAAAACAGCTTTTTAAAAATTTCATTGTAATAGAATTATGCTTCGGTGCCAGTGATAACAAAAATAACATTAAATCCCATTCAATGAAATTACCTTTGTCCATGAACCCATGCAGAAACAACCATACAATATGCACAGCCTGCCCATCATTAGAATGGATTCCAATTGTTTTACAATGGCTAAATCTACGAGTTATTTGGAGGTCACTAATGTAACTCTAATTACACTGTTATCTGAGTGATCCACCCCCTGCAGTGACGATCAACACCAATCATTGTGTTTGTGTTTGGGGAAAAAGTGTTAAAATACACTGTAGCAGAAAATGCCATTTTAAAATGGTTATTATGATCGTATACACTACAGTGGCATTTACAACTGTTAGATAACTACAGAACATGTGTGCTAAGATATCAAGCTAATTTAGCTAAGGTTAGTGATCTTGATCTTGAATGTAGTGCTATAGTTTGACAGGTTTTTACTTGTGTTCTATAAGGATCTGACTACAATTCAAAACTCAGGATATCCAATATATTCAAATTTCTACTTCTATCTACCTATGACAAATGTTAATTTGCCGGTTAGCTTTGTGCTAATGTTTTCTAAAGCTGCAGCTGTAATGTCAGTAAATACAAGTTCTTTGCAGTTTTCATACTCACTCCAAACAGACCATTCTCATTTTCCTGTTCCATTTCCATTCTAAATTTCCTGTTGTGTCCTTTTCAGATTCTGAATCAGTGTGAGATACTGAGTATGAGTGATTTATGCAAAAATAACATTAAACACACATGGAGGCCTGGCAGAGAAGGTAAATTGGCTAGTGCAGACATATCCTCTGTGTCAGTCCCACAAGCACTTAACACCAATATATTGTCCTGTAGTTGAACAACAGTGCTGTTTTATCCAAATAAACAGTCTGTGTTGGATTAGGTACAGACTGCTCCCTGTAGCTCACAGCCCTTTACACATCTGTTCAGAAAGTGTGCTCAGCTTAAAGATACATAACAGTATATGCTGTTCTTATGGTCTGTTTTAGACACTTGGATAGATTTGGTTTGAAATATTGTTTACAACATATTGGCAACATGAAAACACTAACAGATGTTGTTTCAACAAGACATATTTTACATTAACATTAAAACTTTGATGAGGTGATTTGGAGCACCTTCATTCCTGATGTTCTATGGCAAAAGAGATGAAAATGTTGAAACAAGTGAATACATTTTTTTTAAATAATGATAAATAAATAGACAGAACTAAATAAATAAAGAACTAAATTAAAATGCTATATATGTTATGGAACTCGGTTCCTCCATTCACTGTCTCCATTGTCTCTCTTTCATTATCACCTTAGCCATCATTAATTGAGAAAGGCGTTAATTGGTTCCTAATGAGACAACAGAGTGGCAGACAATCAGACAGCAGACAAGAGCTGTGTACATGGGAAACAATGCGTCTGCTTTCCACCACAATGCTTCAGCCAAACTGGGGAATTAGATCTTATCCTCTCACTGGCTCTTAACTTTATCATTGAGGTCTATCACCACTGAAGCAAAGACATGTCCACTGCTTTACTGCTAAATGTTTCTTGTAATTGTGATTGCTTTTCAAATGGTAGAACTTTTGGGTTAGGTTTGTTTGGCACAAGACTACACAAAAGCAAAACAAGTCAGTAATTTAAACCTGAAAAAGGCTATATTTTTTGGCACTTACCGGTATGTTTTCATAACATTTACAAGATTTATTTTGATGGGACTAAAATGTAGGTTCACGTGCCAATAACAGCAACAATAATGTGCAAGGCCTTACACAGTAATCTGGGAGATATAAAGTGGGAAGTAAATAAGATGTTTGTCATTTGTCACAACATTGGAATTCAGCATTTTTGCAGAAATGTAAGAGAGAGAGAGAGAGAGAGAGAGAGAGAGAGAGAGAGAGAGAGAGAGAGAGAATTTGTTAGGATATTATCAGTAAAATTACATACAATCTATATTACATTTGATACTCATGATAACTTCTAATTCTGATTTGATTTGCATTGTTAAAACAGGGGTATCTTGTATCTGTACAAATGTAATACATTAACACAGATATCCTAAATACTGAAATAAAATGGGTGAGTAAAAAAACAGAAGCCTGCTATCAATTTGCATTGCCAGTGAGTGCTCCTGCTGCAGACTGCTGATCGCTGATGATAATTATGTTTACTGACATCGCCAGAGTCGTCTGTGCAAAGCGCTTCTGCATATTACTCCCAGCATGGGGTGAAGGGGTCTATAGGGGGTCTGTATTAGGGTAGAGGGGGACTGTTTGTCCAGAGGCAGGGGCTGAGGTCAACAGCAAGCAACCTTCTGCATACCTCTCCATGCTCCAGGTCTCTATGAGCTGTTTGTCTGCCATTCAGTGCCTCACCCCGTGTATTCCTATGAATAGAGGTGAGCTGCTTGCTTTGCCCCATTGTCGAAGCCTGTTATCTGTCCATTAGCCCAGACGACCTCGTTCCTGCCCCCCTCCTTTCACCTCTGCAGCTGATAAATACACTACTGTCACCTAAGCATGGGGTGTCGAGGGGCGGTGCAAGCAATTTTGCTAATCCTGTAACTACTAATTGTCTCCTCCTATCCTATGGCTTTAACAAACACAAGCACAAGAGAAAGAGTTGCTGCATATGGGTATATAAGGTGCAGGACATGTGCTGGTCGATCACTGATGCCATGCAGAGAGAGCTACATAGATAGAACTGACTGCCATTTGGTGACACTAACATCGACCAGATATTTCTAGCTGTTTTGGTGGTCAGACTTTATTCAGACTTGTGTGAGCACTGAACATGAACACTACAGCGAGATTCCTGCACATCCTGTTTGTGTGTATGTGTGTGTCAGTCGTTCAAGCTCGGATCTGGGCCTGGATGCTATCGATGCCATACAGCCCACCAGAAGAAGGACCAATGGGGCTGAGAGAAAGACAGACAGAGACATCTCCTAACAGTCAAAAGGGTGATACGGTGAGTAGGTGTTTCATACGTGTGTTAAAAATTGTGACTAATCTGTGTTCATTGTTAAGTCGTACTAACCCATCCAAAATTCATTTTGAAAACATGAAAACCGAAATTTCAACAAATGATAAGAACTAGCCCATACAAATGCTATGAAGATTTTAAAAAAAAAAACTTACTCACAATTAGCCACTCATATTATTTTATTGTTTGAAAAGAAATAAATGGGACTGCAAATAGCTCTTTGTTATTCAATAATTCTCAAATACACTGTAACTTAGAAACTTAGATTATCACTGTAATTTTGTACAAATAAGGTACTTATAGAGAAAAAAAAAACCAACCTCTAAGCAACTGGTCTCCTTTGCATTCACTACTCAACCATAGTGAGCTCAGATGTTAAACAATTTGCATGTGGTTACCCGAATTTGGTTCTAAATATGTGCATCTGGTTGTAGGTGGGCTGTGACCATGATCGTGCCTGTGGAAAGGGTTTCTCCTGCGACCGCCACTTTGGCCTGTGTGTTCCCCTAAGACAAGAAGGGAAATACTGCCGGCGAGATGCCCAGTGTGTGCGAGGTCTCAGCTGCATGTTTGGCAGATGCATCCGAAGAATTCCAGAAGGACAGGAAGGTAAGGGCAACATTATTTGTCACTTCAAAGCACGACAGCATGCCAGTGATGCCATGATGAATAGGAATTCAGCATTTGCATCTGAGTCTAAATTGTGCTATCTGTAATTCTCATCATCATCTCAGGTGCCCGGTGTAAAATAGACAAGGACTGTGGGGCTTCGATGTGCTGCGCCCGTCATCATGGTGAGAGGGTGTGTAAGCGTCGATTGGTACTGGGCGAGAGCTGCTTCGTGCCAGATGGAGGACTAGCATTTAGCATCAACCAGATCTGTCCATGTGATGAGGGCCTGCTGTGTCGTGGAAATAGTCAGCCACAAAAAAGAGAGTAAGTTTTCTTTCTCTTTATATAGAACATCTGCAGGTTTCCTACTTCCATTATAATGTGGATAAAGATGGTAATGTATGTCAGAGCTAACATATTTTTGTTAATGTTCTGCAGGACGGAGTTTGTGTACAATCCTGATTCAACCAGCTGGACCTGCCAGGTTCCAAAAAACTGAGAGCCTCCTACTGTACACCTAATTTATTGAAATATTGTATATACTGCTTTTAAACTGTACATATAAATAAAGGCTTTATTCTTTCAAGCTGTCTTCAGAAATACAAATGTATTTATTTTCATTACACAATTATACAACTTTCTATTCCTCTTTCTATTCTTCTTTCTTTTTGGAACACTTTGAAGCCGATGTTATTTTAGAAGTGATATTTCAGCACAAGCTAAAGTGTGGAAGGACAACATAATTATGTTGAATATGTACCATTCAGTAGTCGTGAAAAAATACTATATGAGCACATCAAACGGAATATATAGCCTCACACTTTCAGCCATCACAAAAAGTGTGTCGAAATAGCCGACACTCCTAATCAGAAAAAGCAAAATCGACATGGCATATGACCACAATTATTGCCATTGCAAAACATGCAAAAGAGCATGTACTGTAACAGTTACACATTTATAGAACTTTATATCACAGTACTGTTGGATTGGTCAGAAAGTGTTGCTTTATTTTCTATAACAGCAGCGCTGGTTGTAATTCAAATCACAGATTTAAATAAATGCACTTGTCCTAATATGTCTTGTACGGAGGGCAATCTACCTAATGTAAGGCAACAAATAAATGGATTTTAAAAATGTGTTCTTATTTAACAAACAACAACAACAAAACAAAAACAACAAAAACAACAACAACAACCAAACATATACCCATTGTTCTAATGAAGCTTAAACTAGATATTAATTCAACATTTATGGAAATAGTGTCCAGAATCTTTGACAAATCGTTGAAGCATAAGAGGAACGACACTTTTACGGGACGTGCTGTTATTGTAAAATAAGCTCTAAAATAACTCTACTTAGAGAAACGGTGCATCACACCATCCCATCTGTGATTATTTTTAAATAACAGCATGACCTGTTGTGTTTTATTCCACATCAGGGGTCTTCAATCTTATCTGCAAAAGGCCGATGTGGCTGCAGTATTTTATTCCAGCCAAATTGGAGGCACACTTGATAGTTGACTGGAGACTGAGAGGAACTGATTAAACAAGTGGAAAAAGGTGTGGTTCCTGCTTGTTTGGAACAAAAGCCTGTAGCCACACTGGTCCTTTGTGGATACAGTTGAAGATCGCTGTTTTGTCCCAAAAGTCTCCATACTGTACATAGAGGAACACGTTTTTTGCAAAAATGTCTTCCAAAATTATTTATACTTAGTTTATTTATATACAGATAGCCTTTAAGAATTCCTTTGACAAAAGAAGAACGTAATGAAATCATTCTAACGGCTGGATCGGGAATCTGCCATAAGGTTGCGAGTGGGAGCCAAAGTTGGGAGAGACGACTCTGTGTGTGTTTATAAAGAAATGGCAATTATGTACAGGGTGTTTTATAAATAAAATTACATTTTGCTAAAAAAAAATATAAAAAAAAGAGGGTTAATTTCCCCTGTGTCTGGAGACTTTTGTGACACCTTTTATAATAAATACACATCCTGCCAAAGGTGTGTAAATCAACAAAGCTCTGTAATGAGTGCCAAGTTCCCCATTCACAGATTCAAATATTCAAACTCTATACCTCTCTTTTTTGTTTTTTATTTAAGAATTCAAGCAATATCTTACCTTGCTTAAATGATCTCAGAACAACAAAAAAAGCTTTAAAAACAATTATGTTTGTAGTTCTTTTCCAGTTTTTATTGACTTGTAATTCTCCAAACTTGTCAATATTTCTAATTTATTTTCTACTGAATCCTCCTCCTGCTTTTCTCTTCTTCTCATTTTTCCCTTTTCTGTTTTGTTTTGCTTCTCACTGTTGTTATCTGTTATTGGCTGTATATTGCTTTGAGCATTTAAAAAAAAAAATATATATATATATATATATATATATATATATATATATATATGTTATATATATATATATATATATATATATATATATATATATATCAATTTTATCAAAAAAAAATTGTGCCTTTTATTTTGAAGTGTAAAAGACGGAAGCGATTGTTTCGGGATGCTTCAGCTGAGTTCCTCTCAAACAAACGCGCACAAATTGTCGGTCCGATGCAGTTTTAGCAGGAAAAACAAACTCAACAATGTCGACGGCAATGAATTTCAGCACAAAATCATTTAAACCACGACCTCCCGATAAAGGGTCATTCCCCCTAGACCATTTCGGTAAGCCAAGTCGTGTATACGAATGCGAAGGTTACGCGCGGCGCGTAGACTTGAGCGCAGTACTCCTGCGTCACTTCGCGCATGTTATCTGTGTGTTGTTGTTGTTGCGTGAACATCACGCAGTGCGGTACGTTTGTGTTTACAGGTGAATGTAAAGACTTCAAAGAGAAATTCATGCGCTGTCTCAGACAAAACAATTTCGACAACACTCTGTGCCGAATACAGTCCAAAGAGTACCTGGAGTGCAGAATGGACAAGTAAGGTGGCTGGAGAGGGTTGGCTAAATAAAGTGTTTACAAGTCGTGTATTTACTTACAGATATAATATATTGTGTGTGTGTGTGTTGTTGTTGTTGTTGTTTAGGCAGTTGATGGCGAAGGAGCCTCTTGAGAAGCTCGGCTTCAAGGACCTGATGGACCAAGCCACAGAGAAGAGCCGGGAGAGACCTTAATGAAAACAAATTATGACATGTATTATTATTGAAGTTGATATAAAGTGTGTTATAAGGGTATTTTTCCAATAGTGTGTACATTGATTTAATATATAAAATGTATAAAAGTGTTTCATATACTTGTGTGTGTGTGTGTGTGTATATTATATATTATATATATTTATATAGGCGGGGGGGATTAGTAGTTATTACGCTTGCCTTGCACCTCTGGAGTTGTTGGCTCGAATCCTGCCTCTGCCCCCTGTGTGCATGCAGCCTGCATGTTCTCCTCGTGTCTTGGGGGTTTCCTCCGGGTACTTCCGGTTTCCTTCCCCAGCCCAGAAACATGCACTATAGGCTGATTGGCATTTCCAAATGGTCTGTAGTGTGTGAATGGATGTGTGTGATTGTGCCCTTTGATGGGGTGGCACCACATCCTGCGACGCTGTGTAGGAAAATCGGTATGATTTTGGTCAGACACCTCACCCTACATTCACACTAGCAAGTGGCAATTCATTTGTCATTTGTAGTTTGTCTCTTGTGGGCAGGTACTATTTAATTCCGATGACCAATTGTACTCGCCTACATGAGTAGCTGAAGAAACATTTCAGATACAAGTGTGTAAGACGAATCCACAGTTGCTAGTCTAACAGCAAGCTGCGGGTTATACAAAAAAATATGTGAGTCTGTCAGGATAAATGCAGCAATACACAACTGGTAGAAGCCAGCTAGCTAGTGTTAGACAACACCTTCACTACAACAATGCTGCTGGTGTTGGTATTGGCAGCAGTCTTCATAAAATACTTGGCATCAAACACTGACTACATTTATATGGACAGCAATAATCTAATTACTGACCTTATTCTGAATAAGACAATATTGTGATTAAGCTGTTTAAGAGTTGCTTTTAGAATACTCCTTTGATGTTCCTGTTTTACATGTTACAGAACATGGATCGATTAACGGCACACATCATTACGTCCCCGCGCCACGCCGTCCGACCTGCCTCCAGAATTTCAAGTATTGCCATACGTGTGGTCTTTGTTATGGTACCGTATACAGTTTTGGGTGTTTTATTTTTAACTTTACAAAAGCTTCAAGTGCAGATAATTATTTATCATGCTATACATGCAAATAGAAGACTGCTTGAAGTCGTTGACTGCGTCAGAACCCGCGTACTTACCGTCTATATAGTACCTATATATTTCACCTATTATAGTATGTAAGTACATGGTTTCGGACGCAGCCGTGCTCTCTTGTTTGCCGTTAAACGGGTGAGCGCTGCCGTGTGTGTACATGTCCTGTCGCAAAATGCAGTGAAAACTCCCACACGAGGTTAATAGTGTGATTAAGGTGTGTACACTTCGATAATGTGAGTAAAATAGGAATACTCCACATGTCTTAATAATATTTGTGTTTACTTCCGAGTATGACTTTAGTTGGATTAAGGTCATCAATAATCGTTGTTTATGTGGTAGTTTCTCAATCAGAGTATCGTTTTAATCAGGTTAATATAAGATTACTGTTGTCCATGTAAACGTACTGACCGTTTCAGTAAATGCTTGATCAGTGCTCAGTTCTCCACTAACATGTATTGGTTAAAAACAGATTGATATCACTGGAACATCAGCCAGCACTGCTATCCATCCCTTTTTTGGTTTTCTCGTTGCTGCTCCACCATTTCACTTTATTTTCAAATTTGCGAGGCTACAGCTTGAGTTCCCTTGGACGTAGAGGCCTGTGGACAATGGTCCTGTTGACCTTTTGATTTATCTTTCAAGCCAGAGGCACCAACATGCTTTACTACTTTATTTATAGCTTTATTTCCTTTATAAAAAAAAAAGTCTATACACATTTTGTGAACATTAGTAAATGGGAACTAATTGAGATTGTAACTAAAGTTGTGAGTGGGGAACTGAAGAAACATCTGACCACATGCCATAGGACTGGACTGAGCTAAGTGTTTGGATTTGTTGCTTTTCTGTCATATCTAAGCTACATAGAATTAAAGAAATCCTCAATTTAAATGTATCTTGCTGCTTTGTCACTGTTGTTTGGTCCCTCCATGATTTAGCGATTTTTCGATCGCTGAAATAAACGTAAAAATCAAGGAAACTCCGCAATATTCGCAGGAGCTTGCAATTTTTCTAAATTATTTCCGCAGATTTGGGCCAAGACGTGTCATGACATCATCAAAGCGTGCATTCAGCCTTCAGTTCTTCAGTTCACATGCGTCAAACATGAGTACAAATCTCATTTACCAACATACATCACTGCTAAAGATCGTGCAAAACAATTTAGAGCAACTGAACTTTTGTCAATTCGGGGAGTTTTCTGCAAGAAAAGCACAAAAATCTCTGCAAATTGCATCACAAATTCGGATTCTTGCATTCTGAAGCATTTTTGGCCATAATGATCACAAAAAAAACCTCAGCAAAATCCTGTACAGACTATTTGCTGAAATTAGTAGACAATTCTCAGCACAGCCGTGACATAGCAGGTCAGCATAGTATGAGTGCGTACCTATGGTGGTCCCTTTACTGTGATGGACAGAGTAGAAGGAGACTGACAAATAGAAATAGGTGAGATGCAGTCAGTAATGACAGACTTTTATAACAGACAACTTAGTGACCTCAGTAGGTCTCCAAGACTAGAGGGTTAAGAAATAATTTAACTAGACCAGGCGGTGTCCAGTCTTATCCGGAAAGGGCCGGTGTGGGTGCAGGTTTTCACTCCAACCAAGCAGGAGTCACACCTGATTCCACCTGTTTACTCAGGTGGTGACGTTGAAGTCCTGCGACCGTGGTGTAGTTTGTTTATAGCCTAACATTAGCTTTGTACTTCTGGGGATTGTAGTCAGGCTTCAAATGACATAAATGTTCTGTTCGTTTGTGTAGATTATCTTACTGAATGAAACATGTAAGAATCAGAAACCTTTCTTGGTCACACAGCTTATTTTCTGCAGTAATCCAAAAGCCAATGGAAAAAGTAGATAATCCAGTAGATTTATCCAGTTAAAGCTAAGGCTCAGTAATACCTACAGAAATGATGAATGAAATCTGCAATAGGATCGACATTATGATTAGACTGACCACTTTACAATAATTATAAACAATGAGAATCCTTTTTTTTATTTTCTGAATGTTTCAGAGAGAGAGAGAGAGATACAGACAGAGAGGGAGGGTTAGTTTAGTGACTTGTAAAAATAAATAAATAAATAAATTCTCGTAGTTTCACGCTGATAATCTTTTCCATACACAGCGCTTCATTCCCTTGTATGGTAGCGTGGCCGAGCGGTCTAAGGCGCTGGATTAAGGCTCCAGTCTCTTCGGGGGCGTGGGTTCGAATCCCACCGCTGCCAAAATTTTTTCGAAATATTCTTTGATATTGAAACATTAAATGATACATGTTAATTAATGCATAATGAATGCAACGTGAACGTTCTCATATATTATAATACCATGTTGTCTGAACCAGGACTGTAAAGCATATTTGAAAACCATTGCCCTTGTGACTGGTCTCTTATTTTGAAAGCAATCCCTTTTCATGAAGAGATTTTGTGTCCTCCTTCACACCACTTCAGAGTCGCCGGTTAAATGTCATTTGGGTTTATTTTCAGGTCAGTGGAACAGCCTTTCCGGTATGTGTCAGAATGAGACTTGTGCTTGTAAATCTTATATATGTTGATCATTATTGAAAATGAATAGATCAATGAAGCACGACAAGGGCTGTTCTTTAACTCTTGCACTGACTGTGTGTTCTGCTGCTATTGGGGGATCTCTTCAGTATGGCTACAATTTGGCCATCGTCAATGCACCCACTATCTACATCCAGAAGTTTATTAATGAGACGTGTATGGAGAGGTGGGGCACAGCTCTGGACTCCAATCAGGTGGTCTTTATCTGGACCATCATAGTTTCTGCCTTTTCCCTTGGCGGACTGTTTGGGTCGCTGCTTGCTGGCCCTCTGGCTATCCGCTTTGGACGCAAGCAAACCCTGTTGCTGAATAACTCTTTCCTTCTGTTTAGTACAATCATGGCACTGAGCAGTCGCTCAGCCAAATCCTTTGAGATGATCATCATTGCTCGTTTGCTTGTAGGAGTCAATGCAGGCGTGAGCATGAACGTCCAGCCTATGTATTTCGGGGAGAGTGCTCCTAAAGCCATGAGGGGTGCTGTTGCCTTTTCCTCTGCTGTTTTCACAGCAATGGGAATCCTGTTGGGGCAGGTGACAGGTTTGACCGAACTGTTGGGGCGTGAGGCTCTCTGGCCGTATCTTCTAGCCAGCAACGCTGTTCCTGGCCTGCTCCAGCTCCTTACTCTGCCCTGGTTCCCGGAGAGCCCTCGCTACCTGCTCATCGACAGAGGCGATCGAGAGGCCTGCAGTCGCGCTCTTACCCGCCTGAGGGGCTGTAATGTGTCTGATGCTGAGATGGAGGAAATCCTGGAGGAACAGAAAGCAGTCGGTGAGGCTCGAGCCAAATCACTGTGGGAACTACTGTCTGATAGTAGTCTTCGGCGTCAGCTGTGCATTGTCATGGTAGCCAGCAGTGCCATGATGCTCTGTGGGAACGACTCCATCTACTTCTATGCCTCATACATATTTCAGGAGGCAGGAATACCCATGGATAAGATCCAGTATGTTGTCGTTGGCACCGGTGCTTGTGAATTCACTGCAGCTGTAATGTGTAACTTTCTGATTGAAAGACTGGGTCGCCGCTTGCTCCTTATTGGCGGGTACGTGTTCATGGCTGGCTGGGCAGTGGTGTTCACTCTGGCTCTGTCTCTGCAGGGTAAAGTGGCTGGTATGCCCTACCTGAGCATGGCATGTGTCTTTGCTTACATCCTGAGTTTTGGCATGGGTCCTGCAGGGATAACCGGTATACTTCCCACCGAGCTCTTCAACCAGATGGATCGACCTGCAGCTTACATGATGGCCGGCTCCATGATGTGGCTCAACCTCTTCTTGGTGGGAATGACCTTTCCTTTCATAGTGAACAGTATGGGCCAGTTTTGTTTCATTCCTTTCTGTGGTGTGTGTGTGGTCTCCTCCATTTTCATCGGTTTTGTCTTACCTGAGACAAAGGGGAAGACTATAGCTGAAATCACAGCAGAGTTTGAGAAACACAACAAGAAGGCATCATCTAATTCAAAACAGGACCACTCACAGATACAGGAATCCAAACAAATTGTCCGTCTGAATTCTGATGATTGATAGAGTACATACAAATTGATTATACCATGTATTTTACATTATTGTTCTTGCTGGCTTTGCAATATCATACAAGTCTGTGCTGCATCCATTTTGTTAAAGGTACAGTCAGGTGTTTTGGGAAGACATTGGATTCTTCTAGCACACATTTAAAAATTTTAAATAATTTCTCATTGACTAAATTGTCGGTTATTCATACCTGTGCATTATTTAATTTGCTGTTCGATGGTAGTCCCAATGTCAGTGTCTGAATAAATCTAAATAGTAGACTTCAGGGCATCTTAAAGTTTGCTTGTTTTGCTGCTGGCAACTTGTGACTGTTTGTGATTAAAACATTGTCTGCCTGGGAACAATAACCCATACCTCCATTGACAGACATTGGGTAGGCTGATTTTGTTGACAATCAAATTATGTCAGATTTTTTAATTATTCAGATAAATTCTTTCTTGAAAATGTATGATTCTACCGAATACAAACTGTGCATGCTGTCTCTATTTGTATGCATATTAATATTTTAGTAGGCCATGACTTACTTTTTCTGTGTATGCACTGATAAAAAATATTATACAAGACAAGGTTTATGACCTAATTTAAGCTTTAAAATGTCAAATTGATATTTTTGCTGCTGTGTAAAGAGATTGAACTTGAAATGAATTTGTGTTAAATCACACTGATAAAAATACTGTGCATGATTGTAGTGCCTTAAAACAAATTGCACTTCTAGTCTTTTACTCCTCAGTTATATCTATTATATAAAAACTCCAAAGCAAACGATGTTTAATTATAACTACCGTTGAAGCCAACTTTCTTTGAAAGAGCTTTTTTTTGTCTGTATGTCTTAAAGATCAAGGCAATCGTTTTAAACTGCATATTTGCAAACTTAATACTGTATTATGTGTGCTATATTACCCTCCAATAGATGGCACTGTATCCCAAAAACACTCTTGGCTGTTCTCATGTACTGTCTTGACACTTTATCACTGCATACTGATTCTTGTCTCATGCGAACAAGGTCACTCTCAGCATGCCAATTCATGGCCAACAGAATACATGATAGCAGATGGAAAGAGTTCATTCTGCTGTTCCTCGTCCAATTTTAAAACTGACCAACTGTTTCCATTCTAATATCTGTATACAAGAAAATATTTATGCTCATATCAAGCAGTGATGCAAATAAAGCCTTACATGTGTACTAGATGATAATGTACTTGTTGATTCTTTTGAACAGGATGTTTAGAATTGCATATAAAGATTTATCTTTTCTTAAATATTTGTGCATGGGAGATTTTGAACAAACTCAGGATACTGTATAACTTTTTTTTTTGTATGAAAGGGAGCAGAATACAGACAAAAGGATGAGGTATGAACATTTTTTTCCACCATCAACAAGCTACCACAACAAAGAAAAAGCAAAAATAATTAGCTATTACCTTGAGATATCAATATTGGAGTCCATGATGATTCAATTTCCTTAAGAGACACATGAACACTATGTCAGAAAGCGCAATTCATTTCAAACAGTCTCCTTTGGGATGTGGTATATTGGGAGATTCACAGCATGAATGTGCTGCTGACAAATGTACAGCAATTATGTGATGCAATCATGTTAACATGGACAAGAAACTCAAAGGAATGTTTCCAAGACATTCAGGAATCGGTGTCATGAAAAATGTTTGTTGGTAACAAAATATGAATGGAAGTTAATGTTTTGATACAGTCGACTGAAACACTGAGAAATGCTTTTAGTGCAAGTTGGGATGGTGTCATACTGATCACACAAGACCTTTTGTATGTCACTTTAATAATTTCTGTCTCCAGCATAATGTTATTATATCCTCTAAAATATGATGCTTTTGGGGTTATTTTGCAGTTAGTGTCAACACTGATGGCATCATGAATTCAGCTAAGTAAAAGGAGGTTTTAACCTAAAACCTGGTTTCCTCTACTAGAAGATTTAGACTTGGCTTTAGATGGATCCTTGAACAAAAATAAAGAACCCGCTCGTCCAACATCCAAATAAGCTCAGAAATGGTTGCGGGAAAAGAAAATCAGTGTTTTGCAATGGCCATTCCAGTCTCTGGCTTTGAAGCCGGTATTAAAGATGTGGTAAGAACTGAAGATGGTTTGAGACATAGAAGAGTGGGGCAAGATGTTCTGCAAATATCCTCCGTCCTTGTTGGCATCACAGAGATTGGCTTAGTGCTATTATTCTCTCCAAAGTAAACCTCAGCAAATATTAATAGCACTAATTTTGTAACCAGCACGTTTTGCTGGAAAAAAAGAAAGAAAGAAAACTCTTTGTTTTGAAATATTGTGTTTGAATAAACCTGGTGTCCCCATATGTTTTGGCTCAAAATGATTTGTTGATTATTTTATATACACTCACCATCCACTTTATTAGGAACACCTGTGCACTTGCACATTCACTGAGTTATCTAATCAGCCAATCATGTGGCAGCGATGCAATGCAAAAATCATGCAGGACAAGAACTTTGGGTAATGTTTACATCAAACATCACAATGAAGAAAACGTGGTCTCTGTCTTTGATTGTTGCATGATATTGTTAGCAGATGTGCTGGTCTGAGTATTTTAGAAACTGTTGATCTGGGATTTTCACATACAACAGTCTCTAGAGTTTACACAAATGATTTCATGCATTTTGTTGCTGCCACATGATTGGCTGACTGGGATAACTGCATAAATGAGCAGGTGTTCCTATTGAAGTGACTACATTTTTCTTGCTTGCATTAAGGGTGTAATTCTGGAGCAGTCTGAGTCTGTGACTACATAACCTCTCTCCAACTTGCAAGTTTCTATACCATCTGAAGATGTTAATAAGAGTATTTTGGCATAATAATGACAGCAATTACTCAGTTCTATCAAGGAGAACATGGTGTACCTCGTGCCAGCTTTCAAGTATTTTCATCTGCTTGCTTTAAAAGAAGGAACAATAAGAAGTAGTGCTCCATTAAACAGAGCCTGTGGCATTTTAATACATAATATATATTTTTGGAGGGTCTATATGAGATTAGGGATACATTTAGGAGGGAAACATGTATGACTTCTTACATTATTGCATTTGCAAGATTTCTGACAAGAATGGACGAAAAGCTGTGGCTTAGAATTAAACCTAACCATCTGAAAGCTACAGTCATGAAATGAATAGGACATTCAATGATTGCAATAGGAAAGTGATTAAAGAAAAGGCACAAGGAGAGAAAATAATGAACATAATCCTAATCTTTTCTCTCCTCATGCATTTTTATTAAAACTGGATCAAGTAGGTATGCAATACATTCGCTATTAAAACTATGGCTTATGGTCATAAATATGTATTGTTTTACTTAAGAAAGGATATTTACTATGCTGGAGAATAATAAACATCAACTATAACATCATAATTGAACTGAAAAGAAAAGAAATGAAAAAGCAGTCACTTTACAGACAAAAATAAAAATAAAAATAAAAACCCCTAAAATTATATTTTATCATTGCTACAGATGAATTGAATTATGTAATTCTGAATGCAATGACACCTGTTACTTATAAGATGCCCCCATATAGGTAGGCATGAGTAAGAAGTCTTTTGTGGTAATGGTCTCCTTAAAAAGCACATACACATACTGTAGCACAAGGGGGGGGGGATCCAGCAACACCAAAAGTTCTTATGTATCAAAACAACTTTGTACACGGTGGGCACCAAACCATTAAACTGCTTCTACAACCCCATATCCTAATCTTTATTAAAGGAGTACCATTAATTCAAAAGGTGAACTAGAGTGAGAATAGTAATTTGCTCACAGTACAAATCCTTCCCTATGTATGTTTTGTAGCTGTTTTCAGTTAAAATGTTGTTTGTATGTATGAATGTTCTCACCACTGCTCTCACCTCCATGACCTGGGTTCGATTGCTGGGCAGGGAACTTATCCTGCCACTGGGTCGCACTCATTCCCAGCCCCAGATAAAATGGTAGCATTATGTCAGGAAGGGCATCAGGCATAGAACCTGTGCCAAATCAAATATGCGGACCAATGATCCAGCTGTGGCAACCCCTAACTTGAGCAGCCGAAAGAAGAACAACATTATTTTACATCATTATTTTCAAGAAAAACCAGTGATCTCTATTTAAAATGTGATATAGAATGTTTTTTTGTTTTGTTTTGTTTTTTGCAGATAGTGAATAGATAGATATAGCCAAGCGCAAAAGATTGAATACCCGAAGTCACCTACATCACCACAAGTTGTTTGGAAAGGTTTAAAGAAAAAAGCCGCTACTCTCATTCAAAAACAAACTCATACATCTTCAGTTTGCCAGACACTACTGGAACTCCAAATGGGATCGAGTTCTATGGTCAGATGAATCCAACATCAAGCTTTTTGGCAATAAACACCAGAGGTGGTTTGATGCACACGGAAAGGTAGGCATATGGAAAAGTACCACGGTTAAACATGGTGGTGGCTCTTTAATGTTTTGGGGCTGTTTTTCTGAGGACCTGGACATTTTGTTAGGATACATGACATCATGGACACTACCAAATATCAACAGATATTAAACGAAAGCCTGACCGCTTCTGCCAGAAAGCTTCAAATGGGCCATAGTTGGATCTTCCAGCAGGACAATGATCCAAAACATACATCAAAATCAACACAAAAATGTTTTACTGACCACAAAATCAAGGTCCTGCCATGGCGATCCCAGGCCCCTGACGAAAACCTGTGCAGTGAACGGAAGATGAGAGTCCACCAGCATGGACCTCGAAATGTGAAGAACCTGGAGAGATTCTGCATGGAGGAATGTTCTCAGATCCCTCTCCATGTATTCTCCAACCTCATCAGGCATTATAGGAGAAGACTCAGAGCTATTATCTCGGCAAAGGGTGGCAGCACAATGTATTGACTACAAGGGGTGAAAATCTGTGTTTTGTTTGCAATTGGTTGATATCCATGAGAGCAGAGTATTTTTGTGAATTTTTTAAACAAAATATCAAAAGGTTAAACAATGAAGATCATTTTTCACAGCCTTCTTAGCTCATATTTACCATGGGTGCCAATATTAGTGGATGGCACTGCATCCCGCAAAAGACATCAATCCACAACAACAGAAAATTACTTTGGAATGAAGTTTTGACAAAAGATCTAAATGCTGCTCAGAGGATATGAAAGCGCTGGAGGCAATTATAAAGGTGAAAGGTGGGCATGAACATTATTAGAAAATATTCATATTGCATTCAGAAAGGGCAAAAGTTTTTTTTTTAATGCAACTTTTGAATATCATACAATGTTTAAAATGTACTGGGATCATGAAGACACAGCTCTAAAAACCAAACTAATTACATTTTCAACTTTATTTTGTTGTAAATATACAAAATTTACAGCATAGATAATAAAGTTGTAAAATGTACAATTATAAACGTAATGTAAATGGTATATACATGAAAGTACACTCAGTGTCCACTTTAATAGAAACACCTGTACACCCGTTAGATCGTGTGGCAGCAGCACAAATGTGTAAAGTCATGCAGATATAGTATTGGTTTGAGTACTTCTGATGTAATGAGATTTTCACACACAACAGTCTCTAGAGTTTACACAGAATGGTGCAAAAACCTAAAAACATCCAGTCAGCAGAGGGTCTTCAAGCTGAAAGTCCTTGTTGTTGAAAGAGATCGTAGGCACAGGCTAAGAGAATCTGGGCAGTTCAAGAATCAAATAAAATTCACCTAGTCTTTTTCCAGTCTCCAGCTGTCCAGTTTGGGTGAGTCTGTGCCCATGATAGCCTCAGATTCTTGTTCTTGGCTGACAGCAGTCAAACCTGATGTGGTCTTCTGCTGTTGTTGCCCATCCACCACGAAGTTTGATGTGTTGTGCATTTTGAGATATTTTTCTGCTCACCACTGTTATAAAGAGTGCTTTTTTGAGTTACTATAGACTTCCTGCCAGCTCAAACCAGTCTGGTCATTCTCTCTCATTGATCTCTTTCATTAACAATGTGTTTCCACTCTCAGAACTGGCACACCCTCAATGTTTTTTTTGTTGTTTGTTTTGTTTTGTTTTGTTTTTTGCACCATTCTTTGTAAACTTTAGTTTGTTGTATGTGAAAATCCCAGGAGATCAGCAGTTTCTGAAAAACTCAAACCAGCCCATCTGGCACCACCAACCATGCCACAGTTAAAGTCACAGAGATCACACTTATACTTCATTCTGATGTTTCTTGTGAACATTAACTCAAGCCCTTGACCTGTGTCAATAATTATTATTATTTTTCATATTGTACTGCTGCTACGCGATTGGCAAATTAGATAATTGCATAAATATGCAGTTGTTCAATTGTTCCTAATAGAGTGTATGGTGAGTGCATATGATAAATAGCACATACAGTGCATCCGGAAAGTATTCACAGTGCTTCAAAAACCCGATGGTCACTCTGACAGAGCTCCAGTGTGTCTCTGTGGAGAGAGGAGAACCTTCCAGAAGAACAACTATCTGTGCAGAACTCCATCAATCAGGCCTGAAAGGTAGAGTGGCCAGACAGAAGCCACTCCTCAGTAAAAGGCACATGACTGCCCATCTGGAGTTTGCCAAAAGGCACCTGATGGACTCTCAGACCACACATTAAACAAAGATTGAACTCTTTGGCCTGAATGGCAAGGGTCATGTCTGGCGGAAACCAGGCACCACTCATCACCTGGCCAATACCATCCCTACATTGAAGCATGGTGGTGGCAGCATCATGCTGTGGGGATGTTTTTCAGTGGCATGAACTGGGAGACTAATCAGGATTGAGGAAAGGATGAAGCAATTTACAGAGACATCCTTGATGAAAACCTGCTCCAGAGCGCTCTGGACTTCAGACTGGGGTGAAGGTTCATCTTCCAACAGGACAATGACCTTAAGCACACAGCTAAGTTAACAAAGAAGTGGCTACAGGACAACTCTGTGAATGTCCTTGAGTGGCCCAGCCAGAGCCCAGACTTGAACCTGATTGAACATCTCTGGAGAGATCTGAAAATGGCTGTGCACCGACGCTCCCCATCCAACCTGATGGAGCTTGAGAGGACCTGCAAAGAAGAATGGGAAAAACTGCCCCAAAATAGGTGTGCCAAGCTTGTAGCATCATTCTCAAAAAGACTTGAGGCTGTAATTATTGCCAAAGGTGCTTCAACAAAGTATTGAGCAAAGGCTGTGAATACTTATGTACATGTGCTTTTATTGTTTTTTATTTTTAATAAATTTGCAAATATTTCAAACAAACTTCTTTCATGTTGTCGTTATGGGGTATTGTTTGTAGAATTTTGAGGAAAATAATGAACTGAATCCATTTTGGAATAATGCTGTAACATAACACAAGGTGGAAAAGTGAATACTTTCCGGATGCACTGTATATAGCATTACACACATTAGAGGAGACCAGAATAAATAAATAAATAAATAAATAAATAAGGACGTATAGAAGAAAGTATGAATAAGGAAATAAAGAATGAAAAGACCAAACAAATAAAAGTGCAGCTGCCTAGACAGGTACGTAATACTTTCTGCCATTATTCCCTGTTGGATTATCTACTTAAAGCTTTATTTGATCACTCTGGGGTGATGTTCTAGTTTAAAAAAATGTGTGGGAAGTGTCACAGAGTGTATTTGTAAGAACCCATTAATAGTGCTCACACTCTGAAATAAATAAAGCTATATCAGTGTATAATCCATGTGTATATGTGTTACACATATAGATACAGGATGAGTTAGAAGATTCATTCATTCATCCAAAAAAACTGGGATAAACTGAAAGTGGGATAAAAACCCGGAGTGTAGTGTGACAGGTTGAATTTTATCCTCAATTTTTATTTTTTTTTAAATTTTTATTTACAGGGACCCGTGAAGCATTTCAACAAAGATAATCATTGTGTGTGAAATATGTCTGCTTTAAATGATCAAATAAGATATCAAGTAAAGCCCTTTAAGAAGACAATGAGGCCAGCATCACTGACAATATATCTTTTCATATTATAAATGTTTCCCCTCAAAGGATACTTTCTCTTATTAGTGGCATAGATTCCTTCTTTGAACCTGATCGGCTATTCACTTTAAAGTCTCAGCTCTACACTTAGCACTGTCTTCATTTACATAAATTGGAAATGTGCAGACAGCTTCTCTGGCTAATTAGATTCTCAAGTACAGTGTTGTTTCAGACTCAGTGTTGGTGAGGGGGCACAGAATATTTTTCTTCTACTTCTTCTTCTTCTTCCAGAAACAGGCTTATATGGTTTGTTTTTGCCTCTCTACTTTTCCTGCTTTGACCTGGTCATGTTGTGTTGATGTTGTTTGGAGAACAGGAGCACATTATAGTGTGTCTGCAAAAATAGAATAAAACAGAGTTTTCATGCAGGGAACAAAGACAAACTGGTGACTGAAAAATGAACGGATGGAAAGACTGATAGAAAAGCGTGATTGTATGTATATATATATATATATATATATATATATATATATATATATATATATATATAATGTTACACAAAAATAAAGGGAACACTTGGAGTTACATTGTGCTGTTTAAGTGTTCCCTTTATTTTTTGAGCAGTATATATATATATATATATATATATATATATATATATATATATATATATATATATATATATATATATATATATGTCCTTATATATATTTTTTTAATAACATTTTTTTATTTGCAGAGTCAGATGTTTTAAGCTCAAAACAGTATTGTCCCCTATGACGTGTGATTAAACAGAAAATTGGCAGGTTGGTTGTTTGTGAATCACGCTAAATGCGACATATTGAGGCAGATACATGGTATGTGTTGGTATAGTAACGGTGGCATCTCCAGTCACCAATATCTGCAGTGTTTGAGTTTTGTTTTTTATGCATTAGTTACACAGTGGTATTAGTTTCACAGTATAAATTTCTGTCTTTTTTTTCCACCATCCTGCAATAGAACTAATGCAGATACAAGAGTATCATATAGTGATTTTATTTATTTATTATTTTAAACTCAAAGGTGCAATAGTGTTGTGTAGATATTTGTGTGCAGGCAGTAACTGCAGGGTTTCTGGGATTGATTAGATCAAGTGGTATAGTGTTTGGAGGTCACAGAGAAGTCACAATGGAAGCTTGAGGCTCCAATACACTGAAATTGTTTATGATGGGATAAATAATTATTACGCCTTAAATGTCACTATAGGCAATTAGTATATAAAATGTTGATGCTTATGAATGCATAAAATGTAGAATACAAACATTGCACAGCACATGCAAAATGTCTCACAAACCAATAACAATACCAATTCATTCTAAATCATACTTTAATATGTACTGCCTCTCCCTAAATTAATTTTTTACATTTTACAAGTAAATAAATCATATGGCCTATATTTAAAGTAATACTTCCATCATCCACATCTAGACATTTTACTGAAATTACTAAAAGTTGTTCCATTCTCATTTATAATGGTGCACAGCCTATTATTCCTAATTCTACTGTACCTACACAATGTGCTAAATCTAGGGTAAGTTATTTCTTTGAGGGTCTCAATGAAGAAAAGAAGAATATTGAGGAAATTAATGATAGATAAAAGAGAGTTTATTTTGTAGTGAAGAAAATTTACTGACAGCCATGCTTAAATAAAGAAGAAAATGAACTCTTCACTAACACTTCACTGTGTCATTAACACAGTAGCCAGCCTGGCAAAATCCCTAAGATAGTACAATGTAGTCCAGTGGACACACTCACCACCCACAACGCATTCATTTATCTCCATTGAATGGTCACCTAAGGACGCTTATCAGAATCTGCTCCGCTCGGCTATCCGTTGCCTTTGGAAAACAGAGGGATGTGATGTTATAGATTGATAGCAGGACACCTAACAGGCATTTGAAAAGAAAACGATTTACAACCTAGTGATTCCACCAGGTCCCTGATATTAGATGTATTAAAGTGATGAAGGAGATATGAAATAGTAATCTTTTGCATTTTACATGAATCCAGGCAATGGAGTCAGCAGCTTAGAAGGAATGAATCCTGGCTTATACCATTTATTAAGTGACATTAAACTTTGTAAGGATGTCTAAGGATTAGCTTTTTAAAGATTGATCACCTTTATTGTAAAAAGACCGTTTTATTATTAAACAAACAATAAAAAAAACAGTTTCTTAGCTTGGTGTACAAGAATTCTTCATAGACATTTCCTCACAGGCAAGTCTATGTCCGTTTTTGTCAGGCTTATTCATTATGAAAACATGTTCTGTGATATTGTGGAGGTCTTGCTGAGAACATTGTGCATTCATTAGTTCAGTTAAACTGTAGAATTAGTTTGATGCTGGCCTGTTACTGGAATATTTGCTGGATGACTAAAAACCTTACTGCTAAAGCTGCTCTTGCATTCTGCTTGCTAACAATCAGCATGCATTATGCTGGTCATACTGGTGGCATGTCAGGTATAAACGAAGATGATCTTTCCAGATGAGGAGGTTATGTAGATTTCCCTGTGATTTATCCCATAACTTGACTCCTTATAGTTGAGTTATTGTGCTCTGCTGGACATTGGCTATTAGCAGGGCCCTGAAAATGTTCATCTGAATTCACAGACTGTGGACCGACTGTGAGGCATTTGCACAGACTGCGATGTGTTTATTAGGAAAATGATTAATGTATGAAGTTTCATCTCTGTAAGTCACGCTGCTGTCACGCTGGGTTCTGCATTCTCCTGGCTGCCTCATTAAACCTCTGCTGCAGGAAGCACATGGACTTTCGAGGATCTGTCAGGAACAGACCTCTGTTGTGTAAAATGTGAATTAAGAGTCATAGTCAAGTAATGAATTTCATTTCATACACTGAATAATCAATGTAGTCACAGAATGGAAGTACCTGGGAGCCAAATTACACGTTAAACATATTTTTAAACCATGCCTACTCCAAAGTTCATATATGTACTTAGATAATTGGCTAAAGGCATACGAAGCTGTTATATTGGCAAAAATGATGGAACATTTCTATCTAAAGGCAGATAAACGCAGGGTACAGAACTGTTCAGTGAGCATTGAAACACCAAAGCCTGGAAGCGTTTTCTACTACATTGAATATGTAGCAAGGAAACGAGCATAAAGAAAACGAAAGAGAAGAAACACAGCTGTTTTCAGTGCCTCACAGAAAGGAGTTTTTGGTGAGGACTACTCAGCCATCACATTTTGACAACTGTAATTAATCATTTTATAGTGAAGAAACATAATTAAAGCAGACACAATAGTTAATGATTGCAAATGGCATTTTTCCCCACATATTACAATACACAATAATAAGAAAGACGATCATTAAGTGGTTACATTTGAAAGATTTGTGTCATGAATTCTTGGTTCCTAAATGTATCTGCTGTATTCATGTTGCTTGGTAGTATTGTTCAATATAATTGTGGAAATGATTTAGCACCTCTGGCATAATGGTTACAGAAGCAGATGCTCATCTCTCACTGACCTTTCACAGATTTCACCTACTGAATTTACATTATGCAAATGCTTAGTTCAAATGGCTGGGTTAGATTATGTACATGTTCTTAGATATTGCATTTTGGTTATGCATACATATAGCATGAATCATAGTACACAACAGTATCTCAATTTTTGTGACATTTTAAAAGCAAGCATACTATCCTGATAAGTCCACTTTCTGACAGTATGGTTTAACATAACATATAGGGCTCACTGCATCACTCCTGAGGCAAAAGCACAGTTAGAATATTATATTCACAGAAAGATTGTTTGATTCAGATTGTCTAGTTTAGATGGAAAGCATGAAAATAAGCCTAGAATGGTGGAAGATCATTAAACATGAATGAACTGTGTATGGGGATGCTGGCAGCCAAAGCTGATGTACAGTAGAGAATATGAGTAATAGGGTAATTCTCAAAAAAGCAGGTATAACTTCACAAAAAAATAATTCAATGAAGTGCCATAGTTCTATAGCCCATACAATCAAACAATATATAAATCTAATATTTCTGTTTACTGCATTATCCATTTGACTAAGGTTTTTTTTTTTTAATTCAGGGGTGATTTTGGAAGCTACCATAAAAGATCTTTAAAAAATGAAATACTTAAAAAAAAAAAAAAAACCTGAAACATTTTACTCAATAAAATTAATACACAAAACTGATTCCCATTGAAATATAATTTTTATATTGAAAAACATATATCAAAATAAACAGCAATAAAAGCAACAACATTGCCATTGCTGAAACGTTCATGGGTATTACCCAGTAATGCTGGAATACAAACCAAGTGTTAGTTACCATTCAGCAGAGCTTGATTTAAGTGTTGATTAAGTGTGATTAATTGATTTCAACACATTTAACCCAGAAACATGGATATCCTTCGATCAAGAGTCAATATACAAACTTTATGTGTGAATCTCAAATATGAATGAAACTGAAATGTCAGTAACAGGTCTGTTATAATCTGTCAAATATCAAATTTAATTCTAATTGGAAAGTAGGATGGCGGTTTTTTTTAAAAAAATGGGACAAATCTTCTTTTTTTTTAATTTCTTAAACCAACAGGATGACATCCCACCTCTCTCAAACTGAGTCCAACTCTGGAATCTTCTGTCATGTTCTGGTGATCTTGATAAATGTTTTCTTGATCAACATTATTATATAGCCTTACACTCTCACAAAGAATACTTGCTCATTTGAGGCTATTTAAGACCATTTGTGTTTAGATCATCAGAGTTATATCTTGCTTTTTCTTTTTTGGCCAAATATTTTACAAAAACAGAAATGATTTGAAATTAGAAGAAACTTTCATATTATGCCATCTCAGAGAGTTTTTCCTTGCCACTGTCATCTCTGGCTTGCTCATTAGGGATCTAGATCTAGACCCAGATATCTGTTCTTCCTGTGAATCATGTTACTTTAGAATAGTTCCACTTCAGTGTAATTTTTATAAGGTTAACTGGTTTGACATTTTCACGTAGACAGTGAAACTGATATTACATTAGAATAATTATTCTACTTATTTCATAAAAGTTTGTATTAACAATAAGAACATACTTTGCATTTTATGTAACTTTAATCAACGATTCTAATCAACAATTCCTCTCACCATTCATTTTATAAGGAAATCCATGCTAATAAAGAGTAGGACCCCATTTTGCTCTCAGAACAGCCTCAATTCTTTGTGACATTGATTCCACAAGGTGTTGAAAACATTTTTTGAGATTTGTTATCCATATCAACATGATTGCATCACATCATTGCTGCAGATCTGTCAGCTGCACGACCACGCTGTAAATCTCCCAAAGGCGCTGTTGGATTCAGATCTTGTGACTGGAGGGGCTATTGAAATACATTGAGCTCATTGTCATGGAACCAGTTTGGGTTGACTTTTGCTTTGTGACATGGTGCATTATCATGCTGGAAGTAGCCATTATAAGTTGTGTAAATTGTGGCCATAAAAGGATGCACATGGTCAGAAACAATACTTAGATGAGTTGTGGCTTTCAAACAATACTCAATTGCTATTAAGGGGCCCAGTGTGTGCAAAGAAACATTCCCACACCATTACACCACCACCAGCAGCCTGAACTGGTCAGTGGTTTCTCAGTGGTTAAGGCATTGGTCTACTGCTTAGAAGGTCGTGAGTTCAAACCCCAGCAGTGCCAAGCTGCTGCTGTTGGACCCTTGAGCAAGGCCCGTAACCATTGAATGCTCAGATGTATGAATGAGATAAATGTAAGTCTCTCTGGATAAGGGCGTCTGCCAAATTCCATTAATATAAAATGTAATGTAATGTAACTGTTGCCACAGGGCAGGTTGGGTCCATAGTGCCTGCATCTACCAGCTGCAATTTGCAACAGAAATGGGTCAGAGCAAGTGACTAGGATTTTCTGTCCAGTTTGGGTGCGCCTGTGACCTCCTGTCTCACCTCAGACTTTTGTTCTTGGCTGATAGGAATGGTACCCTATGTGATTTTGTGCTGCTGCAGCCCAGCCACGACAAAGTTTGATGTGTTCTGAGAGTTGTTTCTGCTCACCATGGTTGTAAAGAGTGGTGTTTTGAGTTACCATAGCATTCCTGTCTTCTTGAACCAGTCTAGCCATAATCCTCTTTCAACAACAAGGCATTTCCATTTGCGGCTCACTAGATGTTTTTTGTTTTTTTTGCACCATTCTGTAAAGAAACTCTAGAGTCTGTTGTATGTGAAAATCCCAGAAGATCAGCAGTTTCTGAAAAACTGGAACTAGCCCTTCTGATACAAACAATCTTGCCATGGTCAAAAAAGTCACTGAGATCACATTTTCCCCAATTATGGTGTTTGATGTGACATTAACTGAAGCTCTTGACCTGTATCTGCATGAATTTATGCAATGCACTACTGCTACATGATTGGCTGAATGTATATGGACACATTATACAGAGATTACACAGACCTTGACACCTTTTAAAGAGGAACAGACTGATCATAAAGAAGTGATAATTTGTAAAGAAGTAATTGTTGCAGTCACGCCATGCATATTATGTGCTGTGTGTTTGTGTGTGTGTTTTGGGGACCTTACGCACAGACTTAAAATTATATGCCAAAAGGGAAATGAGTGGGGTTTGCTTATAATTTGACCATTTCTGTGCTATATGACATTTTTTGGAAGGTTTGCTATACTTTCCATACCTCTCTCTGCTAAATATTGCCAACAAATGATAGAAAGTATTATTTGAGGTGTGTAACATCATCATCAATTTTGGCACCAATGTGGATAACTTTTAATGCCCAGGTGATTTTATTTTTGACCTTACAGTAAATTACTCCCAAAACAAACAACCTTTTTGACTTTGAGTTCGAAGTTACTAAAACCATCCGCCAAATTGACACATTTCCATGGGTAGCAGTAATCAGGACATTAGAAATCCATTAGAAAGCTCAGAAATGGTCAAATCTGAAATCTGTCATTTGAAACTTCTGCTAGGTTTCAGGGATCAAATAGATAAACTCATGGGTTCTGACCTCATACATTCTAGATAAACAAAGAATGCCAATATCATGCATTTGATAAAGCAGAACATAACTTTGTTAGTGCACCATAGCACTAAAAATCTGACAAGGTAATGGTATGACTCAGCAGGAGGGACAAGCAGTGATGACACATGACTCTTCAGTCACTGTATATTTCCAAGTTTCATTTCCAAGAAATGAGTCTCTTAATGCTTTATAACCAAAAGCATTACAGAAATCTCCAACGAGAGATAATGTTTTAATAACAATCTCATGGTGTTATTCCCTAATGTCCTAAAAATAAGGTCTATAATGAAGAAGGTCTATAATGGTTAAGATGCCTATTGGAATGCCTATGTTTCTCCTTGGTGACATTTTTGCAGAATGCTCCAAGCACATCTACCAATCCAGCCAGGCACGTGTGTGATAATATTAACTTAGCGATATAAAGCTCTGAGTGTGTGGGAGTCAAAGAGGAAAAGCAATTAGAGTGTAATTAGAGCAATGTGTAGGCCATGATACATTGATTGTTCCAGTTAAACTCAATAGGCTGCAAGGAAACAATTGGGAAGGTCTCACCGTAAAGACAGAGTGAAGCCACATTTTAAGATAGTAGGCTCACAATCTGCTTTGAATGTGCATAACATGCACACTGACCTTCTCCCAACTTGGACCTTTAAACCTTGAAAGACAGAATAATTCTTACAAGAAAGAAGATGCATCAATGCTTAAAAGTGAGTTGTGTCAATTAGTATAACTGTTTACTGAGAGAGAGAGAGAGAGAGAGAGAGAGAGAGAGAGAGAGAGAGAGAGAGAGAGGAGGGAGAGAGAGAGAGAGAGAGAGAGAGAGAATTGTAGCCAAAAAAAAAAGACACTAATTGCTTTCAGTTGGATTCTTTTTTAGATTTTCTTTTATATATCCTAACTAGCCTGACATGAAAAGCTCTACTACCACTAATTGTATGTAGGTGCTTGCCCCCCTCCCCCCCCCCCCTCTCTCTCTCCAGTCTTCTCAATCTCAAGTGTTTCAATTACTGAAATTGCATTGCAGGAGCTCTAGATGATGCTCTGGCAAGGCTGTTTTAAAAACAACAACAACAACACTTAGACCTTAATAACTGGTCAGCCACATACTGCATGTTTATTGAACTCAACACCAAGCCAACACTAATATGCTTAAACCAGCTCAACATTCTGCCAGTTGTACTATACAGCAAACAAGAAAAATATGTATTACAGATCAACAGGCTAATTTAAGAATATGAGGATTGGTAATTCAAACTCAGTTTTATAGTCAGTATCTGCCACTAATAAGCACATTGGCCAAGAAAGCAGGCACTGGGGAGCAGCGTTTACAGCTGTAATCTTTGCAGTGATCTGTAATTCAAGATGCATTTTCCTCCCAGTTTAGTCATATGCCCTTTCTGCTATGTATGAGGTTTCGGTTGGTGTGTGTATAAAGCCTTCAGCTGGATCTTTTCAAACTGTTAGTCACACCGCATTATTGAAGCTATCAGTAGAAAACAATATATTTCACGGCATGATGATCATGTGATCATCAAATTCGATGTAGACCATGCTAAAATAATGAAGGCCATGAGTTCCAATGACAGAACTGGGACTACCCAGCCATTATCATTAGTATTAAGATATTCAAGTGCTGGATTAAATGATATTACTTACATATTTTCCTCAAACATGCTTTCATGTTCACTGGCCATCTATTTGACTGCACATTTGAAATCAAACTGACTCATCTGATTGTCGTTGAGTTTTGAGGAGAGCTCTAATCAGCCCCAAATTATGGAAAACAGTATTTCCTCAATGGACAGTTAAAAAAAAAATTAAGACTGAATGACTGCAGATGTCTTGGACATCATCATGTGACCAATTTCGTTCTTAGAAACTATGTAACAGGCCACTTTTATATAACCACACTTAGTATTAAATTCTCTCTGATTGCTTATCTTAGATAGTTTATTGTGTACTTTTACATTTATGATCTTTTTAGCATGAATTGATTATGTTTTTCCCTAATAAAGAAGACAGACATTAGTATTCATAATGTGAAAGTAAACTCCCAGGGTCCATGACCGTATGGCTGAGGTACAGCATTGTCATGCTGGAGACAGAGAGGTGAAGCTGGAGAGAATAAAGGTCATGGAGCTCTTTGACTGTTCTGACAACTCTATTTCTTTCTCTCTTTCAAACACACACAAACACACTTTGCTGCCTTTATTAATTTTACAGTCTTATCACAACTTTTGGTCAAACATTTCCATTTCCCCTTCTTTCAGGTCATAGAGTCTGTTGTCTCTTAATCTTAGATAACTCCCATGTCAAAACAAGAATATTTTTGGATAATAAAAGGCACACATATGGGGAGGAATGCAATAAAGCACTAGGCTTTCTTTAAGTGGGAGCCATTTCACATTAATACTCATTTAAAAATAGAAACAGTAGAACATGAATGTCACTGTTGAGGAGCCTGATGAAATATGTGGGAACAGTAAGCAGGGGATGTGTTTACATGTTTAATACTGGTTTAATATAGAGATGCACTCATACTACATTTCTCAGCCGATGCCGATAACCAATTATTCAGAGTGATATCGGCCGATACCGATAACCGATACCGATAGTTCTGCCTTTTATGCCTTCTTTTAAAATAATAATAATAATTAATTCCACAATTCTGAAAAAAATGCAAATAAAAACTTTATTCTCTCGATTTCAACAAGTTGTTTCACAGTAACTGGTCTCATAAACAGAAAACGCATTACTGTAATTAACATTAATACATTCACTAAATTCTGAATATTAAAGTAAGATTTCTTAACTTCATCCATCCATCCATCTTCTACCGCTTACTCCTTCTTCAGGGTAGCGGGGGAACCTGGAGCCTATCCCAGGGAACATCGGGCACAGGGTGGGGTACACCCTGGACAGGGTGCCAGTCCATCACAGGGCACAATCACATACACACTCACACACCCATTCATACACTACGGACACTTTAGACACGCCAATCAGCCTACCATGCATGTCTTTGGAATGGGGGAAGAAACCGGAGTACCCGGAGGAAACCCCCACAGCACGGGAAGAACATACAAACTCCGCACACACATGGCCCCGGTGGGAATCGAACCCCGGACGCATGAGGCGAATGTGCTAACCACTAAGCCACCATGCGCCCCTTATTTCTTAACTTATTGAATGTTATTAATTCATATTAACATAATTAATTGACTGAATTCTAAAAAACCTTCTGTTAGGCTTCACATTCACTCACCACAAACAAAAACATTTCTACTTAATCATTTACATCAAACTGGTAATATATAGGCCTAATATAAACTATTTTTTAATGATATTAACTCAAATTAACACTAACTGGATATGAAACATATTACTCTACAAATATATTTTTCTGAGAAATATATACTACTTTTTTTTTATCTTCATTTGAATCTTTCAACAGTGTACTGGCACTTTCATTCAGCATGAACTGCTTCACTGCTGCTCACTTCCGGTGTAAAATTTTAGCAATGCAGAGTTTACAGAGATTACAAACTGCAATTTTGTCGTCATTCGACACAAGAGACATCATCTTTATGCACAGCACGAAATCAATGTGTTTTCCCCACCCTCTTTTGATTGACAGGATATAGTCTGTCCTGATCATTGAATGTTTTTAAACTATCGGCCGATAGTTCATAGTGGGGAAAATAGCCTTTATCGTCCTATACATCGGTGCATCTCTAGTTTAATAGTAGATGTGTCAGCTAAGCAGGCTGAAAATATAGGGGCATTTCACTCTGTGTAATCACCTGAAATGATGGTCACTGAGAAGCTACATGAATCTACAGTCTGGGCTAAAAAGAAATCAGCCACAGTCTTCATACCATCCTGTGAATTTTAACCATTGGTGGAACTCTTGTACTTGATTACACAAAAGTAAGATACTGTAAGATATTTGTTAATGCAAAAATATGGATGTGGCTATGGACCTTATACTGATGTCTTTTTATCCGTGAAAGACAGTGAGGTTTATTCCTGCTCATCCCATACACATTGGCTACCCCTGTATAGTTAGAAGATTCAGCCTGAACCCAACGGCAGTTAATGAAGCCCATACATAATAACAAAATAAGGAAAAAGCAGACAAGCAAAGCATTGAGCTGAATTCAGTCACAAAATAATCATAAATACTCTGAAATCACATTGATGGGTCTAAAATACTATGTTTGTCCTTTGTATATACTATATGTGTTAATGGATGGTTTAGGCAGGTTTATGCTATATGACCTTTGTGTGTTGTAGTGAATGTAAATGGTAAATGTGCACAGCGTTTTACGCTGTGTCTCATTCACCCATTCACACACACCAATGGCACATGCAAGGTGCTAGCTTGCCATCGGGAGCAACTTGGGGTTCAGTGTCTTGCCCAAGGACACTTCGGCATGTGGAGTCATCCAGGCCAGGAATCGAACCGCCAACCCTACGATTAGTGGACAACCCACTCTACCAACTGCGCCACAGCTGCCCATGTAATGTAAATAGTATGTGTGTCTCTGCAGTGTTAGAAGCAACTTTTCCGGTTAATGGAATGGTGTGATCCAGTTTTCAAAGGGCACACAGCTGTGGAAACCTTTGATTAGAGAAGGATCAGAGCCCAGTTGCCTCTTGCTGTCTGAGGGAGGAGGGTGATGGTCCCCCAGCTAAATAAAAGGATCCTCTGTATTTATCTCTGACACACAGGCTCCATATTGTGTGCTGATGCTGACAAATAACTGCAATTCCATGTATTTTGGTAACAGGAGGCCATAGTGTCCGTATTTATCTTTTATGGAACAAATGCAAGAATTACTCTTAAAATATTCACAAAATAATATGTACATGGTTATACTATGTAAATGTGCAGTTGTCTTCAGGATGTTTCTGACTGAAAAGGACACAGGGCTTTCTTGCAAACTTACTCCAGAGCATTAATTTAGGTATACACCAATCAGCCATAACATTAAAACCACTGAGAGGTGAAGAGAATAACATCGATTACATCATTACAATGTCACCTGTCAAGGGGTGGGATATAGTAGCCAGCAAGTGAGTTCTCAGATCAAATCAGTTTTCAAAGTTGATGTGTTGGAAGCTGAAAAAAATGGGCAAGCGTGGGTATCTGAGTGACTTTGACAAGGAGAAAATTGTGATGGATGATTAGGTCAGAGCATCTCTAAAATGGCAGGTCTTGTGGGGTGTTCCCGGTATGCAGTGGTTAGTACCTACCAAAAGTGGTCTAAGGAAGGACAACCTGTGACAGGGTCATGAGCGCCAAGGCTCATTGATGCGTATGGGGAGCAAAGGCTAGCTCGTCTGGGCCACAAATTGGCATCTGGCTGCATAGCTGCAGACGGGTCTGAGTGCCCATGCTGACCTCTGTCCAGCACCGAAAGCACCTACAATGTGCACATGAGCATCAGAACTGGTCCATGGAGCAATGGAAGAAGGTCTGATGAATCACATTTTCTTTTACATTATGTAGATGAATGGATGTATGAGCATCACTTACCTGGGGAAGAGGATGCACTATGAGAAGAAGGCAAGCAGGGGTAGGTTGTATGATACTCTGGGCAATGTTCGACTGGGAAATCTTGGGTTCTGGCAGTCATGTGATTGTTTCTCTGACACATATCACCTACAGTACTTAAACATTGCTGAAGACCAAATACACCCTTTCATGGCAACACTATTCCCTAATGGCCGCTTTCAGCAGGATAATGCGCCCTGCCACACTTAAATAATTGCTCAGGAATGATTTGAGGCACATGAGAAAGAGTTCAAGGTGTTGACTTGGCCTTCATATTCCCCAGTTCTCAGTCTGATATAGCATCTGTGGGATGGACTGGACAACAAAGTCTGATCCATAGAGGCCCCACCTGGTAACCTACAGGATTTAAAAGATCTGCTGCTAATGTCTTGTTGCCAGATACCACCACGCAACTTCAGAGGTGTGACAGATTGACATAGCTGTTTAAGCGGCACAAGGGGGACCTACAAAATATTAGGCAGGAGGTTTTGATGTTACGGCTGATTGGTCTAAATGGATAAAACGTGCATCATTCTGTTCGTGAATAAATAAAACATTATAATAGCTGCCAAATTGTTGTAGTATAAGAGGGATAAAATGCTATGTGATATGCTGTGTGAAAATTTCAACTTCAGAATTGCAACAATCTCAATACCTCTTCATT